>CM053030.1:101300502-101900502 GCA_028564925.1 Lithobates sylvaticus | reverse complement strand
TATTCATTTCCTTTGTTTTTTTTAATGTTACTGCGCTTTTGTGCTATTAGATATATTGTTACTCTAATACAGCTGACTAGTTACATTTTAATTATAGCTAATGGTAGCTCCCTATGAGTTATGTTAAAAATATTTTCTACCTAACCTTATTATTTGGTGTTAGAACGGGAAATTGTATGCATCCATCATCCCCTGTATTGCTTCAGTGAAACTTTATAAACAGATCACGTTATTGTGTCTTGCTACAGTCTCACAAAATTATTATGTTTGTTTAGTTGATGCTCTGAAGAATTGGCTGTGATAGAAAATGATCTACATTATTATGGAGTTTAAAAGTACTGCACACTTAAAGCTGAACTCCAAGCAAATATAAAAATATTATTTAATTTAAGTTATGTATTCATTACAAATCAGCAATCCATTTTGATGTACAGTTTACGTAAGTATCGAACCTGTCTTTGTCTCAGCTTCTTTTAATCACCTTCATAACAACACCAAAGGGAGTCTCGGCATTCTTAGCTAATCAGGGATCTATTGTAGTTCACAGTATTGTTAAGCCCCGTACACATGGGCTGAATGCCGGTTCATTAAAAACTGTCCGACATTCGAGGCGTGTGTATGGCAGCCGCTGGGTTGAATAGGAAAAAACTCATAGGGGGTTATTTACTAAAGGCAAATCCACTTTGCCCTACAAGTGCAAACTACAAGTGCCAAGTGCACTTGAAATTACACTGAAAGTGCAATTGGAAGTGCAGTCTCTGTAGATCTGAGGAGAACATGCAAGGAAAATAAAAAACAGCATTTTAGCTTGCACATGATTGGATAATAAAACCAGCAGAGCTTCCCCTCATTTCAGATCTACCCCTCAGATTTACAGCGACTGCACTTCCAAGTGCACTTTCAGTGAAATTTCAAGTGCACTTTGCACTTGTAGTTTGCACTTATAGTGCAAAGTGGATTTGCCTTTCGTAAATAACCCCCATAGTGTGTACCAGGCTTTAGTCTGAAACAATAAAATACCTTACAGAAAGAATGAGCAGCAGGATGACCCTAGATATGTGCTGCTTCTCCTTTATTGTCCCATCCGCTGCCTAAGTTTCCTGCACCAAGCTCTGCTGCTTAAGGGAAACCTGTATTGAGATAAATATGTAGGGTGCAGGGGGAAAATGACAAGCCATGGAGCCCCTACTGGAGAACCTTGTTTTGGGTGGTACCTGCCATTTTGTACGCTAAATAAAAGGCCCCTTTATAACAATACAACTATGCCTCCTACAAGCCAGTGTTCTATGGGGGCCAAAGTAGCCCTATGGCTGCCCTTTTACATGGATAGTCAGCCAACAGCACCCCTCTCCCCCCAGTAAAATTCTTCTACATATTGGTGGTCAGCATAAGTGTCCCCAATACGTTGATAATATTGGTCAGTGTAAATGTCCTTGTTACATTGTTGGTCATTGGGAAAATGCCAACTTATTTTGGTGACCGGTGGTAGAAAAAAAAACTTGTCACACTGGTGGTCAGTGGAAGATGAAGGTTCCCTTATGCTGGTGATCAGTGGGAGATGAAGTACCCCCTTGCAAAGGGGATCAGTGAGAGAGGAAGGTCCCCCATAAAAGGGTGGTCAGACGGTCAGGTGAAAAATAAATCTTTAGTGTCAATGGCCATTTATCTGTGATAGAGGAAAGGATAAGCCTGGTACCACCATTGGCTATGTAAATTTGCATGTTTGTCAAAACTATGCAGGCATTGTTAGGCAGCAGATATGCAACCCAGAAATTGACCCTAGTAAGGATAATTCTACTTGGCTGGCCTGGCAAGAATAGTAGTGAAAGCTGTGAAGGACTCTGTTGTCAACACCTTTCTTGCTTAGGCCCCAAAGATGCCATGTGGGCTGTTATAGTGGTATTTCTTAGACCAGCCTTATTTAACCAGGGTGCCTTGGCAAAATGCCTAAAAATTACCCAAAAATTTTGTACAAGTCAGCGTATGGATGAAGCCTGCCTTTTAGTTACACAAAGCTACAGGTTTTCATTGTGAAATATTAAAACCTAGCTGCTGGCGTCCTAATGATCAATGACATTATTAATTGATAGGGAGGATGTCAGTCACCTCCATAGAATCCCTGTTTGACCCTCCCCTGCTCCTCTCCATCAGCATTGGGGTCACATTAGCTGAGTGAGGGAGAAAAACTGAGGGAGAAGAGAAACATTGGATACTAGTCACTACCAGTTTGCAAAAGTGTATTTGCTTTGGAAGAATAAATCACCTCTAACGTTGGGCGTTCTACTTGTGAGGATGTTGCTGCATTATGTAAAACTATTAGAATCATTTTTACATTTTAGAATGGGGTGCCTTGAGACTATACATCATTTTTATAGGGTGCCTTGACTGAAAAAAAGGTTGGGAAACACTGTCTTATACCATCATTAATAACTTCTAATAAAGCTGCTGGTTTGCTGTTATGCTGATGCTAAAGCTTGAGTATTTTGAGTTACTGACTTGAAGGAAGTATACAGTACTCATAAAGATAGGGCATTTTACCTTTTTAGATTGACTACTATGGGCAATAACTTAACTTGTATTCACATATTCTTTTCCCCAGTTTTAATCAGTCATGATGTTTGTGTCTAGAGTTTGTGAAGAACAGAGGTGGGTTCTATCTGTCCTGTCATCATAAATTCACTGATGTTTAAAAAAAATTCCACTATTAGTCATATAATCAGGCAAAATAAGCATTACTAATTTTCAAGGTGACCAGATGTATATAGCACATAGCATAAGGCACAAATTAAACATTTTAACATAATTATAGTAAAATATTATGAGTTCAGCAAAAACTAAGCATTTAAAGCTAACTACATCTGCATTATTTAATTGTGGTACATTCATAATTTAGAAATGCACAAGGCAG
The DNA here is from genome assembly GCA_028564925.1 of Lithobates sylvaticus. Classification (NCBI taxonomy): domain Eukaryota; kingdom Metazoa; phylum Chordata; class Amphibia; order Anura; family Ranidae; genus Lithobates; species Lithobates sylvaticus. The sequence goes on along the minus strand of CM053030.1, from coordinate 101,897,594 downwards.
AGATTGTACAACCAAAAGAAATAAAACTGAACATACAGAACTCAGAATCTAATTGCAATGCATTTTTAATATGTTATGTTAAATGGGACTTTAATTGCAAGCTGGGAAGAATCTTCTCTAGAGGGTGTGGATAATGGACTGATGAATTCTGTGGGCCAGGCGGTGTCAAAGGTCAAACTGTCTGTGCAGATGGAACTATTGAGTACAAGATGAAAGTGCACTACATGTCCTGTCTCTGTTGTACCGCTTAAATTCTGCTAGAACAAATTAGCCATTCAACATTGATGGAACCAATTGACATAGAACAGCAGTGCAATGTACTAAAAGCGGAACTTATTACAAGCTTTTTGCTTAGTGTTCAAATAACTTTAATTGTCATCCCAAATAGTCTGTGAAAAATGAATTCTGAACTGCATGGTCTACTGTTGTAGCTATTCACCCTTGTCTACCCAGAGTTTTTGACAGCCAAGGTGGAAGGGGAGAAACATTTATCTGTACTATATTCATTGCTACAGTTTCTTGCGGTTTTTGCCTGAATAATGCATTCAAAGCTGAATTCAATGCAAGTATGTAAATACACAGACCAAACATCCTCATTGCGTAGGATGCTAGGTACATTTAGTTGTTGGCTCCTTCTGTAAACAAGGGAGCAGTAATTGTTTAGCCTGGTCTGCTCAGGGGTTTCATAGGCTGGGAGTTTGATTGTTTCCCCCTGCTTCCAGAGCTTAGGGATGGAGATGAAAAAAAAAAACAGCCTAAATATTTGTCAGGTTCCAGCCAATCCCTGCAAAGTAGCGTCCAAAAGGGGGCTGGAATGGTGATAAATAGTCAGAAACACTGGAGAGCAGAGTTCCTTCACCCCAGCAAAGTGCTGGTAAGTGTTTAGCTAATTAACAAGAAAAGGGAACATTAGTGTCACATACCTTATAGGAGACTGAAATTACAAGGTTGGCCTCTTTTGTATCTCCAGCCCCGGCCCCACTGGTACTGAGGGATGGGAGGAACACAAGTGCCAGCAGATGTTGATGGGTGAAAATGCATTTGAAAAACCTCTGCGCAAATACCGTGTGACATAAACAAATTACAACGATCACCATTTGATTCCCCCCTAGGCCTCTGCTTAAAAAAAAAATGCATAATGTTTGGGGGTTCTAAGAAATTTTCTAACAAAAAATACTGATTTAAACAAAAAGTGCCAGAAATAGCCTGTTTGGCAAGTGGTTAAATAAGAAGTTTCCTGTACCATGGACGAATCCCAGAGCTGGCGTGAGTTTTTTTACCCTGCATCTGATAACGAACATGGAGGAAGTACAGGGCAGCAGCAAGAAACTGTAATGCCCCGTACACACGGTCGGATTTTCAGATGGAAAATGTTCGAACGGATCATGTTGTCAGAAAATCCGACCGTGTGTGGGCTCCATCGGACTTTTTCCGTCGGAATTTCCGACGCACAAAGTTTGAGAGCTGGATCTCAAATTTTCCGACAACATGGTCCGATCACGTCAATTATGATCGTGTGTAGCCTATTCCGACGGACAAAGTGCCACGCATGCTCAGAAGACATTTGGAGACAAAAGCTATTGGCTACTGGCATCTACATAGTTCCGTCGTATGTGTTGTATGTCGCCTCGTTCGGAATGATTGGATTTTCTGACAACTTTGTCCGACCGTGTGTGGGCAACACCAGTTTTGGACAAAATCCATCGGAAAATATCCAAGGGATTTTGTGGTTGGAATGTCTGAGGCATCAGGAGGAACCTGGATGCTAGCCAATCAGAGGAGGAGTAGCGTTGCATCTTGTTGCCAGGCAATTGGGATGCAGGCCACTGCTGAGAGGAGAGAAGCCATGTCCTGTTTCCTGCTAATTGTGGCGCAAGCCACCACTGGGCCAAGAGCAGATAGCAAGGGCTGTGGGTGGACAGGTAAATATGCAGGCGGCCTAGCACTGAGATCTTAAAAAGAGCAATTGCTTTTACAAAATGAACACATATTGGCAATCATGGCTTACTATTTTATATTGACTAAAATAACATGCTAACGTGATGGGCAACTTGGTGGTTGGCACTTGTGCCTTGGGTCCTAATCCCACCAAGGGTGCACTCTGCATGAAGTTTCTTTGCTCTTCTCATCTTTGAATTTGTTTCTTCCAGTTATTTTACCGTGACCCTATGGGCAACAGGCTACTTTATAAAGCACTATGTTGTATTTTGTATTTACAGTATATTCATATCAGAAATAAAATAGTAGTCCATATGCAATGTGTTATCACTGCAGATAATCTTGAAGCTATATATGTTTTCATCAATCCCTGTCACAGGCTGAAGGCACAGTTTTATGTAATGTTCAGGAGACACAGTGTGGAAATCTCAGGGAATAATATGCTAATACAGAAAAGAAGAAAAAATAGGAATATGAGTTAATCAGTATTCATAAAAGCTGTGCTGAATTTTGGAGGCTTTGAAGAACAGACAGCGCAGGAGTAGGAGTCTACAAACTACCGTCCTGCTGCTCTATGTGCTAATGGTGTATGCACAACCTCCAACCACAAGGTACTTGCTGTGTAAGGTAAAATCTTCTGGCTGTGTCAAGGTATCCCAAAGCAATAATAAGGCAACACACCATCTTGACAAGTAGTAGTTGGCTAAACAGTACCTTAGTGGGACTGTCTAGCTCATTTTGTTTATCAGTGGTGGGAGGTAGGTGGTTGGTAGGTACAGTACTGAAAGCCTATATGCCATGGTGCTTTTGTCGGGATGAGGAGGAGCTGGTGTTGGAGCCATTAAACAAATTTTGAATGTCTTATAGAGTTTTTGTGAAAATCGTTTGTGATAGAGAAATCATGTGCTTGTTATACCAAGGGTTTCAGGCACCCTATGGATTCCTAAATGGATCAAATATGTATATAGAACCATTTTTACTTTTGGAAGATACTAAAGCAGTTGAGTGGCTACTAGTTAGTTATGCAAAATTCCTAAAACTGCATCAAAACAACAAAATCGTGGAATGGAATATTTTGTTTCACTTTTTTCAATAAAATTGGAGCAAATATGAAAACTGGTCCAACTAGATGATAAAGGATCCTGCAAGCCACCAGTAACCAGATGCTAAAATGAATAAATAAATAAATGACAGGGAAGCTGCTAGCATTAAACACGTTGCATAAATTGTGCAAGGATAAATAGATAAAATCTATATGCTGCGCTACCTGTAATTAGTGTGATGCACACACTATCAGTATGGAGATAAAAATGCATGCATGACTATTATAAAAAAAATCCTTAAATAATCAATGAATATATACTGAATAACATAAAAGGTGATTAGTGCAACTAATTTAACTGGATAAAAAGTATTATACAAACATTAAATACACAACTTAATCCAAAGTGCTCCTATGCAAAGTGGTGTTGGAATTGCTTCTACAATACACAATTTAATCCAAAGTGCTCCTATGGGAGGTAATGTACAAAATATAGATTAATATGTGAACTAATGAGAAAAGTGCTCATGTGCATATGTGATCAACAATTGTGTCAATGGCGATCCTGCCAGAAAAAGTCAATTTCTGAGAGAAATTGTTAACAAATCACCGTGCTCATGCAAATGGTATCCAAATGCGTCATTGATGATCACGGTGTAGAAAATCCATATAAATCAAGCAATTCAAAAGGTGATTCAATCATGCTATGGTGTCATCACGCAGGTGCTCCCCTTAGGTAATGAACGCTCACCTTAGAGCGTGCGACTCAGCAGTTAAGCTCAGTCAGTGAACGCTTGTTAACCACCTCTGGGTTCTTTAATGGTACCAGGATCCTGGACTCCTCAATGCCCCTCTCCACAGTATATGTAAATTACAGAACTTGAGTTTTTAAAGCTTTATTAAACAACATAAAATCCCCTTCTGGGGTACTCACACAGATCAGGTGCACCAGTGCACCACTCTATGACAAGCGCAAACGGGTATATACCAGACTGGCAACGGGATGGTACGAGCCTTCTCCTCCGCAAAACACACTGCCTATCATATATCATAATCAAGTTTTATCGTCTACTTGTTAGGCAGGAAATGTGTCAAAACGAGAGCGGGACCCGGCCTCCCCGGAGTCAGGTTGTTTGGGAATGCAGACTGGATTTCCTTTTTAAAAAGCCAAGAAACTGCCTAGGAAACTGCCAATTCCTGAAACCGTGCCGTCCTGTCCCCTCCCCAACGTGTCTTCGATACAGGGATTGCGTATCTTCTTTCCCATATACTGTGAAGAGGGGCATTGAGGAGTCCAGGATCCCAGTACCATTAAAGAACCCAGAGGTGGTTAACAAGCGTACACTGACTGAGCTCAACTGCTCTAAGGTGAGCACTCATTACCTAAGGGGAGCACCTGAGTGACGACACCATAGCATGATTGAACCACCTTTTGAATTGCTTGATTTTATGGATTTTATTACACCGTGATCATCAATGACGCATTTGGATACCATTTTGCATGAACACTGTGATTTGTGAACAATTTCTCTCAGTTTGAGACTTATGGACTTTTTCTGGCAGGATCACCATTGACACAATTGTTCATCACATATGCACATGAGCACTTTTCTCATGATTAGTTCACATATTAATCTATATTTTGTAAATTACCTCGCATAGGAGCACTTTGGATTAAATTGTGTATTGTAGAAGCAATTTCAACACCACTTTGCATAGGAGCACTTTGAATTAAGTTGTATATTTAATTTTTGTATAATACTTTTTATCCATTTAAGTTAGTTGCACTAATCACCTTTTATGTTATTCAGTATATATTCATTGATTATTTATAGATTTTTTTTATAATAGTCATGCATGCATTTTGATCTCCATACTGATATGCCCCGTACACACGGTCGGATATTCCGATGGAAAAAGTCCGATCGGATTATGTTGTTGGAAAATCCGATCGTGTGTGGGTTCTATCTGACTTTTTCCGCCGGAATTTCTGCCGAAAAAAATTTGAGAGCAGGATCTAACATTTTCCGACAACAAAATCCGATCGTGTGTCGAGAATTCCGATGCACAAAGTGCCATGCATGCTCAGAAAAAATTTGGAGATTAACGCTATTGGCTACTGGCCTCTACGTAGTCCCGTTGTTCGTGTTCGATGTGACCTCGTTCCGAAGGATCGGATTTTCCGACAACTTTGTGCGACCGTGTGTATGCAAGACAAGTTTTGGCCAAAATCCGTCGGAAAAAATCTGACGGATTTTGTGGTCGGCATGTCCGACCATGTGTACAGGGCAGTAGAGTGTTCATCACACTAATTACAGGTAGTGCAGTGTATATATTTTATCTATGAAAACTGGTCCAGTCCATGTTTTAGTTCCACACTAGAGATTATTATAGTTCTTATCTAGTTTTAGTTTTTCATTTAATTTTAATTTTGGTAAATTTATTAAACCTCTCGCTGACTGCATGAAAGGTGGACTTTAACTCCCACCCGCTATACATATGCGTCCATGCTAGCAGGAAGTTGTGTGCGGAGAGCATTGTCCTTCCCAGCACAGTTACCAAGCTCTCACCTACAAGGAAAAATATATAACCGGAACTAAAAAACTGGGAAATTTCAATATTGCTTGTGACTGCTGCTGCTATCAAAGCAAAATGCTCATCAAACTGTAAAAAAACTAAAATATACAGCACTATCACTTGTACTTCATAAACATTAACGAAATATGTGAAAATGTATAACATCTCTATAATCAAAAGTCCAAATACTTGCGTCAGACCTAATATAAAGTGCTCTGTGCTTCTGTGGATAATATGGATGCAGAATCGTAACACCAATAGTGGAAATATATAACCGTCTCTATATTCAAATACCAAACTTCATATAAAGTGCCCTGTGCTTCTATGGGTATTTAGGAGCAAATCCACCGATTCCTCTCAACACTCACCAAGAAAATTACTCTCTGCTGCATAGCTAGAAAAGTCTGGCGAGAATGTATGGCATCATCCAGTATTGCACAGGGGCTCTAAACAAAATCTACCTCTTAAAATCTCCTCTGCTCTTATCCTCTTTCAGTGGCAGTTTTCCTTTAATTGTACCTCTCTTGTTCACCTACAAGCAGCTTGTGGCTCCATGCAAAGCAAGGAAGTAAAGAAGGGGGATCCCATTATAGTGTAGTATTACATTTTATTAAAATTGCCAGTAAAAAAAAAATACTCACTTATTACATAAAAGCAGCCAACATTAAAGAGATGTTACCCGAGACCCTGAAGCGCATATGTGGCATGTGCTGCATGGGCTGGATGTGACGTCACTGGAACCTGAAACTATGGACTCAATGCGTTTTGCACCAACTGTGGTTGATTTGCATCCATATTATCCACAGAAGCACAGAACACTTTATATTAAAGTGGTTGTAACCCTGCGCAAAATCAAGTACAGGTACAATGCAATAGCCACTGGGGGATGCACACAGGGGGAGCCAATCAGAGGGTCTGGTGGACACGATGTCCGCCGGCCACCCGCGATTGCTCCCCATTGAGATAAAACTGCGGTCTGCTGATGTAAACAAGGCAGACCATCGTTCTGTCAGGCATGGACACTGTGATCTTGTGTGCCTGCTAATCAGGAACACAGATCACTGTGTACATGCAGTGAGCCCACCCCCTGCACCCACAGTAAGAAAGCACAAACAGTGAACACACTTAAACCTTTGATCGCCTCTGATGGTAACCCCTTCCCTGCCAGTATTATTTATACAGTGTCAGTGCATATTTTTAGCACTGATCACTGTAATAATGTCACTTGTTAGGTGTCTGATCTGTCCAACGTAATGGCGCAGTCCCGCTAAAAATTGCTGATCGCCGCCATTACTAGTAAAAAATAATTAAAGATGCCATAAATATATCCCCTATTTTGTAGACGTAATAACTTTTGTGCAAACCAATCAATATACGCTAATTGGGATTTTTTTTACCAAAAATATGTAGCAGAATACACCAAAATACAATTTTTTTATTTTTTTTTATTGGATATGTTTTATAGCAGAAAGTAAAAAATATAGTAATTTTTTTCAAAATTGTCACTTTTTTGTTTATAGCGCAACAAATAAAAACACCAGAGGTGATCAAATACCACCAAAAGAACGCTCTATTTGTGGAAAAAAAGGACAGCAAGTTTCTTTGGGTACAGCGTCGCACATCTGCGCTATTGTCAGTTAAAGTAACACAGTGCCATATCGCAAAAAAAGGCCTGGTCAGGAAGAGGGTAAAACCTCTTGGGGCTGAAGTGGTTAAGGCACAAGTTACAACACAGTGCTTTTGCCATGTCAATTGTCACTTTCTATGATGTACAATACCTGGCTGATCCTGCCTGTTCCTGTCTTCTCCTCTGTAAATTGACCACGTTTATCATGGCTGCTGATCTCTGATTGCATGGTCTGTTTATGTGCCTCCTCAGCATCTTTGCATCTCTCCCTCTCCCCTTCGCTTTCTTCCTGTCTCTTCCATGATCTGTTTGTGAAAGCCATTCTCCTCCCTGCCCCTTCCCTCTCCTCCTGCCTAGATAGAGCAATGCTATTTCCCTGAAGCTACTACCCCCTCCCTCCTCTTTGCTAACCAGGGGCCACCCAGGCTAATTCTGACATTTCTCTCCTACATGTAAAAAGCTGTTTTTTTTTTGCTAGAAAATTATGCAGGATCCCCAAACATTACTTTTTTAGCACAGACCCTAGAGAATAAAATGATAGGCGTTGCAATTTTTTATGTCACACGGTATTTATGCAGCGTTTTTTCAAACGCAATTTTTTGGGGGAAAAAACACTTCGATTAATTTTTTGCACACACACTATATAATACCCAATTTCTTGTTAAAATATAGAAGATGATAGAGCATTGGTTAAATTGATACTAAATATAGCATGCTTTAAAGGGGGAGGACAGGCGTGCTGGGATGACACCCCCCTCCCCCGGATGTGTGTCACCAGGGTTGGACGGACCCTGGTAAGGCTGTGTTGCTGCAGACATGCTGGGGACACTAGTAAGGCTGCATTACTGGTGAGGCTGCATTGCTGGGGACACTGGTAAGGCCGCATTGCTGGGGACACTGGTGAGGCTGCATTGCTGGGGACACTGGTGAGGCCGGGTTGCTGGGGAAACTGGTGAGGCCACATTGCTGGGGACACTGGTGAGGCAGCATTGCTGGGTACTGGTGTGGCTGCATTAATGGCCACTGATCAGGCTGCATTGCTGGGTACTGGTGAGGCTGCATTGCTGGGCACTGGTGAGGCTGTATGGCTGGACACTTGTAAATCCGCATTGCTGGGCACCGATGAGGCTGCATTGCTGGGCAACTGCATGGCTGGGCACTGGTGGGGCTGCATGGCAGGACACAAAAATTGGGCTAAATAAATTTACTGGTAATTTTATTTTTTAATTCAGTTGATTTTTTCCCCAAAAATGGCATTTGAAATGACCGCCATTTCTTTGCTAACAAAATATATATATATATAATGTTTGTGGTTCTGAGTAATTTTCCAGCAAAAAATAATGATTTAAAATTGTAAACAATAACTGTCAAAAATAGGCTTGGTCCAGAAGTGGTTACCTTAACTCATTTATCTATCTTAAACAGAAAGTCTGAGCCGTATCCCGGACCCTCCAGCATCAGCTTCTGACAGAAAGCAGCGGCCCATTACTCCTCAACGTAAGTAGAGTACATAATCTGCCAAATATAAAGAAACAGGACACAGATAGCTGCCATAACCCAGGTATCCTCTTCAGTGGGCGGTCCTCTTTTAGATAAAAGTGGACTCGCCTCTGCTGCTTACCGGAGCTGTCGGTAGTGGTGGAGAGGATCGGGTCCTCTTCCCTTACAGGCACTTCTGTCCCTCCAGTCTTAAAGGGGATTTTTTTTTTGGGGAAAAAAAATATGACATTTCTTTTTTTATTTATTTTTTATTGCATTTTAGTGTAAATATGAAATCTGAGGTCTTTTTGACCCCAGATCTGACATTAAAGGTCCTGTCATGCTTTTTTCTATTACAAGGGATGTTTACATTCCTTGTAATAGGAATAAAAGTGACCCATTTTTTTTTTTTTTAAAGGACAGTGTCAAAATAAAAAAAATAAAGCGCCCTATCCCGCCGAGCTTGCGCGCAGAAGCAAACACATACATAAGTTGAGTCTGAAAAATAGGCCAGGTCCTTAAGTGGTTAAAACACAGTGCTTGTGCTGTGTAATTTGGCCCCTTACCTAAAAAACATGTGCTCTTCTCTGCTCTTCTCCCCCCTCCCCCACCTGTCTGCTCGTGTCAGTGCCCACCCCCTCTCCTCCTGTTGCTCTCATCCCTACAATAAAATAATCCCCTCTTTTCTGTCACATAACAATAAGTATCCCTGTGTCTGTTTTATATGGAAAAATATGCAGATTGGTACCTTTATCAGAGCAGCTCCCGGCGATCACGTGACTCCTCGGCTCACGGGCGGAGGTCACGGGCCAATGTTCCGCATCCTGCCACCATTTGATGCTGCCCCTGGTGTGCCTATACTGCAGGAGCCACAGCTGTTGCCTCCTCCTACCCAGATGCCACCGGCACCTACTGCTGTACCGCCTGGCCCAGCAACTGTCCATGATGCAGTGCTTCAGAGGGTGCTCACAGAATTTTCGGAAGCTGGCAAATGACAACAGAAGAATGTCACGGGATGTCGGGAGGCTAACCCAGACCATTCAACTTGCAGCCAGGCAACAGGCTGACCATATAGAAATTATGTTGGCCTGGGTAAACCAACAGCAGAACCAGGCAATGGAGCATTTGAGACTCTCTTTGCTGGAAGCAATTTCCAGGCACAATGCTCCATTGCCTGGGAGCTCCTCTGCAACTCAGAGCAGCAGAGAACCCTCTCCTTCGGAAAACTGAGGGCTAATTCTTCCTCTGTCCCAGGACCCAAGGCAGCTCAGCTCACCTTTTTGTTAATGGTTGTATATGTATATGTGTTAACATACATGTTTTGTTTGTGTAAATGAATACAAATTATTTTTGCCTAAAAAAAGCATACTTTAGTGCTTATATATTGATTATTATGTGATATTTTACACTTTATTACATATCTGGTTGCTTAATAATAATAATAATAATTCACTACCACACATGGTAAGCAACTTAAACAGTTAAAAGAACATCCTTGTCGGTTGCCAGTGCCACCAACAACTTTATTTAGATTTTGCTAGGTATTATACTGCCTCGTGACGACTAATACTATTTCCATTTCTGTTACTGCAACTTTGGACTACAACATATAATGATCTGGGAAAGTGTATAAGTGTTCTATACAGCTGTCTGGATTTTATGTTTAAAAAGGAACATGCCTCACTTTAGATTCCCTCTATGTATGGATGCGCTGATACCGGTATTGGATAAGAGTATTTTTTTATCTGTACTCGTCAATACCAAATACCATTACCTGTGTCCAGGTGCCGCAAGGGAGCTTGGCGATGGCTTCCCTGCTGTCAGAAACCATGAAAACAGACTGAGACAGAAGTACAGTTAAATCACACTTGTTTAAAAATAAAAGTAAAAGAACAAACGTAGTCAAAACATAGCCAAAGTTTAGTAACCGAAATGGATAGTCAGCCAAGCCAGAAATCAGGGATCAATGTAGTGGAACAGCAAGCAGGATCTGGAGCAGGAGAAGGGGTGTCAGCAAAACCAGTCTTTAAACAGGAACGCAGAGATGTTTCTTGTGATGTTGAACAAGCTGAAGGCAGAGCTCCTCTGGACTGGACTGGACGGCTTAAGTAACCAACAGCTGAGTAACTGTGGAGAGAGATGGGAGCTGGCAATTAGCCGACAGCTGAGTGGCCAGCTCAGAAAAGGAAGGGCTGAGCCCAGCCCTGACACCTGCCAATCAAGAATCCAGGAGGCCCGGCTTCCTGATGAGCTGTGAAGCCGGCGTCATGCTCCCTCACAGCACCTGGATGCGAGGGTATTGACGAGTACAGATAAAAAATGACTTGTGTCCAATACCGCTATCGGTGCATCCCTACATACAAGCGTGCCATTATTCATACATTGTAAAAGATGTGTATGGTTAATATGTATCTGTGAAGTCTTCGACTTGAATGATTCTGTCATAATGAATCCTCATCCACTCATTCCAATGGTACTTTCACTAAATTGGCAAATAAAACAAGAGGTACATAAATGAATGGAAATCAATGATGGATGGGGGAGTAAGTGGGAAGTTGAGCAGTTACTTTTCCTTCCTTGTCGTGGGTAATGGCTTTCCAGAGTGCCAACTTGCAAGTGCCATGTTGCCAACACGTTGGCCTGGAGATTACATGAATATTTTGGTGGACTGGATATATTAGCAGCAAAATCTCCTTGCCATGATGTAGGTGCCATCAGAGGGTGGAAAGAAAAAACATTTTGGTGGTGGGAGTATGGGAGACTTGGAGTACCAATGTAGGCCTTCATTTTCTGTGTCTGTCTGTATATTAGCAGCAGACTCAGTATCACCACTATTGCCACCACCAGTACTACAAGTATAGGATTAGTACGCAAGCAAGCAGCCTGGTTGGCAAGCTGCATAACAAAACAACCAAAACAAAACAGATTTATCTGAAAAAATTAAAATAATGGTTTGTAACTAATTAGAAGAAAATCCAATGGTAATTATCTTTAAAGTGCACTGTTTAAATTATGGAAATGGCTGGAATAATTTTTTATAACAATTTTTCTTATAAGTAAATAAATACAGCAGCTTGAGCCAGTTTTGACACCTGTCCAGGTAGTGAAACCCTGACACGGGGCAATCCTCCAAGGTGCTGTTTTCACTCATGCGTGGTCTGTGACTGCCTTCAAACGGTTTGCCTTTCACCTTCATGGTGCTGCTTATACCGAACTTAAGGCAATGCGTTTGTGTCCTAAGTATTTGAGATTCGAGAAGAAGGCAGGGGGAGGGGAAGTAGCAGGACTATTGCAACAGGTAAGTTTCACAAACTGAATGGTTTAAAGTTTTTATTTAAATGTACAAATGATACAGCTGTCCCATTTATTTATTATGCTACTAAATGACACAGTTGTCTCAACTATTTAAGTTATACTACCAGACCAGTAGCTAAATCCTTGGGCAATAAAATAGCAGGGCATTAGGTATGAGGTAGGGCTTAGTAGGGGATCATTCCATACCAAATGGAACTTTGTTTTCAACCCTGTTGACATTACTGGTTGTCATTACTTGCTGTTGGCATTACTTACCTGGCTTCAGTCGTCTCTGACGATCTCTTCATCTGCCCAGAGTTCTAGTCACCTTAAACATCATGTATATTACAGGGACATTAACCCTGTATTTTAAAATGAGGAGGCTGGGGTGTGACCATGACTGGTCTCAACTTACAGAGGTAGATGGAGGGACCAGTTACAGTGCTGGACAGTACCCGCTGGAGCTAGGAAGAAGGTAAGTGCTTCTCCTTGTTCTTCTACCCCTTTACATAACAAGCATTTACCCTTGCAGTGGGGGCCCACTGCAAGGTTGTTTTATTTTGAATATTCTTGGAGTTGTATTTTGATGAATCCCCACCCCCAAATTGTTGAGTGCAGCCCACCTAGTTGCATAGTTATCCTCCTCCCTATTCTAGCAATATTCACAATGTGGCCATGCTCAGGACTGGCCTTACTTCCAAAAACATCTCCACCAGATTCTCTTCTTAATGTGTTTACATATTGCAACCCTATTCATTCCTATATGAGAGTCATAGGTATGGATCTGCTTTCCACAAAAAATAAAGTGTGAAAAAAGCTGAGATTTTAGTGGCAAAATGTTTTGTCACAAATTTTAAAGATGAGTTTCTCCACAAGGCCTATAAATAGGGAGGGAAACAAGGGCTTTTTTTATCGCTTTTACTGCTTGTTCAGAAAATAGTATTACTTTAATGTGTATAGTCTTGAATAATATACCATATATACTCGAGTATAGGCCGACCCGAATATAAGCCGAGGCACCTAATTTTACCACAAACAACTGGGGAAGCTTATTGACTCGAGTATAAGCCTAGGGTGAGAAATGCGCAGCTACTGTAAGTGGAAAAGAGGGTCAACGATGCCCATTTGCAGCCTCACTGTGCCCATGCAGATGGACACAGTTGACCGATTTGGGGCCCTGTATCTCAGGGTCACTTAGTGCTGGGAACCCCATCTTTGGATATGTTATAGTGCTAATTCCACTGGGTTTGAATACAACATTTGGGGTTCCTAGCACCAAGTGTCCCCGAGATATGTGGCCCCAAATTCGGGTCAGAAAATCTCAAGCACTTTTCTGCAGCAGAGAATGACATTTTCTGAACCGATTTGGGGCCCTGTATCTCGGGGCCACTTAGTGCTAGGAACCCCATCTTTGGATATGTTGTAGTGCTAAGTCCACCGAGATACGGGGCCCCAAAGTCGGGTCGGGAATTTTTTTTTTTTGCTGCAGAAAAGTGCTTGACTCGAGTATAAGCCGAGGGGGGCACTTTCAGCACAAAAAAATGTGCTGAAAAACTCGGCTTATACTCGAGTATATACGGTAAGCAATGTTGCTTTGTTTATTTTCTTGTGCTACACAGTACCTAAGTAAACTAGTACTGATGCCATGGACTTCTCATATTTGAACCATAAAGAGATTGATCAGCTGCTGCTTTGTGGATCATGTGACCTGCATACTCATCAGATAATTGGCAAGTACAATGCTCATAAGGCTGTTTATGAACTGAGGATGTGTATTCTTTGCCTTTGCATCAGTTCTTTAGCTAATGTAGTATAAGCGCCTTGGACATTCTGAACAACAAGACTGGTTTATCTCTTCACTCAAATGCACAGCAATGGGGAATCAGATAAGGAATCCTTCCAACTTAAATCTCCTTGGGGGACATTTGTTATGCTTATGCCTAGCAAAATATTGAATGACTGTCATATGAAGGTATTAAAAATAGTTTACCTTGGATGACATTGATGTATGGAATGTCTAATAGAGAATTATGACAATGTCAAATCAATCTCGCTCCATCATATTTTCTTTTTTATGTTGAAAGAAGTTCCCCACCAATTTTGAACATTAGCTTAAAGGAGAAGTACAGCCAAAACTCATTTGGCTTTACTTCTCCTATGGATCACAAGATTGCAGTTTGTTCTGCACTCCTGTGGCCGTTTTCAGCAGACAGCTGTCAGCTGATGTCACAGACCTGGTCCATGCTAGGAAAAAATTTGGACGATATGGTTGGGATCTGCCTACATGAGAGCCTGAGCCAGCCGCTCCTGGCCCCTCCACAACCCAGCGCTCCAGGGAGTGCTGGAGGGGCAGAACAGAGAGCTGGTGACTAACAGTCACCAGCTCTCTGCTAAGGGAGCTCTGAGAACCAAGCGATCAGTGGTGTTTGATCACTTGGTTCTTAGCCTTTGAACCAGCGGGGACAGATGTAGCATTGGACTGATGCTGCATCCAACTAGGTACGTATGATTCTAAAAAAAATAATCCCATACTTCTCTTTTAAAGTATACCTATTGATATAATTTGAATAACTCTTGGCTTTTTCACTTGCAGAAAGTGATAAAGGTTTCTGAGGTTTAGACCTGTTCAGTAACTAGCTAAGATGAAGTAGTCCTGTTGCTAGGAAAGTGCTTGTTTCTTGTTTTAAAGATATCCATTAGCTTCTTTAATTTGTCTTTCGGGATATTCCACAGTAACCCTTATTGTCTAGAGCAGTGATGGCGAATCTTGGCACCCCAGATGTTTTGGAACTACATTTCCCATGATGCCAAACTACACTGCAGAGTGCATGAGCATCATGGGAAATGTAGTTCCAAAACATCTGGGGTGAGAAGGTTCGCCATCACTGGTCTAGCGGTTCCAGCACTAAGAACCCTCTAGAAACTACGAACACTTTCAGCAAGTACAGAGAATATGTGTTGATGATTTCCATCTCACTTTCTGAGCTGAACAGAAACAAAAACAATCATATCTTTGTTCTGCTAACTACTACCCTGTTTCCCCGAAAATAAGACCTAGCGTGATTGTCGGTGATGGCTGCAATATAAGCCCACCACCCAAATAAGCCCTACCCTGTTTCCCCGAAAATAAGCCCTACCCTGAAAATAAGACCTACAAGGCTTATTTGGGCGGTAGGGCTTCTATTGCAGCCATCACCGACAATCACGATAGGTCTTATTTTTGGGGAAACAGGGTAATGCCCTCAGCACCCATTTAATGGAGATGAACAAAGGCAGACCTGTGAAGTCCAGCTTGGGTGGCAACCATAGCTCCTTTCATAGATACAGTGGGGTAAATGAGCATAGCCACCCAGGTACAGGAAGTGTGTTACTTGCATGAATACCAGGTGAAAATAAAGGTAAATAAGTCTGAAAAAAGAAAACGATTGCAGGCCTCTCATCTAAGGACTGGTAAGTTGCAATGTATTACATGTTTATTTTTGGGGTTAGATACATTTTAAAGAACCAAATTATTCTGATACAAAGCCCCACATGAGTTGTAAGGAAAGTTATTATTAATAGTTCAACCAGTTACTGCTATAATTATTCTATACTTAGTAAAAAAAAAAAAAAAAAATTACATTCACCGCTATTTCCATACTATCAAATTCAGGAAATTCATAAACTAATATAAAGCTGTGTACATCCTCACCTACAACCGCTCCCCACCATTTCTCTACACGCGCTGATTGAAGATTATTCCTCATAAAGACTTGCGTTACGCTAAACATATTTTTGCTGTTAAGCTCCTGCAACCAACGCCCCACAGCTGCTTGTTAGAGAACGTCTGTCTCCGATCCTGAGGCTTTGAGTGATCATGCAAATAGGCTTCAATAAGTAAAGAGTTTATGCAACAGAAAAATTAAAGTGCTTACAATCCATCAAGAAGAGCTGTCACAGCATCCTGCCGAAACACTTTGACAAAATACACATAAGGCTCATGTTGCAGTAATGATGAATGACAGTACCGTGTACAGCAAATCCTTTTAAATATTCAAATACAGCATAGATCATGATGAAAACCACAGAGTTCCTCGATGTTTGCATGTGTGTTGAGATTGCCGCGGTCAGGCCAAAAGATGTATCCCTGTGCATCTCATTTTCAGGAATGTATTCTTAACTTTGATCTTTGAATAATTCCTGGACTGTTCTAATAAGGATTGGAAATTATCGTTATTTATTGTGGTTGCTTGCATTACATATGCTATTAAGTTGCTATTATTCTTTCACATTGGCCTGACACCCTGCACCTTCATCTTGGTATAAATGTAGTATTGTACAGGTAGGAAGTTTTTAATACCTTAGAGGTTTCTCCTTCAGAATAACCCAGGATTTGAAAAAGCTCCATACAGATGAGGTCCCTATTATGGGCGCGTTTGATGTGAAATGAAAGGCTATTTGGTGTGATATATTTCAGGAATTGACTTGCAAAACAAATGAGGGGTCATTAGAGAAAATGTCACGTACTGTGTGAGTTCTGGAGACATCTTTATAATCAAACAGTACAGTAAATTCCACAGTCTTTGTGGCACCATTATATGTATAAATTGATATTGCACAAAGACACAGAGGACTAAAAGGGGCTATATGGGATAAGTGACGATACAAATAGGAAAGATAATATAAAGAATACTAATAGAAAGGCTCTCATTCCATAATAAAGGTAATAATATATGCTGTCAGTTCAAATAAACTGACACTTGTAACGCTGTACAGTTGTAGGGAATAGCGCGTCCCTGGTTTCTAAGTTATAAATGTGATACCTAGGCGATTTTAATATTTATACATTTGAATAACAATGGCTATCCCCAAAGGATCAGTGTCCCCATGTTTGTGTTCCAGAAAAAATGAATGTCATTAAAAATATACCTAATTTAAAGGTCCATTATAGTAAACGAAATGTATTCTGGTAATTTTTTTAGGTAATACATATCATGATAGCATTCAGTATATAAATTTAGATCTTTTTTTTTCACTGGCCTTTATATTTGTCTCTAATTTTAAATGCTGCTCAAGCTGCCCAGAAAAAATGACAGTTGGGACAAACTATTATAATGACAGGGGTATTCACAATGGTCAGATCTTATTCAAATGGTGTTGCCAAAAAAGAGAAAATGTTTTAAACGTGTTAGCTGGAGTTGAACTTTAACTTGTCACTTAATTTGTCAACAGGGTGAAAATGCTGCAGTGATTTCATTGTTAATGAACAGCTTTGTCACCCTGCTACAGGAGGTGGGAAATACATGGCAGGATATTAAAACACCTAAAAAATTGATTTAAAGTGAATGTAAACCCACCACTCACCCAGTATAAGCTAATGGCACAGTGTTATGCCCCGTACACATGGTCGGAAATTCCGACCACAAAATACGTCAGATTTTTTCAGACAGATTTTGTCCGACACCGGTGTTGCATACACACGGTCGGACAAAGTTGTCGCAAAATCCGATCATTCTGAACGTGGTGACGTTCATTGCGTATGACGAAACTACGTAGAGGCTAGTAGCCAATAGCTTTGGTCTTGTAATGTGATCTGAGCATGCGTGGTACTTTTTCCATCAGAATTTGCTACACACGATCGGAAAAAGTCAGATCGGACTTTGTTGTCTGAAAATTTGAGAGCAGGTGTGTACGGGGAATTAGACCCCTTTCACACTGGGGCGTTTTGCAGGCGATATAAAGCAAAAAAAAAAAGCGCCTGCAAAGCGCCCTGAAAGAGCTGCTGCTGTCTCTCCAATGTGAAAGCCCCGAGGGCTTTTACACCGGAGCGGTACGCTAGCAGGATGGTAAAAAATGTCCTCCTAGCAGCATCTTTGGATTTCAATGCTCCTGCCCATTGAAATCAATGGGGCAGCGCGGCTATACCGCCGGCATAGCGCTGCTGTGGCAGCGCTTTGCTGTGGTTTTAACCCTTTCTCGGCCGCTAGCGGGGGGTAAAAGCGCCCCACTATCGGCTAAATAGCATCTCGAAATTGACTGTAAATCACTGCTAAAAATAATGGCGCTTTACCGCCGACGCACCCACTGCTCCAGTGTGAAAGGGGTCTTAATGTGTATATACACATGCAAGCCTCCTGCACGTATCCCTACCTTGCTATTGTCACCCCCTTCAGCAGTTGGAGCCCCAAAAAACTCTGGAATCAATGGTCTCTTTGCCAGAGCTCCGTGGACTCCCCGCCCACCTCTACACTCTTCTACTCTCCTATTCCTGAGTTTTGAGTAACACCCAGTCAAAGCTCAGGAAAGGCACCACATAGCTTCAGCATGCCCATGCCCACCTAATGCTGAGGTGTGGAGCAGCCAATCCTGGGAGAGCTGGCAAAAAAAAAGAGTAGGGATGTGAAGCTGGAATTGTAACACTCTCTGCTCTCATGCTCATGAGATAAAGAAATTAGATGTCAGTCACAGCAGGGGGGGGGGGTGTGACCACCCACATTTATGTGTGTGTCGTTTTTTTATCTTACTAAAAAAAGACAAGAGGATGACTCAGAGCTGGATTAACTCTTTGTGGCAAAACTGGGCATAGATGACTTGACACCCTCTACTCTACCAGGTAGAAGTCTTCATTAAAAAATAAATAAATTCAGGTTTACGTCCACTTTAAATTAAAACAAAAATTGCTGGACTAATGCTAGTAGCATACTGCATCATGTATGTTATTGTTGCCTTTACCTATTGTTCAATTTTAAACACTTGTTTTCTGTTAATAATGGTAGCTGTGATAAATGTGTTGAATGTATTTTTTTTTTTTAATGTGTTTACACCCTATGCAATAATAGAAGTCATGGCGCAGATTATATATACATTTGTAAGATTTCATTATTGTGTATGCTACTCGTCTCGTGGTCTGTACAATGTAGCATACAATGCTGTGTAGGCGATACTTATGTAGAACTGTAGACCACATAGAGTACTGCACTTTTGTTCTGCAGTAGGGATGAGCTGAACTGCCCTGGGTTTGGTTCAAGCATACAATTCAGCTGTCGAACCTCATGGAAATAAAAAATACCCATACTCTAAGGTAATAGGCATGGACTAGAGGGGATGGTGATGTCGGTGGGGGAGTGCAGCCTAGTTGTCACCTTTTGTAGGAGTACAACGCATATCAAAATCAGATGCCTATCCAGACACAGAGCCCAGCACAGCAGGTAGAGGCAGGTGGCATCCTAAGCTGCACTGTTGTGGTTCTCTAACCTCACAGTCTTGCAGCATGCAGTGGAAAAAGCCAAAACCATCACATGGGAGTTGCCGGAAGTGGGTGTGGCTACGCCTGACAGGGGACACTCCCTTTCTCAAGCCTACTCAATGAAAATGCTCAAAGTCCTTTACTGATAGAGGGGAAGAACATTGATGGAAAAGAAGGCAGGACAGAGCAGAACTATCACAAGCCAAAGGAGCAAGAGGCAGAATAAAGCTGGGCTGGGAAGTGGGGAGTGGCCTTGGTATGTAGAGCAGAGGAACAATATGGTGGAATGACAATGGGAAGTGAGGAAGGAGATGTGCCCTACCGGGCAGAGACCAGGGAGACATAAGGAAGAACAAAAAAAGAAGAAACAAAACAAAAACAAAGAGTGGAATCGTAACCCAGGTGGAAGACAAGGAAAAGATAAGGAAAGAAGGAAAATACGACTGCCGACCCGACAAAAGGTAGAGCCCAGGTGGCAACATAAGCTGCTGCAAATACAAATCAAGCCTCGCTTGCCATGGGTCAGCTCCAGTCCATGTCCTGGGGGTGGGTGACCCCTGGCCTTTTTGGAGGTTTCCTATGGCTCCAGAACAGGAAGTGAAGGGAAAGTTCCACAATAGTACACATACAGCAAAAAATAAACTAGAAACGCTTTTTATAATTCCCTACTCCAAAATAGAAAAAACAATTCAGTACGCATACACTTACTTCATTTTCATTATATTTTCAACAATAAACACAGGATCTTCTTTTCTGCTGACTTGGTAGAAGATTTTGGAACAAACTTGCCCATTGGCTCAGTGGCATATTGGGAAAACAGATGCCATAAATTACAACAGAATAATGAGAGGGAGACCATCATCTTGACAATCCTTATAACCCTCAGGGTAATATTGAAAAGATAGATAAAGATTTTTTTTTAAAGTGTACAAAAGGTGTGCAATGCATTTGTGATAACATTAGATGAAGGAACATAAAAGCAGTATTAAATGCAAAACCAAATATTTAATATATTGCAACTTACCAATCATTAGATGTGGTGGCTGCATTCATTTTTTTTTTTATTCTTTTCACCTGGTGATCTGGCCAGTACCACACCTCTTGGATGAAGGAGCACATAGAGATCTTTGGATAGCAGCATTCTTAATCTAATTGCTACATCTGCAGGGCAGCTTGTCCCTTTGAAAAAAAACAGACTTACTTGTTGGATCAGCAGGTGAAAATAAAAGAAAGAAAGCCTCAGAAAGAAAACAAATGCAGCCATTGTATCTAGGAATTGGTAAGTTGCAATATATAAAATGTTTGCTTTTGGGTTTAGCATTGCTATAATGTGAGTTAGAAATGTTTTTAAAAAATGGTGTAAGTTTTTAGAAAGGTAGCCAAATTGTTATACAGATTTAGGATGAGTAGGATGATAAATTAAATACATGTTTACAATGTTTGCCTGGTTTTCAAATTTAGTTTGTTCTTCAATTGTTGTTTATTGATTTCCAATGTGTACATGTGGCAAATCTCAGTAAAATGCCAGGAAAATGAAGGAAAATAGTAGGATGTAAAAGTGGCCCACTAATAAATAGAAATGATGAACTCGACCGCCAAACAAGTTTTATAAATTGACCAACAAAGCTTTATATAACAAACCTGAGCTAACCATTCACACGTTTATAAAGGGACCCCCCTGTAGTGTTCTCAGTGGAGTGGCATAAAAAGACAGTTATTATGCTTACAGATTATTTGCTGTTTAGTGTATCAATTTTCTCTTTATTTCTCTCAGTTGAATAATTTAATAAACTTAGTACCATACACGGTAATGGCTGCTTTTATGTAAACAATGCCATTTTGTTTTGTACATATAAAGGCAGATGTTTTAACTGAATAACAATGCCGGGCAACCTAACAATGCTTTAAATATGTACATCTTATTTCAGCATCCAGCCTAGAAAACTTTGCCTATGTGTTTGCTGCATGCATGGATGCTAGTGTATGATCTGTAATAGCTACAAAAAGAGAAAAGGTTTGATCGGTGGGACCTTATCTCTTTTTGTTCAAATTTAGGATGGAGGCCAATTACTTATTGTGCCTTGGACCACATCATTCTCTCTCGATCTGTAATAGGTAGTGGGAAAATACCTCTTTGGTATTAGGGGGAGGAATAGTGTCCCACCATTGGTGTCAGTAGGAGAAATAGTGTCCCATCCTTGGTGTCAGTGGGAAGAATAGTGCCCCATCATTGGCATCAGTGAGAGGAATAATGCCCCATCATTGGTATCAGTGGAAGAAATAATACTCCATCATTGGTATCAGTGGTAGGAATAGTGCCTCATCATTGCTGTCATTTGGAAGAATAGTGCTCCATCATTAGTGTCAGTAGGAGGAATAGTGCCCCAACATTGGTATCAGTGTGTGGAATAATGCCCCATCATTGGTGTCAGTGGAAGGAATAGTGCCCCATTATTGCTGTCAGTGGCAGGAACTATGCCATACTGTTGCTGACAGTGGGGGGGGGGGGGGGGGGTAATGCCCCAAGGTATGGACAAAAGCAAGGAAATGGCCACATCCGACCCCTAAAGTTTGCAGTTTGGAGACCACTGATCTAGAATATCTTAATGATTAGGAGTTTATGATGCAGGGTGTGTGCTAATGAGATCATCTGGTGAACCCTATGTCAAGACCTAAAGTCTGTACAGGAAGTAAGGCAGAAGAAATAGAGCAGGGTTTTTAAACTTCCATGAAGAGAATGAGGTAAGTAGGTGTAGAATAAATGGAAAGCTGATTTATTTTTGCAAAATAAGTACATTAACTACTTATGGACCGCTCCCTGTCATTGTACATCTGCTGTTTGATGTTGGCTGTCCACTTTCAGAGATCACTTTTATCGGCGGCGGGAGAGGTGCCCCCCCTCCCTCCACTCCCTGGTGGTTTCCGTTATTTTTCACAATATAGAAAAAAATTGGGCTAACTTAACTGTTGTCTTATTTTTTAATTGAAAGAAGTGTATTTTTCCCCAAAAATTGCACTTGTAAGACCGCAGCGCAAATACAGTGTGACATCAAGTATTTTAACAACCGCCATTTTATTCTCTAGGATGTCTGAAAAAATATATATATAATGTTTAGGGTTCTAAGTAATTTTCTAGCAAAAAAAAAAATTTAACTTGTAAACAACAAGTTTGAAAAAAGGGCCTGGTCCTTAAAGTGGATCTTCGGTCATTTTTTCAACTTTCCATCTATAAAATCCTCTGCCCTTGTTGTTTTAACTTTGGATAGCAAAACATTTTTTTCTGCCAGTAAATACCTTATACAGCCCACTTCCTGTTTCTTGTCTGGTTAAAAAGCCTAGGCTTATGACATCATGCACAGCTCTCTCTCTCTCACTCCTGTGAGAGTTTGCCAGGAATGGAGGGGGGATGAGTCATAAGAGGGCCAATGAGAGCTGCAAGCCTGGAGGAGTGCCTCTGTGTGTCTGTGTAAATCCAGGAAGTGAACAAGCAGCATGGTAATGGTTGCAGCTAGACTCAGTAGAGGGAGATTTCTGCAGCATATTTGAAAAGTAGAGAATCACAGTATATATAAAATAATATGCAAAGTGGTTGGAGAGAAGCTTCAGAATACCAAATATATTTTTATTACAAATTATGTGAGCAGACTGCAGTTCCTCTTTAAGTAGTTAATGCTATATTGGTAAACAGGGGAGCTGGAATTTATACAAAAAAAAAAAAAGGTGAACTTAGCCTTTAAAGTAAACTAGTTATAAGATAAAAAGAGGGCTGTTATTGCTAACCCCTTTTTGAAGTTAGTTGTTAGTTGTCTGGCTATTATGCTTCACCACATTCACTAAACTAGGGGAAACTTTTTTGGAAAATGAATAGCCTATTTGCCTTTAGTAAATCAACTCTATGGGGGTTGTTTACTAAAGGAAAATCCACTTTGCACTGAAAGTGCCCTTGGAAGTGCAGTCACTGTAGATTTGAGGGGGACATTCAAGGAAAATAAAAAAC
The DNA here is from genome assembly GCA_028564925.1 of Lithobates sylvaticus. Lineage (NCBI taxonomy): Eukaryota > Metazoa > Chordata > Amphibia > Anura > Ranidae > Lithobates > Lithobates sylvaticus. The sequence continues at coordinate 101,874,415 of CM053030.1, read as the reverse complement.
AGCATTTTAGCTTGCACATGTTTTGGGTGAAAAAATCAGCAGAGCTTCCACTCATTTCAGATCTAACCCTTAGATTTAGAGCGACTGCACTTCCAAGTGCACTTGCAGTGCAAAGTGGATTTGCCTTTCGTAAATAACCCCCTATGTATGCTTAAGCCCCATACACACGGTCGGACAATCCGCGGACCAGGTCCGTCGGACCATGTCCGTCATACTTTGTCCGATGTTGGTTTTGCGTACACACGGTCGGACAAAGTTGTTGGAAAATCCGATCATTCTGAACGTGGTGACGTTTGTTGCCTACGACGGGACTACGTAGAGGCTAGTAGCCAATAGCTTTGGTCTTGTAATGTGATCTGAGCATGCGTGGCACTTTGTCCGGTCGGACAACCGTACACACGATCGGATTTGGTGTGATCGGACCGTGTTGACGGCAAATCTTTCCAGCAGGAGATAAGACTTTGTCCGTCGGACAAACCGACGTACACTGTCCGATGGTGCATACACACAGTCTGATTTTTCAACAACATTGTCCGATCGGACAGAATCCATGAAAAAGTCCGACCGTGTGTATGGGGCTTTAGAGTGGGGCTAATAACAATTATTCTTTAAAAATCTGCCTCCGCCGAACTATGCTGCATAACATGTATAAAAATATCTGTGTGAATAAATATTTTTCATATAAAATACAATAGAAAAATAGGTAAAACCAAGGTATAAAACCAAAACCTATTAAAATACTGTAGCAGCGCTCAATATCAGAGAATAAACGCTGATAAAATATGGATAAACTCACGAATAAAATTCATATATATCTGTGAGAGTGGGTGGTCAGGATATAAATATTCAATAATGTGGCAATAAAATGAAATGAAAAATGATGATATATAAATATAAATCTGAAAAAATCAATCGATCATAAATTATAACAGTTCATCAACAAAGTCCAGAGTTGGCCGTGATCTGATGTGAGAGGGTAGTTCACTATTAAAATGTGCCACAACTGATTAGTCCATCCACCAGAGAAAAATCCACCACGTGTTAGGGGGTTCCCCTTTTGGGGATGCACTCACCAGAGCTAAAAAGATAACGGGCACATAAAGTATCTTATCAGGTCACTGCTCCTTCCTTTGATGGTATCCTTCAATTCTCCTCCACAGCCTCTGATTCACCAGCTCACCCAATGCAGGCAGGTCATGTGTGAAAAGAATTGTACCACATAGCGTAATACTGCATAAATGTTTTTATTTTTATTCACCCTCCCTTATAAACAAAAAATTAAAATAGCCCCTTTTGTATCAAATGCGTACCAGATATTTGATACAAAAGGGGCTATTTTAATTTTTGAACTACCCTCTCACATCAGATCACGGCCAACTCTGGACTTTGTTGATGAACTGTTATAATTTATGATCGATTGATTTTTTCAGATTTATATTTATATATCATCATTTTTAATTTCATTTTATTGCCACATTATTGAATATTTATATCCTGACCACCTACTCTCACAGATATATATGAATTTTATTCGTGAGTTTATCCATATTTTATCAGCGTTTATTCTCTGATATTGAGCGCTGCTACAGTATTTTAATAGGTTTTGGTTTTATACCTTGGTTTTACCTATTTTTCTATTGTATTTTATATGTGTATATTTTTTTAAAGCAGCTGCCATCAGTGCACTTAATCTTAAAGTTGCACACTCGATCACGTATATATTTATTTATTTATTTATTTATTTATATACTTACTACACATACTCATAAACAGCTAGATATTACCATCCACACAGGCGCAGAGAGGTGTTTGATATAGCTGGGCCAATACAACAAACATCCTTCTTAATAAATATTTTTCATTGGCTCCAGTGCCGTCACATGATCCAGCAGCTCCGGTTAACCTGTATAGGGGAGCACTCCAGAAGGCCTGTGTATTGCTGTAGCCATGACATTATCCATAGACTCCCATTGCCTCTCCCTTGTTGTTGGTACTCCCTCCTCTCCCCTGCAGCAGCCGCTCTTCGACACAGGAGAGCCGGAGCTTTCGAATCACATGACTGGACAGGATTAACAAAAAGGTTTCTCCCCTATTTTTTTTTTTTTTTTACAGGCTGTACAGCCTAGGTAGAAGGAGGGAAGAGACAACATTTTTAGGAATAATTGTAACTAGCCTTGCCTTCCACTTAAAGCAAAAGACAGTTATTATGCTTACAGACTATTTGCTGCTTAGTGTATCAATTTTCTCTTTATTTCTCTCATTAGTTGAATAATTTAATAAACTTAGTACCATACACGGTAATGGCTGCTTTTATGTAAACAATGCCATTTTGTTGGTATGTGTCTATGGATGGGGTGGGCTCCAAAGCAGGTCCTAAATTCCAGCTTGTAGTTCGGCAGAGTGCCGGCTTGTACTAATGCAGAGGCAGCAAGGAGGAACCTAGAATTTAGCATCTCTTTCTGGTTCGTAGCAGAAAACTACCGTAAGGTTAAAAGTGAATTTGTCAGTAACTTTTCAAGTCTGCAAGAATAAATTGCACTTAATGAACTTTGTTTAGGCTGGGATGATGTCATTAGTTTGCTGTTGGCAGGAGAAAGCATTTCCTCACTATTCTCCTCTATATGGTTAGAGGCTGCTGCAGAGGCTTATCTGAAGAGGACAATTGTGAATACAATGAAGAGCTACATAGGCAGCAGGATTTATATGACTGTCATTTTAGACCCAGCACCTTTGTAACGAAGTAGACAATGACCCTAAATGGTGGCTGAACAAAAATGGCACTAGTGTTCTTAAGAGAAACTTGGATGATAAATGCCTGTAACGGTTACACCTTCACAGATATTTTTGATGATGGGTCCAATTTAAGTGACCTGAATAATAGGAATTTAAAATAATTTTTTTTTGGGAAGGAAGAAGGTCTTTTTGAAATGTTACTATCAGTACAGTGAATAATTATCAGCAATTTCCAATATTTGTCTAAATTGTTCATTTTAGGCATGCACTTAGGCCTTGCCTAAACTTGCGGTTGAGGGCTGTAAAAACACATGGTTGGGACTTGCCCCCCCCCCCAATCTGCAGAGGCAGTCATACAGAGGTGTACACTTGCCACAGCTGTTTTTCTTTGCATCGTATTGCCACAACAATTATCCCTTCTGTCAGGGTCAGCGACAAATGCGACTCTTCCAAATGAATTGGGTTTCCTCACAACCGGATGCAACAAAGATGGTTGCGACGTGCCTGCACAGGCTTTTTAGGGTTAAAACAGATGGCGAGGAGGCAATAAAACACCTCCTGTTAGCGATCCACTGAGGATCACTATTGGGAGGACAATGTTATTGTAAATAAGGCCTTAGTCACTTGAAGGATACGGCGAAACAGGAAATGGAGTAGATCATATGATGTCTCATCAATCTATCATTTGAATAGGTCATTTAGTCCACACTTTTTTCGTTATTAAAATTCTGTTCTATTATTACCAATAGGAGCATTACCTAAATAAGAAATATTCACTTGGAATTATCAAATATATGAAGAGTAAATTGAGTATAACATATAGTAATAATAATAATAGTAATAGATGCAAATTTTATTAGTTACTGGACTGTTCCTGTTTCAAAGACTGGTTAGGTGATCCGAATGAGCAGCTGGCCAAATTCGGCAAGCTTGGAAAGATGCGTTTTTGACACATCGGATCATGGAAGCACTGGAACAACTGGGACAGGGCTCAGCATCACTTGTTATTTTAAATATAATGTGTTGATTCTGCACTCTGTGTTTTGTAGTGGATACGTTTAAACTTCAGGAAGCTGGGAGCAAATACAGATTGCCTTACATAGGACTCACTGGCACTGAAAACCACCCAGGTGTGATCAGTTTTTCCAATAAACAAACAAAGATCCAACAAGTGGGATGATGAAAGACCAAGAAGGAGAAGCATGATATTTCATGTGGGATTGAGAATGAAAAGAGTGACACCAACAGAAGGGTGTGAGAATAAAAAAGGGAGGTGGGCAGGCTATAAAGTACATGCCAGGTGATACTTGGTCCAGGAGCGTCTTTCAAAAATGTACCCTGGATCCTGCTTTAATATTACTAAAGTTGAAAGCATTGACCTGCTAAACAAACCAGTTGAAAATGTACCAAGACACACAGAGACCCTAATATTCAGTACTATATGTTTTTAGCAGCCAAAATCGCTATTGCTACTGCTTGGAAAAGCCCAGCTTTAGACATAGCTTTAATGAAATGTAAACTCACATGGATCATGTTAAACTAAAAAATAGTGAGCGTCCTGCTAGACAAACAACCCCTTTTTGATAAAATATGGTCCCCTTGGCTCGCCTACTTGCAGGTACCAAACATATAGTGTTGACTCCAGGAACACTTGATGGTAGATCCCCGGACGGACTCACATTTTCTTTTTCTTTTTCTTTTACTTCTTTTCTCCCTTATTCCCACCGGTGGCCCTGTGACCGTTCTGCATCCCCCCTCTTCTTTTTATCCTATCTTACCAATGTTCAACAAATTATCAGTAATGGGGAGTGGTATCCCCCATAAATGACTATAAGTAGTATGACAATGGAGCAATGGAGAGATCATTTGAATTGTTCAATTTGAGCAAATTGTATTTTCAATCTAAAGATCTCTTTGGAGAGGTCACACACTTATGACGTGTTGAATTTCATAATTTCTATATATATCACAGGCGGACCAGATAAGCTGTCTCTGTGATGGCCTTTATTCACTCCTTAGGGCATTATATGGACAAGTTCAGTAGCTTTTTTCAAAATGTTATCTCCCTCTTAGTGGGGGATTATAGAGGAGACCATGGCCAGTTTCTCTTCTCTGCCATGACCCGTCTACATTCCCTATTTTATTACATGTGTCTTTATATTATGTATGCAGGTTTTTGAAGGTACAGAGCTTAGCGAGGATTGTTTGTTGTTCTGCTTTGTACAGTTTATTCTTTACTTTTCAAATGTTCAATAAAAACAATTGAAACAGAAAAAAGGGAGGTGGGACAACTTTTGTTGTGATTGAGAAAGTTTGTTCAGGCATGGTAGACAACCTAGGCAAAACATGAGGATGGCATACAGATTGTTCAGTTGGGTACTAATAAACAGGGTGTCTTGGAAATGAACAGGAGTTCTGTGGAAAGCTTACTGAAAGATTGTGTCATCTCCTAACTATGTCCTGTAGCTTGTCGAGTAGAGTCTGTGGCCTTAGAGCCCTGCAGTGCTAATGAGAACTGTTACAGACTTTCTGGAGAGTAAGTGATGGAGTAGTCTCCTGAGTCCCACTCAACTGGTGGAAGGTCCGGAGCTATTTTGGAAGAACCTCACAGAGCCATTCCTGCAGCTGTGCAATCAGAGGTAGGTTTCAGCTTTAGCTTGACCACTGGGCTCAACCTAGAGTGATTTAGGAGGGAGAAAGGGCAGCCAGAACACGTGATGTGTCAGTTATAACAGTGGGTTGTCCCGTTGTCTTCTGGGCAGAAAGGAGTAGGATCAAAGATTGTCCATCTTGGTCCACTGCGCACATGCACGCGAGCATTAATTCATTTTAAATGGCCAGAATAAAAGATTATTATGGCTAATTAAATTAATTAACATCCAAGTACTTGACGTGCTCAAATGTGCCTAAACGCAATTACAAAAACATGGCGTTAGGTTTAGATTTTCCCCTGCAAGGAGAAAGGTATTCAGGAGAACCGGGCCCAGTGTGCATGGGGACTAAAACTGTAAAAACTGTCAGCCACAAACATTCTTTATAAACATGTTTTGTCATTTAACATTACATCTAAGAAAAGACCAGTTCAATGATCACTGCACAGAAGAAATCCCTGTATTAGATCCTGTTGGAGAACATGCAGCCACTGTCTCTACTGTGCACCACCACTGATTGGTTTCAAGGGCACACCCTGTTCATCAGAGCTCTGATGAAGAGTCCCCCACTGAAACAAGTCAGCAGGGCATGTATTTAGTAGCAATGCGCAAATTTGCATTTTATGACTGTGGCATGCACCAGAACGAAATAATTAGTTTTGTTTTGATTTATTATTTAGGGCTGGTTCCCACTGGTACGATGTCTGACATCGGATGTGATTCGCACCGCACTGCAGTGCAGATCACATGCGATCTCTGCGATGCGATTTGAATGAATTTACATCACATTCGGACCAAACTCGCACTGGACCCTTTTTTTGGTCTGCAGCAGAATCGGTTCACATGGGTGAGATCCGATTCCTGTCCGAATTTGCAGTTCACACTGCGATATGCAAAATGATTTGGGGGGTGTCATTAACTTTCAGTTGACACTCCCAGCAGTTTGCATCGTACGGAGACGTAGGATGCGGGAACCCGCAGTGGATTCGCAGGGTTCCCACATCGCTGCAGTGTGAACCGAGTCTTAAAGAATTTTGTTTAGTTAAATACGTTAAATTAGTTTAATTCATTTTCAGAATTCGATTAGAATTTTCCTAATTCGGTCGAATTGTTAAATTTGACTGAATTCAGAAAATTCAACCCAGCATTCAAATTCAAAATGATTCTATTTGAAATTCAAATTTCGGAAGACGATTATATTCTTTCTATTTTATTCTATTCTATTATATATTTTTTTTATATTCTATTGTTGTCTATTCTATTGTATTATTTTCTATTGTTTTATTTTCTATTCTATTTAAATCTATTCCATTTGAATTCAAATTTATTCTATTTGAAACTTGAATTTCAGAAGATATTCTATTCTATTCTAGTCTATTGTTTATTCCATTGTCTTATTTTCTATTCTAATATATTCTATTCAAAATTAGAATTTAAGAAGATGATTGTATTCTATTTTATTTTCTTCTCTTCTATTCTATTCCAATATTTTATATTCTAATTTATTCTATTCAAAATTAGAATTTTGTAAAACCATTACATTTTCCATTTTAGTCCATTTTATAGTTTTTTGCCTATTCTATTCTAATATTTTCTATTCTATTCTTTTATTTTTATTCAGTGTTTCTGCAGCAGGTGACGTCACCAGCACATGCGCTCCGAAGGGATGGCATTCTCATACCATCACTTTTGAGCTCTGTGCCGCATCTGCGACTCCCACACACATGTGCTGGAGCGATGTTATCCCGGCTATGCCGTTCAAATGACTGGAGCCTGGAAGGTAGACTGGGTGAAGATGGAAGCCCTGTCAGTAATGACAGCATGCTGCTGGAGGACTTTGTTTTCAGGTAAGTCTTTCATAATGTGCTAGTACAGGCATACCCCACTTTTAAGTACACAATGAGGTTTATTTACTAAAGCTGGAAAGTGCAAAATCAGGCTCACTTCTGCATAGAAACCAATGAGCTTCTAACCCCAGCTTGTTCAATTAAAGCGGAGTTCCACCCTAAAGTGGAACTTCCGCTTATCGGATTCCTCCCCCCCCCCTCCGGTGCCACAATTGGCACCTTTCAGGGGGGAGGGGGTGCAGATACCTGTATAATACAGGTATCTGCACCCACTTCCGGGACGCATTATCCGAGCTGCCCCGCCTCTATCCGAGAATGCCCCGTTGTGTCTTGGGAAACACAGTTCCCAGGACACAGCGGGGACCAATAGAGGCGCGCAGCGCGACTCGCGCATGTGCAGTAGGGAACCGGGCAGTGAAGACGTTACGTCTTCACTTCCTGATTCCCTGACAGAGGATGGCGGCGGGGCAGCGAGAGACGAGCGATCGCCCGTCATCTTCTGCTGACACCGCTGGAACCTGGAACAGGTAAGTGTCCATTTATTAAAAGTCAGCAGCTGCAGTATTTGTAGCTGCTGACTTTTAACATTTTTTTTTCAGGTGGCGCTCCGCTTTTAGCTTTGGTAATAAAACCTGAAAGCTCATTGGTTTCTATGCAGAAGTGAGCCTGATTTTGCACTTTCCAGCTTTAGTAAATAAACCCCATTTTGTACTTCAGCCTGGGTTCACACCAGGCGAATTCCAGCTACATTTTCTCTGTGAAGAGAAATGTAGCTGTTTATCGGTGCCGCTCCGTTCTATCAGCGCATCAGCTGAGCAGGGAGAGGGGGGAGAGGAGGGGGAGGTGTAGTGAGAACAAGGAGAGATTCCTTGTTCAGAACGGAATGCATCTGCGAATCAGATGCTTTCCCATAGAGTTTAATGTGCTTGTAATTCGCACCACAATGGCCAGAAAACGCACACGTTTTTTGTGCAATTCACAGTGCGAATGCAACGCACATATGTGAACAAGATACATTCATTTGAATGTATTTTAAAATGTCCTGCAAATTGGATGCGGTGTAAGCCACATCTAAGTCGCATAGGTGTGAACGGGGGCTTAAAGTGGGGTATGCCTGTATACGATGCATACTAGCACAGTATGTTCATAAATTGCACAGAGATGTTTTTTTTTGTTTTTTTTTATCATTTACTTTAAGTCTGAGGTACCACACCCCACTGTCAAGCACAAAAGCAAAACTTAAAAAAATTGAATTAAATAGCATGCACAGCTCTTGCTCTGCCTTTAATGCTATCTGATGCACATATTTAGAATCTCTGTATGAAAGGCTGTGACATTAAAGGAGAAGTACAGATAAAGCTCATTTGTACTTCTCCGGTGGATGACAGTAGTGCAGTTAGTTCTGAACTCCCAAGACCCGGTTTCAGCAGACAGCAGTCTGAAGCCCGTTGTCGGCTGATGTCACAGAGCTGGTCCAGGCTCAGGAAAGATCGCAACAATGAAATCAGGATCCGCCCCCACATGCCTGGACCGGCACCCGACTCAACTGCTCAGCGAGGCACTGAGAGACGGCCACTCCCGCCCTCTGCACAGCCCAGCGCTCCAGTGGGGGGGGCAGAGCAGACAGCGGTGACTGACAGTCATCAGCTCTCTGCTCATATAGCCCTGAGAACCTGAGCGATCTGCGTTGTTTGATCACTCAGTAATCAGGGTTAGGGCCGATGCTGCATCCACCTAGGTATGTATGATGATGTACAAAACAAAACAAAACATACTTCTCTTTAAACTTGCAGGGGATTTAAAAAAAAAAATTGCTACAGTTTACCTACAGTATTCCAGCTCACTTTTGGAGCTATCCTCTCAGGTAAGTGGATATCCCACAATGGGAATTTTTTCTGTACTGCTTGCTTGATAGAAATTCAAATTGGAGTAAAACCACAATATAATAATAAAGCTATATATACTATATAGCTTTATTATTATATTGTGGTTTTACTCCAATTTGAATTTCTATCAAACAAGCAGTACAGAATAGTATTGAAACATGCCACAGTCTGTAATCACCAGACCCGATACTAGATATTAAACCCCTGTTTTGGTTGAAGTTTCTCTTTATATTATTTATATAATGGGGGATCTGTCATTATGTTTACCTATACCCAAAAAACTAGGATTTTATGATTTTAATCAATATTAAGCAGTGTCATGTATTTTTACCAATTACAGATTAAGAAATGTATTTTCCTTTTGAGTTGTGTGGTCTGTTGGAATGGTGTGTGCTATTTTCATTGGTCTCAGGAACTCATTCTTTCCAGGGTTAACCAGCAAATATAATCCAAAAACGTGTTCACAATTATATTTTGCATTAACCGAGAAAGAATGTGCTGTACTTCAGCATTAAAATTCATTTTCCTCAGCTTTGTTCTTTAATAACTAGGTCATCAGTTTGGGTGCCGCCGCCACTGCTGCTTAAAATGCATTTAGCATCCATATGTATCCTCTCACCTAAAGGCTTGATATTTTTTAATGAGATTATATCAAGGATTGTACAGACTGGAGACTGGTAACATCATTTCGCTGTGTAATTCCCAGAACCCTGATCAATTTCAGCAAAGCAATTAAGAATGCTGACTTCAATAAATGATACCAAGATTATAGGGATTTTTTTTTTTTCTTCTTTTATTTTTCACAGGCGTGCACGGTTTAAAACCAGCCAGTGTTATTAAATAATAAAAACACAAAGTGCATTGCTAAAGCAATCCTTCTGTTTATGCATCTTTGTTTTATGCTGTCTGCGAGAATACCTACTAAATTCTGGAGCACAAAATACCACTTTTGGTTTGCCCTAGTGTTCTGAAAAGTGATCTGCGGTGGATCGTTTTTGAGTGTTGAGTGCTAAGCAGCCACTCTCAGACCTTCAGAAGGTGAGCCTGCTGCCTTATGAATGACTGTCTTTTTGTGTTTCTTTTTTTGCCAAATGTTAGTTTAAAATGAAGCTAATGCACCACAGACGAGTAGCAGTCGTTAGGTTTCCAGTTGCAGCATGGCCCCATTGATGTTAAGGCAGGGGTCTCAAAGTGGTGGCCCCCCAGCTGATGCAAAACTACAAGTCCCATGAGGCATTGCAAAGCTGACAGTTACAAGCATGACTCCCACAGGCAGAGGCATGATGGGATTTGTAGTTTCGCAACAGCTGGAGGGCCGTCAGTTTGAGACCCTTGTGTTAAGGCCTCATGCACACTGGACGTTATAATAATGTTATAAAAATGGCAATAGCTTTGCAGTGAGTTTTTCAAACTTTTTCAATGTTTTTGCAATATCGTTTTTTAGCGTTTATTAGCGTTTTTTTAGCCATTTTTTTTTTTCGATGGATCACTGGTGAGTGACGTTTTTGAGCATTTATCAACGTTTATCAGCGTTACAGCATTTTTACAGCTGAAAAACGTCTCTTAGAACCCACTAGTTTTGGGGTTTTTTTACAGCTCAAAAACGTCACTGCCCAAAACTGCTGATAACAGTCTATTTGTGCATGGACACATAGGATAACATGATGGAGAGTTTAATGACTGTAGATGTAAAAACGTCTACAGCCAAAAACAGCTGCTGTAAAAATGTCAAAAAACGTTCAGTGTGGGCCTTATAGCCCAGTTTGACAGGATCCGTCTGTTCCCGAGTCTCGAAACCGGCTGGTCCAAGGCGCAGTAACTGTGGGAGGATTCAAGGCGTCCGGGTGCGCTTTCACCTTGGAGGGGCACCGCAGCTCGTGTAAGCGACTGGGGGAGGACTCTTCGGAGGAGGGCCAACAAGCTGGCATCCTGAGAAGTGCCTGGTTGCTGGGTTGTCAAGGACTACGTTCCAGGTACTGAGGAAAGGTTCCTGTTTTGTTTCTGAGTGCCACTTTGAATCAAGGTCAGAGACTGTGCAAATATCGTAATTCAAGTGCTGACTGCCATAATCTCTGGCTAGAGATTTGTTCAGCTTGGAAGCGCCCAGCTGCGAGTGGCTACTCTCTGGGTTGGCAAATAGAGACTTTTGTATACTTAGCAGTTCAAGGTGTCTGAGTTTTCTTCATCCTTACCCTCTGTTCCCACATGAGACTGTGTCTGTTGAATGTTACCCCCTGCAAATAAAAACCTTTCAAAAGGACTTTTATTGTGTCAGCGTGCAAAGTCGTTGGGAACTAACTCTGGGAACCCCTAGACCTGGAGGAACAATTCAAGCGGAGGTAACCGGTAAGCCCAAAAGTCAAGGCTGCCCCATCGAGGGTTATGGCCGCTACATGTGCATCAGTGATAAAGGCTGATTAAAGGCAGAGCAAGAGCTGTCCGCGCTATGTAATTCTAATGCCCCGTACACACGGTCGGATTTTCCGACGGAAAATGTCCTATCGGACAATGTTGTCGGAAATTCCGCCCGTGTGTAGGCTCCATTGGACTTTCTGTCGGATTTTCCGACGGACAAAGTTTTATCTCCTGCTCTCAAATTTTCCGACAACAAAGTCCTATCGAACTTTTTCCGATTGTGTGTAGCGAATTCCGACGGACAAAGTGCCACGCATGCTCAGATCACATTACAAGACCAAAGCTATTGGCTACTAGCCTCTACGTAGTCCCGTCGTAGGCAACAAACGTCACCACGTTCAGAATGATCGGATTTTCCGACAACTTTGTCCGACCGTGTGTATGCAACACCAGTGTCGGACAAAATCCGTCGGAAAAAATCTGATGGATTTTGTGGTCGGATTTTCCGACCGTGTGTACGGGGCATAATACTTATGGGTTCTGGTGGGTGAGGTACCTCAGACTTTACAGACACTCAAAGTACTACATCTGTAAAGCCTTACTAAATTTAGTTTGCTATATCACTTCATAGCATAAACAATTACCATTTTATTTTAAAATATATATATTTTTGTTAAATATTTTTTTTTGTTATATCTCCATGCTGCCGATCCTCTGAAGTCTCTTTACAGTCACTACCTGACCATATCCATACACTTCAGCCTTGGTTGCATGGCATTTCTCAGGGCACAATTCCTGATAGTGGCATCAGTAGACCATGCCTGTGTAATATGTCTTAACCACTTGCCGACCAGCCACAGTACATGTATGTACGTAATTTTGCCCGCTGGGGCTAAGGGGGGTGCTGCAGGACACAGTGGATTGCGGATTCCAGTACCCGCCACCCAGTGATCACATGATCACAGTGCCAACAAAGTTGTTATGAATGAATTCATTCATGAATGGTTAACCCGGTAAAATACCCAATCACAGCACCCTGTACCAGGTGATTAGCTGTAACCAATCACAGATTAGTGATCATAGCTGTCATAAATGGTTAACCCAATAAAATACCTGCTGGGATGTAGCAGGGTGAATTCATTCATAACAGCTGTGTTGCCTATGCTGTGATTGGCCCACAGTTATCACAGTGTTACTATAGTGACACTGAGCTACTCTGATGATAGTATGTCCTGTGTCTTCTTCCGTCTGCCTGTTTGATGACGCATCCTCTTTCCTTTTATAGTTACCTGCTCCTGCCAGCTCCAATCTCCAATCTGTGTTAAGTATATATCTATTTTTAATTTTTTTTTATTAACCTTTATTAATCTAACTAATTGTCTTTTTTTTAAATGTGAAAAAATTAAAATAAAATGTTTAAAAAATTGCATTAAATTATTATTATTTTTTTATAATCCCCCAGTTAGTATCCCTGATCACCGCCACATCATTCTTATGATGACGCTGTGCTGCACTTGTGACAGTATGTAAAAAAATGTGAAAAAAAACAAACAAATCTTATTAAATTTCTTAATTTTTCAAAAATTGTGACAAAAAATGACTGATTACTTTACAAAAAGGGGTCATTTTGGGCAGGGGGGGGGGGTGGTTGATTTGTCCTGTCCTGGCATTTTTGGGCCTCAAGAAATGGGTACATCAGAATTGATCAATTTACGAATATATACCAGTATACCAAAGTTTGTAGATGCTAGAACTTTCACACAAACCAATTATTATACACTTATCGGGATTTTTTTTTTTTTTTTTACCAGACATGCAGCAGGATACATTTCATCCTGAAATTATGACAACATTTTATTTTATTGGATATGTTTTATGACAGAAGAAAATCTTGTTTTTTTTTTTCAAAATGTTTGGTCCTTTTTTATTTTATATTGCAAAAAAAAAAAAAACACAGTAATCAAATACCACCAAAGGAAGGCTCTATATGTGTGAAAATAAAGGATAAAAATTAGGGCTGCGGAAATTAACGATTAATTGTTTGAGTAATCGTTAATTTCTGATCAATCAAAATAATTTTGATAGAGGACGATCCGCGAAGTGTGCTCCGCGGTCTTTGGCCTAGCTCCGGAGCCGCGGCCATCTTGGACGTCATCATCGACCGCCTGCTTGTGCGGACGGACGGACGGGTCTGCCTGCTGTCTATTCCGGACAGAGCAGACCTGAATATGTGAATATTAAGGTATGGGGGAGATGTGGACAGTACAGTATGTGGGGAGATGTGTACAGTATGGGGGAGATGTGGACAGTATGGGGGAGATGTGGACAGTATAATATGGGGGAGGTGTGGGGAGATGTGGACAGTATGGGGGAGATGTGGACAGTATAGTATGGGGGAGATGTGGACAGTATAGTATGGGGGAGGTGTGGGGAGATGTGTACAGTATGGGGGAGATGTGGACAGTATAGTATGGGGGAGATGTGGACAGTATAATATGGGGGAGGTGTGGGGGAGATGTGATGTGGACAGTATGGGGGAGATGTGGACAGTATAGTATGGGGGAGATGTGGACAGTATAGTATGGGGGAGGTGTGGGGAGATGTGGACAGTACAGTATGGGGGAGATGTGGACAGTACAGTATGGGGGAGATGTGGACAGTACAGTATGGGGGAGAGATGTGGACAGTACAGTATGGGGGAGATGTGGACAGTATAGTATGGGGAGAGATGTGGACAGAACAGTATGGGGAAGATGTGGACAGTACAGTATGTGCGTTATAATTAATCAAAATTAGTCGATTAAACGATTAAAAAAATCGATTAATCGAACACAAAAATTTTAATCAGTAACAGCCCTTATAAAAATGTAATTTGTACAGTATGGGGTAGATGTGGACAGTATGGGGGAGATGTGGACAGTACAGTATGGGAGAGATGTGGACAGTATAGTATGGGGGAGATGTGGACAGTACAGTATGGGGGAGATGTGGACAGTACAGTATGGGGGGAATTTTTTTTGAAAAAAACTGTATGTGCGTTATAATTAATCAAAATTAGTCGATTAATCGATTAAAAAAAAACGATTAATCGAACACAAAAATTTTAATCAGTAACAGCCCTAATAAAAATGTAATTTGTATACAGTGTTGCATGTGCGTGCAATTGCCAATTAAAGTAGCAGAGTGCTGAAAAGGAAATAATGCCCTGGTCGTGAACGGGGTAAAACCTTCCAGAGCTCAAGTGGTTAAAACAGCCACTTGAAGTCTCTAGTGAAAGCCCCTGGGACAGGGTGATAATGCTGGAGTGCTATTGGGAGAGATGAACAGAGCATGGTCACCCTATAACAGGAAGTGCCTGAGCAAGGACCTGTATGGCAGGATCAGCAGATATTTTAATGAAACCTGCAAATTTCAATAGAATAAAATGTGTTTTAAAATTAGATGAAGGTATTAAAGTGTTTTAGTGATTTGGTTTACATATACAGTACTTTAACAATTTGTCCTTAAAAAAGTCTGTTCGTTCGTTGTACTGATTGAGCTATAAAATACCTCTTTTTCAGTATTAAAACCCATTATCATAAGGGAAAAGAAAAGTGGGGGGGAAATGAATTTGCAAAATCTTCCTCAATGTCTATAGAGCTGAAATACTCAGGATATTAAGAGCACAGGACTTTGCACCAGGGTTAAAATGAAGTGAACAACAGAATAGAAATGCCTTGCGTTGAGATATCACCTGCATCAGTAAACAATGCCAGGCGCTGGTACCCATTCATATTTTTGAATAGCAATAATATGACATTAAAAAAAAAAAAACACCCTTCATCATCCAATGCCATAATGAATATTGTTGATGATATTTTAATATCAGAATATTTATAGAATAAAGAAATCATTCTAAAATATGTAACTATATATCTTGTTTTCCGTTTTTCCATTGATTTAACCCTCTAGTGGATATAATCCATGTTTCTATCACAGAGAAGGACAATGCAGATTAAAATAAAATAAAAATAAAAAAAATCAAAGTTTGTCATCTTGAAGAGTTAATTCTGAAAGAAAGATGACCTTTATCCTTATATAGTCATTTTTTTTATCAAGTCTCTCCAAGGGGACTCATCATATGCAGGACTCTATGAACAGTACTGTCCTTATCACCTTCTTCCAGAAAGTGGCAGAGTAATAGGACTTTGTAAAGCGAAATGAAGCCCAGTCTGATGGCTGCTGATTAAAAATTGACTCTGCCACATCAAAGAAGAGTTGAAGGTGAAAATGATGATCACTTCTCTCTCCCAGGGATCCTGCACTATTTCTTTTATTCAACCTTGAAAGGTTCTTTCTGAATAAGATAATATCCCTTGAGTCTATTCTAGCCAGGCAGCATGAAAAAATGTAGATCAGTATGTCTATTTTTTATAGAAAAATATGGGATTTTGTTAATGACAGGGCACTTTAAAGTGGTAGTTTGTATGTGTTAAGTGCTGATAAATTAATTTTAAAATGATGTTTAAGCTGTGAAGATTAACTCATTTGATTCTGAGGTTATTAATCGGAGGCACACATCTGCCAAAGGCATTGCGTTCTTTTTCAAACCCTGCAGCGTCTGATTTGTCTTATAGTCGGTGTATCCTATTTTTTGTGTTTTTTTGTATTTGTCAGTAAGCATGCTGATATGTGTACAAAAAAAAACGGCATTAGGTTTTAGAAACACTGCCATGCAGCAAATGTTGGCTCATGAAATAGTTAAGTCTAACCTGTCAGGAATTGGGAGTAAACGTGAGTTGTAATGTGTTTGCTACGTTTTAATAGCCATTTGTATTAGCAGGCAACTTCCTTTCATCTTTGTTATCAATGTGTTATTTAACCACTTCAGCCCCGGAAGGATTTACCCCCTTCCTGACCAGAGCACTTTTTGCGATTCGGGACTGCGTCGCTTTAACTGGCAATTACGCGGTGGTGCAACGTGGCTCCCAAACAAAAATGACGTCTTTTTTTTTTCTCCCACAAATATAGCTTTCTTTTGGTGGTATTTGATCACCTCTGTGGTTTTTATTTTTTGCGCTATAAACAAAAAAAGAGCAACAATTTAAAAAAAAAAAAAAAACATTATTTTTTACATTTTGCTATAATAAATATCCCCCCAAAAATATAATATATATGTATTTTCCTCAGTTTAGGCCGATACGTATTCTTCTACATATTTTTGCAATAAACGTTTATTGATTGGTTTGCGCAAAAGTTATAGCGTCTACAAAATAGTGGATAGTTTTATGGCATTTTTATTAATAATTTTTTTTTACTAGTAATGGCGGCGATCAGCAATTTTTATTGTGACTGCGACATTATGGCGGACCCATCGGACAATTTTGACAAATTTTAATACAGCGATCAATGCTATAAAATTGCATTGATTACTGTAAAAATGGCACTAGCAGTGAAGGGGTTAACCACTAGGGGGCGGGGAGGGGTTAAGTGTGTCCTAGGGGAGTGTTTCTAACTGTAGGGGGGGTGGGCTGTGTGTGACACCACACTGATCGCTGCTCTCGATGACAGGGAGCAGACGATCAGTGTCCTGTCACTAGGCAGAACAGGGAGATGCTGTTTACATCGGAATCTCCCTGTTGTTCAGCTCCGTGACACGATCGCGGGTATCCCTGCGGCGATCAAGTCCGTGGGTCCCGCGGGCACTGTCACAGAGCTTTGGCAGGCGCGCGCGCGCGTGGCGGGAAATTCAAAGTAACGTACCGGTATGTTACTTTGCCCAGCCATGCCATTCTGCCGACGTATATATACAGGGGCCGGTCGGGAAGCGGTTAAATGTCTTGGACAAATTTAAAATATGCATGACAGAACCTTGAAAGCAGCTACAGCTGACCTTCATCTGAAAATGCTAGTTGACTGGCTGTTAGGGCTCATGCACACTGGACGTTAAAATAACGTTATAAAAACGTCAGTAGCTTTGCAGTGAGTTTTTCTCAGCTTTTTTCAATGTTTTTCCGCGTTAGAGTTTTTTAGGGTTTTTTTTTTTGGAAGAAAATTTTCTTTTTTCTTTTTTTTTTTTTCAATGGATCAAAAATGTTAAAAAATCAGCAATAGAGCATTTTTACAGCTGAAAAACGTCTCTTAGAACCCACTAGTTTTGGTGTTTTTTTTACTGCTCAAAAACGTTACTGCCCAAAACTGCTGATAACAGCCTATGTGTGCATGGACACATAGGATAACATGATGGAGAGTTTAATGACTGTAGAAAAAAATGTCTACTGCCAAAAACAGCTGCTGTAAAAACGTCCAAAAATGTCCAGTGTGCATGAGGCCTTATACTGAGTCACGTAACCACTTCAGCTCATGAATGTTTATCCCCCCCCCCCTTTATGACTAGGCCATTTTTGCGATACGGCACTGTGTTACTTTAACTGACAATTGTGACACTGTACCCAAATAAAACTTATGTCCATTTTCCCACAAATAGAGCTTTCATTTAGTGGTATTTGATCACCTCTGCGTTTTTAGTTTTTTGCGCTATAAACAAAAAAAGCTGACAATTTAATAATAATATTTTTTACTTTCTTCTTTAAAACACATCCAATAAATTTTTAAAAAAATCGAATTTCTTCATCAATTTAGGCCAATATGTATTCTGCTACATATTTTTGGTAAACAAACAATCCCAATAAGCGTATATTGATTGGTTTGCACAAAAGTTACAGTGTCTACAAACTATGGGATACTTTATTTATTTTTTATTTTTTTACTAGTAATGCCGGTGATCAGTGACTTACAGAGGGACTGCGACATATGCAGCAGACAAATCGGACACTAAGTGACACGTTTGACATTTATTTGGTGGACCTGTGACACCAATACAGTGATCAGTGTTAAAAAATATGCACTGTCACTGAACTAATGACACTGGCAGGGAAGGAGTAAAATGTGTCTAAGGAAGTGCTTTCTAACTTTGGGGGGGATGTGCTTTAACTGTGGAAAGACAGAGATCCGTGTCCCTGCTTAGCAGAAACACAAGATCTCTGTCTTTCCCTGTCACAGAACGGTAATCTGCCTTGTTTACATAGGCAGACCGCCGTTCTGCTTCCCCAGGGAACAATCAGCGGGACCCGGCAGACTTTGGGTCCACTGGACCCGCAGATTGGCTCCCGCTGTGTCCAATCACAGCGGGAGGTGGTCACCAGCGCCGGCGGACCTGGAAGAGCGAAATCACGTACCTGTACATGATTTCACGCAGGAGAGCTGCCGCCCCACAGTGTATGTATGTGGGGTGGTCAAAAAGTGGTTAGATGAATTCCAGATATGGCATTTTTTACAGTTACATTTGTCCAGTTTGGACTAGTATATTTATAGATATACCATACATTAAGGATGAGCCCGGTGTTCGATTCGAACCCATGTTCGAATCGAGCACCGGGTGTTCGCTCGCTCGGCGAGCCCAGAACTATTGGGACCGCTCGCATCAAATTCGTGTGATGCGAGCGGCCCCGCAATGCATTGCGGCCCGCGCAGTGCAATGCTGGCTGATGATTGGCCAAGCATGCACTGTGACCCCGCATGCTTGGCCAATCACAGCGCCGGCAGCGAGGAGAGCCATAATTGGCTACAGGCAGGATGCCTGTAGCCAATTATAGCTCAGGGGCTTTAATACACGCCCCACGGTATAAGAGGCCGCCGCGGCGGCGGCCTCGCATATTATGTTTCACTCACAGTGTCAGCGTGTCAGTGTGCTGCTGACTGCTGACAACAATATGTTCTTTATTTCTGGGGATATGTGTGTGCATGCTGTTAGAACAGCATTGCAGTATCACATCTGGGGGGTGTCTATAGGTAGCCTGTGAAGGAGGGCAGGTTTCCTGTGCTTAGAACTTTCCCTGCAAAAAAGTGTCATTTTTGCAGGAAGAAAGCTATTTAAATCACTCGCGGCTAATGAATTGATGGCTCCTGTAACACAGAGAGCTGTCATTCATTAATAAAAAACAAAAAAAAAAGCGTAGGGGTCCCCCCAAATTCAATAACCAGGCCCTTCAGGTCTGGGATGGATATTAAGGGGGATCCCAGCCAAAAAAAAAAAAAAAAAAAATGGCGTAGGGTCCCCCTCAAAATCCATACCAGACCCTTGAGGTCTGGTATGGATTTTAAGGGGAACCCTAGCCAAAAAAAATGGCGTGGGGTCCCCCTCAAAATCCATACCAGACCCTTATCCGAGCACGCAACCTGGCAGGCCGCAGGAAAAGAGGGGGGGACGAGAGCGGCCCCCCCTCTCGCCTGAACCGTACCAGGCCACATGCCCTCAACATTGGGAGGATGCTTTGGGGGTCTAAGACCCCTAAAGCACCTTGTCCCCATGTTGATTAGGACAAGGGCCTCTTCCCCACAACCCTGGCCGGTGGTTGTGGGGGTCTGCGGGCGGGGGGCTTATCGGAATCTGGAAGCCCCCTTTAACAAGGGGACCCCCAGATCCCGGCCCCCCCCCTGTGTGAAATGGTAAGGGGGTACAAAAGTACCCCTACCATTTCACCAAAAAAGTGGCAAAAATGGTAAAAAGGACAGGAGACAGTCTTTGACAATTCCTTTATTAAAATCTTCTTTCTTCTTTCTTCATCCTTCGGTTTCTTCATCTTCTCCTTCCTTCATCTTCTTCCATCTTCTTCTTCCATTTTCTTCTTCCTCCGATCCGCTTCTTCTTGCGCTGGTCTTCTCGTCCTTCTCGTCCGGCATCTTCTTCCGTCGGCGTCGGCGTCGGTGTCTCTGTCTCTTCTTGGGCCGCTCCGCGCAATGGGAGGCTCCCGCTGTGTGAGGCTCCGCTCCGTCTGACAGGTCTTTTATAATGGAGGGCACCTGGTGACCCCGCCCCCTCTGACGCACAGGGACGTCATGGGGAATTCCATGATGGCTTTCCCCATGATGTCAGAGGGGGGCGGGGTCACCAGGTGCCCTCCGTTTTAAAAGACCTGTCAGATGGAGCGGAGCCTCACACAGCGGGAGCCTCCCATTGCGCGGAGCGGCCCAAGAAGACACCGACACCGACGCCGACGCCGACGGAAGAAGATGCCGGACGAGAAGGACGAGAAGACCAGCGCAAGAAGAAGCGGATCGGAGGAAGAAGAAAATGGAAGAAGAAGATGGAAGAAGATGAAGGAAGGAGAAGATGAAGAATCCGAAGGATGAAGAAAGAAGAAAGAAGATTTTAATAAAGGAATTGTCAAAGACTGTCTCCTGTCCTTTTTACCATTTTTGCCACTTTTTTGGTGAAATGGTAGGGGTACTTTTGTACCCCCTTACCATTTCACACAGGGGGGGGGCCGGGATCTGGGGGTCCCCTTGTTAAAGGGGGCTTCCAGATTCCGATAAGCCCCCCGCCCGCAGACCCCCACAACCACCGGCCAGGGTTGTGGGGAAGAGGCCCTTGTCCTAATCAACATGGGGACAAGGTGCTTTAGGGGTCTTAGACCCCCAAAGCATCCTCCCAATGTTGAGGGCATGTGGCCTGGTACGGTTCAGGCGAGAGGGGGGGCCGCTCTCGTCCCCCCCTCTTTTCCTGCGGCCTGCCAGGTTGCGTGCTCGGATAAGGGTCTGGTATGGATTTTGAGGGGGACCCCACGCCATTTTTTTTGGCTAGGGTTCCCCTTAAAATCCATACCAGACCTCAAGGGTCTGGTATGGATTTTGAGGGGGACCCTACGCCATTTTTTTTTTTTTTTTTTGGCTGGGATCCCCCTTAATATCCATCCCAGACCTGAAGGGCCTGGTTATTGAATTTGGGGGGACCCCTACGCTTTTTTTTTTTTCATTTTTTTTTTTTTTTTTATCAATGACTTTTTTTTATGAATGAGTTTCAATGAATCACTGTTCTCTGTGTTACGGGAGCCGTGAATTAACATTAGCCGCGAGTGATTTTAAATAGCTTTTTTACTTTCAAAAATGACACTTTGCGCAGAGACAGTTCTAAACACGGGAAACATGCGCCCCTTTACAGGCATACTATAGACACCCCCCAGGTACGAAATTTAAAGGAATATTACACTTTTATTGTTTCAATTTAAGCATTATTAAAATCACTGCTCCTGAAAAAACGGCCGTTTTTAAAAAAAATTTTTGCATTGATACATGTCCCCTGGGGCAGGACCCAGGTCCCCAAACACTTTTTATGACATTAACATGCATATTAGCCTTTAAAATGAGCACTTTTAATTTCGAACGTTCGCATCCATTATAACTAATAGGGTTCTAAAGCTCGCACGGACTTTAGGTCCGTTCGCGGGTTCTGGTGCGAGCCGAACGGGGGGGTGTTCGGCTCATCCCTACCATACATGTGGGATCCCTCTAGACGTTGGAAATCAATGAAGTAGACATTATTACTCCAGTGATCTCCACTTGCTTTCGAGTCCCATGCAGAGGGCCTACCCTGCTGCATTGTGACCTCAAGAGGTTGATCACTCAGCAAGAGCACCATTCAGCGATTGCTTTGCATTTTCTCAATAAATACAAAGCATTTACCGACTGGATGAAGTGGAGTGGCAGGGTGGTGACATCACTCTCTCCACCTCGTCAAATCAGAGAATATTTTGCATTCAGGGCCAGGACAAGGGGTAGGCAAGAGGAAAGGCCACCCTGGGTGCAATGTTTTTTGCAGGGATGGGGGTGCCCTAACCATAACCCTAAGGGAAGGCACAGCTTGGCACCTTTGCCCTGGGTTCTGGATGACCTTGTCCCATCACTGTTTGCATTCATTGAGAAACTGCAAATCGTACAATGATTGGCACGGGTCCTTCTGTGTCAAGCACGGGACCTTCTGTGTTCACAATGCAGCATGACGACTGCTCAACATGAAACTCAGGATTACGTGGAGATCACGTAAGTAGCGGTATCTACTACAATGATTTCCAGCTTCCACAGGGATCCCACAGGTATGGTATATACATAGTTGCATTGTAATTATGTAAAAATGCCATACCTGAAATTCTTCTCTAACTATGACAGCTTTCTTGTTTCTCTGAGGGAAGGTTCCCTTTAAAGTATATGTAAATTTAATCACTAAACAGTACATTGGTTCTTTAATATGTTAATGTTGTTTCTAAAGTCATTTTTGATACTGCAAATCTGTAGCATTCCTTAAAATAATACCTGGTGATCCTGCCATAAAGGTACTTGTTCATGTACTTACTGTTATAGGGTGAAAAAACTGTTACTGTCTCCCAATGGTACTTCTGCATTGTCACCCCTTCACCTGGTCTTCCAATGGAGACTACAAGTGGACATTTGACAAACAATACATATCGTAGTCATTGTCCACTGTTGTTATCATCGGGCAACCCACCCTGAGAAATTCCATGCAACCATCAATGCATGTAGGCAGGCAGTGGCTTTAAAGAGGCTTCTGGAAATCAGCAGCACTGAGATGCAAAAAATACACAGTGCTTTAGCGGACCAAATGTTGTTCAGTTAGGGTTTACTCTACTTCAAATCTCTTCCAAAATGGACTGCATCTGACCCAGGTGGGAGTACTCTATCTGTGTAAATGTTTTACTATTGTGTAATTTTGGAACCATTGTGATATTTTATCTGGGGGATAACTTTTTTGTTTTTGTTAAAGGAGAAGTATGGCCAATGCTTTTTTGGCCTTCTGCTATGGATCACAGAAGTGTAGTTCTTTCTGCACTCCTGTGACCCGTTTTCAGCTGACAGTTGGTAAAGCCTGCTTTCGGCTGACATTTTAGCTGGTCCAAGCTTAAGAAAGATGACAGTCCCAGCTCTCTGCTCAGAGCAGAGAGGGAGAACTGAGCGATCAGTAATGTGTGATCACTCAGTTCTCACTGCACAGCCGGTGGGAGACAGATGCTGTATCCACCTAGGTGAGTATAAATGTTTATTTTTTTAAATGCAAAACTTCTCTTTTAACTATGGCAAAACACTATCAATTGTTAAAAGCTCAACAGCAGTATAGTCAACTAACTACGTTTTCGAGAATCAACTGAACAAATAAGCTGGCCATTCTGTTTTTTTTTTCATTCAGGATGAATGAAAAAAAAAATGAACAGATTCCTCTATGCACATAAATACGGTAGATGGAGGAATCCCCCTCTCCCCCACATCCTATCTAAGACCTCAGGAACTTGTATTTTGGCCGACAGGAATCTCCCATCGGAATACAGTAACCAGTGGCTGCAGTCGATTGGCTGGATCATCAAACTTTTTCCAGCTCGTACGTTGACCAGTTGACCTAACAATAGATTTCCGTCAAATGGTGATAGACTCACATCACACACATACTGAACCAGACAAAATTCACTTCATTTATGGCCAGCTTTAGACTTGTGGGCAGGCCCAAGCCAATTGGAAGACCTTATTCATTAGTTTATAAGTTTATAAAACAAATTTCCCCGAAATTCAGCATAGCTAACCTGTAAAAAGAGACCTATTTAAAGCATTTTTCCGATGTTTAGATGCAAAACCGTTGTTTCAGCTTCATGTATTTGCAAATATTGTTTATAGTATTTGTAAGCTTTACAACACATGGTCAAGATGACTCTGAAGGTTTGGACCTAATGTCTAAGCTGATAGTGGGATGTATGGATCATTTCATAAATGAAGGGGAAAATAAGTAATTGTCTTAAATCTACAGACTCACTCAGGGCAGTTGAAGACCCTTTATATCATACAACTTCATTTTTTACCATTACCAAGCACTCAGCCCTGCTGGTTTTTGGCAGGCTAGTTAAGCAAATTATTGGGGAATTGTTTACATATTCACTTGGGCTCTGCTTTTCCCATGTGCACCCCACTTCTTAGTTCTAAATTAAAATGGTTGCCTTTTTCCTCTTTTGTTGTGCCATAGACCTACTTAATAAAACAGCATAAAAATGATTCAATGTTCAGTAATGCAATAATATTTTCCACAATTATGACATTGTATTTACTTAAAACATCATGTTGGATAATACTAACATGCAGAGACAATAGGCAGTCCTATTGTCCCATTTGTTTCACTGTCTGAATGACTAGCAGGAATGAGGCAGTATGCGGAAATATTGAATACCCAGTACTACAGGCAGCTCTAGGAGAGTGATTCTCTTTTCTCCCTATGGCAGGATCACCACTGCTAAAAGCAAAATTATACGTTTAACATGTCGTTTCACATACTATATCCAGGCAAACTTGTCTGTAAATATAAATGTTTACTTTCTTCCTTTTTCTTTACAGCAGGTAAAAGCTGAGCTGGGATTCTCGACTGTCAGCCACTTCAGATTTCCTGCGTGGTATCTGATAAAGATATCTGATGATGTCTTACAACATGGAAGTAGTTATATCAAAGAAATTATCCCTGAGCTCCCTTTAGAGGTGCATGCTTCTGGCTGTACTAGAGCTCCTAGTTCAGTATTCTCCCTGTAAGTCTGAAATAAAGGCTCAGGGGTTTGTCTGGTTTACAATTAGCTTGACTCACAGTACAGAGCTTCTCATTTTTGTTTGATTCTCTTCTGTTATACAATTCTTAAAGTGTGACTGTAGGCTTGATAAGACACCTAAACTGGCAGGAGAATTGTTACACGGGCACAATCCAGGTGCTTGCATGCACAATAAGATAATGTTTATAGTGCTCTGGTCCCCTAAAAAGTTGGCATTAGGCATTACAGTGACCAGATCCCAGGTCAAGCTGTGGTCCACCTATTGCTGCTCTTTGGCTTCTCTGTTGGTCACTGGTCAGGAAGGCTGCTTATCAAGCTTCATGGCAAATAGGAAAGCAAAGGAATGAGGGAAGGGCTGGGCCACATATGATCATGAAAACACTTTCACTCTGCTTGCTAGTTGCATAATAGAGCATCCTGCTTTTAAGGTGCTATGCAAACAAACTATAAATGCATGTGGTAGAGCCTCCTGATCATCGGTTCTCCAGGTAATCACCAGTAGCAGCTGCAATTCTCCCTTGCTGTTTTTCCCGCTTCTAACACTTTGATCACTCCAGAGCTCCATACCAATACAGACAGAGGGGATTTCAGCTTAAACTCTCCTGTCCTGGGACTTTCCAACTCCTTTTCATTACCCATAGGAAAGCTTCCTCCAGTATATCAGGCAGGAACTTGATACACAGTCACAGAGTTCTGTAGATCAGGAAGCCATGCACCAGTAAGGATTCTAAAGGACTGCAGATTATCACCAATGGTGTAGACCAGGAAACAACCCAGGAGATGAGCTGTGTCTTGATTCCTAAATTATCTGCAATGACATGATTGTGTTAATCATAGGAGTTTCAGATGGCTAGTGAGAGATCAGTTATGGATAGCCAATAGACTAATAAAATATGAGGTCCGAGTAGTCATCATCCTGGGTGGGTTAGCAGGTGCTCATTAGTCTTGGGTAATGTTGTAACTACAACATGAATGGTCATCAGTATGAGGGGGAGTAATCCGCATACATATTAACATTTGGAGTTAAAGTGGTTGTAAACCCCAGTCATGAAATGTGAACAAAGCACATATATCTGTAGTGTTTACTTATCTCTCTCCAAAGCTCTAAGTGTTGTTTCTCCCTGGTGCTTCGTTCCTCTGTTATCAGCATGAGTCACTTCTGACAATTTTTCTGACACATGAGATAAATTTGTGATGGGGAGGGAGATAAGCACACAACTTGTCTATTTATAATACAGTTCTGCATGTTTCTTCATTTTTCTGCCTATGTGGAGGGGGTGGTGTATCCCTTTCTTCCAATCGAAGCTCACACGCGCTGTAATTGCAGCTCTCCATCCCCTCCTCTGTACTCCTCATAGATGCAGAAGGATTTTATCACAATTTTGAAGGATTTTAGTCAAGGGAAGACTGCAGATAAACAAGTAAAAGTTATGTGAGGGGATTTGTTTATTCTCTGTATATCACCTGAGGCCATTCACTTCACTGGGTATATGAGAGGGTTTACAATCACTTTAAATATAAGGCAGAGAAATTGCCCTGTTGGAGATAAGCTACCTTGTGAGACTTCCATGTTAGAAAGCTATAGACTCATTAAACAGAAACGATACTCATTACTTAAAATGAAGATCCTCCTTTCACCTAAAAAAAATAATTCTATCCTATATGTATCCCATTTTCATACTTCTCAATTGCATGTATAACTTATTTAAATGGCTTTAGAATTTTATCATTTTATTTACCTACCTGTGACACAGGACTTTTGCCCTCCTAAATTCCCTTTAGTTCCAGAGCATTTTCTTTTTGCTTCAGTTATGTTTTAATTTGACGCATTATGCATTTTTTTATGCATATTTTTATTTTATTTAAGCAGATTTGTATACATATTTTTTATTTTCTTGGAATGTAATGAGATATAATTGTGTAAAATAAAAATAAAAGTACATTTTCCTGTAATTTTTCCAAATGCTACTTTTATGTACTCTGTGCACATCCATATATTTTCTCTAAAATATAATCAACAAAGTCTGTTGATTAAAATTATATAACATTAGTAAGCCTTTTATGTAACAGGGTGGAATAATATAATTCAAAGTAAATATATGAACTTGAACCCAAGGTTCACATTGAGTTGCAGGAATTAAACCATGCAAGTTCAGCTGAACTCGCACGATTGTACTCCCGCATGTCAGTCCCGATTTCAGCCGCAATTTCAGAATGCAATGTAAATCGCAGCCCAAAATCGCAAAAAGTAGTACAGAAACTACTTTTTGAAATCGGTGCAGCGCCACAGATGCCGCG
Source organism: Lithobates sylvaticus (assembly GCA_028564925.1). Taxonomy (NCBI): domain Eukaryota; kingdom Metazoa; phylum Chordata; class Amphibia; order Anura; family Ranidae; genus Lithobates; species Lithobates sylvaticus. The sequence continues at coordinate 101,847,239 of CM053030.1, read as the reverse complement.
TCACACCGATTAGGACGGTGCCATTGACGTCAATTGCCGCCGATTTGACATGCCAAATTGCATGTCAAAAAGCTCCAGCATGAACCAGGGCTTATTCCTCTTTAAACACTACACTGTAATGGGTGCAGTGAAAAAAAGGTTTTGTAATTTGGCAGCATAACATTAAATGAAGTTGGATTGGCGAGGAAACAAATTAGCATGACAACATTTTCACAGGTTTTTGATAGCTAAAATCCAAAAGAAATTATGTTATGTTACGTATGCATTTGACTCTTGCACAGTAAATGCAAATATCATTCAGGTCATCTAACATCGTTGTTAGGACCCCGGGATTAATTTGGAGAGGGAATATTTTTGTGTTTTTAACTTTTTTAAACCTTTGACACTTTTTTTCTTTATGGGTGGTCTGGATTTGGCCAGTGTAGACCTGATCCAAACCACCAGTGCAGCTATGCAGCAACAGATCACTTATAATAGTGATCTACTGCAGCAGACAATCATCCAGCAATAGATCACTCCCAATGTAAACACATTGATCTGCTAAAAGCACTCCTACAGAGCACTCCGTAGCAGCTAATTATTAATCGTGGCAGTTACCATAACTGATGCTTGGGCCTACAGTTTAATATTAATTTAGAATGATACTGAAAGGTAAAGCTTTCATTGAGGAATAAGTAGATTCTATATAACTAAGAATAAATTAGAAGTTTTGATGCATATGGCAGTTGAGAATGTAACTACCATGCAGCTGGAATAAATCTAATGTTTGCCCTGTCAAAAGATTAAAAAAAAGGAAAACTAAAATTCTGTAAGATCTTGCAGTTCTACTGCAGATGGTAATCAATTACATATCATCATTCTTTGAAATATGCATGTCGTTCACAGTCATGAAACACTTATCTTCATGCATTTTAATTAGTACATTAACAGAAGTGCTGGCTTATTAAAAAACAGATTATTAGAAGATAAAACAGTGAATTACTGGTACATTGGGTTGGAGATAATCTTTTCCTGGGGGCATGATTTATTAATTTGGTTAAATAATTTGAATGCATGTATGGAATTTTCTATACTATGTTTTTACATTAGGCTAAAACCAATAGTCAGCTTTTGGGTGGTAAAAACATAAACAAACCTGTCTGTACGCTGGATTGAATAGGATTATCAGATAAGAAAATCACATTCTGTTTCTATTCAATAAACAACAAATGCAAACAAAACCAAACAGTAGTCAATGTCTTTATTTTAACGATTTCCTTTTTTTTAATAGCTTTATTTCATGACATTAGGAATTGTGATTCTGTTGATAGGACTGGCCGATCAACTCCAACTTCAGTAGAGTGTAGTTAGATTTTACTGCTGTTTGCATCCACATTTTTAATGAGATTTTAAATGCTGTCTCCACAGTAGATATTTATTTGTTGCACTGCTCCCCCCTTTTTACAATGGCTTTATTTCATTACAAAATTAATTGTGACTCTGCTGGCTGATCAAATCAAACTCCAATTTCAATAGAGTGAGGTTAGGTTTTATCCAGTTTTAATCTACATTCTCAGTGAGATTTTAAATGCTGTCTCCACAGAGGATATTTCTTTGTTGCAGACCTGTCTCCCGACGAATTGGGGGAAAATTTCCCTTATGAGGATGCAAACAATGATTAAATCTTATATAGAAGACAAGCCTATGTATTTTTGGTCTTCGGAGGAGACCTCTTTCATCAGAGTCATGCAAACAGGCACCTGGGGCTCTACAACAAAAAAATCAATTTTGGTAGAGTGTATCTAACAAAAGACAAGCCTACTGTCTAGGCTTGAACCAGTAGCTGAAGCTTGTCTGCATTCAGGGTCATACATGCAATGCATGTTTGTGTTTAGACAAGTACTAATGTACTGTATATCCACTGATTTATATGGGCAGCTGTATGCAGCACCTGTGGCTCCCTGTAGGGGAATGAAGCCAATCAGCTGCAATTGCTGCTAAGTATGTCAGAATACAATGTCCGGCAGATGGGATTCCTACATCTACCTCATTTGTGTGGCCAGAGGAATATGTTAGTTTTGGTTAATGAAAAAAGCTAAATCTGGCCATAGATGATTCTTTTTTTTTTTTTTTTTTCCTTCAGTTAGTGGTCTGGATTCTTCACCCACACAATCTAGGTGAATAGAAAAATCTTCTCTGCTGGGACATTTATTCTGACAGCGGGACTTTTTGCTGTCAGAATACACTGATAAGGGGCTGCAACTGGCTGATTGAGAACATTTTTCCTAGCCTATTCGACAGAATTCCCTGCTGAAAAAGATGAATTTCAATTCATCTGTGGCCAGCTTAACAGTATATGGCCAACCTAAGAGGGGATTTCCCATAACTTTGTAGAAATTTCCTCTCCCTTCCTGTTGTGTTTGCAGGACAGGAAGTGAAAAGAAATCTTTGCATCAGGACTTAGACAGGGGGAAAAAACATCAGGGATTTTTAGCTCTTGGTTAATCTATCTAAAACTGTAAAAAAATATTTTAATTATACATACTGTATATGTAAATACCTGAAATAAATACAAAATGCTGTTATAAGGATGCATTCAGGTAATTAAATGCCCTGCATTTAAAGCAGTACTTTTAAAGAAGTATTAATGAATATAGAGCTGCAAGAAATAGTTTATTTTACTTATTTTATGATGATGATCATTTTTTTTTTAATTATTAAAAATATTGATTCATACAAAGCCAACAGCTTCCACATTGCTGAACAGAATTATGGCATACAGTACATGGGAACATAAAATTATCTTTAAAATATACAGATATATTTCCAACTAAGAATGACAGCCCTTCCCAAATAAGTTTACAGTTTGTCAATAAAAATGGCGTTGTGAGTGATTATTACTATCTATTTGTCAAATAATACAGGATTTATTGATCATACAAATAGGTATTAAAAAAAGTAAAGAGTTCATAAAAACAAAGCATAATTTTCTATTAATACAGCTTCAAGTTGCCATAGAAACATTTAAAACATGGACTATGTTTGTAAAAACAAAATGACGATAAAATATAAAATTCAAGTAAGGTGAAGGTGAATTTTTTGTCTAGTGAAGTGAAAAACTGCAAGAGCTTTCAAGTCTGTAAACTTTTTTCTTCAGGCATGATATACTTAGGAAGCTGAAATCAGTCATTTTTATATACTCTTGGGTATACTATGTCACATATACAATTAGTGTCTCTCACAGTTATGTGAAGTGCAAATGCAAATACTGTATAGTCACCTCTATCGGTTAACATTTCAAGGAGACTCAGACTAATGTTCAATGCTTCTTTATTAGGAGTTTCCAAGTAACAAAGAAATCTATAGAGAATTTCTGGACATGAATAGTTCTTTTATACAATACTTTATTTTTTTTACTAATTAGTCTGGGTTAAAGAGTGTGTGTGTGTGTGTGTGTGTATATATATATATATATATATATATATATATATATATATATATATATATTAAATTAAATGGTTTGATTTTAATTTGTATAATAAACAGAATAGGTTGTTTTAAAAGGTGAGGGTTCCCATATACTTTAAAGCGGAGTTCCACCCAAAAGTGGAACTTCCGCTTTAAGCACCCCCCCCTTACATGCCACAATTTTTTTGGGGGGGGAAGTGGGTGACTACTTTAGAGTGGGACTTCCTGTCCCACTTCCTCCCTCCACCCACGGAACCGCCTAGGTGACTCCTCCTCTCCCCCTATGTCCACTGGGAGAGCGCAGCGCAACTTGCGCATGTGCAGTGCTCGTCTGGCCGTAAAGCCACCAGCTGCCATGGCTGGGTGCCCACAGTTCCAATGGATGCGCCGAGGAGAGGGAGAGGAGCGGGGCTCCATGGCCGCATCACTAAACCGTGGAACAGGTGAGTGTCTGTTTATTAAACTTTTTGCAGCTGCTGACTTTTTGCAGCTGCTGACAAAAAAAAAAAAGCCTGGAACTCCGCTTTAAATAATATTACTTAATAGTATTAGACTTGCACATAGTTAAAATCAAGTTTAAAACAATTCCATTCAAGGTAAAAATGATAGCACACCCATACCCTCTGAAGGGGATTAGGGACCCCCAGGTGACTTGGTGGACTGGCATTTCACCTCAGTACAGAATCCTTGAATCTTTGTGGGGTGAAATAAATTGGACACCAGTCACTTTATCTGAGAGAGAGAGAGAGATTAGAACACAGGATACCCACAAAAAGACCAACTGTTGAGGTCTTTACCACAAGTGTTCTAATCCACGCTATCACCTTCCTCTACACTTTCCCTGGATAAACCCTGCAGCAGGACAGCAGGCAGCTTCAGGTCCCAAGTCTGGGCATCTCTGCAGAACATCATGCCCTCCCCAGGCCAGTGCCACTATTAGAAAATAGGGGCTGAATGCAACCTACCTGACAGGGACCCCTGGCCTACAAGCAGCCAGCAGAGAAAAATTAGGTAGTGCGCATAGTACACCAAAGACATTTGGGTTTAGCAAAATTTCACATAAAATGCTTACAAGCATAACGTTTGAGTCTATATACACAGCACAATGGTCAAAAGTCTGTAATATACAAAGTTCAGGTTTCAGGAGTGTGCAACATACAGAGTTTAGGGGTCAGGTGTGTTACTGTTTACATAGCAGCCTGCTGAGTATGTGATAAGGGTTACAGCATCTTGCAAATTATCATTTGCATTGCCACACTGAATAAGGCAGTTCATCCAATCAGAATGAATCTGTAATTGACTATGAAGCAATATGGGTTGCTGCAAATTATTAGCATTTTTCCCCCTTAAAGTAGAATTCCATGTTTAATGTCACTTTAAATAGTTAATTTTGGCCGAACTGGCACCAAACAAACTATTTAAATTACAGAACAATGAGGCTGCTGTGTGTGATGTGATACACTGTAGTAGCATTAGCTATATACAGTAAGTGGTTCTGTGTTCATGCAGCTGTACGAGCAACTTTCTGTCTGCTCCCAGATATAAAGATAATCAGACTTAGTGCTTCTCCAGCATGAAACTGGTTTTACCAACAAGTAAACACTAAGTAACCTTTTCAGAATGGACTGAAGTTGATCAGCATTGTTTTTTTTTTTTATTTAAGCAGTGGATTCCCCCAAACCTCAACAGAATACACTGATCAGCGGTGCAACTATTGGCTGCAGTGGCTGATTGAATGCTGGTATTCTAGCAGGACCTTTTCGACAGAATCCAGTCTAATGTTCAGTTTCTGTTAAACACTGCACACATACCTAAATGTGGTCTGTTCCTGCTAAACCAGATGGATTTTGATATATTTATACCCAGCTTAAGTGTGAAGACTTGCAATATTGTTTCTTGTATACTGACAGATCTCTTTAACCCCTTTGCACTGAGCGTACACAAATATGTGGCCCCACTGGACTGGGCTTGTTTTTATGGGGCTGCATATTTACGTATCTCCCTTTTGTGCTGGGAGCACGCTGCACAGCTCACTCCCAGCACAGAGACCAGGGTCTCAGCGGGAGCCCAGGCCCCGTACTACCTATTGGGACCCGGAACTCCCGATTCCAGGTCACCTGATCACTGTGATAGCCTCTGATTAGCTATCACAGTGACCAGTCAAAGGTCAGGGTCAGTATTTTTTTGGTCAGGATTTTGATGAGTGTCAGTGTGTTTTAGGTAGGATAAAAAAAAGCAAAATGCACACTATTGTTTTTGGGCCCTACAACAGGTACAAACAACAACGAACATACACAGATGTGGTGTCGCTGCAATCATCAGGAGCAGGACATTTTAATTTGTGTTGTTCTTTGGTGGAAGGTAGTAGAGTAGAAAGTAGTAGAAGTAGAAAATAGTAGAAAGAAATATAAAGCTATATTTTAAAAATATATATCATTTTTACTAATTTGGGCCAGGTTTCCTTTGATAAAAAATGTATAAAATCAGGAGATATCCATTGCGATTTACCACCAAATGAAAGCCAAATTTGTTCTGAAAAAAACAAGGTATAATCCACCTGGATGCACAAATTAGTTATGATAATATGTACAGTTTTACTAACACGTGTCAAAGTTGCAAAATTGTGCTTAGGCATTAAGATTTGTGTTATCCTTAGGCATGAAGGGGTTAATGTACTGAAAAGGATGTCACAGTGGTATTGTTCTATGCAGTCGGGAAGTTTTTTTTGGGGGGATTGTACTGAGCGATGTATTAGGGTTGTATTTTTTGGGGGATCACTGTTTATATCCCTTGGGGACGGTTACAATCTAGCAATCTTCATGGGAAAGGATCTGCTATAGAACTCTTTTGTGTGTTAGTGCTTTTCGGCCATTTAGGTGTAGCACTGTATTCATATCAATAATTGCAAGGCTTTCTTTGATTGGCTGAGGTGGAGATCATCACATTGATAAAATTACAAAGTTTGTCCTGAATAACAGACACACTAAGCCCAAGTATATTTATAGATGTAGATAATATATGTAGCTAATCCTGCTACAGTCCATTGCAGCACACTCATTGGCCACATCTTTCAGGAATGAAAATAGTTTGTTTGGGCCAGCTTGGCCCAAACAAACTACCTAAAGTGACATTTAAGCTGAAGGTTAGCTAGAAAAAAATCTTCTCTACAGCTTTGGTAACCTAACTTACCTGTAATGAACTATGCTCCAAGGTCTGCAGGCAACTGGATTTGTAGAATTTTTCTATGCAGTAATGACAGGTCCTATTCCTGTTGCAAAACTTCTGACTCTAAAGTCAATAGCTCAAGTCTTCAGTAAAATTACAGTGAAAAAGCTCCCGACGGGGAGTTGCCCCCTCCTCCCCATTGAGAAAGGCCATTTCAAAGTGTACAACAAAGTGTAACACAATCTGTGATTGGGAGAGAGTCTGATTGGTCACAGGATTCTGTCCCCCATGTTTATGCCTTTACGAAAAAAAAAAAAAAACATGGTTGTAGGTAATTAATTCTATAATTTTATTGCTCTGATCCATGTGTGTTCTATGAAAATAAAGTCTGTCCCATTAGAAAAGGAGCCAAACTAAACTAACAGAAATGAAAATGTCTCCTATCGTCTGTTTTGAATTCACCTCTTATAACCCCACGCTCAGCATAAATATATGAAACTATGAAAATAATTTTATGATTTCAGAAGTCTCGGCTGTATGAGAAGCTTAAAATTTATCTTGCTACCAAATGAAAGAATGTCTCATTAATGCTTCAATGACTCCTGTAATAACAAGGATCGGCTTGCTTTGTCAGTAGGGCAGAAAAGTACAGCAAGCTAAGACAAACATACAGAAGTTGTATACACAATATAAAATAGCAATACGTGCATTTGATATCCTACGACAAATAGTGCAGTGCGTTAACTATGTACAAGTCTGTCGAAGTTATTAAAAAGAAAAAAAAGTTGTCGGAAGTATAATTTTTCAAAGCAAAAATGTCAATTTTGATAATCAGAACACGGAGTACAGAAGTCTGAGCCTCTCGTTTAGATCCTGGACTTTTTCCTTTAAGATGTTTTGATTGGCAAAAGAGCTGATGGACTAAATGTTTTAAAGAGAAAATTAAAAGACACTTGATAGGAGACATGCTGAATTGTGGGCTATGAAATTAGGCCAGGTTGCATATTTATATATGTTCAGCAAGGAAAAGCCAAATTGTGGATTTGTCAGTTTTCCAAGCTTTGTCTTGGGGGAGTGAGCAGTACAAGGGATTCTTGGTGGTCCACAAATGGCATCTTGTTTCATTTGAAGGAGAAATTATTACGTTCCTTTTTTTGTGTATATTTTATTTTAAATTACAACCAACAGAAAGCCTATTAAATGTGATCTATAGCACAACATACTCCTTTGCTAAACTTTTTTTGTCTGTATTTTCAGTAGCATCTAGATATGAGGGATGTTGAAATATATTTAGATAAAATGTTCGGACGTGAAAGCAAATTAAAGTTACAATAAACAGAGAGGGATAGGATTACAAGGAGATAGAGGGCAACAGAAAATAATCTCAGTAGAGCCAATATTTTATTTAATTTGAAAAAAAGGAGAAAAAAACACAACAAATGAAAGCGTACTTTTTCAATATGTACTAATTCCACTGAGATTTCTCAAACACAGCAATATTTGACCTTGGGAAATTTAAGTTAGATGAGGACAAGCAGGCAAGGTCTTTATCTTTGGTTCCTTATTTAGAATTACTTTGTGATTACTATGAATAATACTTAGCAATACTCGCTTTGGTGTTTCTACCACCAGGATTTATGATGCTCCACTGAAAAGGTAACATAGCTTCTCCTCCTGCCTTCAGTAAAGGCTGGAACTGCCAAAATACTTCTTCAATACTCTGAGTCTACATGGAAGGTAGGTGGCAACAACAAAGGAAATTAATTGGGATTTGGTGAGAAGAGGAGAGAAAGTTTAAAGCAGCAGATTTGCCCAATATACCACGCAGATGAATGCATGTGTGCACGGAAGTGGTGACACCATTCCTAAGAAAACCCAGTTGTCAGATTTTCACGTACCTGACTGATGAGCCCAATGGAGCAGAGGAAGGTCTCCCTTACGTATCTGACTGACGGCCCCTGGTAGAGAAAACAGAAGGCACAGGAGTGCAGAGTGGTATGAGAGCCTGGCGGGTCAGTTGCAGGAAAGGTGGCTCTGGATCCCAGATGCAGTGGCGATGGTCACAAACTGAACAGCAGACAGGCAGGCAGATATACAGGCAGATGATGCTGAGCAGGAGCAGAGCAAACAGGTCGGGTCCCAGGCAGGGTCAACAACAGGCAGACAAAGAAGTACGAAAGGAGCAGACGGGTTCAGAGTCAAAGGCAGGCCGAGGTCAGGTGAAGGCAGAAGACAAGGAGAATCCAAAGGGCAAGTCGGGTCGTCACAAGATCAAACGTGCAAGACAGGTAAACAGGAGCAAGGGTCACAGCACCGATCCAGAGTGCACTTCCAGTTCAAATAGGCTGATTAGCGCTACACACACCCACGCACCAGCACGCACAGGAAAATGTCGTTGACAAAGTGTTGAAACATGGCCGGTGCATTACATAACCCGAAAGGCATAGCAAGGTACATGAAGTGCCCGGATTGGGTATGGAAGGCCGTGTTTCACTCTTCTCCTTCTCGAATACGAATTAAGTTGTAGGCTCCCCGGAGATCTAACTGAGATCTAACTGCAGACCCCAGTCTTTGGAACAGTTCAGGCACAAAAGGCAGTGGATAACAGTTTCTAATGGTAATCTTGTTCAATTCCCGATAATCAATGCAGGGACATAGTGAATGATCTTTTTTTTCAACAAAAAAGATGCCAGCACTGGCCAGAGAGGCAGAGAGATGAATAAAACCCTTCTTTAGGTTATCGTTGAAATATAGTCCTTTAGTGTGCCCAACTCCTGCTTAGTTAAAGGAAAGATTCTCCCAAATGGAACTTCAGTTCCTGGTAGTAGTTCTATAGGGCAGTCATAAGGCCTATGAGGGGGAAGGGTTTCTGCCCCCTTCTTACTGAACATGTCCAGAAAGTCGTGGTATGGCACTGGGATGGACTGCCACAATTCAGTGTCCGCGTCAAGGCAGAGAAGTTGCAAGCGTTCCTTGCAAACAGTGCTGCTGACAGTAATTGGAAAGGAATTTGAGTCAATACTGGGATTATGGGCTTGTAGCCAGGGCATCCCCAAGATGATGGGAAATAGTGGTGAAGAGATTGCATCCAGGCACAAAAGTTCCTGATGCTGGGGGGCCATGGTGGCCAGCAAAGGGACAGTCTCCTGCATGATTGGACCAGATTTAATGATGGAGCCATCAGCAAGGTGTACAGCTAGTCTCGGGTCTTCGGTTAGAGAGGGATGTGGTGGTTGGCTGCAAATGCTAAGTCTATGAAGCAATTGCATGCTCCGGAATCAATTATGACAGAGACTGGGATTTTCTTTCCTGGGAGCTGCAACATGATGGAAAGAGCAAGGTGAGAAGCTGGGTTAGGTAAAACAGGTGCACACATTAAAGAGATTGGAAGGCACTTACGCATTTTTGCAGGGCAAGACCTCACGTAGTGCCCGGCTACCCCACAGTACATACAGAGGTTGTTGAGCCGTCTGCGCTGTAGTTCTTCCAGGGTGAGGGAAGGACGAAGAAGGCACAACTGCATGGGCTCTGGGGTATCAAGAACCGGAGCAGCTGGAGTAGGTGGGATCTAGCTGGAAAAGCTGGTAACTTTGGGAACCATCCAGGTGTGCCATTATTGGCTTGTAGATCTTTCGGAGCGGCGATCCCTTAAGCGTTGGTCAATTTGGATTGGCATGTTAATGAGTTCATTCAAAAATTTGGGGTATCCTGACCCGTGCTAGTTCATCCTTAAGGGGATCAGACAGTCCCATCCAGAATTGGTAATGAACGTCAGCGTCGTTCCAGTGTCGGAACTCCGACACCTGAACTCTGCAACGTAGTCTTCTGCCGCTCTGCGACCTTGTTGTAGAGCATGTAGTGTGGCCTTAGCGGTAGCAGTCTGCTGAGGATCCTCGTAAAGCTGAGACATAGCGGCAAAAAATGTGGTGAGGTTATTCAAAGATTCTGCCTTTTGTTCCAGAAGGCGGTGGGCCCAGGTTTGGGGTTCACCAGACAATAAGGAGATAACAAAGCCTACTTTGGTTGCTTCTAATAAAAAGGTGCGGGGTTGCAGAGCAAAGTAAAATTCACAAGCATTGCGGAAAGTCCGGTATTTACTATGTTCACCCGCAAACCTTTTGATCGTGGGGACCCTGGGCTCAGGAGATAGCATTACTATTGAGGGTGCAGGTGAAAATCCAGCTGAAGCAGCGTCTGGAGGGTTGGCGGGAGATGACAGGACTTGAACTTGTTCTTCCAGCCTTGTGTAGCCTTCTTAAAGATCCTTCACAGCTTTTGTCAAACCCGCTAGGTGTCTACACAGGTCCTCCATAGGGGAGGTTCCTAGCTCGGGGTCGGACATGGCTGTCTGATACTGTCAGACTTTCACGTACCTGACTGATGAGCCCAATGGAGCAGAGGAAGGTCTCCCTTACGTGTCTGACTTGCGGCCCCTGGTAAAGCAAACAGAAGGTGGGTCAGTTGCAGGAAAGGCGGCTCTGGATCCTAGATGCCGTGGAGATGGTCACCAACCGAACAGCAGACAGGCAGGCATATATAGAGGCAGATGATGCTGAGCAGGAGCAGAGCAAACAGGTCGGGTCACAGGCAGGGTCGACAACAGGCAGGCAAATAAGTACCAGAGGAGAAGACGGGATCAGAGTCAAAGGCAGGCCAAGGTCAGGTGCAGGCAGAAGACAAGGAAAATCCAAAGGGCAAGCCGAGTTGTCAGGAGATCAAACGTGCAAGACAGGAGAGCAAGGGTCACAGGGAGCTGCAGATCAAACAGCACCGATCCAGAGTGCACTTCCAGTTAAAATAGGCTGACTGGCTCCAAGCGACGTGCACGCGCACTAGCACGGCCAGGCGTACGCGCCCACGCACCAGCGCGCACAGGAGCATGCCAGAGCGGCCAGTACTGCGTCTACCACGGGGACTTTCCTGACACCAGTGGTGTGCATTGGCTTAACCTAAACCTGTTGTTTGGATATTAATTTTTAGTTTTCTTTCTTCAGAGCTTACCTCTGTCACTGTCTGCAGCTATTCATGGTGCAGCTCTGTCTCTGTGGGATGAGTCTGCTGTTTAGCTCCTGGGTCCTGTACTTGATTTCTGTTCATTTGTGCAACAGTTTTATTTGGGCAACATCTCAGGCCTGTTTGGACATTCTCACACCATTTGCTGATTTCTAATGCAAAGTACTGTTGGACACTTCCTCCGAGGTCATGAATGGGAAAGCTATTTAAACTCCCGAAGTGCCCTTGAGAATGGTCGGAGCTAAGCTCTCTGAGTATCTGTTCGCAGGCTCATGTACCCATAATTTCTGTTCCAGTTCAGATACCCCTTTACAACTTTGCCTGTTTCAGAACTATCCTTGTTATCCTTTTTCCCTGGCCTTTTGCCTGATTGACCAAGGCCTTACGAGACTATTTTGGCTTGCAATCAGCTGTTGCCACTTAGAGTATAAGCTGAACCTGGGAGCTGTCTGCAGCAAAGCCCATCGTCACTTGGGGGTTGCTCTAGTAAACAAACAACAGGTCCTTAGGTCCTGTGCCCTAGCCCTCCTTTGGGCCTAGATTAGCCTATTGACACAGAGGGGTTGATTTACTAAAGGCAAGTAGGCTTTTCACATTGAAAGGGAAGCTTCTCTGTATAATGGTATTTTCCCCAGAACTTAATGAATGTGGTATTTCACTTTGCAAAAAAATAACCAATCACGTGCATAAAAAAGCAACATTTTTGGTTGCACATGATTGGATAATGGAAGTCAGTAGATCTTTGCCTTATTCACTAAGCTTTTAGGATAATTCCCTTGCAGAGTGAAACTTTCCTTGTAAAGTGAACAGACCACTTGTCTTTAGTAAATCAACCCCAGAGGGTCCACTGCCTCTGTGTCAATGAACATTCACGTGTTTACATATTCATAACAAGCAGTCCAAGCTATACACACTTATCGAATGTTAGTATGAGTCTCCTTATTATGCAACTTTGTATTATCTGTAAGAATATACCTCTTTGTCCTTACAAGCAAGTGAGCAACTTCATGTTGAACTGCACTATTAAGTAATATTTCCATATTATTAAGTTATATATACATCCTACTATTCTTTTTGTCTGTTTCTGTGTTCTAGTAGGAGTAGTAATCCAATCTTTATTATGCGGAGCATTGATTATATTTTGGGTATGATTTATTTAGGGACTTTGTTGATGGAGTAAGTAAGTTTGGTTTTCTGGTGTGTGACTGATGCCAACCCCCTCTCCTTCCTTTTCCAATTAGGACTCCATCCTTTGTAAGTACTATATTATTATGGTCAGCCTACAAACCCATGTCTTATTTATTCCACACTTACTGGCATTTTCAGAATAAATCACATGATCTTCTGACGGTTTTACTTATATTGATTCATTTATTTTTTAAAGACACTGGTTGTTGTATCGCTCTCCCACGACAGTTGGCGCGTCATTCTTTGCGGGTTCGTCTTAGATGTGAGTCCCCATGTATGCTATTTTCCATTCAAGCGGATGATATGTTGAAATGAATTCTGTTGCAATCCCATACAATCCAAATGTAAACAATATGTATGTGCTTTTCTCTGTTTTTGAACAGGATCTTTGTTTTAATTCAAGAATATAAGGTCCTGAAGAAGCAAAGATGTGAAACGCGTCGACCTCTTGACATTTGTAATAACAGAGATCTCTAATTCATTGATACCCAAGTATTTTTCTAATGATTTTATATCTGTAAATTATTTTTAACCCTTTGTAATAAAGACATTTAGTATTATTTTGTTTATACATCCCTTACTGGTACCATTAAAGTCCATCATATCAGCTCTATCTCTCTGTATATTCAAGCAGGCAGCTGCTATTTCCTGCAGCTTTCAATGTCACCTCTCCACATCCAACCTTGGATAATGGTGACTTCACTCCAATGAGTGGCAATGCTGAATCAGGGAGCAGCAGAGTGGTCTTCATAGCTATGCAATGTGGTAGATGTGTGTAAGTCACAGACTGACAGACTGGCTGAACATAATTGCAAACCTATATGTATTTGATATTTTAAAGCTGTTCCACAAAAAAAAAATTAAATTGTCAATTTTTATATACTTTAATATTTTATAAACCGATCCTTATGTAGGTATACCTCAACTTCATACTTGCTTTTTTAGAAGTTTATCTATACTTTAAAAGATCAAACTTTCAGCATGTGGGTATTCATATGACCCTTTTCAAAGAGTGTTGGAATAGATTTTTACTCTTTCTCAAACTCTAAACTGTTTTTCTCTTAAATACAGGGATGTTTGTATCACAGATTACAAGACTGGAGAATATTTTATCATCTTATGTGTGTTCTTTAAAGACCTCCTACCATGTAGCTGTGAGGGTCTTACATCTCTCTTAACAAAATTTCTATATATACGCAAAAAGTGATCTCCAACAGTGATATCCTTTTTGGCAAAATTTACACTTACGAATTCCTAATACCAACAGGAGAAAACTATTTTCAAGTATGCCCAGGGGTGCAGCAATCATTGAAAAACTTATAAAAATAACTGTTATAGCCTAACCTTTAATGCCAAAAGATTAAGATATAAACTGAATTGTAGCAAATATAGATTTTATAAGCAATTTAGGCTTTGTGGTAAAATAATAACACTGTGCTAAAAATGTGCAAACTAAAGGTACGAAAATGTCAGGAAAAAACTCATAGATTTATAGCTTAAAAGCTTGTTTGGCAGAGTTATTTTTTGTTTTGTTTGTTAACATTTTTAATAAAAAAAATCTCGCAAAGCAAAACCAACAAACCGATCAAATTACCTTTTTATAACATAATCATAAGACCAATCATATATACATTTCCAAATCCTAAAATCAAAAACCGAGACATTAAAATCCAGGTGTTCAAAGCTTGTCATGTCATACCCAAAAAGACTGGAGGGTGTAATTGCTGCCAAAAAAGCTTCAACAAAGTAAAGGGTCTAAATACTTAGGTACATGTGATAATTCATTTTTTTCGTTTTAATAAATTCACAGACACTTCTAAAATTCTGTTTTCACTTTGTCATTATGGGGTACTCAGTGTAGATTAATGATAAAAAAATTAATTTAACCCCTTCCCGCCTGCGCTATAGCCGAATGACTTCTACAGCATTGGCTTACTTTGCTGGGAGAGTGTACATGGATGTCCTGCCGTGATCGCACTTCCCACCTGCCCCCTGAATGCTGAGTATCCAATGACAGCTGATCATGGATGTCAATACAAGCTGGTCTGTGCAGATCTTCGGGCAATTCCTTGTCTCCTAGTCTTTTTGATCCTGACACTATCAGGTCCACCACCTGGTTGCATTTAAGGCATCTATGAATGCGGGGCTACAGGATGCTCCTGTTGCAAGCACATTATTAAGGGTGACATGGTGCACTCTTTTTCAAATGAAAGGATACACCAGATCAAATCTTTTTTTAATTGTAACACACGGTACGTCATATACATTGTTACATGCAAATCTTGCAATGTAAAATATATAGGATGCACCACTAGGAGACTCAGAGATCGTTTTTAAGAACACCTGTACAGTATTGAAAATAATTTGTCTACCAATGTTGCCCGGTTTAATCAGTACCATAGTGGCAGTAATGCGACTGTGGGAGTACAGATTTTGGAGAGAGTACAGACATCAAAAAGAGGAGGGGACATTTTCAAACTCCTATGCAAAAGAGAGTTTTTTTGGATATTCCATTTTAAGACACAAATACCTTATGGAATGAATTATGAATGGGACATTTTCATAATTGAATTTACCAATAAATTTTTTGTTCCATTTCTTCTGTTATATATGGACTTTTTTATTTTCTCAAAATCCATGCATGCCGCTTTCCAGTGTTTAGTTTTTTTTGTTTTAATATCTAATTATTTATACTGCTTTTTGTAGAGGATATTTCACAAAAACAATTTGAACATCCTACATGGGCTAGTATTAAGGAGTCATTACCATAACATAAAATACCGACACATTTCGATTCTTTATAACAAAACTTTATTGTTGGATTTTTTACTGGCCCTGGTGTTGGTCAAGGGGTAACCTTAAATTAAATAACATTTAGCCATTTCGGCTATAACCCATCAAAATTTAATTTTTGTTTCATTACACAGCGTCCATCCAGACAAAGCTGGACGACTAATCCCCCCCTAACCAACACCATGACTTTAATAAATATAGCAGATAAATAACCAAAAAAAGGGGGAGGGGGGGTGGGAGTCCCGGTCTTGCTTCAGAGTGAGGTAACGGCCGGACGGTCCCCTCTTTTGAAAGCTCCGGTTTTGCAGGCTTTCAGAGCGCCCGCTGCCTCCACCAACCAGGCGCTGTTGCTAGCCTGCTGGAGCCAATAGCAACCTGTAAAATAAAGCAGCATTCCCTTCATACTCCCCCATGTTCGCCCTGCATACTGCATGGCTTGCCATGGGCTAGCATTAAGGAGTCATTACCATAACATAAAATACCGACACATTTCGATTCTTTATAACAAAACTTTATTGTTGGATTTTTTACTGGCCCTGGTGTTGGTCAAGGGGTAACCTTAAATTAAATAACATTTAGCCATTTCGGCTATAACCCATCAAAATTCAATTTTGGTTTTATTACACAGCGTCCATCCAGACAAAGCTGGACGACTAATCCCCACCGACCGAAGTCAGGAGCGACACTCCTGATTGAGGTCCCCCCAACACCATAGCACTCTCAATTAGGGCCTGCAGGCCCATATTGAAAATATCAAGGCCTATTGCAGATAAATGGACCTGATCCTGCCTGAATAAGCCCGGGAAGAAACCTTCCAGCTCTAGATGGCGGAATGACACACCTCCTAGTAGCTTAAAATCGAAAAGATCTTTCTTGATCTCACAAAGCAGCTCCCAGGTCCTAACTTTTTTGTAAATTAAAGGACGATTGGCGCTCCCCTTTTTGCTTAATTAAAATAGGTCTGTTCAAATAAGAAAGTGAATGGATAAAAATACCATGTGTTACCTTAACCACATGCCGACCGGCGCACGACGATATACGTCGACAGAATGGCACGTACAGGCAGGAGGGCGTATATATACGTCCCTCCTTTCGCCTGTCCGTGCCATCGGGAGCGCGCCGGGAGCGGCGCGCTCCCGCGCCGGTCGGGACCCCCGTGAGTCCGGCCGCGGTCCCCGCGGACTCGATCGCCGCGGGGACTCCCGCGATCGTCTCACGGAGCGGCTGAACGGGGAGATGCCGAGATAAACAGCATCTCCCTGTTCTGCCTAGCAACTAGTGACGCCGATCTCTGCTCCCTGTGATTGGAGCAGAGATCAGCATTCACTAGCTGACAGCCACGTCCCCCCACAGTAAAAAACACACCCCTAGGCCTACTTAACCCCTACACTGCCACCTTGTGGTTAACCCCTAAACTGCTAGTGTCATTTATACAGAAATCAATGCATTTAAATGCATTAATTGCTGTAAAAATGACAATGGTCCCAAAAATGTGTCAAAAATGTCCGATGTGTCCGCCATAATGTCGCAGTCACAAAAAAAATCGCAGATCTCCGCCATTAATAATAAAAAAAAAATTATTAATAAAAATGCTATAAAACTATCCCCTATCTTGTAAACGCTATAACTTCTGCGCAAACCGATCAATAATCGCTTATTGCGATTTTTTTTACCAAAAATATGTAGAAGAATACGTATCGGCCTAAACTGAGGAAAAAAAATGTTTTTTTATATATTTTTTGGGGATATTTATTATAGCAAAAAATAAAAAATAATGCATTTTTTTTCAAAATTGTCGCTCTATTTTTGTTTATAGCGCAAAAAATAAAAACCGCAGGGGCGATCAAATACCACCAAAAGAAAGCTCTATTTGTGGGAAAAAAAGGACGTCAATTTTGTTTGGGAGCCACGTCGCACGACCGCGCAATTGTCAGTTAAAGCGACGCAGTGCCGAATCGCAAAAAGGGGCCTGGTCCTTTGGCTGCAAATTGGTCCGGTCTGAAAGTGGTTAATAAAGGCAGAACTCCTATCTGCCTGCAGACACGTAATAATGATATTAACAGTGACAAGGGATGGTTAAAGGCTAAATGATCCAGTACCCAATGCTAGGTGAGAGGGACGGGATAAAAATCCAGGTCCTCTGCTCCCGTGCAGGTTCAAAACGTGATCCAATAATCCGCCTAAATAACTAGTAATTTAATAGAAATTAATAAAGATAATCCTGTGTGTTGCCACCCGTAAGTGACCGTGCTATAGGTGAAACACTACAACCTATTATGTATAGCAGTGAGCCATATTGACAAATACCACAACAAAAATAATAAATTGATTCAGAAGTGTCCCATAAAAGGGCTTAAATGTATGTGTGTAAAGTGAAAATAAAGCAAAAACAAAAACCAAAACTCAAAAAACATAAAGCATAAAAAAGACCAAAAAAAACAAAAAAACACAAAGTTAATGTGAAAGTCCAGTCCAAAATAAATTCCTGCAATAAAGTAAACTTCCGCAGTAAAATGACAAAAATTATAACTGGTAACTGGTGACTATATATCAATATAGCTTCCTGTGGTGATTCAAAAAGGTGATTCAAACAAGGTGACTTTTGTGCTCCAGAAGATGGCGGTGACTTTGTGCTATCCCCTCTTGCTCCCTCACTCACCAGATGTAGATACCCCTACAGGGGTGACCAGCTTTGCAATTTATCGGTGTCAGGTGCTCCTCAAGTTCCCCATTGGAGGGGGCGTGGCTTGCGCGCGGACTTGAATGGACGCTTGAGCAGTGAGCTCCGCCATCCAGACCGGCCGGGAAGCGACGATCGGGCCACACAACGACATCACCCGGCTCCACACACACTCACCGGAGATTCCCCGCAACCCGCCGACGACAATGTCCCGCAAACGGAACCAGGAGAAGGGACCGAAGCGGCTGGAATCCTTCTCCTTCCAGCCGCGCCGTTCAAGCAGCAAGGCCCAAGATGGCGCCGACCGCAGCACAGCGCTTCAGGCCCTAAGATACCAGAATGGATCCGGGCACCATCCGCTCCTAATAAACCCTGAGATGGGCTCATCTACATCCCCGGCCTTATCCCCAACAACCCATGAAGTGCACAGCCCAGCGAAATCCAGGATGAAGCTGGATATGCAGCAGCAGGCCTCAGGCGCAGTGAGTACAGCATTACCTGACATGTCTACCATCACATCATTGCAGTCATCCATTGCACAGTTCCCCACCACGGGCCAACCAGTGTTAGACACCACCATGAAGGACATGCTCCTGTCCCTGCAATCCTCACTCATGTCTAACTTTACTACCCTAATCAATCAATTTTCTCTAGAACTGAAACATGTTGATAACAGGGTAATGTTTATGGAACACAAAATGGAGGATTGCACAGATACCATTAACGACCTTGTAGATGCCTATACTGAACAAAAAGAGGACACTCTCTGGGTCAAGGCAAAGCTCGCGGACCTCGAGGACCGCTCCAGGCGCAATAATATAAAAATTAGGGGGGTCCCTGAATCTGTACAGCCCAAAGAGCTCCACGGATATGCCAGCACCATGTTCTCCAGCATGCTCCCTGACTTATCTCCAATTGAGCTTACCATAGATAGGATCCACCGTCTACCAAAACCCCGCCATTTGGAAGCAGATATACCCAGAGATGTACTTCTGAGGGTGCACTTTTACCAGGCCAAAGAGCAAATTCTTCAAAAGGCCAGAGAATTATCGCCGCTACCACCGCCTTACTCAGATATTCAACTATACGCCGACTTATCCCAATACACCCTCCAAATGCGGAGGCAACTCAAAACAATCACCAAAGCACTCAACAACCACAAAATAGTGTACAAGTGGCGTCATCCAGCTACAATCCTGGTCACCCACAACGGAATCCCTCACTCCATCTCCACACTGGAGGGTGGAATGAAATTACTGCACTCCTGGGGTATTATACCCGAACCACCTCACAACCTACAGCAACCTCATGATAAGCTGAACCCCTTCTCCTTTGGATCGGAACAAGCTAAAACCAAAAACAAAATGCACTGACCCACCTGCCCGCAAACTACGGCAGGCCTCTAGCCCGGTCCGGTCTGGGCTTGGTCACCGTCACCTGCTTGCCGAACTTTTCCCCATACTCTGGTCAGTCGCCCAATTGGGGCACACTATACTGATCTACCTAGCTGTCAGTAATTGCTAACTGACATCGAACTTCAATTTCTTTTCCCTTTTTTTTTTTTTTTCTCTCCATCCCCCCTCCAGTTCATCTCTCATATTTTGAGGCTAATTGTTCTCTTTCCACGATAGTGGTCAAATACATCGCAGTTACTGATTACCATTGTTGCACTAACTTGTATTCTATCCTAGCAGAACTCAACAGCCCCACCGGGGCGGAACTCTTCATCACTAAACTAACCTTCTCGTCCAGCATCACCGAAGAATTTGTCGATACGACCCACCTGTCCACCGCCTAATCAACAGCCTTCATCCCAGCAGATCTCACCAGCTGTGTCCGCTCACCTTCACATCCAGAACATCCGAGATATCTGTCTCCTGATCGTAGACCAACGAACTGTAAGTGACCTCTACACCTGCACCCACCACCATTGCTCCCAATATGGGCATCACGATTCTCTCTCTCAATGCGAAGGGTCTCAATCACCCAGTTAAACGAGCATCTCTTTGGAAAACAGCTCTCTCTCAGAACTGCGACGTCCTCTGCGTCCAAGAAACCCACTTTGCCGCTGATGCCACCCCAAAATGTTTAAACAGGCACTTTCCTCTTATATATCATTCCTCTTACCATAAAAAGCAAAGAGGGGTTATGATCGCTATTAAGGATACCGTGTCCTTTCAACTGCACCACAGTGTACTAGACCCTGAAGGTCGCTACATCATTTTGATCTGTTCTATGAACAATGTCCAATACACTTTGGTCTCCGTATATGCTCCAAACATGGGTCAAATGCCCTTTCTCAGGAAAACACTCCGTGAAGCACGCAAACTGCAGAAGGGTCATTTACTAATATGTGGAGACTTTAACCTGGTGCCAAATTATTCTCTAGACTCTACTGCTTGCAATAAACGCCATGCGTCCCCTTTGGACAAATTTATTACCAACAACGATTTGTATGATGTTTGGAGGTGTTGTCATGCGAGCGAGAGAGACTTTACCTTCCTCTCGCCGCGTCACAACACCTACTCACGAATTGACCTCTTTTTAGCAGACAAAAGGTTACTACACTCTGTTTCACAATCCACTATCCACACCACCACCTGGTCAGATCATGCCCCTGTTAGCATCACAATCTCCGGAGAAATCCCCCAATCGGCCACGTATATCTGGAGAGTGAACAACTACCTCCTCAACACCCCATGCTATCGAACCCCCATCACACAAAACTTAGAGAACTTCTTTTCTCTCAACCAAGATTCAGTGTCTGACCCGCTGGTGGTGTGGAACGCCCATAAGGCAGTAGTAAGAGGTATTTTTCTACAAATGGGTGCCAGAGCAAAGAAAAATAGATCCCAGAAACTTGACGACCTGACATCTGACATAGCCACGACCGAATCCCTAAACAAGACTCACCCTTCCCCTGACCTACAGGCCAAAATCTTCACCCTACGCCACGAACTGAGATCCCTCCTCCTAGAGAAATACGAGAAATCATACAAAATACTTAAAGCTACATCGTACACAACAGGCAATAAGGCCGGCAAAAACATGTCCCTGAGAGTCAAAGGATTCAGAACCAAAACCAAAATCCCCTTCATCCATCATCCACATTCCAATGAAAAACTCCTTAAACCACAACAAATTGCAGACGCATTCAGCACATATTATGCCGACCTGTACAATCTCAAAAACGACCCCACTACCACACAACCCTCAAACGATGCAATACTAGCCTTTTTGGACCAACAAAAACTCCCATCTATATCACAAGCCCAACTTACCTCCCTAAACGACCCTTTCACTATAGAAGAAATATACGCAGTGATCAACAAATTACCCAGCCTCAAATCCCCAGGCCCTGATGGCTTCACGGGGGAATACTACAAACAGTTCCAAAAACAGCTCGCCCCTACCCTCTGCCAAGTTTTTAACTCGGCAACAACATCTGCCACATTCCCGAAGGAAATGCTCAACGCCATGATAATAACACTACCTAAACCAGGCAAAGAACCAACATCCCCCAAAAACTTCCGCCCCATATCACTCCTCAACACCGATATAAAAATTTACGCTAGAATTATTGCCAATAGACTCGAGAATATTCTACCCACCCTTATAGCCCCTGATCAATCAGGCTTCACCAAAGGTCGCCAAGCATCAGACGCCACTAGACGCATGATCAACATAATACACCACCTTGACTCCTCCAAAACCCCGTCTCTTCTCCTCTCCTTAGACGCCGAAAAGGCATTCGATAGGGTCCACTGGGGTTACCTATCTGCAGTTCTTCACAAATTTGGTATCATAGGACCAATACACAACGCAATTATGGCCTTATACTCCAACCCCACCGCACAAGTATACTCCGCTGACACCCTTTCCACCCCGTTTCTCATATCCAACGGGACACGACAAGGTTGTCCCCTGTCACCACTAATATTCAACATGGTCATGGAACCCTTAGCCGAATCCATCAGATCCAGCACACTGATCTCCGGCATCTCATTAGGAGGTATGGAGCATAAAATTAGCTTGTTTGCGGATGACGTAATATTAATGATCACACACCCAGAACAATCTTTACCTGAAATTCAAAGAACTCTCACTTCCTTCAGCGACATATCTTATTACAAGGTAAATGAAGCTAAATCGAATATCCTAGACATCAGTATACCCGACAC
Source organism: Lithobates sylvaticus (assembly GCA_028564925.1). NCBI lineage: Eukaryota > Metazoa > Chordata > Amphibia > Anura > Ranidae > Lithobates > Lithobates sylvaticus. Next base: position 101,824,772 of record CM053030.1, on the reverse strand, counting down.
CACCCGCAATCTCATCAAACAACATTTTCCCTATGCCTGGGCAGATACCAGCATTACGTATCTAGGTATACAACTTACAAGATCAACCAAAGAATTATTCCCAGCCAACTACCTCCCCCTTAAACTTAAAATCAAACACCAGCTGGCCAAACTTGCATCTGTTGAGTTCTCATGGTTAGGACGCCTAGCGGCCTTTAAAATGTTCCACCTACCACAAATACTCTACTTTTTTCGCACCGTACCCATTCCCTTACCACTACACTACTTCAGAGCGCTACAATCAACCTTATCCTCATACATTTGGCAAGGTAAGAAATCCAGATGCAAACATCACCAGCTAACCAAACACAGACGTGCAGGGGGCGTAGGATATGTAGACTTCCAGGAATACTTCATCTCCTCAATACTGACACAAACTAGAGAATGGTTCATTCCCAACCCCCTACCCACGATTTGGGGTAGAATCGAGTCAGCATCGGTCCAGGCTGGCAACCTCCCAGCTTGGCTGCATGCCGTCTCACTGGGAGCAAAAATTCCACCTCACTTCCCCCCCACCATGGTAGCAACATATAGAGCCTGGTCAAAAATAGCACACTCCCCATTTGAACACTCAATCCCCGCCACGATGCAAATCCCGATAGAATCTCTCCAATACTTGATGGAATTTACCTCCTTCAGGTCTTGGAAGAGATGCGGCATCAACAGTATCACAGACCTCACCATTGGCAGTAGGATGAAAACCTTCCCAGAACTCCAAACCGAATTCCAATTACCTAACTCCGATATATTCCTTTACCTCCGCACTCGTCACTGTATAGAATCCCTGAAATTTCGGACATGCTCAATTCCCCAAGAAGCGTGGATGTTCTACAGAACACCGCTTCCCCACCGCAAAGGCATCTCAATGTTCTACAACCTCCTTCATCACAAACACACATTCACCAAAACAACTCCATTACTCAAATGGGAGAAGGACCTGAACCACACATACTCGACAGACCAATGGGAGGCGGCATGTAAATCTATCTACAAAGCCACATACTGTTCCTCCTTATGGGAACTGGCTTACAAGATCACTTATCGCTGGTACCTGACGCCCGACAGAATATCCAAATTTGACAAAAAAACGACACACACATGCTGGAGACAATGTGGGCTTAAAGGGGACCTTATACATATCCTTTGGGAATGCCCCAAACTCACCTCTTTCTGGACACATATATTCCATATCCTGCACGAAATAACCGATATATCCCTTCCCAGCAACCCATCACTAGCTCTATTATCCCTAGACATTGACCTGTACCCTACACACTTGAAACCCATTGTGACCCACATCCTACTGGCAGCAAGACTTTCCATCACTAGAAAATGGAAAAACCCAGAACCCCCCACAATTAATGAGGTCCTACACATAGTACAAACTCACCATGTATACGAGACCACCCTAAAACTCAGAGGAAATCAAAAGTGTATTTCACAGCACTGGAGTCCATGGACTGACTGGACTAAAACTTCAAAATTTACTGATCACTTTGACATCTTTGACTACCCATCCTAATGGGACCTACAAAGTCCACAAGGACACTGCTCTCTGATTGACTGAGGCCTTTGCCTCTAGTAAGGGGTGCCTCTGCACGAGCACAGAACAGGTCCCTATTAGGGGTGCTCGGGCAGCACGGCTCCCTGTTAATTCACAGTACTACATATGAATAAGATGTATTTGCCACTCATCGCATAGTTTGCCTCAAGTTGTTTATCTTGTTTATCTTGTTTATCTTCCCTGGCATATGCCACATCTAGATGTATACGATTATATTGCAACATATCACTGCATATTTGTTCTGCATTGTTTGAAAATCTTCAATAAAAATTTATTGATTAAAAAAAAAAAGTTCCCCATTGGAAGCTGTCCTAGCCGGTCAATCCTTTCCAATCAATCCAGATCTCCTTGGTACGATGGATTGGGAAATCCAGCAGCAATCCCCAGAGGGGATATTCCTCACAGAAAAGCAAGAAAAAACGGAGGTCCCATGTGTATTACCAGATGCAAAAGAAGTTGGTGTTTATTAAAAAGTTATTAAAAACAAAACACAGTAAAAAACAGGGTATCATGCAAGATACTCCTGTATCCACCGTAGCATTACAAAATAGTGAGACAACACTTGTAAACGGAGGGGTATAGGGCTGGTTGACGGCTTGCGCTCCAGCTGCGCTCCAAGCCTCTAAAATCCCGCACCGGAAGTGACGTCAAGACGCCTTACGCGTTTCGTCGTCAGACGTTTTCAACGGCGACTTTCGAAGACTTTTCAAAGGCGACTTTCGTGTTGACGTCACTTCCGGTGCGGGATTTTAGAGGCTTGGAGCGCAGCTGGAGCGCAAGCCGTCAACCAGCCCTATACCCCTCCGTTTACAAGTGTTGTCTCACTATTTTGTAATGCTACGGTGGATACAGGAGTATCTTGCATGATACCCTGTTTTTTACTGTGTTTTGTTTTTAATAACTTTTTAATAAACACCAACTTCTTTTGCATCTGGTAATACACATGGGACCTCCGTTTTTTCTTGCTTTTCTGTGAGGAATATCCCCTCTGGGGATTGCTGCTGGATTTCCCAATCCATCGTACCAAGGAGATCTGGATTGATTGGAAAGGATTGACCGGCTAGGACAGCTTCCAATGGGGAACTTGAGGAGCACCTGACACCGATAAATTGCAAAGCTGGTCACCCCTGTAGGGGTATCTACATCTGGTGAGTGAGGGAGCAAGAGGGGATAGCACAAAGTCACCGCCATCTTCTGGAGCACAAAAGTCACCTTGTTTGAATCACCTTTTTGAATCACCACAGGAAGCTATATCGATATATAGTCACCAGTTACCAGTTATAATTTTTGTCATTTTACTGCGGAAGTTTACTTTATTGCAGGAATTTATTTTGGACTGGACTTTCACATTAACTTTGTGGTTTTTTGTTTTTTTGGTCTTTTTTATGCTTTATGTTTTTTGAGTTTTGGTTTTTGTTTTTGCTTTGTTTTCACTTTACACACATACATTTAAGGCCTTTTATGGGACACTTCTGAATCAATTTATTATTTTTGTTGTGGTATTTGTCAATATGGCTCACTGCTATACATAATAGGTTGTAGTGTTTCACCTATAGCACGGTCACTTACGGGTGGCAACACACAGGATTATCTTTATTAATTTCTATTAAATTACTAGTTATTTAGGCGGATTATTGGATCACGTTTTGAACCTGCACGGGAGCAGAGGACCTGGATTTTTATCCCGTCCCTCTCACCTAGCATTGGGTACTGGATCATTTAGCCTTTAACCATCCCTTGTCACTGTTAATATCATTATTACGTGTCTGCAGGCAGATAGGAGTTCTGCCTTTATTAAGGTAACACATGGTATTTTTATCCATTCACTTTCTTATTTGAACAGACCTATTTTAATTAAGCAAAAAGGGGAGCGCCAATCGTCCTTTAATTTACAAATTCCATACCAAATTTACCCTCCAGGGGGTTAAAATTTTTCTGGACGGGCTGCACACCTTATGCTGGTTATCCTAAGCGCGGAGCTGTCTTCTAGTTTTATTCAGGTCCTAACTTTGCCCACATCGTTGGCCCCCAAGTGAATGACCAGAATTTTAGGTGGCGGCCAGATAGAAGCCAAATAAATAGGGTGGCCTCTAAGATTACTCCATCTTAGACCCCGAATGCCCGACCAAAAGACTGTAAAGAGAGTATCGTCCAAACCCAAATTGCAAGTGTAGACCCTAGAAGAAGCCTGCTTACCAGCCCAGAAAATGTAGGAGTGGCCTACGATCCAAATTGCATCAGTAGCAGGATCTGAAACAAAATCATAGCGTTAACAGCTCCGGGCAAACATAAATTTTATACCTATCACTAGCCCATCTACCGACCCTCTTTTGACTTTCAGGGGGGAAACCCAACAGATTGGCCGCAGTGGCAGACCCAACCCTAAAGGAGTGGGATGAAAATTTAAAACCTGCTAGATTAAGCCGTTTAAGGCAAGAAGAAAGGACAGCTGAAAACTGAAATCTGGTTAGTGGGGACAGATCCTGGTGGATAAAAAAGGAACCCTCACATGAGGGACGCACTGACAAAAAATTTGAAACAAGCAACACTGGACATATACTTGGTTCTGGTGAACACGCCAGAGGTACCCACTGGCCGTTACCCAGGCCAAAAGTTTTAGATCTGCAAATAAATAAACGCAGACTATCAGGACCCAGAACTATATGCTTAAATAAAAGAAATGAAGAGGATGACCTGTTACGGGCCGTAAACTCACCGATCCTCAAAGCACCAAAGAAAGTAACTGAAAATGCTGCCCTGAAAAGAAACCCTTAAGAATTTGCCTGACTTGAAAGAAAGATGTAAGCGCTGGGCGGTCTGAAAATTTTAGAAAAAAGGAAACTCCAGCTACTATCTTGCTAACTGAAGCCGAACTCATACCCAAATCCATCAGCGAAGATACGAACGCCAGCGAGACATAACCATTCACCTCCAGTACCTCGACACCTTTATGGGAGCAGAAAGAACACCATCTGGACCATGCCAAACCATATTCTTGCCATGTCTTCGGCGCCAGCGAGTTCCGGAGGTGAGCAGCCATCAGTCCCAAATCAAGCCCCAGAGGAAATCTGGGCATAGGGTACCCATCTGATCCGCCGCAGGAGCCAAATCCCGAAAAGGCTTGAACTGCGAACGAGATAAAGCGTCAGCTATATCATTCTCTAAACCGGGTAAGTAACTCGCCTTCAGCCAAATATTAAAACAAAAACAATGTAAAACCAAAAACTGTAGGAGCTTGACCACCATTTCTGACTTAGATGACAGCATATTTATAGCAAAGAAAACGCCTTTGCTATCCGTATGCACAAGTACCCTTCGGTTCATAAAAAGCTCCTTCCATACTACAACAGACACCACTACAGGTAAAAGTTCCAGGAGGACTATATTCCTTAGAACTTCTTCATGTAGCCAGCTGGAGTGCCATTTTGAAGCACACCACCTGCCGTCCAGGAAGGCCCCAAAACCTGATGAACCAGCCGCATCTATAAAGAAATTTAATTGAAAATTGTCTGTAAGAGATATTTGCCACACTGTAGAGCCATTAAAATTAGAAAGGAAGGAATCCCAGACCCTCAAGTCCTCCTTTACATTCGCAGACAAGTGAACGTGTGAATACGGAGACTTCAAGCCACTTGTAGCCAAGGCAAATCGCCTTGAAAAAATCCTGGCAACTGGAATGACCCTAGCTGCGAATGCAAAAAGCCCCAACAGGGACTGAGCTTCCTTCAACAACACTTTACGTTTTGACAAAAATACCAAAATCAACAATCTCATACGGCACAATTTCTCCTCAGGCAATCTAAACTCCATTCGCTCGGAGTCGTGATGCCCAGGAATTCAATTGTAGAAGACGAAAGAACCGTCTTCTCATGCGCAATAGGGATACCGAAAGAGGCACATGTCAGAAAAAAGGTGTCCAGTGACTTGGAACATAGCTGGGAGTCCACTGGACCAATGAACAAAAAATCATCAAGATAGTGCAAAAAAAAACCCTCCGGCAGGCATTGCGCCACTACCCAATGCAAAAATGTAAAAAAAGCCTCAAAATAAAAACATGATAAGGAAAAGCCCATTGGCAGGCATTTGTCAAAATAAAAAACGATTCCGAAAATGAAAACCCAAAGAATTAAAACCTTGCGGGTGCACGGGCAGCAGCCGGAAGGCAGACTTGATATCTGCCTTTGCCAGCGAAGCTCCATGCCCAAACTGCCGCAACAGCATCAATGCTTCATCAAATGATGCATAAGACACAGGGGCCAATACCCCTGCGACCTCATCATTTAGTGAACTATCTGCTGGATAGGACAAATGATGGATGAGTCGGAAACTCCCCTGTTCCTTTTTGGGAACAATTCCCAAGGGAGATAGGCGAAAATTCTCAAAAGGAGGTAGTTTGAAAGGGCCTGCTACCGACCTCCTTATCAATTTTCTCCTGAACAATGTCAGGGTGCAGCCTGACCGAGCGCAAATTCTCAACCAGGACGCACCCAGAACCTGAAAAGAAAGGGACCAGAAAACCAGCTGTAAAACCCTCAATTAGCAGCCGGGCCATCGTGCGGTCTGGGTATCGCTCTAGCCATGGCTGCATGCTTGATAATTTCACTGGCGTCCTGGCCTTCCCTCCTGCTTCCCTAGGTGCTGCTGCAGAGGCAGCCGCTGCCGATTTCCGAAAGCACCTGTTTGCTGCATGGGCACCATTGCAATAGGAGCACTCGTGCCTATATCTGCAATTTGCAAAAAATTGACATTGCCCTTCGTTGAAGGCGAAACAGCAACCTTTGCGAAAACTATTTTGGGGGGGCACCGCCCGGGGTGCAAATTGAGGCTTCTGTGGCAGCATTAGGTTCAGCCACAGACCAACATCCTTGCAACACCATTGCACCGTTGGGTGAACGGCCAACTTTTGCCTAAAGTTCTCATCGTATGTGAACCATGCTATACCCCCAAATTGGCGAAAAGCCTCTGCAATTATATCCACATGTTGGAAAAGCCCTGAACATTTCTCAGGAAAACGCTCCCCCACCACGGCCGCATAAATGCAAAAGGCCTGCAGCCAGTTCTGAAAAGTTTTTGGAACTGATCTTCTGCGATCCTCCTCAGACCTCTCCTCCAATCGTTTATCATGTTTAGTCATGAATTCTTTGGAAGCGGGTAACAAAGACAGTAAATCAATAAATTCTCCCTTCCAAATCCTATCCTTGACAGAATCTGACAAGTGAAAACCCAAAGGAGAAATGTCGCACGGCATGGGAAGCCTAAATGTCGACTCCGCTTCCCGCGCCGCAGCAAGCGCCTGATTCATGTGCCTGCCTGTGTGAGGCAGCACCCCACCACCACATGCTGACACCTTCGCAGCCTCCGCCTGTGCTTCTGACAATTGTCGCCACACTGGGCTAACAACATCCACACGCACGCCATCACTAGCTTGCTGAATAGCACCACTTAAGTGTGCCCTCTCAAAAACAGCGTTATTACTGTTATCCTGAAAAGCACCAGAATACTGTGCCCCATTAGTTTCTTTTTTAATACCACCATAATTAGTGTTCTGCAACATAGCACCATACAGCTGTGCCCCTTTAAAGGTATTGTCAATTTTAGAATTAGGGAAAGCACCAGATATATGTGCTCCTGTATTTACATCCAAACCAGCACCATTTGTGTGCAGCCCATGAACAGCATATAAATCTTCCTCTGCCTCTCTTTCCTCAGTACCACCTGTGTGTACCCCTTTAATATCCTTTACCAGGCTAGATAAAGATGTCACTAACAAATGTAAATCATTAATAGGGATGCTGTAGCAAGTCTCACCACTAGGCGAACTCCCCTCCTTCAGGCTGCTGGAAGCTGCTGGCTGACCGCACTTCTCCTGGCTAGAGGTGGCATTCCTGAGAGGAATGCTGCTGGCTCTCTCCTTCTTCTGAGGGATAGGAGAAGCAGAGGACTTTGCTTTCTTCTTTCCCCTCTGTGACTGCTGGCGCGGACTGCGCATGGCGGCTGTGGGCTCCTCCATCTCTGTCTCCATGAGACCGGCGGCCATGACGGGGGACGGACCAGGCGGGGCAGTGTTCGGACCGGCCTCTAGGCACTGTTGTAACCACTCCTCCCCTCCTGAGCCCTCCGCCTTCTCTATCAGGCGGCGAAGCAGGCATTCTCTCTCCCTGGACGCACCGCGCTCCATTCTGTCAGCTCTGCCGGAGTCCCGGTCTTGCTTCAGAGTGAGGTAATGGCCGGACGGTCCCCTCTTTTGAAAGCTCCGGTTTCGTGGGCTTTCAGAGCCCCCGCTGCCTCCACCAACCAGGCGCTGTTGCTAGCCTGCTGGAGCCAATAGCAACCTGTAAAATAAAGCAGCATTCCCCTCATACTCCCCCATGTTCGCCCTGCATACTGCATGGCTTGCCAGTATATCTTAGTTTATTACAATTTTTAAACTTGAATACTGGTTATGGTATATTGATCCAGCATCTTGCTTCATATGCCCATTTTCCATTCATATATTCTTATATTGATTATGCACAAATGTGTGTTTGTAGAATTAAGTGAATGGGGCTTTTCTGGGCACATATAATCTATATTATATTATACTATTTTTAATTTTTCAATTTTTGTTTTCTTAATTTTTCTCTTTCTTTTTATCTAGTTTGATGAATTGATTTATTGATATTTTGTTTTTATTTCCGTTTGTCTGTTTGTGATTGTGTATACACATATATATATATATATATATATATATATATATATATATATTTTTTTTTTTTTTTAATCCATGCAATGTTTTTAAACATGTCAGTTGAAATGTTCCCATTTTTGCACGTAGTGCTGCCTGAAACAGGTGTTTTTAAGTTAGGTGATCACCTTAAATACCTGGTTAGGTGAGCACTATCGATGTTGTGAACAAGCAAGCTGCACGCTTGTGAAACGCGTCAAACGCAATCCCTGTATTTGTCTGGCAAATCTTTGACAATAAAGATTATATTCAAGCAAGTTTTGGATTTCCAGTGTGCGGACATTTTTGTTTCTTATTCATTGTGGACGGGGATGAGCCAAGGTCTGCACCTGGTACCTGTTTTTGCACCCGAAGCTAGCATAGAAGCGGTGTGTCTCTCCTTAACACAAGCTGGTTATCGGCTTTTCCTTCCTCGCGCTGACAGTGTGAGGAAAGAAAAGGAGAGCCGATAACCAGCTTATGTTAAAGGGACATCAACACTGATAATCAGGGCACTGATTATCAGTGCAGTCCCAACAGTGTCCACCAGTGCCACCAATCATTGCTCATCAGTGCTGATAATCAGTGCTCATGCCCATCAGTGCTGATAATCAGTGCCTCCTCATCAGTGCTGCCTATCAGTGCCACATACCAGTGCCCATTCGGTCCCCCTATCTGTGCCCATCAGTGCCACCTATCAGTGCCCATTGGTGCCACCTATTAGTGCCACCTATCAGAGCCCATTAGTGCCACATATCAGTGCCACCTACCAGTGCAGCCTCATCAGTGCCTCCTCATCCGTTCCCACCAGTGCCGCCTCATCAGTGCCCATCAGTGCCACCTATCAGTGCAGCCTATTAGTGCACATTAGTGCAGCCTCATTAGCGCACATCAGTGAAGGAGAAAAATTACCTGTTTGCAAAATTTTATAACAAACTATGAAAAATGTGTTTTTTTTTTAAAAATATTCTGAATTTTTTTCGTTTGTTTAGCAAAAATTTAAAAAACCCAGTGGTGAATAAATACCACCAAAAGAAAGCTCTACTTGTGTCAAAAAAATTATACAAATTTAATTTAGGTATAGTGTTGCATGACCACGCAATTGTCATCCAAAGTGCGACGGCGCTGAAAGCTGGAGATTGGCTTGGGCAGGAAGGGGGTGAAAGGGGCTGGTAGGAAAGTGGTAAAACAACTGTAGTATCAGGCTGCAACATAACAAGTTGAAAAAAAAGTTAAGGGGCTCTGAATACTTTGTGAATACTGTATATATCGTGCATTTTCAAAAATATAATGCATACAGCAATTTCTAAGCTTTGAAGCACACATACATAAGTTATTGTTTATAACATTAATTTTCAAACACAAATGTGAACAAGATATATATTGTAAATCAGTTCCCAAGTTATCAGATTACTGACAAAAGATAAAAGAATCATTTGGTTCACTATAGCAATATTTAGCTCAAATACTAAAGCACTAAGCTGGTGGGCTGTGCTCCATGTTTGTACTTAAAGGTTTCAGTTTAACTTCTGCCTGGAGCATTTTTTTAGAGTCACATGGAATTATACCAGGTTTAGAGGGCAAAAAAGCCCTTGACATTTTTTTATTAAAATCTATCTAAAAAAAATTGAAAACAGATTTTGCTGTATTTGTTGTTGGCACGACTTGAGAAATGGCACTGAACACAGTGATAAGTAACATTGTCTAAATAAAAATGAAATATCAATCTTAGCCACTAACAGAAGCCTGAGTTGTGCCACCTAAACAATACTTAATATAAACGTTATAACAATTGCCCCATGCTTAACTTGTGAAATGGAAGCAAGCATTTTCTTTACAGGAGCAATGTAAATACATTTAAATGCATGTATAGCCTTAAAAAATAATCTGATTATTGCAAATACATTCTTATACATAGATTATTGTATATATAAACATGGCATAATTATTTGTGATTATAGTTTTGAGATTCCCTTGATGCACCAATTAAACACACTGCATGAATGTTTAATAAGATAACTAATTTTAATTTCCATATTCCCAAGTGATGCTTCTATAGGCATGCAGTCTTACATCTTGTATATGGAATAAATGAACAAGCGCTATTTAATTTAAAAGGTTGGGGTCTTTTCTTTCACAATTATAGTTATAAATGCCTATCTAGATCTGTTTACTTAAAATGGTCTTGGCTAGTGGTTATTGTTGTTGATTGTTATTGGACTTGTGTGTCCTAATATTATAGGGTGTAATAAAAGGATATTTGACCAGAACTGAAAAAAGAGGAAACATGCAAGAATCGCATGGATTTCCAAGTTACAGTGATATTTATTCAAGACAAATGCTTACAAACACATAGCCATCATCCCAGTACTGCTTTTTATAGTCTGTGGTGGGCTCTCTTGTAAACTAGCTGCTGGATAAGGATGGGCCCGGTGCTCGATGCGAACCCATGTTCGCATCGAGCACCGGGTGTTCGCTCGCTCGGCGAGCCCAGAACTATTTTGGCCGCTCGCATCACATTCGTGTGATGCGCGCGGCCCCGCAATGCATTGCGGCCGGCGCGGCCGGCGCAGTGCATTGCTGGCTGATGATTGGCCAAGCATGCACTGTGACCCCGCATGCTTGGCCAATCACAGCACCGGAAACTCGGAGAGCCATAATTGGCTACAGGCAGAACGCCTGTAGCCAATTACAGCTCAGGGGCTTTAGTACACGCCCCCTCTTATAAAAGGCCGCCACGCCGTCGGCGCCGGTCACATGCGTTCCGGCGTTAGGAGAGTGCAGGCTCATTCTGTGTCACTCTGCTAGATTCATTTAGAAAGATTTATTTAGAAAGATTCATTTAGAAAGATTCATTTAGAAAGATTCATTTAGAAAGATTCATTTAGAAAGATGGGCTTGTAGTGTGTTCGTGGCAGGCACTGGCAGCAAACAGAGCTCCTATATTTTGTTCCCAGAAGCACCTATAGGACTTGTAGTGTGTTCGTGGCAGGCAGGCACTGGCAGCAAACAGAGCTCCTATATTTTGTTCCCAGAAGCACCTATAGGACTTGTAGTGTGTTCGTGGCAGGCAGGCACTGGCAGCAAACAGAGCTCCTATATTTTGTTCCCAGGAGCACCTATAGGACTTGTAGTGTGTTCGTGGCAGGCACTGGCAGCAAACAGAGCTCCTATATTTTGTTCCCAGAAGCACCTATAGGACTTGAAGTGTGTTAGTCCCATCACACAGAGCTATATTTTCTTCCCAGAAGCACCCATAGGACTTGTAGTGTGTTAGTCCCATCACACAGAGATCCTATATTTTGTTCCCAGAAGCACCTATAGGACTTGAAGTGTGTTAGTCCCATCACACAGACCTATATTTTCTTCCCAGAAGCACCCATAGGACTTGTAGTGTGTTAGTCCCATCACACAGAGATCCTATATTTTGTTCCCAGAAGCACCTATAGGACTTGAAGTGTGTTAGTCCCATCACACAGACCTATATTTTCTTCCCAGAAGCACCTATAGGACTTGAAGTGTGTTAGTCCCATCACACAGAGATCCTATATTTTGTTCCCAGAAGCACCTATAGGACTTGAAGTGTGTTAGTCCCATCACACAGACCTATATTTTCTTCCCAGAAGCACCCATAGGACTTGTAGTGTGTTAGTCCCATCACACAGAGATCCTATATTTTGTTCCCAGAAGCACCTATAGGACTTGAAGTGTGTTAGTCCCATCACACAGACCTATATTTTCTTCCCAGAAGCACCTATAGGACTTCAAGTGTGTTAGTCCCATCACACAGAGATCCTATATTTTGTTCCCAGAAGCACCTATAGGACTTGAAGTGTGTTAGTCCCATCACACAGAGATCCTATATTTTGTTCCCAGAAGCACCTATAGGACTTGAAGTGTGTTAGTCCCATCACACAGAGCTATATTTTCTTCCCAGAAGCACCCATAGGACTTGTAGTGTGTTAGTCCCATCACACAGAGATCCTATATTTTGTTCCCAGAAGCACCTATAGGACTTGAAGTGTTTTAGTCCCATCACACAGAGATCCTATATTTTGTTCCCAGAAGCACCTATAGGACTTGAAGTGTGTTAGTCCCATCACACAGAGATCCTATATTTTGTTCCCAGAAGCACCTATAGGACTTGAAGTTTGTTAGTCCCATCACACAGACCTATATTTTCTTCCCAGAAGCACCCATAGGACTTGTAGTGTGTTAGTCCCATCACACAGAGATCCTATATTTTGTTCCCAGAAGCACCTATAGGACTTGAAGTGTGTTAGTCCCATCACACAGAGATCCTATATTTTGTTCCCAGAAGCACCTATAGGACTTGAAGTGTGTTAGTCCCATCACACAGAGATCCTATATTTTGTTCCCAGAAGCACCTATAGGACTTGAAGTGTGTTAGTCCCATCACACAGAGATCCTATATTTTGTTCCCAGAAGCACCTATAGGACTTGAAGTGTGTTAGTCCCATCACACAGACCTATATTTTCTTCCCAGAAGCACCCATAGGACTTGTAGTGTGTTAGTCCCATCACACAGAGATCCTATATTTTGTTCACAGAAGCACCCATAGGACTTGAAGTGTGTTAGTCCCATCACACAGAGATCCTATATTTTGTTCCCAGAAGCACCTATAGGACTTGAAGTGTGTTAGTCCCATCACACAGAGATCCTATATTTTGTTCCCAGAAGCACCTATAGGACTTGAAGTGTGTTAGTCCCATCACCCAGACCTATATTTTCTTCCCAGAAGCACCTATAGGACTTGAAGTGTGTTAGTCCCATCACACAGAGATCCTATATTTTGTTCCCAGAAGCACCTATAGGACTTGAAGTGTGTTAGTCCCATCACACAGAGATCCTATATTTTGTTCCCAGAAGCACCTATAGGACTTCTAGTGTGTTAGTGGAATCACACAGAGCTCCTATATTTTCTTCTCAGCAGCACCCACAGGACTACCGACTACAATGGCTGGAAGACCGCCAAGGGGAGGCAGAGCGTGCAGAGCCAAGAACACAGGGCAGGCAGGCTCTGTTTCTAGTGGACGTGGCCGTGGACGTGGACGTGGTCTGCATCGTCATCAACACGTGGCCATGGGACACGCGCGTCTTTGTTTTCGGCAGCTGGACATGTGGAGCCGCATCATGCTGAAGGCTTGGTAGAATGGATGACCAAGCCCTCCTCATCCTCCTCATCCTCTCTCACCCAGGCTCAGGGTACTGGCAGAGCAGCTGCCAACGCGTACTCAATGGCATCATCAGCCACCCCTTCCCTAGACCCACCATGTCCTCCTGAGGAGTCCCCCGAACTCTTTGAGCACAGTGTTGGGTACATGCTCCAGGAGGATGCCCAACGATTCGAAGGCTCGGATGATGATACCCAGCTTGAGGAAGTCAGTAGTGTGCGCGCAGAGAGAGGGGATGCTGAAGGACAGCAATCTGGCAGTACTGTTCCACCAGCTGCAGCTTACTGCCAGGTTTGCTCTAGTGGTGAAGAGGGAGGGGATGATGAGGTCACTGACTCCACGTGGGTGCCTGAAGGGAGAGAGGATGAGGAGGAGGACGAGGAGGAGGAGGATGCGGCGTCACATGTCCAACGAGGCAGGATGCCCCCTGGAGGCCAGGTAGAGGCCAGCACAGCAACTGTACAACACCGCAGAGCTCCGCCTGTGCAGGGCGCTGCCTCTGCACGTTATCAGAAAAGTTCTTTGGTGTGGGCCTTTTTTGAGACGAGTGCATCAGATCGCACCACTGCTATTTGCAATATTTTTCTCAAGCGTATCTCGCGTGGCCAAAACATCAGCCGCTTGGGCACCACAAGCATGAGCAGACATATGTCGACCTGCCATGCAGCTCGTTGGCAGGCACACATAAAAGACCCACACCAAAGAACTAAGCGGACCTCTCCTTGCTCCTCATCAGCTGGGATCTCCATCCCCACTACACCTTCAGTCCTCTCTGAAAGCTGCTCTGAGAGGACTGAAGGTGTAGAATTAGGTGTGTCACAACCAAGTACTTGCAGTACACCGACGTCCGATTGTAGCAGGCAAATTTCCCTGCCCCAGCTGCTGGACCGTCGAAAGAAGTACACTTCCAGCCATCCACATGCCCAGCGGTTGAATGCTAGCTTGGCTAAATTGCTAGCACTTCAACTGCTGCCTTTTCAGTTGGTAGACTCGGCCCCCTTCCGTGAGTTTGTTCAATGTGCGGTTCCTCAGTGGCAGGTTCCCAAACGCCACTTTTTCTCACGGAAGGCGATTCCGTCTCTCTACCGGCATGTGGAAGGCAATGTCCATGCCTCGCTGGACAGGGCGGTCAGCGGTAAGGTGCATAGTACCGCTGACTCATGGTCCAGCAGGCATGGACAGGGACGTTACCTTTCTTTCACGGCCCATTGGGTCACTCTATTGGCAGCTGGGAGGGATGCAGGACAAGGTGCAGTAGTGTTGGAGGTTGTTCCGCCACCACGCCTCCAAAACGCTACTACTGCTACTGGTTGTGACACACCTCTCTCCTCCACCCCCTCCTCTTCTTCTTCCTCCAGTGCTCTGTCCTCGGAACCAGCGGTGCTCCGTAGGCGTACAAGGGGCTACGCAAGTACGCAGGCAAAAAGATGCCATGCCGTGCTTGCGCTGGTGTGTTTGGGGGACAGGAGCCACACTGGGCCAGAGGTTCTGGCAGCTCTGCAGGGGCAGGCCGAGAGGTGGTTGACGCCACGTCAGCTTAAGCCAGGAATGGTCGTTTCTGACAATGGCACCAACCTCCTCTCCGCCCTGCGACAGGGCCAGCTCACCCATGTGCCCTGTATGGCTCACGTCCTCAACCTGGTGGTGCAGCGGTTCTTGGGCAGGTTCCCAGGCTTACAGGATGTCCTGAGGCAGGCCAGGAAAGTCTGTGTGCATTTCCGCCGATCTTATAATGCCAGTGCTCGGCTGACTGAGCTGCAAAAGGAGCTGAACCTGCCCAAGAACCGCCTAATATGTGACATGCCCACCAGGTGGAACTCAACGTTGGCCATGCTGCAGCGACTGCACACGCAGCAGAGGGCCATCAATGAGTACCTTTGCGACTACGGCACCAGGACAGGGTCAGGGGAGCTTGTTTTTTTTTTTCCCCACGTCAGTGGAGCATGATCAGGGATGCATGCACTGTCCTCTCACCATTTGAGGAGGCCACAAGGATGGTGAGCAGTGACAGTGCATGCATCAGTGACACTGTACCTCTTGTCCACCTGTTGGAGCATACGCTGCGTGGGATAATGGACAGGGCACTTGAGGCAGAACAGAGGCAGGAAGAGTAGGACTTCCTTGCCTCTCAAGGCCCCCTTTATCCGGACAGTGTTCCTTCTGTCCCACCCATCACACAGGAAGAGGATGAGGATGAGGAGGAGGAGGAGGAGGAGGATTGTGTGAGCATGGAGGTGGAGCCTGGCACTCAGCATCAGCAGTCTTTTAGGGATGATGTACAGTCCCAACAAACCAGTGGACTTGTACGTGGCTGGGAGGAGGTGGCTGGCGATCATGTCATCCTCAGTGACCCAGAAGACTCCGGACCGAATGCCTCAGCTAACCTACGCTGCATGGCCTCCCTGATCCTGCAAAGCCTGCGGAAGGATCCTCGTGTTCTTCAGATCAAGGAGAGGGACCATTACTGGCTGGCCACTCTCCTTGATCCACGGTACAAGGGTAAGGTTGCGGACCTTATCTTGCTGTCGCAGAGGGAGCAGAGGATGAGACATCTCAGGGAGGCCTTGCAGAAAGGTCTGTGCAACGCGTTCCCAGAAACTGGGAGGTTACAAACTCCTGGTCCTGGGCGACGAGTTGCTGAGGCTTCGGTCAGTAGCAGAAGGAGCGGTGGGGAAGGTGGACGTCTGACCGATGCGTTCAGACAATTTTTTAGTCCGCAGCCCCAAGGTATGATCGGTTCCAGCAACCATCGCCAGCGTCCGATATACATGGTGCAGGAATACCTTGGGGCAAGGTCAGACTTGGACACCTTTCCCACCGAAAATCCTCTGGCTTACTGGGTCCTGAGGATGGATCACTGGCCAGAGCTTGCACAGTATGCAATTGAGCTACTGGCCTGTCCTGCCTCCAGCGTTCTTTCCGAACGCACATTCAGTGCTGCTGGAGGATTTGTCACCGATCATAGGGTGCGCCTGTCCACCGACTCGGTTGATCGACTGACCTTCATCAAAATGAATCAGTCTTGGATCACCACCAGCTACCAGGCACCTGAAGCGGATATAACGGAATAATTTATAATGTCACATCCCTTCAAGACTGCCTATGCTGATGCTGAGTGACTGTCCTCTTATGTTCACTGACTATCCTCTTCCTCCTCCTCAATGATCCATGCCACCACACCAGTGCCTAAGGCACAATTTTTCAGCCCCTGTATAACAGGGGCGTGTACTTACAATTTTTTTAAAAAATGCTTCGCAACACGTGTGACTGCTGTGCTCCAAGTACAGTATCTGTGGGGGTTGCAGTGTTGTGGCACCAGCACCAGTGCCTAAGGCACAATTTTTCAGCCCCTGTTTAACAGGGGCGTGTACTTACAATTTTTTAAAAAAATGCTTCGCAACACGTGTGACTGCTGTGCTCCAAGTACAGTATCTGTGAGGAGTTGCAGTGTTGTGGCACCAGCACCAGTGCCTAAGGCACAATTTTTCAGCCCCTGTTTAACAGGGGCGTGTACTTACAATTTTTTAAAAAAATGCTTTGCAACACGTGTGACTGCTGTGCTCCAAGTACATTATCTGTGAGGGGTTGCAGTGTTGTGGCACCAGTGCCTAAGGCACAATTTTTCAGCCCCTGTTTAACAGGGGCGTGTAATTACAAATCTTGATCTAATAGTTCACAGCAGGGCCCATTCCTGCGCCCACCAAGAGTAACTATGAGGGCCTACAGTCTTGTGGCAATACCGTCCACCACCACCGCCAAAGGCCCAATTTTTCTGCCCTGTTCATCAGGTGCTTGCAATTACAAATCTTGATCTAATAACTCACAGCAGGGCCCATTCCTGCGCCCACCAAGAGTAACTGTGAGAGCTTACAGTCTTGTGGCAACACCGTCCACCACCACCACCACCGCCAAAGGCCCAATTTTTCTGCCCTGTTCAACAGGTTCATGCAATTACAAATCTTGATCTAATAACTCACAGCAGGGCCCATTCCTGCGCCCACCAAGAGTAACTGTGAGAGCTTACAGTCTTGTGGCAACACCGTCCACCACCACCACCACCACCACCACCACCGCCAAAGGCCCAATTTTTCTGCCCGGTTCAACAGGTGCATGCAAGTACAAATCTTGATCTATTAACTCACAGCAGGGCCCATTCCTGTGCCCACCAGTCTTGTGGCTACACCAACATCTAATAGGGCAAATTTCTGCAGAGTATATACGCCAGGCCCCTACTTTCAAACATCCGACTTACAAACGACTCCTACTTGCAAATGGAAAGAGAAAACAGGAAGTGAGAGGAAATCTACCCCTAGGGAAGGGAAATTCTATCCTGTTAGATTTAATTTGGGAAAAAGGCATCTCCTCTCTACTGATACTTTATCACCAATCCTTGTTTCAATTAAAACCCCACTTTTCCAAAAACATTTGTCATTGGGACAGAAAGTGAGGTGACATGTTCTGAACAGATGTGCAAAGACAGCAAATGTTACAGGGGTGATAACCCCTCCCTATGTTCTCCAAAAAGCTTAAAAATAGTTTTTTTTGGGATGGAGCTACACTTCATAATGTACCTGTTCAGGTTCTACCTACAGTCCGTCTCTTGTTTGCACCGCCTATATACTGCTGTTCAGAGTATATAGGGTTGTAGGTATAGGGTTTTATTTTGGGTGCGGGGTCCCCCTTAATATCCATACAAGACCCAAAGGGGCTGGGGTGGGGGGGGGGGGGGGTGATGGGGTAGCCATGCCATTTTTCTCAAGGATTTTCAGACATATGGCGGCCAGGACAAGACATGACATTAAAGCCGCAAGTGGTTTTAAATGGCTTCTTTTTTTCCTTTACAAATGTCATTTTGTGCAAGGACAGTTCTAAACACAGGAAACACATGCCACTTCACAGGCATACTTTAGACACCCCCCAGGTACCATATTTAAAGGAAAATTTCACTTTTTTTTTTTTCACTTTATGCATCATTAAAATGACTGCTCCCGAAAAAACGTTAGTTTTTAAAAGGTCTTTTTGCATTGATATATGTCCCCTGGGGCAGGACCCGGGTCCCCAAACCTGTTTTATGACATTAACATGCATATTGGGGGGGGCGTGGCTACCGCGCAACTGAATGGACGCCTGACTTCCTAGCTCCGCTCCAGCTTCGGGAACCGGAGGCTTTAGAAGCGACACCGCCGCCTAAAACACCCAGCGATCGGGATCGGAGGTACTGAGGAGACATCAGGATGGCCCGTAAGAGGAAAGGAGCAACGCAGGTAATCAAACTGCAGAACTTCTTTCAGCCGAAAAGCCGGGACCAGGCCCAAGATGGCGCCGGCTCCGGGAACAGCTCTCCCTCCTCCGTGGGCAGCCCGCGCTCAGCAGCATCTAGCCCCCAGTCACAGCAGAGCCCGGATCACAGTTCACCGGGCGCCTCAACCCCTGTCTCCCGCAGCCCTGCCAAATCAAAACCACGGCTTGAGACAGACCTTCAGACAGGCCACACGCTTCAGGACAGCATGGAGGAGACCAGGGAACTGGTGGACCCCTTCACGGCCTTCCCTACCTCGGGTAAGCCTGTCTCCGATACTACATTAAAAGATATGTTGGTCTCCCTCCGCAGCTCCATGCATACAGACATTATGCAGTGTGTCACTAGCTTAAAAACAGAGCTGGGGGCGGTGGGGGACAGAGTCTCGCAGATTGAGGGGAAGATGGGGAAACTGGCTGAGTCCCATAACACTCTCATAGACGCCCATAATGAACATGATGAAGAGTTGGAGTGGCTGAGGTCAAAGGTCGCTGACCTTGAAGACAGGTCGAGACGTAACAATATAAAGATTAGGGGGGTCCCTGAAACGATCCCCCCGACCCAACTGCACCAGTTTGCACAAGACCTGATCAGATCATTCCTTCCAACCATACCTGACGCAGACCTCCATGTGGACCGCATCCACAGATTGCCAAAACCAACCCATCTGCCTGATAATATACCTCGCGATGTACTGATGAGGGTACATTTTTATCAAACAAAAGAACAGCTTATGGCAGCCTTTCGTAAAAATCAACAACCTCCTGACAGATACGCGCGCATCCAGCTGTTCGCTGACTTGTCCCAATATACAATGCAAAAGCGTAAGTCACTTCTGCCGATAACGAAAGCGCTGCGCAACCACAACATACCCTACAGGTGGGGCTATCCGGTGAAATTAACAATTACCCATGAAGGCAACACCACTACTGTCTCTGACGTGGACAAAGGGCTCGCACTACTCAAGTCATGGGACATCATACCCGAGCACCCGCCTGAGGCACCCTCCCACCCTCCACGCTCAGATGCCCGCTTTGAATGGCAGACGGTGTCTAAGAAAAAGAACAAAAAACAGCATGACGCTAAAGCTTCCAAGCAAAAGCCATAATTCAAATTTACCTGATTAAGGTTCCTGAACCCTGGAGTTCTCAGTTGTGAATCTTTTTTCTTTCACCCCTTCGAGTTATGGGCAGCAGATCTGCCCTCAAGTTCAAATACGTGTGTGATCTCACATTACGCTGTTTGTTTTTTTACAGACTTACCCTAATCTTTTTTTCCACCCCTCTTCTCTCCTCACCCCTCTGGTCCGACCGACAACATGACGCAGCCATCCTTCTTCCAATGGAATCCGGAAAATACCACAGATATGCCGTCAGCCATAACCGATGGCCACCCTGGTCACCTCCAATCAAGCAAAGGTATGCCTCTCATCTTTTATTACTGACTTCCAATGGCAGTTAAAATAGTTTCGTTCAATGTAAACGGTCTCAATCACCCTGCCAAGAGATCTGCGGTCTGGAAAGAGGCCCTTAAACTCCAGGCGGATGTGTTATGTCTCCAAGAGACCCACTTCCTACATAAAGACTCCCCGAGATTCTGCCATAGAAACTTTCCCCATATTTTTTCAGCATCGGCATCGTCTAAACAAAAGGGAGTTCTCATAGCAATCAGGGACTCTGTGTCTTTTACTCTGCAGGACTCAATATCTGATCCAGAAGGCAGGTTCCTGATAGTTATTGGTGAGCTGAATAACAAGCCCTTCACAATTGTGAACCTCTACGGCCCTAACTCTCATCAACTAAGGTTTCTCCGCAGACTTTATGGCAGAATCTCCCAGGTCAAGAAGGGCTCTTTGATTATTTGTGGAGACCACAATGTTTCTCCTGACCATTCTATTGATACAACCTCCTCTGCAAAGAAAACTCCTCCCCTACTCCAACCCTTACTGAACGCTGAGGACATATATGACGTCTGGAGGTGCCAACACGCTGAAGAAAGAGATTACTCCTACCACTCGGCTAGACACAATTCCTACTCCAGGATCGACCTGATTTTAGTGGACAAATCACTCCTGCAGGCTGTGTCATCCTCCACCATTCATAACATTACCTTCTCAGACCATGCACCTGTTTCGATCACGGTGGTGGAGGGTTACACACCGAGCCCTGCCTACATTTGGAGAGCAAACTCCAGGGTTTTTCATAATCCCACTCACGTTAAATACTTAGAAAAACACCTCTCGGATTTTTTTGATGTCAATAATGCCTCTGTGTCTGATCCCAATGTAGTGTGGTGTGCCCATAAAGCATTTATTAGAGGTTTGATCCTACAGATATGTGCAAGGGAGAAAAGGCAGAGGACCCAGAAAGTTGATCTCCTTATTAAAGAAATTAACACTTTAGACACTGACAACAAAACAAATGCCAGCCCACAACTAGCACAAAAACTCTCGAGGCTTCGTTCTGATCTCAGGCTTCTCCTTATCCAGCAATTCGATAAACACGTGCACTTTCTAAAACTAGCCCACTACTCCTCGGGTAACCGAGCAGGCAAACTTCTAGCACAAAGACTTAAATCAGCTAGATCCAAAGCCAAAATCGCTTATATCTTGCACCCCACAAGTAAGGCTAAATTGTTTAACCCTAAAGATATAGCCAATTCCTTTGCCAACTACTATTCATCACTGTATAACTTAGCGGATGATGAAAACACTCCCCAGCCAACAGATCAGAGCATACAAACCTTCCTAGAGTCTATAAATCTCCCATCTCTAAACCCAGTGCAACTTGAGGCCCTCAACACCCCAATTACAGAAACTGAGATCAGAAAGGCCATCCAAGACCTCCCAATGGGCAAGTCCCCAGGCCCTGACGGGCTACCTAATGGCTATTATAAGGCACTTCAACCTAACCTGCTTCGACCATTACAACAAATATTTACAGGTGCAATGTCCTCTGCCTCTTTTCCCCAGGAGATGTTAAAGGCATTTGTGGTGACCATCCCTAAACCGGGCAAGGAACCCACGACTCCCTCTAACTTCAGACCGATATCCTTGCTCAACACGGATGTTAAACTGTATGCAAAAATAATAGCACATAGACTGATACAGGTACTGCCTACTCTCATTGGGCCTGACCAGTCCGGCTTTACACCGGGCAGGCAGGCCTCCGATGCCACTAGGAGGGTCCTGAATATTGTGCAATATGCACAATCCTGTCGGACGTCTTCTCTGCTCCTCTCCTTGGACGCGGAGAAGGCGTTCGACAGGGTGCACTGGGGTTATATGAGGCACGCACTGATGAAGTTTGGTTTTGCAGGCCCTATACTCTCCGCCATTCTAGCTTTATACTCCTCCCCCTGCGCCCAGGTCTACACATCAAACATACTATCAGACACCTTTACCATAACCAATGGAACAAGACAGGGGTGCCCTCTCTCCCCTTTCATTTTCAATCTCATGATTGAACCCTTAGCAGAAAAAATTAGATCCCACCCCAACATATCTGGATTTAATATCCAAGGTCGGTCTCATAACATCAGTCTGTTTGCGGACGATATAATTCTTTTCTTGACCTCACCTGAATGCTCCCTACAACATGCCCATGACACTCTTGTAGACTTCAGTAAGATCTCCTTCTACAAGGTTAACTGTACAAAATCAACCATCCTCGATCTAGGCGTACCCCACTTAATCAGATCCCAACTTCAAAAGTCCCTTCCCTACGCTTGGAGCAACAACAATATCACCTATTTAGGTATAAAATTGACAAAAAATCTGCAAGACCTTGCAGCAGCTAACTACCTACCACTAATAGACAAACTCTCTAAAGAGACTAAAAGAATGTCTAACACTGAGTTAACCTGGACCGGGCGCCTAGCCTCGTTCAAGATGCTACTTTTGCCCCAGATTCTATACATATTTAGGACTTTAGCAGTTCCAGTACACAAATCGCATTTCAAGGCCCTCAACTCCATAATGACCTCTTACATTTGGAAGGGCAGGAGACCTAGATGCTCGAAGGCTCAACTGACTAAACATAGACTGGCGGGTGGAATGGGATTGGTTGACATTGAGGATTATTTCAGAGCGGCCTCCCTAACACAACTTTCTAAATGGTTTAATCCCTCTCCTGACCATCTTTGGTGCTGTATTGAACAGTCTTTACACCCTATAAACAACTTGAAAGAGATGCTCTTGGTGGACTCCTGGAGGCAGCTCTCGCTGAAGGGTCTCCCCCTTTCCATTCAGGCGACCTTGTTGGCCTGGAGGGAATTGGGGAAGACTTCATCTCAGGCACCTGACAATGTGCCCCTTGTTTTCCCACTCCACACATTATCCCATGTGGTTCCCAATCTGAACACTGCGGATTGGTGCGACAGAGGGATTGCGACAGTTGACGACCTCTTTGAGAATGAGGAGCTGATACCCTTTGCCTCACTCAGGCTCAAGTTCAATCTGCCAACTACTGACCAATATAAACATATTCAAATAGCGCACTTCCTTAGATCAATCAAATCTCGCCACGTTGTCATACCCAGGGCTATATGGCAGTATCTTACTGCTATACCGACTCCACCCAAGGGCATCTCCTTGTTTTACAATATCTTCCAGAATAAAATGCTTTTTATAAAATCACCCCCGTACCGAAAATGGGAAACCGAACTAGGTACTTCCTTTACTAACAAACAATGGCAACACTCCTTGAGCTCCGTATATAAAGCCTCTAGGTGTGTAAACCACTGGGAGCTGTCTCAGAAGATAGCTCTTAGATGGTATCTCACACCTTACAGGCTATACAAATTTGGGACGTTGGACTCTCAACTATGTTGGAGAAGATGTGGAGCGGTAGGAAATCTGCTCCATATGTTCTGGACGTGTAAACACTTGACTAGCTACTGGAACTCTATCTTTCGCACAATTTCAAGTATTACTGGATGTCTCACCAAACCCAGCCCTAGTCTGGCGGTGTTAAATCTAGGAATAGATAACTTTCCCATGGAATTCAGAACCGTAATCACTCATATTCTCCTAGTTGCCAGGAATCTATTAGCCAGACACTGGAAAGACAACAATGCTCCGAATGTTTCGGAGGTCATAGCCAACGTAAGAACACATTATGCCTATGAAGCCTTAATTGCAGCCAAGTCAGGTAGCACCAAAACTTTCAACAAACACTGGGATATCTGGACCTCCTGGTCTAAACAAGATTAATGATATTTGTATCTGAACCCTTAACTTTATGCAATGAAGATGGGCTGTGTCTGGGGTTGGTCGGACCCTCTCTCTCCTCCCCTTTCCTCCCCTCCCCCTCTCTTCCTTCCCCCCTTTCTCTCTCTCTCTTTCTCCCATTCTACCCCCTCTTAGGTTTTACGTGTATATAAGATTTACCTTACCACCGAGTGCGGGGGTAATTACCAGTATTGAGTAATGTTTACCAGTATTGAGTAATGTTTGCCAAGGTTTCTTAGTGCTAAGCCATTTTTGCTGTTGAAACAATCCTGATGGTACTTGACTATGTTTAGCCCGCTCATACTGTGTAATACTGTATTCTGTTTGTATTTTGTATACTCTTTAATAAAAACTATTTACACAAAAAAACATGCATATTGGCTGTTGTAATTAGCACTTTTGATTTCGAACGTTCGCGTCCATTATAACGTATAGGGTTCGAAAATTTGCGCGAACTTTCGGTCCGTTCGAAGGTTCTGGTTCGAACCGAACCCGGTGGTGTTCGGCTCATCCCTACTGCTGGATTGCTTTTACAAGCACGGGAGGGGAGGTCCCCCCTTCCACCGTCTTCCGCTGCTTTCTCCAGCTCTCCTGTCCCACGGCTGATCAGAGAGCTGAACAAAGACTGGATTGGCTTTGTTAGGCTCTTGGTTATTATAGTGGTAATCCTTCTAGCCCCACCCAGCACCTATCAGGTACTTCACCCACCTCCCTCCCTGACACTCTTTTGAGGCACATCGTATTTATCTATTTTGCCTTGTTTCTCTAAGCCCATGTACACCCGGTCGGAAATTCCGACCACAAAATCCGTCAGATTTTTTCCGATGGATTTTGTCTGACACTGGTGTTGCATACACACGGTCGGACAATGTTGTCAGAAAATTTGATCATTCTGAACGTGGTGACGTTCGTTGCATACGATGGAACTACGTAGAGGCTAGTAGCCAATAGTTTGGTCTCGTAATTTGATCTGAGCATGTGTGGCTCTTTGTCCGTCGGAATTCTCGACACACGATCGGAAAAAGTCTGATCGGATTTTGTTGTCGGAAAATTTGAGATCCTGCTCTCAAATTTTTTACGTCGGAAATTCCGACTGAAAAAGTCAGATGGAGCCCACACACGGGTGGATTTTCCGACAACATGGTCCGATTGGACATTTTACGTTGGAATTTCTGACCGTGTGTACGGGGCATAAGAATTGCTGTGATCTACCAACCCCCTTGACCAGTATCAACCTCCCTTGATGATTTCTCTACCTGGCTACTCTACTTTATCTCTTATGAAATCCCCACAATCTTGGTGACTTTAACATCTCTGATAATGCTAATACTACTGCTACTTCTAAACTTCTCAGTTTAACCTCCTCTTTTGACCTAAATCAATGGATACAGACTCCTACTCACTCCAATGGCAACACCCTTGACCTTTTATTCTCCTATCTATGCACTCCGTGCAAACTTTGCAACAGTTTTCTTCCACTTTTTGATCACCAGTTCACCACCTTTTTCGTTTTGCTCTCTCCCTGTCTTCCCCCTCCTCTCCCTCCAACTGCCTAACAGTTACCCATAGAAACCTTTGCAACTGCAACCCTTCTCTTCTCTACTCTGCTTATTGACCACCTCTATCACAAAATCTCACCCCTGTCCTGCCCCAACCTAGCTATGTCTGTCTACAACAGCTCACTGTCTTTGTCCCTAGACAAGCTCACCCCCCTTACTACACACACACACACAATTAGGCCCTGACCCTAACAACCTTGGCAAACAGGTAATACCAGAAGTCTCAAAAAAACGTGCTCTTGATCGTCTGTGGCATAAGACTAAGTATCACATACACTTCAACCAATATAAATCTTCCCTCCAAAAATACTATTTCTGTCTCCTCACTGCCAAGACCTTTTTTATCACTCTCATTAATACCTTCTCATCCAGTCCCCATCAACCCTTCTCTACCTTCAACTCTCTTCTTCATCCTCCACTGCCTCCACCCACTAACTCACTCACTACCCAGGAGATTGCCAATCACTTCAAAAATAAGATTGATACAATTCATGAAGATATCTCTAATGTGCAGATACCTCCCCCACTTACCACACCCATGTCCACAGGTACAATAATTACTGCCCTCATTCAACACCACCAGTATAGACAAGGTTGCTAATGCCCACCTAATCCTCCTTTGGTTTTCATAACTGTACCCTTTGTTGGTTCTCATCCTAACTATCCCACCACACCTTCAGTGTCAATTACAACTCTACTCCCTCCTCTCCTCCTTTTCTTTGTCGAGGTACCCCAAGGTTCTGTTCTTGGACCTCTCCTATTCTCAATCTACACCTCCTCTCTGGGTCAGTTGATTGCCTCCCATGGCTTTCAATTTAATTTATTTGCTACAAAATCAATACAAATCTATTGAGAAAAAATATATATATAATTTATTTGCTGATGACACCCAACTCTATCTCTCTACCCCTCATCTCACTCCATCAGTCTCCTCATGCATCACTAATTTACTAACAGACATATCAGCCTGGATCTCACACAACTTCCTCAAACTCAATCTATCCAAAACCGAGCTCATAATATTTCCTCTCCCTGAATTGTAATTGTACTGTCTGCCCTCATGTTGTGAAGTGCTGTGTAAACTGTCTGTGCTATATAAATCCTGTATAATATAATTAATGTTGAATTAATAAAGGAGTAGAGTACATTCACTCTGCAAAGTAAAGTTTTACATAGCTTAATTTTCTTTGAACACCCAATCATAAGTAACTATAATGAAAAAAAAATGGATTTTTGTTTGCTTTGTTCAGATGATTGAAGTGAACACTTTCCCTATGTTCACAAGCACAAGCTAATATTTAATTTGCTAGCCAAACAATATCTTCATTTTTTTTTTTTTAGTAAATCAACCCAATTGGCTGCTGTCTCATCTCATGCTAATTGACAGCAAAGCTTTCATAGAGCAGAATATAGAAATCTCACAATACATCATTGGAGATGGGTCTTTTTTTTTCCTGGTTCAGACTTTCTCAGATATGACAAGTTGATGAAAACAAGGGCCCAGACAAAGTACTATAACTTTAAATCCCCAAAAATAGTAAGAGGCATTGGAAGACTTTGCAATTATATTTGATTTTATAGAAGATTGACAGTTTATTGATTAGATTAGGGTTATAATATAGGCATATAAAATCAAATATTGAAATGCTAATGGTATCCATAATAGATTGTACCTGTGCATAGTCATAAAGCCCATTCAATGTAACTTTTAATTATTCACTTTCAGATTCATTGGGGGATTTACAATGATTCTAGATGGAAACTTTTCCCCAGAAATGTCAATGTTCAACCTTCATCCCATTATGTATATAGGTGCCCCTCCATTGTACAAACGCCGGGTACACACAGGCCGAATGTTTGCTGGTTCAAAAAAAAAAAACACTGGGTTAAACGGGAAAAAACAAATAGTGTGTACCCGGCTTTAGGGAGGTGCTGAAACCATGGGGCACAAAAGGGTTGATTTACTAAAAGTGAAGAGTGCAACATCTGGTGCAGCTGTGTATGGTAGCCAATCAGTTTCTAACATCAGCTTGTTCGGTTAAGCTTGGACAAGAAAAAAATCTTGAAGCCGATACAGGGCTTCACCAAATTTTGCACTTTTCCGTTTTAGTAAATCAACCCCAATTGCTCACACTTTCATAGGCTTGGATTCGGGGTCATTCAAGTAAAAAAAAAGAATTACAGCAGCCATGGGCTTAGGTGAGTGAAACAGCATGAATACAGGTTGAAATAGCTCAGCATATAGGCTGTGTTTTTTGAATCCACTAAAATATAATTATTTCATTTTGACTAGAAGACCCTTCAGTATATATGTATATAAAAAAATTTATCTATATAATTTAAACATTACCCAGGAGTTTTTTTTATAAAAAATATGATATTAAAACGGTAGCATTTATTACTTATATGGTA
Source organism: Lithobates sylvaticus (assembly GCA_028564925.1). Classification (NCBI taxonomy): domain Eukaryota; kingdom Metazoa; phylum Chordata; class Amphibia; order Anura; family Ranidae; genus Lithobates; species Lithobates sylvaticus. Next base: position 101,796,770 of record CM053030.1, on the reverse strand, counting down.
AATAAAAATAGTTTAGCACGTATCAGGAAGAAGTACTATTATACTAAAATGTTTTTGTAATAGTTAATATATTTAAGGGGGACAGGCTGAACTAGTATTGGCAGCTGTAGTCCATTCATAGGACAGAAACACACAAGACCAGTCTAAGTAGGTTTGTCTTGAACTTTTATTCACAAGGCAATAAAAAAGCACAGTTTTAATGTGGGAGTGCTTTGCACAGCAAGCCACTAACTAAACTTAAATTAGTTAGCTAACAAGATGCCCCCTAATGGGGTCCCCAACACAAACAGGAAACATTTGTATCTGTGTTTTTTTTTTTTTTGCTGTACTACCAGCATTCTGCCTTTTCTTCCAAAAGCAGACTCCAACAGCAGAGAGCATGAGTGAGAGAGCCCTGGGCATAAGTCAGCCCACACAAATAAGGCTTGTGGACAGCTTAGACTAATTTCTGGTCTGAATACCAGGTATGATGTGCCCTAGAAATGGAGGCTTTATCCAACCCAAAACTTAAAGATCCCTGGCTCCAGGGCATAAAATGGAACCTATTAAAATTCTGAGAAAAGAAAAAGCAACAATCTTACCCCATCTGGGATCTCAGGGGTTTCCCAGGGCCATTTTCCCATGGAAAAACAAGCTGCAGTCATGGAAAATCCTGAACCTGGCTAGGATTTCTCCTTTGCGTTTAGGATACTTATTGGCATATATGGCTGTAAGTCAAAATAGGCCTTTTGGGCTAGTATATACAGTATCTCACATAAGTGAGTACACCCCTCACATTTTTGTAAATATTTTATTATATCTTTTCATCTGACAACACTAAAGAAATTACACTTTGCTACAATGTAAAGTAGTGAGTGTACAGCTTGTATAACATTTTAAACTTTTCTGTCCCCTCAAAATAACTCAACACACAGCCATTAATGTCTAAACCGCTGGCAACTAAAGTGAGTACACCCCTAAGTGAAAATATCAAAGTTGGGCCCAATTAGCCATTTTCCCTCCCAGTGTCATGTGACTCGTTAGTGTTACAAGATCTCAGGTGTGAATGGGGAGCAGGTGTGTTGAATTTGGTGTTATCGCTCTCACTCTCTCATACTGGTCACTGAAAGTTCAACATGGCACCTCATGGCAAAGAAGTCTCTGAGGATCTGAAAAAAAGAATTGTTGCTATACATAAAGATGGCCTAGGCTATAAGAAGATTGCCAAGACCCTGAAACTGAGCTGCAGTACGGTGGCCAAGACCATACAGCAGTTTACCAGGACGGGTTCCACTCAGAACAGGCCTCACCATGGTTGACCAAAGAAGTTGAGTGCACCTGATCAGCATCATATCCAAAAGTTGTCTTTGGGAAATAGACGTATGAGTGAGGCCAGCATTGCTGTAGAGGTTGAAGGGGTGGGGGGTCAGCCTGTCAGTGCTCAGACCATACGCCGCACACTGCATCAAATTGATCTACATGGCTGTCATCCCTGAAGGAAGCCTATTCCAATGACGATGCAGAAGAAATCCCACAAACAGTTTGCTGAAGACAAGCATACTAAGGGCATGGATTACTGGAACCATGTCCTGTGGTCTGATGAGACCAAGATAAACTTATTTGGTTCAGATAGTGTCAGATAGCGTGTGTGGCGGCAACCAGGTGAGGAGTACAAAGACAAGTGTGTCTTGCCTACAGTCAAGCATGGTGGTGAAAGTGTCATGGTCTGGGGCTGCATGAGTGCTGCCGGAACTGGGGAGCTACATTTCATTGAGGGAACCATGAATGCCAACATGTACTCTGACATACTGAAGCAGAGCATGATCCTCCTCCCTTCGGAGACTGGGCTGCAGGGCAGCATTCCAACATAACGAACCCAAACACACCTCCAAGATGACCACTGCCTTGCTAAAGAAGCTGAGGGTAAAGGTGATGGACTTGCCAAGCATGTCTCCAGACCTAAACCCTATTAAGCATCTGTGGGGCATCCTCAAATGGAAGGTGGAGGAGCGCAAGGTCTCTAACATCCACCAGCTCGGTGATGTTGTCACGGAGGAGTGGAAGAGGACTCCAGTGGCAACCTGTGAAGCTCTGGGTGAACTCCATGCCCAAGAGGATAAAGGCAGTGCTGGAATAGAATGGTGGCCACACAAAATATTGACACTTTCGGCCCAATTTGGACAAGCTGTACACTCACTACTTTACATTGTAGCAAAGTGTAATTTCTTCAGTGTTGTCACATGAAAAGATTTAATAAAATATTTACAGAAATGTGAGGGGTGTACTCACTTTTGTGAGATTATATATATATATATATATATATATATATATATATATATATATATATATATATATATATATATATATATATATATATATTGTTTTTTGTGAACTATTTGAGAAGAATTTTCATTTTACAATTAACATTTTTTCTTCTTGAATATGTGATGTCATTGTTTGGAAAGTTTCCACTGAGAAATCATGGGTGTGTGTTCTAATATATAAGATGAACTATGTGGCTTAGTGGAAAAAAGAATGAATTTGCTTGATTTAAACGTCAAGGTGATTTATGACTAATTGGTTACTGAAACACAGTTACAAAATGCAAATGTTAATGAATTTATTGATTATAGGGGATGGCATAAAATACATGATTAGGAAAGTTTTCCTTGCGTTATTGGCTCTTGCTGGAAAACTGGAAAAGGCATTTGAGTTACCCTAAGCAACAAGATAGATTTAGCTGTCAGCTGCATGTCCACCTGATTGGTTTTACACATTTATGTCCTACATTTCTTTGTAAATTAACACCATTGCTGTAATAATAAGGGGGCTCTTTTCAAGGTTACTTAGAATTATTGTCTCAAAAAATAAAAACATTTTCTGCAGCAATTAATTGTGCATCTTTACTTACTGTTATGATACATAGTTGATTTACCAATGGCACATTGGCTGTTCCTTTTACAAGGGACTGTTCCCTTATTTTAGTGAATAAAGTGAAATACCCAATCAAGCGCAAAAAAAAACAAAAAAAAACCAGTATTTTTTGCTTGCATATGATTGGATGATGAAAGTCAGCAGCAGAACTTCACATCATTCACAAGTTAAGGGCCAGGTTCACGTTCGCAAAAAACTTTAAAAAAAGCATTGCTATATAGTGCTTGACTAAGTAACTGTACATGGAACAATAATATTGCTCTTGCTTGATACAGCCAATAAAGGGAAATCCTCATGTGTCAACGTGTTTCGCCGAAGTTAGGCTTCAGGACGCACAAGTGTAGTACAGTAATCCTCTCAGCATCACATATGGTGCATATGGCTCCCCGGGCGTGCACCGGAGCAAACAGGGAGGACAAGATCAAGATCTCAGCAGGACGCCTCAAAATAACAGATCTAATTCATATATTCCTGAACCCAACAATTGTCAAAAAGGTTTCAGATGTAAGCACAGCTGGTCATCTGTGTATGCCCAGGCCCTAGACTGGGTCAAGGGAGGAAAGTCCCATGCAGTTCCAATCACAGAGAGCTTCTGTTGCAAATAGGGCATCCAAAATAGGGAATCTTATATACACCAGCTTTGCTTCAAATTAAGAAGAGGGGAAGACGGCCTGTGACCATTGTCCCTCCTTTGGTTTTAACCCTCCACCAGATTGTCATAAAACCGTCCCAGTGCCCGCATGTCCCTGCACGTAAAACCACCAGAGCTCCAAGAAGACATCACATGACGAAATGCATAGGGAAGGGCAAGGTCGCTGTTGTCATCATGCATGCTAGTATCGTACTCGCGGTCTCGAATGTGGGCTGAGTCGATAGCAACACAAATGAGTGCAGTCATCCTAGTGTCGGGAATGACACTTTGAAAACGTGAGTTTTCTGTAATGTTTTTTTAACCACTTCAATACCGCCTTATAGTCATATGACGCCCACAAGGTGGATCTCCCATCCTGGGTGGGCATCATATGACGTCCTCGCATTCCCGGCCGCCTGGGGGGGCGCGCGCGTGCCGCATCGCTCGGGACCCGGTGCGAGTGCCCGGCGGCCGCGATGTCCGCCGGGCACCCGCGATTGCCCGTTAAAACAACGGGACCGTGCGGGACGGTGGAGCTGTGTGTGTAAACACACTGCTCCACGTCCTGTCAGCGGAGAGGAGACCGATCATGTGATCCCAGTACATGATCAGTCTCCTCCCCTTGAGTCCCCTCCCCCCACAGTTAGAATCACTCCTATAGGGAACACATTAACCCCTGCAGCGCCCCCTAGTGCTAACCCCTTCCCTGTCAGTCACATTTACACAGTAATCATTGCAATTTTATAGCAACGATCGCTGTGTAAATGTGAATGGTTCCAAAAATGTGTCAAAAGTGTCCGAAGTGTCCGCCGCAATGTCGCAGTCACGAAAAAAAAAATCGCAGATCGCCGCAATTACTAGTAAAAAAAAAAAAAAAAAATTCAATAAATCTATCCCCTATTTTGTAGACGCTATAACTTTTGCGCAAACCGATCAATATACGCTTATTGCGATTTTTTTAACCAAAAATATGTAGAAGAATACGTATCGGCCTAAACTGAGGAAAAAATTTTTTTTTTTTTTAAAAAAATGGGATATTTATTATAGCAAAAAATAAAAAATATTGTTTTTTTTTTTTTAAATTGTCGCTCTTCTTTTGTTTATAGCGCAAAAAATAAAAACCGCAGAGGTGATCAAATACCACCAAAAGAAAGCTCTATTTGTGGGAAAAAAAGGACGCCAATTTTGTTTGGGTGTAACGTCGCACGACCGCGCAATTGTTAGTTAAAGCGACGCAGTGCCGAATCGCAAAAAGTGCTCTGGTAAGGAAGGGTGAAAAATGGCCCGGTGCTGAAGCGGTTAAAATAAAGCCTGATTTTTACTTATGCTATGGAAGCCTCCTTTCTTCTATCCTCCTTTCATGTACAATACATATGAGTTCTCTGTGAGGAATTGTGTCTTAACCACTTCCCACCCTGTCAATGTACATATACGGCCAGGTGGGAGCCGTCTACTTCTGAATGGACGTTCTGGAACGTCCTTCAGAAGTAGAGGGATCGCGCGCGCGCGCCCACGCAGCGGCGCGATCCCGATGCGGCCGTGTCAGCCGGCTGGTGATCAGTGAGTAATAGCTGTTTTTTTTACAGCTTTTACTCACTGATCACCTGTCTAGTGTCCCCACACAGTAAAACAAACATGTCCCCAAAACACACATGTCCCCAAAACACACATATCCCCAAATAATAAAAACACATGTCCCTCACATATGTCCCAGTAAAAAAACATGTGCCAATGATTATCTGCACACATATGTCCGTGATCACCTGCACACCCCTTTTACTTGATCATTTGCGTACATATGTCCGTGATCATGCGAACCAATTATTATACACTTAACGGAATTTTTTTTACAAAAAACATGTAGCAGAATACATTTTGGCTTAAATTTATGACAAAATTTGATTTTATTGGATTTCTTTTAAAAAAGAAAGGAGAAAATATTGTTTTTTTTCAAAATTTCTGCTATGTTTTCGCTTATATCGCAAAAAATAAAAAACGGAGTCGCGAATAAATACCACCAAACTAAAGCTCTATTTGTGCGAACAAAATGATAAAAAATTAATTTGGTTACAGCATTGCATGACCGCGCAATTGTCACTGAAAGTGCGAGAGCACTGAAAGCTGAAAATTGGTCTGGGCAGGAAGGGTGTTTAAGTGCACAGTAAGCAAGTGGTTAAGTAAGGATTTTTTGGAGCCATTAGATGAGGATATCAGAATTTTGCATGTTAGCTGATTTATAGTTTGACCAGCCATTCCCTCTGGTGAGTCATTTTAGTGTGATCAGTGGTGGATGCACCACTGGGTGTGATATACACAGAAGGAATACACCTCTGAGAAGTTTACACAGCATAGTATTGAACTGTTTCTGGGAATGTTTTTTTTTATTTTGCAACTTAATTGACTTATCAAAGTTGGGTGGGCAGAAGTCTAACATTAGTGACACCCCGTTTTTCTCTGTGGCGCTGTTTTCTTATTTTACTGCCTGATGAACATCATATAAGCTTTTTTAGTAGGCTCACTTTTAGAGGGAGAGATTAAACTGTTTTGATCCAGAAATAAAAAAATACATTGGATTATGTCAGAAACGTAAGGAAGAAATATTACACAGACACATGCAAGCAAAATGCACTGTGCAGTGCATTGCAGGGTGTTCGACAGGATGGACACCCGGAGAATACCCTGCAAATTCAGGTGTGAACGGGCCGAACAGCCAATGTTCGGCCTGAACTCATGCTCGGGCCAAACCATTCGCCCAACACTACTGCCCACTTAGCCTGCCACTGCCCACTTAGCCTGCCACTGCCCACTCTGACAGCTTAATAGTGACTATACTTCTAGCAATGTCCCCACTTTCCTGTCAGCTTGGAGCAATTGCATTGGTACTTGTCCCCTAGGCCACTGTGCAGCTCCTAATGCCCTTTGTTTGGCAATTCCTATCCTGATACTCCTATAAAATGGCCACTAGTGAGTTTTAAGATCCGGCTCCTATTGACTCCCATGGAGTTCAGATTTAAGATTGAAACTTCAGTTATTTTTTGCCAAACCTTCATCAGACCAAAACCTACGTATGTATGGTTCATTCCTATTCATGTTGTCAAATCTTCAAACCCCATCATAAAGACCTCCACTCTGCTCTGGCACAACTTTTTTCTCACTGAGTTTTTTTCCATTGTTATAGAAAAGGAAAGGTATAGGGTTTGGGTGGGTGCAAAAATTCTGCATGGAATCCATGAGGTCAGTCATTACCACCTCCATCCAAGAGATTTGCTGGCATCTGTGGACATCAAGGATGCTCACTTGCATGTTCCCATCTTTCTTGCATACCAACACTAACTTAACTTAGCTGTAGAGGCACACAACGCTACCAGTTTTTTTTTTCTTTTTACCTTACCTTTGGCCTGTCCACTGCACCTAAAATATTCACCAAGGTGCTAACCTTGGTACTTGCTCTCTTACTCACAAAGTGTTCCCATTGTGAGCTATCTGGACAGCCTTATGCTGAGAAAATGGTTTAATGTCTGAAGTACTAGCACACATGTATATTCTTTTATCTACTCTTCAGCCAGTGGTTCATCACCAACAGTTTTTCATTTTTCACCCTTCATCACCTTTCCATGGGTCACATTGGGTTCATCATTATTTACAAATATATACTTATTAAGTGTTCTTGCATAGCAAGATCACTTATTGTTATCTCACATATATATTATTATTATTATTCTTATAGCCAAATTTACCACCCTAACTCCTCCCACAGTTTTTACGCTACATATACCGAATATATACCAAAACGTGCGGATTGTTCCCGAATGGTGTGCTATTACTTTGTGGAACATTTTTCCGAATGGTTCACGAAATATAGTCATTTTTGCGGCGAAATTTGTCCCATAGGAATGAATGGAGAAATGTTCAAAACTAGAGTGGGAGGTGACAAAAGCTCTGAGGGGAATTATAGCTCCTCCCACACAGCCCTGAGGGCAATTATAGGTAGTCTATAGGTAGTCCCACACAGCTCTGAGGGGAATTATAGGTAGTCCCACACAGCTGAGGGGGATTATAGGTAGTCCCACACAGCTGAGGGGGGTTATAGGTAGTCCCACACAGCTCTGAGGGGAATTATAGGTAGTCCCACACAGCTCTGAGGGGAATTATAGGTAGTCCAACACAGCTCTGAGGGGGATTATAGGTAGTCCCACACATCTCTGAGGGGGATTATAGGTAGTCCCACACAGCTGAGGGGAATTATAGGTAGTCCCTCACAGCTGAGGGGAATTATAGGTAGTCCCACACAGCTGAGGGGGATTATAGGTAGTCCCACACAGCTCTGAGGGGGGTTATAGGTAGTCCCACACAGCTCTGAGGAGAATTATAGGTAGTCCCACACAGCTCTGAGGGGAATTATAGTTCCTCCAACACAGCTCTGAGGGGAATTATAGGTAGTCTCACACAGCTGAGGGGAATTATAGGTAGTCCCACACAGCTGAGGGAATTATAGGTAGTCCCACACAGCTGAGGGGGATTATAGGTAGTCCCACACAGCTCTGAGGGGGGTTATAGGTAGTCCCACACAGCTCTGAGGAGAATTATAGGTAGTCCCACACAGCTCTGAGGGGAATTATCGGTAGTCCAACACAGCTCTGAGGAGGATTATAGGTAGTCCTACACAGCTCTGAGGGGAATTATAGGTAGTCCAATACAGCTCTGAGGGGGATTATAGGTAGTCCCAAATTGCTCTGAGGGGAATTATAGCTCCTCCAACACAGCTCTGAGGGGAATTATAGGTAGTCCCACACAGCTGAGGGGGGTTATAGGTAGTCCCACACAGCTGAGGGGGATTATAGGTAGTCCCACACAGCTGAGGGGGATAATAGGTAGTCCCACACAGCTCTAAGGGGAATTATAGGTAGTCCCACACATCTCTGAGGGGGATTATAGGTAGTCCCACACAGCTCTGAGGGGGATTATAGGTAGTCCCACACAGCTCTGAGGGGAATTATAGGTAGTCCCACACATCTCTGAGGGAGATTATAGGTAGTCCCACACATCTCTGAGGGGGATTATTGGTAGTCCCACACAGCTCTGAGGGGAATTATAGGTAGTCCCACACATCTCTGAGGGGAATTATAGCTCCTCCAACACAGCTCTGAGGGGAATTATAGGTAGTCCCACACATCTCTGAGGGAGATTATAGGTAGTCCCACACATCTCTGAGGGAGATTATAGGTAGTCCCACACATCTCTGAGGCATTTTTGAAAAAAATAAATAGAAATATATTTTATTATTATTGGTATACTTATACACATATTTTCTACTTCCCAGATGTCTCTGTTGCTGATTCATACACTATCCCTGTTTGATATATGGGGATTACATTCTTAGTGCCATCCATCTTTCAACACTGTTTGATGCTGCATCATATGTATTTTGCCGCCTCGGTGTCCCCAGTTCACCCTGTGCCTACCACCACATGCCACATTCACTATTGTTGTTTGTAAGTATGGGTGGACAATTATATACCTTTTTGTCCCCCTTTTCTTATACCCCCTTTTTTCTAGTCAGACTGTGATTTACTTCATTTATATATATTCTATAGATACTTCTGTCACATTGGCTCCTGATGAGTGGACATATCCATGAAACGCCCTGGAGATGCCACAGCTACACTATATCTTGGAACATTATTTACCTAGCTGTGTGTCTACCATCTGAACCATGAAATTGTCCTGCAAGACATGTAGGTGAGCCTTAAACGAATGTGTGGTTTCCTCCGCCCAGTCTATGTCTGGATCATTAAAATCCCCCATTATGATAATACTTTCCATCCTTGCTGCTAATCCAACTTGTGATAGGAGATCCATCTCCCCCTTCCCTCAGGTTAGGGGGCCTATAGCAAACTCCCAGTAATATTTTCCCCTTAGCTTCATCCCTTTGGAGCTCTACCCGTAAGGATTCCACCTTCTCTCTAGCTCCCTTAGTGATGTCATCTCTCACATTCAGTTGTATTCATTCTTGATATACGGGCATATCCCTCCCCCTTTTTTACCCTCTTTATCCCTGTGATAAAGGGTATACCCTTGAATGGTTGCCAGCCAATCATGAGAGCTGTTGAACCAGGTCTCTGAAATTCCCACAAAATCCAAATCCTCCTTGTACAATTAATTATTATTATTAATTTTCTTTTTGTTTAACTATGCCTATACTATCTGTTGAAGTATCCTCCTTTCCCACTGGGAAATGTTCACATTCTATCTCTAGTTTTATGGGTCCATTTATAGTTCTCTACAAACCATTTAATGCTCTGCTTAGTCTATATTTCCAATATGTCTGAAAAAAAATTCAATTTGGGAACAGTAGCACTTCTGCAGCTTGTAGAAGCAAAGGAAAAAATATAAATTTTATACCATTGCACAAAAAGTGGTTCTATTTGATCCAATCTTTATTACTGCATTAATTTTAAAGCCCAGCTCTGGAAAAGCCCCCCACCCCCCATTTGCACTTAAACTCCCTCTCCTCATGTGCAGTCAAAATGCACAAAACGTACCAGTCTGGCTGCCGGGAGGAGGGTTCTGTGAGGTGCCCAATGTCACATTTGTTGTATATATTGTACATATGCCTCACAGTCCTATGAGGGTTGGTAGTGAGACCAAACGCCTTGGTATTTCTGCCATGATTTTTTTAAAGGTAAATTTTTATTAAGGTTATCAAATAACAAATTCCAATAAGAAAACAAGCTGTCCATGCCTGGTCTTATAGTACTTAAAGACCAGGATCACTTAATAAGAGAACAAAGATGAAGTTCCAAACTAACAGGTATTAGTTACGAGTAGCATTTGAGCTTAATCTGATGAGATCAGATCTAGTCAGATTATATCAGGTCAAATCCAATCAAATCAGATACATTCTGGGTATCAAAAAAGAAGGAAAGGAAGAGGAAATAGATGAGAAGATGAGGAGGAGGGTGCAGATAAGTTAGATAATTTTAGACCCTATTAAAAACAATTAGTAATTCAGTATTGTGCAGTGTGGCTCCGCTGTGGCTAGGACTCGGTGTGGCTGCAAAGAGAAATAGTACATGTGTGTGCTATTGATGCAAATTAGATGTTCGTTATTAAGCAATCATGTGGCTTCTAGGGTTAGACAGCCAGGGAGACCATTCTGACATAAATTTGGGCAGTGTCAAGTGGACTTTGGCAAACAAGCTCCAAGTGTAGGTGTTGATTAAGAATGCTAATAAGTTGTTGGATAGATGGGGAAGTGTTACCTTTCCATTTTTGTGTGATGGAAGAGCAGGCTGCAATAAAGGTGTGTGTTAGAAAAGCATGGAAGTGCCTGGGCCAATCTTCCAAGCCCAGCCCCAGCAAAGCCAACTGATGTGTAATTGTTTGCGTATACCAGTTACGCTCGCTATGAAAACTTGTACATCTCCCAAGAAGGGTAATAGCATCGGACAAGTCTTCCTTATGTAAACAGATGATCCAGGGCAGCCACATTGCCTCCAGCAAGAAAGTTAATGAGAAGGAAAATTATAAGAGAGTTTCATAGGGGTATGATACCAATGATGTAGAAGCTTTTGATCTGATTCCCTGTGTGAGAGAAATTTTGAGAATCTTAAGGTATTGCGAGTAGCTAAGTGCCAAGTTATCAAGTCTGCTGAGAAGTTAAGAGTATGTTCCCATTTCTTCATTATTGTTAGGTTTTCGGAGTTGGGTGGGGAGATCAGAAGTCGGTAGAAGTATGAGACTCTGTTGTGAATTGAAATGACCATTCATAAGCCTGTGTAATGTCTGCTATCAAGGAGAACTCCGGCCATGGGGCAGATCTCATAGCATGCCTAATCCAGGAGTACTTGTAGAAATCTTGATGGGGACCTTTATATTTACTGTGAAGATCTTGGAAGGTGTGCATTCCTTCATTATCATAGAGGTCTCCAATGGTGTTGATACCAGCAGAAGTCCATGTGGAGTTCACAAATCAGTTTCAATGTGGAGAGTGGGAAGTGTGCCAAGGTTTTCTTCAAGAGGCCTTGTGCCTGATGTAGGATGGCCCTCCAGAGGAGAGGGTGGGCAAATGTAACTGGTCTAGGAATTTAGTAATTTGTGCGGGGTCTGGTGTGGGCTCCAAAGAGGACTTATTCAGATTGTATATTTTGGCATAAAACTCACTTAAGCAATTTGCTATGTCTTTTATGCCCCATACACACCATCGGACTTTCCGACAACAAAACCATGGATTTTTGTTCGAAGGATGTTGGTTCCAACTTGTCTTGCATACACATGGTCACACAAATGTTGGCCAACAATTACGAATGTAGTGACGTACAAGACAAAGAGCCTGGTATGGATTAGGGGGGACCCCCACGTCATTTTTAAAACGTTTTTGTATTGCTGGCAATGGTTTTTTTATTGCTTTCAATTTAAATGTATTTTTTTTTCCGTATAAATAATTTTTTTGTGCAGCAGGTTTTATACATGGTACAGATGTTCCACTTTACTAGCAGACTAAGAGGAACCCCCAGGAACTATATTTAAAGGATTTTTTCATCTTTATTGTTTCACTTTAAGCATAATAAAAATCACTGCTCCTGTCAAAACGATCTTTTAAAAAAAAAAAAATGTTTGCATGATGAGGAAGGATTCCTGTGCATCATTCCTGTGTTGCTGTGGTGGGTAGGCAGAGTGGTCAGCCTCCTTAGTGCCATGTTGGGATTTCCTCTGAGCCAGGGAAGTGAAGAGGATTAGAGCCGAGCTGCAATCTTTGTCGCCGGATAGGACACCACTCTGAAACAGAAACAGAAACCTTTACTGAAAGCAACAAAGAGACTGCAACTACTGTGTCTCATCTTGCAATTGTTTGCTGCATAGATGTTATGCTGACAACCTGGCTTTCTAGCTCTGGCTGGAATGAGTACACAGATAAAGGCTTCTAGGCTATACTCTACACACTGTACTCTACACACGGGCCAAATGCCAGACGACATCGGCCAGTTAAAAAAAAAAAAAAAAAACAGCCGACATTCGGCCCGTGTGTATGGCAGCTGGTCCGACAGAAGTCAGCTTCTGTTCAACGAGCATGCTGGATCTCCCCCACTCTCAGAACACAACAGCTCAGTGGGGGAGATCGCTCTACTGTACTGAACGAAAAACTCATAGTATGTACCAGGCTTAACTTTCCTAATCTGCATACTTGTACAGGGTCAGTGATTCAAAGTATTAAAGCCAGAAGGTCAATGCAAAAGCCAAGCAATCAGCATATTTAGAAAGTCAGCAATGGCAACTCTCACATTTTTCTTGGGAAAGATTTACTTTTATGAGTAAAAAGACAGAACAAAATTAAAAACACGTAGTCTTTGTCATCAACATTCTGAGACTGTAGTTTCTTAGGAAGTTGGAGAAAGCCCATGACTGATAAGTGAAAGCACTGTTGGTAAAGTGGTATAAGGTGCTTCTATCTATGTGTTATAATAAAAATGATGTCTTCAATTTTGGCAGTGGGGTGTAACCTTTATCTTTTTTGTGCTTTTATGGATAGCTGTATTATTTCTGGAGCTCTCCTTTAATACAGGGTATCTTCTTGCCATATAGCAAATATAGTGATATAGGTTGCAATTTTTATAGACAGCAATCAAATACCCAACATCTTCTCTGTATTTAAGCATGATTGAAAGCTGGATGTGACGTATTTCTGGGGAAAAAGCAGGTAATATAAATATTGAAATAATATTAAGGTACTGATTTAATAAAGGTTTTGCTGCATTTGCCTTAAACAACCAATTAAGTTAATGGGTAAATAAAAAAAAATAAAAACAGAATGATCTCTTTGACCTGATTGGCTCTTTAATGCACATGCATGTTTGCTGGTCTGAGGGCTATGCAATGCATCAGGTTCTAATTGTTAATAAACTTTAAGCTAGAATAGACAGATAGAAATGAGTTAAAAAATGGCATTTTTAATTTGTCTAAAAAACTTACATTTATAATACTCATAAGTAAAGATATTTTAAATTAGTATGTGCTTTGTGGATTTAGCATGCCTAAAGAGCCAAAAATCCACTTTCATTAAGTACAACAAATGAGAGACATTATTCTTAGTCATTTAACGTGCTTAGTGTTGTCATTTTAACATATAGTGAAAATATGGCACAGCAAAGAGGTCATATTAATTTATTCCAAAATGAATGATTATACATGAATTACTTCAATCAGCAAGTTTTCCCTAGCATATAGCATTTATTATTGCTTCAGAACTGAGATGCCACTGCAATTATTTTTAATTCAGAATAAAGACTCCCGGACTTCAACCTGTAAAGGTGCCCTTGCCATTCTACCATTGCTGTTCTGAAATATATACAGTATATATGTATGGGGACTGCATTTGCTAGCATATTTTAAACAAAAACATAAATGAAGAGTAGGAAAGTTTTGTTATACTTCACGCACTTTAATTAGTTATGATAGAAATAAACTACAGTGCCTTGAAAAAGTATTCATACCCCTTGAAATGTTCCACATGTTTGTCATGTTACAAACAAAAACGTAAATGTATTTTTATTGAGATTCTATGTGATCGACCAACACAAAATGACACAATTGTGAAGTGGAAGGAAAATGATAAATGGTTTTAAATTTTTTTTTTACAAAAAAACATCTGAAAAGTGTGGTGTGCATTTGTATTCAGCCCCCCTGAGTCAATACTTTGTAAAACCACCTTTCGCTGCAATTACAGCTGCAAGTTTTTTTGGGGATGTCTCTTCCAGCTTTGCACATCTAGAGTGACATTTTTGCCCATACATCTTCCCATAATCTCTGACCAGCTTCCCTGTACATGCTAAAGAAATGCACCCCCACAACAGGATGTTGTCACCACCATGTTCCCCAGTGGGGGTGGTGTGTTCAGGGTGATGTGCAGTGTAAGTTTTCCACCAAACACAGTGTTTTGCTTTTAGGTCAAAAAGTTCAATTTTGGCCTCATCTGACCACCTTCTTCCACATGTTTGCTCTGTCCCCAACATGGCGTCTTGAAAACTGCAAATGTGACTTGTGGCTTTCTTTCAGCAATAGCTTTCTTTTTGCCATTCTTCCATAAAAGCCAGATATGTGGAGTGCACGACTAATAGTGGTCCTGTGGACAATATTCTCCCACCTGAGCTGTGGATCTCTGCAGCTTCTCCAGAGTTAACATGGGCCTCTTGGCTGCTTCTCTGATTAATGCTCTCCTTGCCCAGCCGGTCAGTTTAGGTGGATGGCCAGGTCTTGGTAGGTTTGCAGTTGTGCCATACTCTTTCCATTTTTTAGTTAATGGATTGAACAGTGCTCCGGGAGATGTTTAAAGCTTGGGATATTTTTTTTATAACCTAACCCTACTTTAAACTTCTCTACAACTTTATCCCTGATCTGTCTGGTGTGTTCCTTGGCCTTCATGATTCTGCACTAAGGTTCTCTAACAAATCTTCACAGAATAGCTGTATTTATACTGAGATTAAATTACACACAGGTGGACTCTATACTAATTAGATGACTTCTGAAAGCAATTGGTTCCACTAGATTTTAGTTAGGGGTAATCAGAGTAAAAAGGGCTGAATACAAATGTACGCCACACTTTTCAGGTATTTATTTGTAAAAAAATGTGAAAAACAATTATCATTTTCCTTCCACTTCACAATTATGTGCCACTTTGTGTTGGTCTATCACATAAAATTTCAATAAAATACATTTACATTTTTGGTTGTAACATGGCAAAATGGGGAAAATTTCAAGGGGATGAGTACTTTTTCAAGGCACTCTACAGTATATGTGAACTTATACATCTTAGCATCTTAGAATGTTTGATGTTTTTTAAGGTCATGCCACTGAGAGTCTGTATTTTCAGTGGTTTCTAGCAAGTTGAATTAGATAGTAGCTTCCCTTATTGCTGATTGGGGAGATGTCCAGCTGTTGGATTACCCATTGGCTTGTTACAATTCTAAAAGATCCCCCCCAGCAGGAGGATATTTTTCTTAAAATATCCCAGTTATTCTACCTGTTGGTGAAAGACACCCTGCTAGGTTTTGTAAACAGTACTTGACAACCTATTACATTTTTAGGGGCTACATCTTCCAATGCATAAACAGTTCTAAAAGCAGGAACATAGCTTGCTTTCTAAAAGACCAGATTGCACATAGGCACGCTGAAGAAAGTAACGCTGTGAAAATTGGGTATGTCCATATTGTGTTAAACAGAGAGTGGGACTTAAACAGGGTCTGAGACTACTCACTCCATGCAATGTATACATATGCACTGCCCTTGTACCCATGTGGGACAAGAGAGTCTCACAGACACAAACAAAAGACAAATACAAAATGAAACTCCTCTATTACAAATTGTTTTTTAAGCAAAGAATGTACACATGCAATATAATAAACACTGTCTTGGCTCATATTAAAAAAAACAAACCTAATTATAATAATTGGGGGCCATCTGGCAACCAGAGACTGTTGACCATGATCGCTTCAATCAATAATTTGTAATATATGACACATCTTACAGAATGCAGCAGCCTGTAGTGTATGGCACACAGCATATCTTTAACCGCTTCCGGACCGCCTCACGCAGATATACTGCGGCAGAATGGCACGGGCAGGCAAAATCACGTATATATACGCGGCCCTTTAATTGCCTGCCCGCGGGCGACCCGGTCGGGAGCTCCGTGACCCCGGCCGCGGGACCAGCGGACCAGTTCGCCGCCGGTGTCCCGCGATCGGGTCACAGAGCTGAAGAACGGGGAGAGGTCTGTATAAACAAACCTCTCCCCGCGCTTCCTACTCTGCCTGTCATTGATCGGCTGTTCCCGGTCATCGGGAAAGCCGATCAATGACGTCAGACGTCAGCCCCGCCCCCTAATGTAAAAAAACACACACACGTCACAGCCCATAACCCCTCCCCTCCCCCTAGTGGTTAACTCTTTCACTGCCAGTGTCATTTATACAGGAATCAATGCAGTTAAATAGCATTGATGTATAAATGACAATGGTCCCAAAAATTTGTCAAAAATGTCCGATGTGTCCGCCATAATGTCGCAGTCACAATAAAAATCGCTGATCGCCGCCATTACTAGTAAAAAAATAAAATATTAATAAAAATGCTATAAAACTATCCCCTATTTTGTAAACGCTATAACTTTTGCGCAAACCAATCAATAATCGCTAATTGCGATTTTTTTTTACCAAAAATATGTAGAAGAATACGTATCGGCCTAAACTGAGGAAAAAAAATGTATTTTTATATATTTTTTGGGGATATTTCTTATAGCAAAAAGCAAAAAATATTGCATTATTTTCAAAATTGTCGCTCTATTTTTGTTTATAGCGCAAAAAAAAAATAAAAACCGCAGGGGCGATCAAATACCACCAAAAGAAAGCTCTATTTGTGGGATAAAAAGGACGCCAATTTTGTTTGGGAGCCACGTCGCACGACCGTGCAATTGTCAGTTAAAGCGACGCAGTGCCGAATCGCAAAAAGGGGCCTGGTCCTTTGGCTGCCAATTGGTCCGGGGCTGAAGTGGTTAAAATGCAAAGGTCAGAAGTATATAACATACAGCACAGTTTACAGAGCGCTGTGACCATGAGTATTTAAGGTACAACACAGCATACCATACAGACTGCAGCAGACTGGAATATGCAACAGCACAACTAACAGAATATAGCAGTTTGGAATATGTACCATATAGTACAGCTTATACAGCTCAGTGACTGTTCAGTGGCCTGGAGTCTGAAATGTAAAGCACACAATTGATAGTTCCGTGACATGAACACCAGCCGTTCGCTTCGTTTTAAATCATGTGATATTCAAAGCCATAGGAACCTTGGAGAATATTCCTTCACTGTATCTCCGTATCCCTCTGATTGTGAGTTCTGTGTAGGGGCATTACCACTATGTAGTTGTTCCTATAGAGGTGGGGCCAACACTGCCTATGTAGCCTATTATATTGATATTTCAGTACAAAGAAACAAAGAAAAACGTACATAGGCCTAGTATATAAACCACTTTTTTGTCATTTCTAAATTAGCAGTAAAAAAGTCACAACATATATGTTCTGTTTAGCCACCCTTTGGAGCGATACAAGAAAAGCTTTCATGAACCTCTGCCTATGGCCATCTTGCTGGAGATATCTCCTTAACTGGACTCATAAACTGGAAGTGATGGTCAAAAGAAGAATTGTGCAGCTAGATGTATGAAGCTGTCTTTCCATATGAATTTGGAACTCTTTCTCATAAAACTCTGCATTGGCTCGATTCCTTGGGTGATCATTGCTCCAGTTTCTGAAGTATACATGCCCAATGTATCGCTCTTGACAAAATACTACAAAAGCGTTGCTATACATCAGTACACCTTTTCTTTTCTTGCTTATACTAAGAGGGGTACTGATTATCATCAATAGTGAAGTGTATGCCATCAGGGATGGTCACAAGTTCTATATAGGACACAGTGCAGGCCAAGTAGCAGCACAATCTATCTCCCATCTCATCTGAATCCATGCCCAGTTATAAGAGCCAGAGAACATGATAAAATAAACATTTATCCTAAAGCTGAGTACAGTAGCATAGGCAGCTTAGGAAGGCCAAGAAGAAGTAGCCAAGAATTTAGCAATATTGGAACATTGTTTTCATTCAGCACTTCTAGGATTCTCTAAACTTTGCTATAGAAATTCCATATATTAAATATACACTTTAAATAATTTGCGTATTTTTTTTTAAACAATTATCACTTGATGAGATACCCCAGAGAGTTGATGGATTTGTATTCTGCTGTACTTTTTCTGCTTGACATGGATTTTAGTCAGTTAATATACACTATATTGTCAAAGATATTGGGGCGTCTGCCTTTACACGCACATTAACTTTAATGGCATTCCAGTCTTAGTCCGTATTGAGTTGGCCCACCCCAGCTATAACAGCTTCAAGTCTTCTGGGAAGGCGGTCCATAAGGTTTAGGAGTGTGTCTATGGGAATGTTTGGCCATTCTTCCAGAAGCACATTTGTGAGGTCAGGCACTGATGTGGACGAGAAGGCCTGGCTTTAATTCATCCAAAAGGTATTCAATTGGGTTGAGGTCAGGACAGTAAAGTTCCTCCACCCCAAACTCGCTCATTCGTGTCTTTATGGACCTTGTTTTGTGCACTGGTGCACAGTCCTGTTGGAGCAGGAAGGGGCCATCCCCAAACTGTTCCCACAAAGATGGGAGCATTAAATTATCCAAAATGTCTTGGTATGCTGACACCTTAAGAGTTCTCTTCACTGCAACTAAGGGGCCAAGCCCAACCCCTGAAAAACAACCCCACACCATGATCCCCCATCCACCAAACAATATGATTTAGGACCCATACCATGTAGTGTAAGGGCCTGCCTGATTGCATACAAATTGAAACTCTAATGCCGCGTACACACGAGCAGACTTTTCAACAGATTAGGTCTGGCGGACCGTAATCCGTCGGACAGTTCGATCGTATGTGTGGGCTCCAGCGGCCTTTTTTTTCCCAAAAGTCAGACGGACCTAGAAATAAAACATCAAATCAAAAACATCAAATCATCAACATCAAATCTTTCCGACAGACTCGAGTCCGGCCGAAAAATCCGCTCGTCTGTGTGCTAGTCCAACGGACAAAAACCGGTGCAAGGACAGCTATTGGCTACTGGCTATGAACTTCCTTATTCTAGTCCGGTCGTACGTCATCACGTTCAATTCCGTCAGACTTTTGGAGTGATAGTGTGTGGGTATGTGGTGGCGGTCAGCGACTTACCTGTACGGTTTAGGAGATATTTACTTTTCATGCAGCCGCTGACGTCATGCGGTGCATGCCCTGTTAAGGCCCGGCTGAAGATCCGGCAGAACTGCCAAACCTTGCCGGGAAAAAGACTCCTGCGCACATGCTTTGGCCACTCACAGCGCCGGAGCCATGATAACCGGAAGACATGCCGAGGCAACATGTCAGCTCCCTCTGCGTGGATCAGGGGGGATACTGGCACCTCGTTCTAAGGTGAGTATTTCATAATGAACTAGTATGCGCTGCATTTAAAATAAAGGTGCAGGTTTACTACTGCTTTAAAATGGAATTCCAGATTAAACCTAAATAGCCTTTAAAATGTCTTCTCCCCATCGTAACATCTATGGTGACTAACCTGGGTAAAAAAAGATATCTAAACTTATCTATTTTCAGCCCGCTCTGGTCCAGTCTTGTGATCCCCTCTGTCAGCCAGCAGTGGCTGGAGAGCACATGACAACAGCTGGTAAAGCCTGAAGCATTGATGTCACCCATATGCTTCCATGGCACATCAGTTGTTGGCACTCCCTCCTGGCTGACACAGGGGAGCCAGATAATGGAATGTAACAGGCTGAAAATAGGTAAGTCTATTTTAAACAGGCTAGTCAGCAGAGGTGTTAGGTGGGAGAGGGGACATGTTTAAGGCTAGTTAGGTTTAAACTGGGATAACACTTTAAGAACATTTGACCATAAGAATTAACCACTTGACCTCCCGAAGATTTATCCCCCTTCATGACCAGGCCACTTTTTGCGATTGCGGTACTGCGTTCATTTATCTGACAATTGTGCGGTCATGTGACGCTATACCGAAATAAAATGTATATAATATTTCCCCACAAATAGAGCTTTCTTTTTGTGGTATTTGATCACCACTGGATTTTTTATTTTTTGCGCTATGAACAAAAATAGGCCGACAATTTTGAAAAAAAAAAAATAATATTTTTTACTTTCCACTATAAAACATATCCAATGAAAAAATGTTCAAAATCAAATTTATTAAATTTAGGCCAGTATTCTGTTACGTTTTTGGTAAAGATAATCCCAATAAGTGTATATTGTTTGGTTTACGTGAACGTTACAGCATCTACAAACTATGTAATATACACTGGAATTTTTATTTATTTATTTTATTTATACTAGTAATGGTGGCGGTCAGCGACTTATAGCGGGACTGCGATATTGCGGCGGCCAATCGGACACTAACTTACACTTTTGACACTTTGCGGGAACCAGTGATACTAATGCAATGATCAGTGCTAAAACTATGTACTATCGCTGTACTAATAAAAGTGACTGGGAAGGCATCTAGGGCAATCAAAGGGATAACTGTGTGCCTAGCCGGTGTTTGTGTTTACTATGTGTGCTGCTTTTATTAGGGATTTTAAAAATTCATCCCTTACCCTCTGTAAGAACATAACTCTGCCTTGTTTACATAGGCACAGCTCCATTCTGAGTCTCTACCGATGATCGGTGGGTGCCAGTGGACATTGAGTGCCCGGAACCCGCAGATCGGCTTCTGCTGTGAATTATCAGAAGCATCTACCTTACAAAGGAGCATAGCATAGGGGAATATGACCATTGTGCATGGTCTCAATATGTGCTTTTTTACCTGAAGGGTTTGCATCTTTCTAGAAACTGTTGAATTTCATGCCAGAATGTAAAGCCATATAACGGAGTTTCCCATTAATACATTATTATTATGGCAAACTATGTCATGGGATAATATTGTCAGTGACATTTCTTTAACAAATAGGATTAGGTTTTTAAACAACTCACATTTTAAAATGTAGTTATGTTTTAAGGTCCATTTAATTTTTAATGGATTTTGGAATTTAAGTCTTCTAACTTACAGCAGTGTGTGGACTATTGTCCGGAATAAGAGAAATGTTTGCTGTGCAACTGTGGACAGAATACAACAAAGAACAATGGCACATTTTTGTTTAGCTAATGAAGCATAATGATTTTTTTAAATAGTCTATCATATTTTGTTACCATCTGTAAACAATCTGATTATATCAAGCCCTCTATTGCAGCAATTCCCGCTTTCCAATTCAATATAGCTTAGAAAATCTTTGCTAGAGACTAAACAATGCATTACCTGAAGTAGAAAGGAGCTTGAATAAATACCATCAAATTCTTCTCATTACAATAATAATAACATAGATTTAGAATCAGGTTATGGTGGTAGCTCTGTTCATAGATTCTCTGTTCTGGGAAAGCATTGCATAAAGACATTTTTATGTTAATACATTTTATGCCACCGAAGTACAAACATGATTATTGCACAAAATACACATCTCTCTCTCAAGCTGGCTATAAGTCAGAAAATCTTCTCGGCCTCCTGACTGGTGGAATGGTCTATGAATAAAATAATTCCACATTAAGACGGTCCATCTTGGTGTAAATAGTTTTTCTTTCTTTTTTTTCCTGTAAGAGCATCAACTCGATCAAAAAGATATGTGAGCATCTTGCTGAAGGAAGTGAGACTTGACCTCAGCTGCAAGGCTATCTAAACACAAGCAATTGTCCACAGACTTCAAGCCTCAATTGCCAACTGAAAAGAAAACTGAAAGCCATGCTGCAAACCACTGTGAACTAAATCTCTATCTTCACAAAACTGATTCTAAAAAAACATCCAGAAATATAAAAATTATTTTAAAAATAAAAAAAATTAGCAAGTATTCCAGTAACGTTACAGAATTATTTAATGTTGAAAAAGACCAATGTCCATCAAATTCAACCTGGTAGCATGCAAAACCCTCTCAGCAATTGTTTCTAATTTTGCCACACTAGAGATCAGTGTTAATTTCATTGACGCAAATATTTTAATCGACTAAGTGAACACTATTTTAGTTGACTAAAATACAATTAAAACTAAAATATGACTAGAATTAAAATTTTATTTTAGCCAAAAGACTTAAATACAACTAAAAATTAAAATGGCATTTTAGCCAAAAGACTAAAACTAAAAAAAAATAAACACTGCACAACCAAATAAGAAATTTTTTTTAGAAAAAGGCTTTTCTTATTTTTTTCTTAATATTTAATGTTGGTAACTAAAACTAAATTGAAATTTGATGTCAAAATGAACACAGCTAGAGATAAAAAAAGGCCTTTCTGACCTATTATTATTTGTAAAAAAAAAAAAAAAATTACTCCATTATTCTGTTTGTCCTTACTACTTAATGTAATAAAGAATTCCACATTCCTTCCATACCCCAATGCTGTCCCATTGTCCTTTGACTCTAATTAGGTCCCATTTTCCTCTGACCCTACTGATGTCCCGTTGTCCTTTGTACAGTGTTCTGGATAGAAAAAAAGTGCCAAATCTTTATTCTGGCCATAGATATATTTAAACATGTTAATTATGTTACCTGTAAGCAACTTTTTTTCTAAACTAAACATATCCATTTTTTGAATACGTCATTGTCAATATAACTTTTCCATCTCTTTTATTAAATGAGTTGCTCATCGTTGAACTTTTTCCAAAATGTACACAAAAGAGCTTAGATCCTTACCAGGAAACTACAGATTGGTCAGCTTAACACCAATAGTATGTAAGGTATTTGAGGGAATGGTAATGGACTGTATGCAGACATTTTATAATATGCAATAATATTATAAGTGACAAACAGCATGGATTTATGTCTGATTAGTCTCTTATCACTCTATGAGAAAGTAAGTGAGAAATTGGATGGTGGAAGTCCAGTGGACATAGTTTATCTAGATTTTGCTAAGGCATTTAATATTGTACCTCACAAAAGTTTAATCTGTAAAATAAGATCTGTTGAAGCAGAGGAAATTGTATGTACATGGATAGTTACATGAATAAGTCCAGTGATTAATGATACATTACTCATTCTCTGAATAGTCTAAAGTTGTGAGTGGTGTGCCCCGGTGCTCTTTCTTGAGGACAATGTTGTTCAATTATTAATGATATAAAGGTTGGAATCAAGAGCTCAATTTCAATGTTTGCTGATGATATATATGCAGAGAAATAAATTTGACAAACGATATAGCATCATTTCAGGGCAGCTTTGACAAAATGGGGAGTTGGGCTACATGGCAAATAAGGTTCAATATTGAGAAACATAAAGTTATGCACTTGGGTGCAAAAATGACACATGCAAATTCTATATTAGGAGGAGCTGATGGATGATGGAAAATGATCTGTGGGTGCTTATATATCACAGACGTAGTAATCGCTTATAATGCCAAGCTGCAGCTAACAAAGCTAGCAAAATACTGTAATTCATTAAAATTTACATACACAGAGATAAATAAATCAATAACTATACCACTTTTCAAAACACTGGTTTGGCCCCATCTTAAATGTACAGCTTAGTTTTGGTCACCAATCCATAGGAAAGACGTTGTTGAATTAAAAAGAGTTCAGCAAAGGGCAACAAAATAAAAAGGGCAAATGGAAGACCTCACTGTAGAAGAGGCACTTAAAATGTACAAATACAGTATTTCAAAGATTGCTTCAGTAACTGTAATAGCTGTTTATTCTTTGGCTCCTGAAGAAGACACGTGGTTATAATTTGAGTTTAGAAGAAGGGTGGTTTAACCATAGATTGTGGAAAGGGTTTTGTTAGAACCGTTAAAATGTGGAACTTCCTCCTCCAAGAAGTGGTAGTTTTAGATGTCTTTCTTAGAAGCAGAATCCACAGGGCTATGGGAATTGTTAGAGATTATAAATCACACACACATACACACACTTAGGTTGAAATTGGTATTTTTTTCTGTTTTCAAACTTATAAACAATGTAACTATGTAACTGTTACATATTTTTTACCCAAAGGTGTAGAAAACTAAAACCCATTTTTTTTAGGCACGATGAAGGCAATATTATATAGGCAACATTGATTTTAACCACTTTCAGACCGGACCAATTTGCAGCCAAAGGACCAGGCCCCTTTTTGCGATTCGGCACTGCGTCGCTTTAACTGACAATTGCGCGGCCGTGCGACGTGGTTCCTAAACAAAATTGACGTCCTTTTTTTTTTCCCCACAAATAGAGATTTCTTTTGGTGGTATTTGATCACCCCTGCGGTTTTTATTTTTTGCGCTAGAAAACAAAAATAAGAGACAATTTTGAAAAAAAACGCATTCTTTTTTATTTTTTGCTATAATAAATATCCCCCAAAAATATATAAAAAAAAAAATTTAGGCCGATACGTATTCTTCTACATATTTCTGGTAAAAAAAATTGATTGGTTTGCGCGTTTATAAGATAGGGGATAGTTTTATAGCATTTTTATTAATAATTATTTTTTTTATTAGTAATGGCGGCGATCAGCGATTTTTATTGTGACTGCGACATTATGGCGGACACATCAGACATTTTTGACACATTTTTGGGACCATTGTCATTTATACAGCAATCAATGCTATTTAAATGCATTGATTCCTGTGTAAATGACACTGGCAGTGAGGGGTTAACCACTAGGTGGCAGTGTAGGGGCTAAGTATGCCTAGAGGTGTGTTTCTTACTGTGGGGGGCGTGGCTGTCAGATAGTGAATGCTGATATCTGCTCCAATCACAGGGAGCAGATATCGGCATCACTAGTTGCTAGGCAGAACGGGGAGATGCTGTTTATTTCCGCATATCCCCGTTCAGCCTTCCCGTGAGACGATCGTGGGTGTCCCCGCGGCGATCGAGTCCACAAGACCCGCGACTGGCTTCACGGGTGTCCCGACCGATGGCACGGCGGCATCTTAAAGGTGACGTACATGTACGCCCTTATGCCTGTCCGTGCCATTCTGTCGACGTATATCGTCGTGCGCTGGTCGGGAAGCGGTTAATCTACTTTTTTGTAAGTACTACTTTTTTGTTTAAAATGTTGTTTGCTTTGCGAATGCCATTTGGTGGTAATGGTGCTGCTTAGCCTATTGTTGGCAATGCTCTTCCCAAATATATACAGGTGCATCTAAATAATTTATGCAGTAATTCCATTCAAAAAGTGAAACTCATATATTAGTTAGATTCATTACACACAGAGTGATATCTTTCAAGCATTTCTTTCTTCTAATTATGATGATTATGGCTTACGGCTAGTGAAAACCCAAGATTTAGAAAATTTGAATATTACATAAGACCAATTAAAAAAAGGATTTTTTATACAGAATAGTTGGCTTACTGAAAAGTATTTCCATGTACAGTATAGTATTCACTCAATACTTGGTTGGGGCTCCTTTTGCATGAATCGCTGCATCAATGTGGCGTGGCATGGAGCATGGAGGTGATTAGCCTGTGTCACTGCTGAGGTGTATGAAAGCCCAGGTTGCTTTGATAGCAGCCCTCAAAACTGCATTGATGGGTCTGGTGTCTTTCACCTTCCACTTAAAAATACCCCACAGATTCTATATGTGGTTTAGGTCAGGCTAGTTTGCTGGCTAATCAAGCTCAGTGATACCATGATCATTAAACCAGGTATTGGTACTTTTTGCAGTGTGGGCAGGTGCCAAGTAGGGATGAGCCGAACACCCCCCCCCCCCCCCCCCCATTCGGTTCACACCAGAACTTGCAAACAGTCAAAAAATCTGTGCGAACACATTAAAGTCTATGGGACACAAACATGAAAAATCAAAAGTGCTAATTTTAAAGGCTTATATCCATGTTATTGCCATAAAAAGTGTTTGGGGACCCGGGTCCTGCCCCAGTGGACATGTATCAATGCAAAAAAAAGTTTTAAAAACTGACATTTTTTCAGGAGCAGTGATTTTACTAATGCTTAAATGAAACAATAAAAATGAAATATTCCTTTAAATATCGTGCCTGGGGATGTCCTTAGTCTGCCTGTAAAGTAGCGCATCTTTCTCATGTTTAGAACAGTACCACAGCAAAATAAACATTTCTAAAGGAAAAAATTTAATGTAAAACTGCTCGTGGCTGTAATGTATTGTCGGGTCTCGGCAATATGCATAAAAACAGCATGGTTTCCCCCTAGTCCATTACCAAACCCTTTGGGTCTGGTATGCACCAAAATTTTAAGAAAAAATTGCCCTTCAGGTCTGGTATGGATTTTAAGGGGAACCCCAAGCCAAAATGTAAAAAATAAATGGCGTAAGGGCCCCCCAAAATCCATACCAGACCCTTATCTGAGCACGCAATCTGGCAGGCCGCAGAAAAAGGGGGGACAAGAGAGTACCCCTCCTGCTGAACCATACCGGGCCACATTCCCTCAACATGGGGAGGGTGTACCCAATACCCATTCACATGGGGGGGCTGAGATGTGGGAGTCCCCTTGTTAAAGGGGAATTCCAGATTCTGATAAGCCCCCTGCCTGCAGACCCCCACAATCACCGGGCAAGGGTTGTGGGGAAGAGGCCCTTGTCCCCTTGTCCCAAAACACCCTCCCCATGTTGAGGGCATGTGGCCTGGTACGGTTCAGGAGGGGGGGGCGCTCTCTCGTCCCTCTTTTTCTGCGGCCTGCCAGATTGCATGCTCAGATAAGGGTCTGGTATGGATTTTGGGGGGACCCCCATGCAATTTTTTTAAATCTTGGCAAGGGGTTCCCCTTAATATCCATACCATACCATATCAGTGCATTGACGGTCTTGCCATTCATTATGGGCGTTCCGCTGGTGCTCGAATTTCGCAAAAATGACCCATAATGCTCTGAATTCAGCGAATGGGTGAACACCTGATGTTCAAGTCGAACTTGCGTTCGACTCAAACATCGGGCTCATCCCTAGTGCCAAGTCCTGCTGGAAAATGAAAACAGCATCTCCATAAAGCTGGTCACCAGAGGGAAGAATGAAGTGATCTAGAATTTCCCGATAGAGGGCTGCTCTGACTTTGATAAAACACAGTGGACCAACACCAGTAGATGACATGGCTCCCCAAATCATCACTGACTGTGGAAACTTCCACTGGACCTCATGCAACTTGGATTCTGTGCCTCTCCACTCTTCCTCCAGACTCTGGGACCTTGATTTACAATTAAAATGCAAAATTGCAAAAAAGAGGACTCCGGACCACTGAGAAACAGTCCAGTCCTTTTTCTCCTTAGCCCAGGTAAGACATTGTCTCTGGTTCAGGAGTGGCTTGATACAAGGAATGCTACAATTGTAGCTGATGTCCGGGATACATAAGTGTCTGGTGGCTCTTAAAGTACTGACACCAGCCATAGTCCACTCCTTATGAATATCCCCCAATTTCTTGAATTGCCTTTGCTTCACAATCCTCTTAAGGCTGTGGTTATCTCTCTTGCTTGTACATTTTTTTCTACCACACTTTTTCATTCCACCCAACTTTCCATTAATATGCTTGGATACAGCACTCTGTGAACAGCCAGCTTCTTTAGCAATGACCTTTTGTGACTTACCCACCTTGTAGAGGGTGTCAATGACTGTTTTCTGCACAACTGTAAAGTCAGCAGTCTTCCCCATGATTGTGTAACCTACTAAATCAGACTCAGAGATCATTTAAAGGCTCAGGAAACCTTTACAGGTGTTTTGAGTTAATTAACTGATTAGAGTGTGACACCATGAGTCTACAATATTAAACTTTTTCACAATATTTCAATTTTCGGAGATACCGAATTGTGGGTTTTTACTAGCTGTAAGCCATAATCATCAAAATTAAAAGAAGGAAATGCTTGAAATATATCACTCTATAGCCCCATACACACGGTCGGACAATCCGCGGACCAGGTCCGTCGGATCATGTCCGTCGTACTTTGTCCGATGTTGGTTTTGCATACACACGGTCGGACAAAGTTGTCGGAAAATCCGATCATTCTGAACGTGGTGACGTTTGTTGCGTACGACGGGACTACGTAGAGGCTAGTAGCCAATAGCTTTGGTCTTGTAATGTGATCTGAGCATGCGTAGCACTTTGTCCGGTCGGACAACCGTACACACGATCGGGTTTGGTGTGATCGGACCGGGTTGACGGCAAATCTTTCCAGCAGGAGATAAGACTTTGTCCGTCGGACAAACCGACCAACACTGTCCGATGGTGCATACACACGGTCTGATTTTTCAACAACATTGTCCGATCGGACAGAATCCATGAAAAAGTCCGACCGTGTGTATGGGGCTTTAGTGTAATGAATCTATATAATATGAGTTTCACTTTTTGAATTGAATTACTGAAATAAATTAACTTTGTGATGATATTATAATTTTTGGAGATGTACTTGTAGATGCATAGTCATTTTTGAAGAAAACTGGTCCTAACACTGATCCCTTTTTGTGACATCTCTGAGCTGGTGAAGCTGATTTACTAAAATAATTATTTAAATATTCACTTCAGCTATACAATCATGTGACATGCAAATTCCTCTTCAATTTAAATAAACAGTAATGTGCAGATGAAATAAGTAAGTAAAGAGGAATGTATTTTTCACATGATTATATAGTTTCACTGAATACTCACACAATGAACAGTGAGGATTCTGCTTTGTTTTAGGAAATCAGCCCAGTTATTTCATTCCAGAAAAGATTGAGTGCTATCCTTCAGGAAAAGGAAGGTGTATGCATTGTAGACGCATTGTCAGAGGTGTACTCTGCTTTCTGTGAGAGATGATAAATACCTATTATGCCGCGTACACGCGATCGGAAATTCCGCCAGCAAAAGACCGATGTGAGCTTTTGGTCGGAAAATGCAACCGTGTGCAGGCTCCATCGGACTTTTGCTGGCGGAATTTTGGCCAGCAAAAGATTGAAAGCATGTTCTTAATTTTTCCGACGGAAAATGCTTCTATCCGAAATTCCAATCGTATGTTGCAATTCCGACACGCAAAATTCCAACGCATTTTCGGAAACAATTCGACGCATGCTAGGAAGCATTGAACTTCATTTTTGCAGCTCGTTCTTGACAGTCGGAATTTGGTGTGACCATGTGTAGGCAACACAAGCTTGAGCGGAATTCCGTCGGAAAAAACATCCAAGGCTTTTCCGACGAGAATTCCGATCATGTGTACGCGGCATTAGATTAGAGCTAGATCCATTTTAGTTAGAGTTATATAATAGTTTTATTATATACACCAGCAGAGTCCTCTAGATATGAAAAAAAAAATTCTGTGGTCTACTGCTCTTGCATCTACAAAAAAAAATAAAAAATTGGGTGAACTATAAGCTGGAGCACCATAAGAGCATCAAACTTTGACTTTTCTAAGTTATAATATATTTGTATCTCTATGTCTAGTACATACTGAGTTAACAAAACCTTTAAAATAATGTAGATGTATTACTGGTAACTTTAATTTTCAACAATTTGAACAAAAACCTCATTGGTTGCTGTAATTTACATCACTTTGAACCTTATTTCCTGTAATAGATTAATATATATTTAATTTTATGAGGCAAAACTTTTTGAATTAAGGAATCCACTGCCAGCTAAATATAAAAACCCCTGGTTTCTCAGAATTAGTGCAAAATGGGTAAGTACAGCAAGTATTTGAAATGCAGATAAGTGCAGATTTTTAACTAAGAACCTTGTGTTACATTTTAGATTTCCTTTAATCGGAAGCTTTATGAATAATGTACATTGGTGTTCATATACTCATTAGTCAAAGCTACGCACTCTACTTTCTCTGATTATCACCGCCTCATTATGATCCCTTCCTTAGTGCCGCTGGCTATAATCATATCAATATTTTCTGGCTCTTGAAATTATCGTTAATAAAAATATGTGCTTTGCACTAAATATTGCTGCTGGCAAGTAATCTCTGCAAAATGCCTTGAGTCTTTGATTATATTCCATGGATCCACATATAAACAGCACAACAACATAACCTTGAAAAGCCTTCGTTTAATTATGTTAGTAAGCGAACTGATAAATAGCAAAAAATCAACCAGACCTCACTTTATTTTGGTTTGTGCAGAGTCAAAGATCTCAGTCTCAGTCAAAATGGTGTATACTTACAGTTATTACTACATGTGTGCTTTATGTTTTGCTTCCAAGTTTTACAGATAATATTTTAAATTAACGGTAATTATAAATAAAATCCAAAGATATTTATTTTTCCTTTTTTTTTTTTTTGCTATACCTTAATTTCATCTTCTGAAAGTAATTTTCTATATGTTTTCTTTATTATGTTCAGAACTAAAAAAACACATTAAAAAAATTGTGTTTTTTAGGCTGGTGACATGAGCTTTGCATTGTGGTAACTCAGGCTAAATTGCACATTTTAACATAACCTATACTAATATGCCATACAGTATGTGTGTGCTGTGGCGCATTTCTGTTCCTTCCTAATGCCACCCATTTGCACATATACAGTGTAAACAAATGCACTTGCAATATAACACACCACAGTGCACAGATGTGCATGCTCTATGTACTGACAATAACAGTGCAGGGGCATTTTTTCATATGTGGAAGCATGTTGAGGGCCTATTCAAGATGAATGTGCTACCTTAATGTAATACACCTCAATGGATGAATACTCGTGTGTAATTGCTTAATGGCATGAAGTACTTAGTCAAGTAAATGTGAATTATTGCATATGGATATTTTGTATTTCATTTCTGGCTTTGATCCTTTTCATATGTCTACATGTTTAGCCTTAGCTGATTTTCTAAAACAAAATGCTATTTAACCACTTCCCGCCCGGCCTATAGCAGAATGACGGCCGGGCGGTGGTTCCGTTATCCTGAATGAGCGTCATATGATGTCCAGCAGGATAACCCATAGCACACGCCCGCAGGGGCGCACAGCGCGGCGAACAGGGACGGCGTGTGTCCCTCGGACACAGTGCTACCCCAATCACGGTAAACAGACAATGAAATTGGCTGTTTACCACGTGATCGATTGTGTCCAATCACAGCTGATCACATGTGACAGAAGAATCGGAGGCGCGCATGAAGCACGCCGCCGGAGGCGCACAGCACGGGGATCGGGGAGTGCGCGTGTCCCTTGAACAGATCGCTTTCCAGATCAGGGTAAACACACATATATATCTGGCTGACCTCTGGCAGGTGGTATCGCATGACCTAGTAGCAGCTCTTATGTGAGTACTTTCAGTTATGGCTGTTTATTTCTTCATCATCATCCTTAATCCCTCTACCCCTCCAGTCTGTGGCTATATAAAACTATAATGGTGATCTTTTTTATCCCCTTTTTAGTATATGGATGCACTTGCTCCTGATGAGTGGATAGAAGTCCACGAAACGTTGTCAAGCTTATTTTGATGCATCCATCTCATATGTATGATTCTAGATGGTGTTTATTGCTCTACCACCCTGATATAATGCAATGCCTACTCCATTTGAGGGACTGTGATGTACAATATTTACTTTCTGTGTCATGTTGGTGATTATCCTCAATATATATGTTGATACTTTGTATTTTATATGCCAATGCGTTATTATGCATTTATATGGGTTGATCCATGCCCTATCTTTGGTCTAATAAAGAATATAATTTTTTACATATGTATATGGTTGTGTCTGGCTCTACCTCACGCACCTCATCTAAAGTCCCACGCTCCCCCTCTCTTTTAAGCAACTAGGGATGGAGGCGTAATATTCCCTGTTGCATCTCATTTAAAATCCCAAATATTTCCTTTTTTCTTAGATCAGGGTAAACAGCCAATGAAATTGGCTGTTTACCACGTGACTGGCTGTGTCCAATCACAGCCAGCCACAAATGTCAACACTGGAGAGCAGTTACAATCTGATCCCTGCTCTCTCCTCACACACCGATCATGTGAGAAGAGAGCAGGGATCAGTGAGTGAGATATCAGTGCCTGTTTGAGAAGTCTATTGTTTTACTGTGCACAACACAGCCCCCCCAATAAAGAGGACCTGTCAGAACTTCATCTGGATCTCTCAGTTACACAGCCCATCTGTCAAACAGCCCATTTGTCAAACAGCCCATCTGTCACAGGCCCGCCACTGTTACCGCCAGTAGGCCGCCATTAGTACCATCACCCATACCGTCACCCATACCGCCACACAGGCCCGCCACTACTACCGCCATTGGTACCACCATACAGGGCCCGCCACCAGTACCGGCATCAGTACCACCACCAGTACCGCCATCGATACCGCCACACAGGCTCACTAGTGTCGCCACTAATACCACCGGTATACCGGTATCGGTATATCTACACAGGCCCCCCTATTGGTACTGCCACACTGGCCCACCATCGGTACTGCCACACAGGCCCATCACTAGTACTAGCATTGGTACTGCCACACAGACCCGTCACCAGTACCGCCATTGGTACTGTCACACAGGCCCATCACTAGCAGCACCATCTGTACCGCCACACAGGCCCATCACTAGTACCGACATCGGTACCGCCACACAGGCCCACCACTAATACCGCCATCAGTATCACCAAACAGTACCACCATCAGTACCATGACACAGGTACCACACAAGTACCGCCATAATGCCTCAAAGGGTTTACACACCTGAGGAGGCATATGCCATTCTTACCATGTCGGATGATGAGAGCAGCGGGGAGCTCCCATCATCCGATTCTGGTTCGGAATATGAGCCAGTGAAGGATAGTGGATCAGAGTCCAAGTCAGCGGAGGAAACCGTCCCTCCTAAAAGAATAAGATGATCAGGACCAAGATCAGAAGACCTGCCCACCACCAACAGCACCAGACCCCAGGAAGAGGAGCACATTACAAGTACTAGAATTACACACCCAACTCGAAGAATCCAGCCCCAGTCCTACCTTCCCGATGCCCTGCCAAACCCCTTATGGTTGCCTGCCAACTCAGGATCCGCTATAATCCCCCCTATCACCGCACAGCCAGGTGTACAGCCCAACACTACAAATTTTTCTCAATTAGATTATTTTTATTTATTTTTCCCCCAAGATTTGCTGCAGAATATGGTGGATCAAACCAATATTGTATGCATCCTAATTTATTGCTGCCAACCCCAATTCATCCTATGCCCACATGTTCCAGTGGCGATATCTAACACTGGATGAATTTAAATTATTTTTGGGCCTTACGTTCAATATGGGGCTTACAAAAAAGAGCGAACTCCATGCCTATTGGTCCACCAACCCCATCCACCACATGCCGATATATTCTGCTGTCATGTCCAGGACATGATACAATTCCTTTTCCCAGCGATTTTCAGAAGTTTTTATCCCAGATCAAAAAATTTGTGTGGACGAATCCCTTACACATTTTACTGGCAGACTGCACTTCAAACAGTATATACCAAGTAAGAGAGCCAGGTATGGGTTGAAATTAAATAAATGGTGTAATTGAGACACTGGATACGTGTACACATTCCGAATTTATGAAGGCAAAGACTCCCAGCTCCAGCCCCGTGAATGCCCCACATATATTGGAACCAGTGGGAAAATTGTCTGGGAGCTGGCATAACCCCTGTTCAAAAAAGGATACCACTTATATGTCGACAACTATTATACCAGCCTGTTCCTTTTTCGTCACCTTTACAGTAAACAAACCCTGGCCTGCAGTACCTTAAAAAAAAAAATGGAAGGGATTCCCACAAAATCTGATTTAAAAAAATTGCAAAACGGAGAATCGGCATTCATGAGAAATGAGGAGGTGTTGGCCATGAAGTGAAGGGACAAGAAAGATGTCCACATCTTCTCTACCATCCACAATGACACCTTGGTGAAGATTCTAAGAAGACGCTGCCCCGTAAAGCCTGAATGTGTCCACGACTATGATCTGTACATGGGGGAGTGGATTTAAACAATCAGATGCTACAAGCCTATTTGTCAACCAGAAAGTCCTGTTACTGGTATAAGAAAGTTGCATTTCACCTGTTTCATATGGCCCTGTTTAATTAGTTTGTCTGCTACCAAAAAGCAACTCAAAACTAACAAGTCACCTACCTCAAGTATATTGAAGAAATCGTCACTGCCCTGATTTACCAACAAGGTCCCGCCCCAGGAAGCATTCGCTCTGATAGTGTGAGTCGACTTCACAAGCAAAATTTTCCCTATAACATTCCCCCCACAGAATCCAGAAAAAGACGCCAAAAGAAATGTCGTTTATGGAGCAGAGGAGGAGTTAGAAGAGATACCAGCTATTATTGTCCCCAATGTCCCTCCCAACCTGGCCTATGCATCGGAGATTGCTTCAAAAATTATCACAAAACCATCAGATATTAGTTTCCCTTATTAACAGACTGCCATTTCCCCATTCCAAATACCTGTGTGGATCATTTGCCTGCTACCAAGTTTCTACCTTCCATGTTAATTAAATGACCCTGGCCTGTTTACTGACGATGTCTTTAAACCACGTTTTTTACTTCCACGTGCACCAACCTCAGCCTGTTTACCTACAATGCCTCTGCCTGCCATTTTAAACCATGTTTCTGACTTCCACGTGCACCGACCTCGACCTGTTAATCGACCCATGTTTTTGCCTGCCACTTGAACTGATATTTTGCCCTTCTACTTTAGTACACAGGGGTCTCACATATGTGAGGGGCTTTAGAATAGCATTCTGAGTAGAGGAAAGACGTTTTTCGTTTTCTGTGCTCCCAAAACAGGGTCTGGTTGCCCGGAGGCTTCAAAGAGATTTGGGTGGGAGAAGCCTTTACCCTTGTACCCCTGGCCCTAAGCTTGATGGTCCTTCCTGCTGCCTAGACCAATAATTTGGCTGTGCTGACCATATTACTGCCTGTAATGACCCAGGGCATTATGGTCCATGTTTCTTCCTGCTGCTTGGACCAATACTTTGGCTGTGTTGACTATATATCTGCCTGCTGCCTCTACTGACCATGGACAGTATTTCTGCCTGGAAACCTCTGCCTGCTACCTAGACCAATGCTTTGGCTGTGCTGACAGTATCTCTGCCTGTACGAACTATGGACAGTATTCCTGCCTGAAGCCTGTACGCTTTTGCTGTCGCTGACCACATCCCTGCCTGCTGCCTGGACCGATGCTCTCCTCTGTGTACCACTACACTTCTAAAACCACAGATAATCTTTTGTTATTTGGTATGTACCTGCTATGTGTTAGAAATATGAAGGGCCTTCAAAAATGTGATCGGTAGTCAGAAAATTATATGTGTAATTTATGCTCCTAGAATGCCTGGAGGTGCTACTTGGATGTTGGGCCTATGTATGTGGCCAGGCTGTGTAAAAGTCTCACACATGTGGTATTGCTATTCTCAGGATGAGTTTTCTGTTTTTTCCCCACATTTTCCAAAAACTTCTGGAAAAAATGTAACAGTTCAAAAGACTCATTATGCCTCATATATTATACGTTGGGGTGTTTGATTTCCAAAATGGGGTAATTTTGTGGGCAATTCCATTTTCCTGGTGCTCCAGGGCCTTCAAAAATGTAATAGGGGGTTGAGAAATAAGATGTGCAATTTATGCTCCTAGAAGGCCTGAAGGTGCTACTTCAATTTTGGGCCTCTGCATGTAGCCAGGCTGTGTAAAAGTCTCACACATGTGGTATCGCCATACTCAGGCGGAGTAGCAGAATGTATTTTGGGGTGTAGTTGCAATTATGCATGTACTGTGTGTGAGAAATAACTTCTTAATATGACAAAAAATAAAAAACCCAGTGGTGATTAAAGTGGATGTAAACCCAAATTTTTTTTATTTTTGATGTCATAATGTAGAGAATATGATTTCCTTTCATTTGAGCCCAGTCTTGCCACACAGATTTACTCGAGACCTGAGCAATCCTCTTTTATTGTTCAGTTAGAGAAATCTTGACAAAGTCTTGAAAACTTTGTCAAAAACGCCCCCTTGCTGTGAGTGACAGGAGATTTACATATTTCATGCACTAGCCTGAGACAGGCACATTCTGTGTAAAAGGTTCACAATTCACATCCCCCTCCCCTCCCCTCCAGCTCTCCCAGCTTTACTGTGTTTTGACTGGATGTTTCTCATCATGGGATGCAGTGAACAGTCAGCAGACTATAGACAGACAAGTGATTTAGGGGACATGTATGTAGTCAGAGCTGGGCAGAGTAGAACATCCAGTGATCTGATGATAACCTGTCTTAGGCTAGTGCATGAGATATGTAAATCACCTGTCACTCACAGCAAGGGGGCGTTTTTGACAAAGTTTTCAAGACTTTGTCAAGATTTCTCTAACTGAACAATAAAAGAGGATTGCTCAGGCCTCGAGTAAATCTGTGTGGCAAGACTGGGTTTTTAAATGAAAGGAAATCGTATTCTCTACATTATGACATCAAAAAAAATAAATACAAATTTTGGGTTTACATCCACTTTTAAATACCACCAAAAGAAAGCTCTATTTGAGAAAAAAATATATAAAAATGTTGTTTGGATACAGTGTAGTATGACTGGGTAATTGTCATTTAAATTGTAAGAGGGCTGAAAGCTAAAAATTGGTCTGGGCGGGAAGGTGCATATGTGCCTGGTATTGAAGTGGTTAAGGAGCTCAAACTTTACACACTTAGCTGAATTAGTTATGTTAATGACATAGGAGTCAATTCACTAAGTTAAATATGGGCAATTTAAAAGCTGTTGCGTTAAATCAGTTGAAAGTTCAACTCACTAGGAATTGTGCTGTAAATGACTATTGTGTTAAAGTTTAGATAATGCAGTAATTACCGCATATTTTCTTGCAGTAATTTTTTAGCATTGAACTGGTTGCTAAGCAAGCCAGCTGCCACATCCTTAATAACAGATGACTCATCAGCTGTCAGCAGGTCCCCCACTGACAGCTGACTGTAAATAAAACATGCCAGCAATTAAGAATTATGAAAAAAAAATGGCACGGGCCCCCCCAAAATCTATACCAGACCTTTAGCCGAGCATTCAGCCCAGCAGGTCAGGACAGGGAGGGGACGAGCGAGCACCCCCCACTCCTAAACCATACCAGCCCACATGCCCTCAACGTGGAGGGGTGCTTTGAGGTGGGGGGACTATGCCTGACCTGCCAGGCTGCATGCTTGGATAAGGGTCTGGTATGGATTTTGGGGAGGGTCCCACATAGTTTTTTCTTTTAATTTTGGCATAGGGTTCCCCTTAAAATTCATACCAGACACAAAGGGCCTGTTATGCATTGGGGGGGGGGGGGGCATGCTGGTTTTTATTTTCATTATTTTTTATTGCCGGCATTTTTTCTTTACAATCAGCTGACAGCTGTTAACTATCTGCAACCAGCTATTGGGGGGTATTTTGACAATATATACCGGCACATTTTTCATTTTGTGGTAAATACTGCATAATTGTTTCTTTTTTTTGTTGGCAACATCACGTAGCAAGTTACATGACGTTGCTAAGCTCGACAGCCGGCCATCACACTGAATGGAAACATTGATCATTTTTATTGGATTGAAATTCCCTTTTTACTGCGTTGTTTGTAAGTAGTCTGGCCTTTGCTGTACTCTTAAGAAATGGACTTGTCAGTAATATTGCGCAATAAAGATTTTTATACCTATTTACATGATGTCCTGATGTGATTCTTTCTAAGGAGGATCCTATTGGTGTTCATGCAATCTATCTCCCCATGTATATGGTGAAATATAAGTGGAGGATTTTTAAGTGTGTTTGACTGTTTTTGATTAAGTAATACACTCATTGGGGTAAGTTTGAACCTTTCCTTCTTTGTGGCAGATTCTTCCCAGCACTTTTCTTTGTGTGGACCTACAACTATTGGATTGCTTTTATTGCGATGTCACATTTTCTCAACATTGGGACTTTTTATTAAACCAAGTATTATACATTTATTGGGATTTTTTTTTTTTTTTCCAAAGACATGTAACAGAATACATTTTGGCCTAAAATTATGAAGAAATTCTATTTTTTTCTATTTTTTTATTGGATATGTTTTATAGCAGAAAGTAAGCAATAATGTTATTTTTTTTTTATATGTATCGTTTATGTAATAAAAAAAAACAAAAAAAACCCAGTGGTGATCAAATACCACCAAAAAAGCTCTATTTGTGCAGTGTTGCAAACCGCACAACTGCCAGTTAAATTAGCGTATTGCTGAATAACAAACAATTGCCTGGTCATGAAGGGGGTAAAATCTTTCGGAGCTCAAACGGTTAATATAAATAAAAATGTCTCATTTGCCTACAAAGTTAAGTTTACTCATGTTCTTTAGATTGTTTGAATTCATTGTCTGACAAACAGCAAGAGAATACATTGTCTTTGTAGTTTATCCCCAAATATTCAGTATTAATTGCTACTACCCCATATTTACATTTGAAATAATGACTCATTCTATGTAATCATTTTACTATCAAAATGACCTAAATGACCTAATTAAGCTGTGCTGCTTTCTTTTTCCAATTATTTTTATAAATGGTTTAGAGTTTAAGAGTGTTTTTATTCCGCACTGTAACTTGATTGAAGTAGGTAGAGAGGCTGTCTTGGTGAAGTACAAGATGTATTGTTTGTCTTCCTTGCTTGCTGTAGTTTGTGTTGTTTACAGCAATTACAGTTGGAGTTTCTTAATCTTTTTGTTGTTGTTCACTGGTGTTGATAATAAGTTTTTTCCACCTACGTAATTTTCAACACTTTATAGCTCTTGAGTTCTCAGTCACGCTGAGGGGAAAAGCTAACTACTGCAATCTAGCATTTGTAAATATGTTTCTACAACCTCTCCTGTTTCTTGTGTTCCAGAATGATCTGCTTCACGTGTCCCAAATTCTCCCCAACAAATGTGACAATCAGTAAAACTCAGTCTTCTCTTTTGTTGTGTTAGGTATCTCTACTTTCCCTTGTACAGTATATTAAATGACTGTTCTTACTCTGCAGAACAGAGATGCAGGATATGTAATACTTCCATGTCTAAGTTCAAATGGTTCTCGCAAAGGAGTTTTCTCCTGCTGTAAGCATTATTTATCACCCACAGTCGGCTTTAAAGAGGCTAAAACTGTTTTTCCAAAAAAGTACATTATCTTCCCTTGCAGAGCTATCATCTACTCATCTGGAATAATCTAACTATGTGTTGCAAAACGACCATTGATTTCTGTATTGTTTTATTGAGCTTTAAAATATTTTAACATTTTTGTCCTTGTTATTTATTTTACTTGTGTATGGTTGAGCTCTCATAATCTAGAGAGTAAGCAATATTATGTAGAACAAACATCCAGAAGCTCCTTTTTTATTTTTTTTACAAGATTATGTAATTTACTAATGAAGGTGGAAAGATTGTGTATGTAAAGAGCTGTAGTACTTTAATAAATTAAATTACCTTATAAAAACATTTACGTCCTTGGATTTTTTTTGCTGGACAGACAGCATGATGGGAGGTGGACCTCCCTAATCTTGTTGAGCTTCTTACAAGTTTGTCTTATTCTGGACCTTTACTACTTAGCAAGCTGTTTCAATATCGACACTGTAATGTAGGGTCACCTTTAAGCATATGTTCATTAAATTTGTTTGCAGACTTAAGGGATTTTTCAAGGGACATTCACTATCCCACCCCAAAAGATGGGGCTGCTCCTGATCCCCTTCAGCGCAAAACACAGAGAAACATATCCAAATGTGGTATTCCAGACTTGCAGCAATGCATCACAGTGCTGGGACTGGGCATTAATAGAAAAAAAAAAATATATATATATATACATGTAGCCAGGTGCAGGGGCTACTAAATAATAGAGAGGAAAGGGCATTTTTAGAATACACCACAGACTGATTGTTTCACCCTTAGTGTTTAAGCATGAACATTGTATCACTTCCAGCCTCCAGAGGGAGATCACCTTTTCTGATTTGCAACAAGGAGTCTTGGGACTGATCTTGGACTGCAAATCCCAGTGTTCTAGAACCACAGGGCACACTGGGAGAGCCTTTAAATTTGACTGTTAGGCCCCTTTCACACGGACGGCTGTTCTGCCGCAGTTTAGCATGTTTATTTTGTCTGTGAAACTTCAAGACTCCAGGCACAGCGATCAGCTGCATTTGTACAGTGCGATTACCTGCGTTTACGAGCGTTTATGTGCGGTTGCGTTTAGCTGCAGTACATTCCAAAAGCATTCCCATAGCAACCCTTTTGTTCCCAAGGGAATTGTTCCCTTGAATCTACCCATGATGCATTTCGGTCCTCTGCATTGCAAACCACCTTTTTCTAGTTTCTTTGTTCACTGGCTGAGTGTGTGTTGGAGTTTCGTAGGGAGAGGAGTGATCAGTGTATTGTGCCTGATTTTTTGGAAAATGGGGGCTTTCTCTCTTGGCCTGGAGATATCTGAGATGTCAATCAGGAGCCCCTAAATTGCACATACAGTGTAGCACAACTGTGAATAATTATAACAATCCTCAGGGTATGAAATATACCAAAACCTTGATAAATCAATACAGTGTATCAGTGTCTAGATAACATGATAAATAATCACTATAATTAAAAAAAACAGTCCTTGGACAAATATAAGAAATCCACCACCAAGTGAAATAATCTTGCAGCTTCAATGTCTCCCGCCACTTGTGTTCTCACTAGCTGATCACCTTAATACCATAACCCCTGCATTACCAGTAAGGTCATGACCAGCATTGTTTCCCCTAAGGGAAAATTAGATGAAGTCAGCCATCCTCACTCCTCCTAGTCACTTACATCCAGTGATCAGTTTCAACACTCGACGGTGTAAATGTGGACATGAAAATAGAAAACATCCAATCTAGTGCTCTCTGCTTAAGTGTTTAATAAAAATAATAAAATAATCCACTTGCAATACTAGGCACGGAAGCCATGCCAGCAGCAAACAGCATGTATCCGTATACAGTTTACCAGAGATGGCCACACAATGACTCCAGGCTCCAAACTCCCCCTATACACATTATATCCAGGGGTGTGGACTTCATCATAATGCGTATTTGGTATATTTCATATATAAAAACAGGTCAATATCCGCACTGCTCAATAATGATATAAATTGTAGTATGAGCAGCCAGCACAATTTGTTGATAAGTAAAATTAAAAATATACCAGTCCACATATGGCGCTAGATGAAGAGTAAATCCAAGATGGGAGAGTTAATAAACCCATCACCAGCTTCAATGTGTAGAGGAAAGTATTATGGGTGACGCTTACTCGGCACTGTCCGGTCATTTGTCATGTCTGGTCCTAGTGTTCCGGGTGTTGCCGCATTCATAGGTGTTAGTTTGGCGGTGAAGCGCAAGCATCATCCCGATGGTTCTTCCTTCTGGAATGGGTATTGCGTCATTCGTAGGTGTTTGCGGGGCGATTTAGCGCGGGCGCTAGGCGCAATGCGCTCTACTGACCTCACTTCCAGCTGGCACGTCATTCTGAGGGTTCATTCTTCACAGTCCCAGATTTCATACCCTGAGGATTGTTATAAGTATTTACAGTTGCGTTACACTGTATGTGCAATTTTTGTATATCTATGTAAAGTGTGGTGGAATCACTTTGGTGGTGTAAGCAGCAACTAATCATAGTTCATTGATACTAGGAGAGGTTGCACTTTAATTTGTTTAGTCAGGAGCCCCTGTCCTGCTTACAACTGCACTGAGATACAGAGATACAGTCTGACACAGGCAACAGTCTACAGATTGATCTGCACCAGCACGGGAGGTTCAGTGACATTGCGCATCTCAGTGCCAGACACCCAGCTACACAGCTATCCTTAGGGACCAGGGACATAGAGACATCTACAATGATCACCATCCGTGGCTTCCTGTCAATGCTATCGCAGCCCACTGTGCACTTGCCACTCTAACCTACTGCTGATCTAAAGACTGCTCCTTCCACCTTTTAGCACTGGAGTCTTATCTTCAATCAGGATTGGTGAGAGGGCAGTTTGCCCAGCCTTTTCTCTGTTCATTTTCATACATGGACACTGCTAGTAGACATCTTTACTTTCCCCATCTCAGTTAAGGAGACAGCAACGATATCACTGTAGAAAATAAGTTGAAACTATAGTTAAGTAATATCAAAATCGTTTAGTATATAAACAAAAGAGTGTTATTTAATATTGTTCAATTTATGCTAAAGCCTGATTTAAAATAAACAAATGTAGCACTAGCTTTAATACTCATATGATGCTGTACCCTACAGTAATTCTGTGCTTAGTTCTTTGGGTCAAATGACACCTATAAGATATACTTGAGTGCAGGAACTTGTGACTGCAATCCCTAAGGGGACATAATTATGGCACCCAAAACCCAGGTGTAATAAGGAAAGAGTGGTGATGATATTTTCCTAGACCTTGAAATATTTAAAAATGGGAACAAGCTGAACACCCGAACGTTTTTTAAAGATACCGATCAAAACGCATATATACCTATAAAGAGCTGCCACCACCCTCAGTGGAAAAAGGCAATACCCAAGGGTCAATTTATTAGAATAATGATGAACTGTGACCTAGAGGAAGACCTTTTGAAACAAACTGACATCCTTATCGAAAGATTTGTGGATAAAGGTTACAGAAGGAAAGAGTTGTTAAAAACCCGGGAAACAATAGGAAGTCTGGATAGGAATAATATACTGTCGACCAGAAATAAGGAACAAAATCAAAAAGATACGGTACCGTTTATAACTGGGTTTAATAAACAATATAAGGTGCTTGAAGGGATTATAAAGAAAAACTGGCCGATAATTTGCAACGATCCACACCTAATTAAAACATTACCTCCAAAACCCACATTCATTTACAGAAGGGCCAAAAGGATTAGGGACCAAATTGTAAAGAACGTACCAGACCCCCAAAACGAATGACCACTTTCTTTGACCATAAGGGGTTTTATAAATGCGGTAAATGTAAGCCCTGTAGGCTCACTAACAGAGAACACAAGAAGACAACAGAATTCCAATCCAACTCAACTCAACAAAAATTTTAAGTTGATAAACTAATCACCTGTTGTAGCACACATGTCACCTACGTATTGGAGTGCAATTGCGGGCTCCAATACGTAGGTAGAACAACTAGGGCCCTGAAAGTAAGAATAGGTGAACATGTCAGAAATATAAGAAAAGGGTACAAATACCATAGTGTATCGAAACATTTCAGGGATATGCACAACAGGGACCCCCGGTTTTTGAAATTCTATGCAATAGACAAAATAGAGCCAAATTGGAGAAATTTGAACAGAAGGAAGTGTCAAAAAACGAAACATACTGGATATTCAAATTAAGCATGATGAAACCAGCATGATGAAACCATTGGGGATGAACATCGAACTAGATGTGAACTGTTTTATAGAAAATTATTAATTTATTAAGTAATTTTTATTTTATTTATTTAATTTTACTTCATTTTTATTTTTATTTTTATCTTTATTTTTATTTTAATTTTATTTATATCATTCATTATTTTAGATTTTTTTTATTTAATTTTTTTTATTTTTATATTTTTTTCGATTTTTATTTTTATTTTCATTTTTTTTTTTTTTTTTATTTTTATTTTTGTTTTATTTTTATTTTTTATTTTATTTTTCATTTATGTTTATTTAATTGTTTATATAAATCCTTTTTCATCAATCATTAACATTTTTATAATATTTTTTAATAAAATAATATCAGCAACCTTAAAAGGATAAATGTATAATGTAGACCAATGCAAGTATTCAAAAGCTCTAAATGTGACATGCAGCAAAGGGAAAAGATTGCAAATATATATATATATATATATATATATATATTTTTTTTTTAAACATATTTTGATTTATAATTAAATTTATATTTAATAGCATAAAGATGTCTAATAAAGTTTCCAATACTGTGAAAACTTCTGCAGGCGCTTGAATGGGGCTACCCTAACAACCGGAATGGGGAAGTTAAATGTAATCTAATAAGGGGATAAAACACATAGCTAAATATGGGACAGAGGTTGACTATTCCAATAGTTAAAATGGCGATCCAACAACTTCCGGAAATGGGCGGAAGTTGACAGTAGTTAAAATGGCGGATCGCCCACTTCCGGTCGCACGGAATGAATGGGCGGAGGACACCAGCAGTCAAAATGGCGGACCGCTCACTTCCGGTATCGCGGAATGAGCGATCCGGAACCAATTAGATAGGATCACAAGCATTAGGGTATAAATAGAGTGACAAAGCAACATTTAGCAGCTTCCTGAGGACGCAAGAGTGTTTGCGAAATGCATAGA
Organism: Lithobates sylvaticus; assembly: GCA_028564925.1. NCBI lineage: Eukaryota > Metazoa > Chordata > Amphibia > Anura > Ranidae > Lithobates > Lithobates sylvaticus. The sequence goes on along the minus strand of CM053030.1, from coordinate 101,752,469 downwards.
GGCTGCTAAAACACGGACTACGTCACTTCCGGTTAAACAAAAGGAGGCTTGGGACACACGCTGACATAGGAGAGACAGGCAATACCCTCAGCCATCTGTACCCATTCGAGCGGCTGGATAAGTTTGGTGCCAACTGATAGGCACTTAAAAATGTGAGTGAATCCATTTGTTTTTACCTTTTTATAAATGAAAGCACAGACATACTGCGCAATGATCGTTGTTCATTTTTTATGAGGTTGGACATTGGTAAATCTGTATATTGGAAACAGCATAGACCTGAGAGGAGTGGAGTGGTTATCCCTACTAATGAACCAAAGGCATTCATTATATTAACATCTGGTGAGTGGCCAATTCTTATGGTGGTGGTGGTGTCGTCACTATAGTGGTGGATAAAGGAAGCACAGACACAAGAATTAGGAGGATTGAAACACTTTTATGCTGAAGATTGCTTTCTCAGCACCAGCAGAAATTACTACGGACATTTATTGTTTTTGGTTTTGTTTGGTTTGTTTTGCCTAAATTAATTAGTTTTTTTTGGCACGCAATAATTAATATTGGAAGTCACGGGTGAACAGCAGAAGAAAATATTGATTTTTATTAATTATTATTATCATTTCTATTATCACTAATGTATACAAACTTATACATTTATTGTGGTATATTTAAATGCATATTTTGCTTGAAGCACTTTAAAACACATAATACAAGGGGTAGCGCAGTCAACACATATATATTTTTTATATATTTTTTTCATACATATCTTCTTTCTGCATCAATAAGCACTGTCCACCAAAAGGAGAGGGTCCAAAGAGAAAAGGATCCTGCATGTGATATGACCTGAAGACATCTAGAAAAATTCAAGAAAATGTAATAAAAAAAAGCAAAAAATACTTCAAAGGGACTACAGGAGGAGGAGAAGCACTGGGGGCAGTAGGGAAGAGCCCATATTAAACGTTGATATGCCTACATAGAACATAGCCTATCTGTTAGGTAGTTTCATTTTTTTTTATCCAGGCATAAGTGGTATAATCTGGTGGATAATCTGGTGATCCTGGAAAACACTTGCTAGTGAAACTTAATCACCTTTTTTGCTGCCTCTAACACACAAAAAGCCTGATATCAGTCCTGTGAAGTATCTCACGAGTAGTATTTGGCTTGCCAAAAGATAAAACAAAATTGTTGATGTAGAAAGCAGAGAGAGCCACAGAGAAGAACACAGGCTCTATAAAGTGAATTGCTGTTATTCTGCTAAAGTGTACGTGTGTGCTTATTCAGGGGTTACACAGAACACAGATTATACCTTAGAGAAGCAACTAAATAAACAAAGGAAATACTTATAAGAGGCTTGTTTTACCTGCCAAAAAGGATTTGTGTTTTTGTCCATCTAGTCCTGGCATATCTCTTCTGTGATTTCACTTTGACATTAAGGTTTCCTTCAAACCATGTTGTAGGACTCCTTTGGTGCACATGTTGGGTCTGGGGTAGTCCAGTGGCAATGCAAGGAGCAATAACTAAGGGTAGATGTGTCTAGGCTCCTTTGGGAGTATTTAGGATGAACTTTCCCATTTAAGGGAAAGTCGTGGTTCTCTTCACTTAGTGGGTTTTGCAGAAGACTAGAGCACTCTGAAAGAGATAGAAATCTGGGGTGGGCATCACTGTACAGATCCAACCATGAAGTGATTTATTGCTGCAAGTTATGTTGCTTTGTACTGTTAAATAACATGTTGTGTGGACCAGAATGAAGACTGTTGTACCAAAAGTTCCTACAAGAAGAAGGAGAGTGAATTCTATGGACACTCACACGAGGACTGGTCGGGAGAAAGAGTATTGGTCTGCCTAGTGATGGTGATGGGCCTCCTGTTTAGACCACATGCTGCAAGACTTATGAGCCTGTGAATTTGGGCCACAAGGGTAGTACTGACTCTGATAGACCTGGTCTGGAACCATGTTTTTTTGAGGTCCCAGATGACTCTGTTATATAGTATTTATATAACCAACTTACCAAAGCCCTTCTAGCTGAGGAGTGAGAACTAGAGCTTACAGTTCATTCAGAATTCATGTAGGCCCTCCAGTGTGGGAACTGGATTATCTATCACTGCTAGGGGGTGCTGCACTTTGACTGGGTAGTGAGAGAAGTAGAAGGAGAAACAACACAAGAATGAGCTTATCTCTCTGTTACTCTTCTCTCTTCTCCTATTAGCATACACCTTGAACTGCAGCACATTGTATTGTCTCTTTGTGCTGCTTCTCCCTTCCCTTCCCTTTCCTGATCTCTGTTGTACAGGACATGCAAAGGCTGATACCAAGTCAAATTAAAGTTGTGTTCCGGGAAAAGAAAATAATTAAAAGCCAGCAGCTACAAATACTGCAGCTGCTGACTTTTGATAATCGGACACTTACCTGTCCCAGGGTCCAGCGATGCGGGGGAACGAAGCCCCCCCTCGTTTCCCGCTCCGTGATACGATGCTCAGTCACCTGGGACACGTGACAGGTCCCAGATGACTGTGCGGCGCCGAGGGGAAGTGATGTCAGTGCCCGGGCACTGAAGGTGGCAGACTACGAGGGACCCCCTAGCAACAGGCATTTAGAGGTGAGTAAAAATTATTATTTTTTCCAATTTTATTTTTTCTTTTTTTTATGATTTTTAAGCAAATTTTTTTTTTTTGGTGGCAACACCACTTTAAGGGCCATTAAAGGGTCAGTCTATCCACAACTTTGCTGGAGAGTTAAAACCCAACATTAAGAATCTCACTCCCCCTGCTTTTTCATTTTGTCCTTAAAATTCCCTGCATACATACCTTTTTTCACTTGTCTTAGGTCAGGTCAAGTGATGTCGGGAGTACTCTTCTAAATGGTCCTCCTTTTTCCATTCTCCTGTGAGCCCAGGGTATATTGAAATTATACCTCCAGAGGAGGTAAAAATTTATCCAAAGCTGCAATTTTTTAAATGCATTGAGTAAATACCATTTTAAATCTAAAATTGAGGTGGAGATGGGATGAACATTTCTTATATCTCTCAAGGACTCTGTTGACATAGTATAGTATAACAACAAAAGCAAAGTGTGAAGCTATTAATACATCAACTGCATAAACACTTGTATAACAACAAATGTGGGAGCTGTGGTATGTATCCATACAGTGTTCAAATCTGGAAAATGATGTAAATAAACAGTCAAATACCCAGATAGGTGTGAAGAAAAGTGGAAGTATCTGGCCTAAAGTGAACAATATGCACATCAAAATACTTGTTATGCTCAGATGCAGGCCCTTTAACTTTGTTTACCACAACTACCTGGGTTCCTGAATATGCTCAGGGAACTTAAGCTTCTCTGCTTCTGTCCCTCAGCCATGTCTGATGAGGCAGTGGTAGCTTGGAAAGTAATCTGCAGTGAGGTTCCTCCACAGTCAGAACCAGATTGCAGGTGGTCGGACCAGAGCCTAATAGCAAGCAGCTTCTCTGGAAGACCCAGCTACAGTGGGGAAACTCCTACTTCCCGATTGCAACCAGAGTGCTCCAGGTCCAGTGGGGTGTTTTTTTGTTCTTTGGTCATGGATCCCACCAGTATTTCCAAAGCTACCCTGCACTTCACTGTGAGGAACACTGTTTTACTGAACTAGTGATTCTCAGCTTGACTCTCTGTTGTGTTATGCCCCGTACACGCGATCGGACTTTCCCACAACAAAACCGTGGAATTTTGTTTGAAGGCTGTTGGCTCCAACTTGTTTTGCATATACACGGTCACACAAATGTTGGCCAACAATTACAAACGTGGGAACGTTGTGACGTACAAGACGTACGACGAGCGGAGAAAAAGGAAGTTTAATAGCCAGTGTGGCTCCTTCTGCTTGATTCCGAGCATGCGTGAACTTTTGTGCATCGAACTTGTGTACACACGAACGGAAATTCCGACATCAACGTTTTGTTGGCGGAAAATTTGAGAACCTGCTAGCCAACATTTGTTGGTGGAAAGTCCGACAACAAATGTTTGATGGAGCATACACACGGTCGGACTTTTAGCCAACAAGCTCACATTCAACATTTGTTGTCGGAAAATCTGATTATGTGTACGGGGCATTAGAGTCTTATAGAGACTGTGCTATGCAGCCACATGTTACTCTGAGCCACAGAGACATTGCTTTGAAGTGTCCATGTTGGTGAAGCTTTCGTTATTCTGCAGTGTATGAGTGTTTGCCATCCTGTGTTTCATTGCTCCTAACTTTGTGCCTGTTTAGTAAACTGTAACTTACAATTGTTCCCTAGCTTATCATTCTGGTAAACTGAAACTTGGAATTTAACCCCCCTGGCGGTAATCCGGAGTCTGGCTCGGGGTGGGAACTTCAGTACCACTTTCAGCACAAAATTCCAGACAGAATCATACCGCCAGGGAGGTTAAGCATGTACCATTGTCCATAGATGGCTCAATAAAAGCAAGCGATCCTCCTTGTTCTGAGTATCACTTGTGATTTTATAGTAAAGCAATAATGAACACCTCAGATAATCGGTGATGCTTGTTATTACATAGGAAGACATTACCGTAAACAGAATCCATCCTTTAATCTGTCAGCCTTGGGGTGAATATATGACTTACTAGCTTATTTCGATATTTACCATGAGTTGGATGTTTCAAAACACTGGAATCAGAAAAGTAGATAGGAAGAAAATGAAAAACACATTGCTTATCACTGGGTCTGCACAGCAGGGTATTCAATGGCAAATGTTTTTATCAGGTTGAAAGGATCCAAGAAAGCATAAATGACTGGGTAGAATGTACAATTTAAGCAAGACAGGAGTGTAGTGCCAAAAAAAAAAAAAAAAAAAATATTTAATTGTTTCAAGCTTATATAGGAACATTCAGTGAAGATTTCCACATACTGGGGGATGTCTAGCTCATCCTTGTGATCTTCAAAGTCTGTATTTTTTTTCCCTGGGATAAACATGTTATGCTTGTGAAATGAGATGGAAGAAAACAACGTTCCTTCTAAAAGTGTCATTCATGGCCCCTCCTTGTGTCTTTGGGCCAAGGCTATTTGGACCTCAACTCACATCAAAGTCGGACCAAAGTAGTACAGGGACTACTTTGAAGTCGGTGTGACTTGAAGTCGCACAGATATGAATGTTACCACTGAAGTAACCACTTCAACCCTGGAAGGATTTACCCCCTTCCTAATCAGAGCATTTTTTTGCGATACGGCACTGCGTCGCTTTAACTGAAAATTGCGTGGTCGTGCAACGTTGCACCCAAACAAATCTGACGGAATTTTTTCCCCACAAATACTGCTTTCTTTTGGTGGCATTTCATCATCTCTGCGGTTTTTATTTTTTGCGCTATAAACAAAAAAATAGTGATAATTTAAAAAAAAAAGCAATATTTTTTACTTTTTGCTATAATAAATATCCACAAAAAATATATAAAAAAAATTATTTCGGACATCGAGTCCGTGGGATCCGTGGGCACGCTCACACGGTGGGCATGCCCACAAGCCCATGATTTAAAGGGGACGTCCTATGCCTACATACTTTTGCTAATAGGTGTCCATTATACCCATCTCAAAAATAAATCGCCCTCTGATGTCGCCAAAGTAGTGCAGGAACTACTTTTGGGAATCAGTGCAGCGTCGCACCAATTCGGACAGTTCCATTGCCGTCAATAGGTGCTGATTTGGCCTGGAATTTGACATGTCAATTCAGAGCTTTGTGAACATGGGTGAAGTTTCATAGATATGAATGGAAATCATGGGGGGCAACTTTTCATGCGACTCTGAGGTCCAAAGCTGCATGAAAAGTAACCTAATGAGATTAATTAATAACACCTTTGAATTAGGCCCTATTTGCACTTGTGTGACCTTAAAACTGCACAGCTTTGCCATTACTTGAAGCAATGCCTGTGTAATCTTGTGATGTATGGACCTCAAATTGCATCAAAGTCAAACCAAGGTAGTGCAGGGACGAATTTGCCCCACTTTCAGGATGTACACCTGAAAATAGGGCCAAATTCAAAGGTGTTATGCGTGAATCTCATTCACACTGCTGCGTCCTGAAAGTCGCACTATTTTGCTGCCACTTTGCCGCTGCAACTTGACCCCAACTTCTGGGAATGCCTGTTTAATATAGCGACCTATGTACCTCAAGTCACAGGAAAGTCACACCAAAGTAGTACAAAGTTGGTGTGAATTGAAGTAGCACAGATATGAATAGTTATCATTGAGAATCATGGGGTACAACTTGACATACAACTCGGAGGTCCAAATTTGCTGGAAAAGTTCCCCAAGTGTTAAACAAGCCATATACATATATATATATATATATATATATATTTTTTTTTTTTTCTTTAATAAAAGGAGCTCTCATTTATATTCTTACTGATTTACATCAGCAAAACAAATGCAGTAAGTGATGCGTGCACATGCGCCGGAAGCAAGTTTTTTGGTGTTACCAAACAAATCAATGTACCCCACCCACACCAAATCTAACTACCACATCCACCCCCACATTGAGTAGGCACAAGTAGATATCCTACACTTACCTGCCAAATGAGCACCACCTCCTATTTGCTAAAGAAGGACCTCACCATGTCCGCCTAGATGGAGATCCTGACCAGCACAGGAACTACCGGGTGATTAAAATTACTCATTTGACCAAGTCAGAAGGGGAAATCAGCCTCTTTGGATTGCAGCTGCGAATATTTGATCGCAACCACAATTAGTATTTATTATTTTCATTTATTTTCAGATATGCAAATCTGTATTTCTACATATAACGATATTTGAAGGCAGATTTAAAAGGGAGTTTGACAAGAAATAGCATTCCTGGGATTGCAGCAGGTGAATTACAAAGACAAAGACCTAGTTTGACCCCTGGTTCACACTGACAGTGGGGGGAAATCATGCAAGTTCAGCCATGTCAGTCCTGACTGTGAGGGGAATTTCAGGGACATCTGTGCAGCTCTATACACAGATGTCAATGGAAATCGCACCCGAAGTCGCCAAAAGTAGCACAGAAACTTCTTTTGGAAATTGCAGCGCTGCACTGATTAGGACGGTGCAATTGGCATCGCTTTGGCATGTGATTTGACATGTCAAATCGCACCAATGTGAACCAGGGCTGACGCATACAACACTGCCTATCCACCAGCTGAATTAATTTCCTGCAATTCCCCACAGCTGTTATATACAAATACTCCACCTAAACACCTTTAACATTTTCTTGCACGTGTACTGAAGAGATTACGTTTTTTGTGCACAATTATATCTTATAATTTCTATGGGTATAAGATAGATATTGCACTTCCCCAAAACCACCACCCCGAAAACGAATTAACTACTTGCTTACCGGGCCTATTTTGGCCTATTTTCCTTCATGTAAACATCATCATTTTTTTGCTAGAAAATTACTCAGAACCCCCAAACATTGAGTATGTTTTTTTTAGCAGACACCCTAGGGAATAAAATGGCGGTCATTGCAACTTTTTATCTCACACGGTATTTGCGCAATCATTTTTCAAACGCCTTTTTTTTGGAAAAAAAACGGTTTCATGAATTAAAAAATAACAAAACAGTAAAGTTAGCCCAATTTTTTTATATAATATGAAAGATGATGTTACGCCGAGTAAATAGATACCGAACATGTCAAGCTTTAAAATTGCGCACAACCGTGGAATGGCGCCAAACTTCGGTACTTAATAATCTCCATAGGCGACGCTTTAATATTTTTTACTGGTTACCAGTTTAGAGTTACAGAGGAGGTCTAGTGCTAGAATTGTTGCACGTGCTCTAACGCACGCGGCGATACCTCACATGTGTGGTTTGAGCGGCGTTTACATATGCGGGCGGGACTTGCGTGTGCGTTAGCTTCTGATCGCGAGCTACAGGGGACAGGGGCGTTTTAATTTTTTTTTTTTTTATTTATTTATTTTTATTTTACTTAATTTTTTTTATTTTTACACTTTTTTAAAAAAAAAAATTTTTTTGGATCACTTTTATTCCTATTACAAGGAATGTAAACATCCCTTGTAATAGGAATGTATGTGACAGGTCCTCTTTATGGAGAGATGTGGGGTCAATAAGACCCCACATCTCTCCTCCAGGCTGGAAAGCATGAGATCGGTAAAAATTTTTTTACCGATCTCATGCTGACAGCCGCGATCGCGGCTTTGTTTACTTCCGGGTACCGGGCGTGACGTCATAACGTCGCGCCCGGGCCTCCGACGGTCATAGAGATGACTGGTGACCATCTGGTCACCGGAAATCTCTATGCTCGTCATCCGGCGGCGAGCGATTCTTTCTCCGGGCCCCCGATGGCACGGGAGAGCCCGGAGAAGCACCGGATGGCGGCGGGAGGGGGGGGACGTCCCCTCCCGCTGCCTATAAGAACGATCAGGCGGCGGAACCGCCGCTATGATCGTTCTTATGGTGCACAGAATCGCCGGCCGGAAAGAATGATATCTGAATGATGCCAATAGCTGCACGCATCATTCAGATATCACCACTCAAAGTCAAGGACGTCATATGACGTGCTTGGTCGGCAAGTGGTTAAAAAGAAGAAAGAAAAGAGAAAAAAAAACACAACAAACAAGCTCAATAATGTACTTTTATTTTGCCAGCAGAAACAAATATTATGTACATTTACTAGCATAAAATATATATTCTACAGGATATATGGTGCTAGATTTAGCAAAACAGTTAGCAATTTGGGTTTTAAGGGCCCTGCTCATAGAAGCCTACAATCTAAGATTTCTCTAAACCTTAGAGTGGACACAGCTTTACTTTCAGTGTATAACAGACAAAACATTTCATAATACAACTATTCACCCACCAACCCAATTTTTTATCTGCAAGATTATAGAAACATGCTTAGCAGTCATTATTCTTACAAAGCATTCCAACATAATATAAAAAAGGCACATATTCAAAATATAACACCCACCACCACCCCACAATCCACACACATACATTGGTATGGTATGCACAATAACACACCAAAAAATAAAATATCAATAATAATAATAATATTAGATGAAAAAAGTGCTAAATGCATACATAAGTGATAGCAAACATGTATAAAAGATTTATAAAAAAATGCAAGTGCATAAACCACACAAGTGTCTCTATATTATTAAAAAAAACAGTTCTTTGTGGCAGCCTGTCTTGGGCTGTGATAAGAAACACAAAATGTTGATTGATGTGAGACTAGATGCAGGTGATGTGATTTCCGGGGATCATACTATTGACATGCTTGTTACATCCAACCGTGGCTCTGAATCATGCATAGGTAAAATCCGGGAACCCCTTATGTTAACACCTCAGAGCGTGTGACCAGCTTTTACACTGAGTCAAAGCACGCATATGAACCACTATAGGGTTCTCAGCTGTTTCACTGGATCAGTAGTATCCTCAGTGCAATAATCTCAGAGGCACATGAAAAAAGAAAAAGACTAATAGTGCAATACCGTTTTACAAAATTTAAAAGACAAGTTAAAAAACATTCCCCCGCCGGGGTACTCACATGTGTAAGGTGCGTCAGTGCACCATACTTCATAAGGCTCAATAAAATACTGTAAACAGTATGGTTATGGGTACACCATTTTGGTTATGGGTAGGGCAAAACCCCCTGAGGAAGATACGCCACACCCTGAGTATCGACACGCGTAGGGGAGGGGCCAGGACGGAGCGAGGGACAGTACACCTGCCTGGAGGGAATACAAGCCATACCCATACTGGTTACAGTATTTTATTGAGCCTTATGAAGTATGGTGCACTGACGCACCTTACACATTATATTTATCTATGCGTTTTAGTTGTGCGTTTACAGATTTTGTGCACATTATTTGTTTTTGCTATATTTTGCGCTTGCACTTTACACCAGTTGTATGTTTACTATTTTATGCACATTGTTATATTCTTGTGGATCTATAACTATAGATTAAGATACAGATTATCTAGTGCATAGCCATTCCAGCGCAGCGTATATTTAATTTTGTGCCTGTATATCCTGCTCTAAACATTATTTCCATGTGCACTACTCCAGGTTTTAGCAGAGTAAGGGTTTGGGCGCTATTTGTTTTCAGGGAACTGTAGTAAATTCGATTTTGGGAGTATTTTTTTTTACCAATGCTATAGTGAATACCGTTTTAGTGCTAAAAAGCACTAATTCACGCTAATTTGTTCTAATTGCAGCACTATAGTAAATAACCATCATTATCTCCATTGCCAGACTTAGGCAAATCAAGCTTATTCTAGTTGTCTGCTGTAAAATAGCTTTTTATTATTCTTTTTTTTCATCCTTTGCCTTTTCTCATGTTGCTCATGTGAAATCTAAAATATTAATGACCCATTGTGAATGCTGAGACTTTAAAGTTGTGTATGTACCTGACTGTTCCCACTTTCTTCATTTGCCTTGCAGCATGTGCTACCAAAGCATTGTTTTATTTTTAGAAACAGCATTTAATGGTGCCAGAGCTGTAAAATATGCCTAAAGATCAAAACAAAGACATGTGGAAAAATAACATCCACTATAACACAAGGCAGCGATACAAATCGATCTGTAGTGCATTTATCTATATACAGCAGCACTGTATGTGAAAAAGAATCTATATCTTTTAAAGTCAAAAATTAAAACTCATCTTTGGGCACAATCAGCTTACAAGTGTTAAAGCAATTAATGATTTTGTTGTCCCAATACCCATTTTCTTCTAAATCCCATGTTTACAGGGGAAAGTACAGCATCCCATTGTACTTCCAGGCTGCTAGGATGTAAGAGCAGGTCTCATGAACTCCAGCGCTTGTGTCTTCACCTCCATCCCCCTCTGCCCATTCACAAAATGAAGTCTTGGACTGTGTGTTTTGTGACTGGCCTGGTGGAGAGGGAGGTGAAGAAATGACCTCTTGTGTCTAATAAATCTGCAGCGCTTACATCCTAGTGAGATAGAAGTAAAGTGTGTGCTGTGCTTACCTCTGCATGGCCCTTAATGATGTTCAGTTGAACATGTGCATGGTACTGGGGATTGCCTCCTGGAATATGTGATGTAAGTATCCTATAAGGTTTCGGGTGGGGATGGGGAGAAGAACATCAGTCCCACCTAAATGAGAAAGCAGGGGGGCGTGGTTTCCGCATGGCGCTGGTCGGACGCTTCTAGACAGAGCTCCGTCCGAGTACCGGCCTGATACCTCTGGCAATGCCTGCAAAAGCGACCAAACCCCGCTCTACCACCGGTAAGAGGACGGGGAACATCACCGCCGCCTCGATCGCCTCATCGGGATCCATAAAGAGATTCCTGGCTACCGGCAAACACAGCCCCAACGTGCGGCCCTCACAAGCCAGGGCCTCGCGGTCCTGCGGATCTCGCTCTGAAAGGACGGCGTCACCACGTGAGAGCTCCCCGGCATCCTCATACGGATCGGAGCTGATGGAGGACCCTGGCTCCCCGGCGGGATCGGAACTTTCCTCACTGGTAAGCGGGCTCAAGAAGGAGATGGCGGGGATGTTCAAAAGCTTAGAAAAATCCCTTAAGAAGGACATAGCTGCAGTCCGCACGGACATGTCACATGTACTGGAAAGGGTAGAGGAGACGGAGAGGCGCCAAGATGCCCAGGCTGCCGCCATCATTGAACTACAGACTGTGGTCAAACGACTGGCACTAGCACACAGATCTTCCCTGTACAAGCTGGAAGATTTGGAGAACCGGAACCGGAGGAACAACCTCCGGATCCGAGGTCTGCCGGAGGCAACCAGGGATTCTGACCTGGAACCCACAATCCAGGGCATCCTTAACACGGTGCTGGGAAAACCGGTTACAAACCCCCTACGCTTCGACAGGGTGCACAGAGCTCTTCGCCCGCGCAACCTAGCCGCAGACCTCCCGAGAGACGTGGTGTGCCGCCTGCACTATTTTGAGGAGAAAAACGCCATCATGCTTAAACTGAGGGGCATGCAGGACATTGATTTCGATGGTGCTACACTGCATATCTTCCCGGACCTATCCAAAGAGACACTGATGAGGCGCCGGGCCCTCAAACCGCTCCTGGAGCACCTGAGGGGAGATAACATCACATACAAGTGGGGCTTCCCCGCCTGTCTCATTGCAACTAAAAATGGCCGCTCCTCCACACTAAGGTTTCCAGAAGAGCTACCTGCATTCTCGAAGGAGATGGGCATCCCGCTAGTGGATCTCCCCGGATGGCAAGACGGGGCCCTTGAGCTCACAGAGACCCTGGAGCAAGATTGGAAAGGCTCCCCACGTAAGAAACAGCGAGCCAGCATGCCGGGATCGGCAAAGAAGAACGGCTAAAACCACACGGAGTCGAAAGCTCGGTAAGCCCTTTCTCTCCTTCTGGGCGCAACGTGTCTTTCCCCCTACCTTGACTATGATTTTCTTTCCGGATCACCTTACACCTTAATTTTCACCAAATCCCGTTATGATATCAGGAGAGACACTACTACCTTGTAACCGACACCTGTCCCCTGAAAATAGGGCGTCCGTACATAACCTGCCGACACCCCAGAAGGAGTGCTAACCCGGAACACTCCGCCATGTTACGATTGTTCAAGGTTGCTTTGCTGAAAAAGCGAAAGAGTTCATTATTTTATTTGAAGCCAGAGGTACATTTTACTGTTGACATATATGTTTAGATACTGTTTTAGAAGGTATTGGGTCGGTACCGGAGGTCCTCCAAGGGAGTCTCCACCGGCTCTACAGATCCTGAGTGTTTTTCACTCGGGACGTGGGACCATTGTCCTCCCCATTTCTCTGCAGGGGGAGGTGAGGGAGAGCCCCCCGCGTGACTTCACAGGAGTCCCCCGTATAGGGGGTCTCTGGGGTTCTCTCCCACACGCTCCCCCAGGGGAGCACTGCGGTTCTCCGCGTGAGCACTGGTATTCTCCCATGTGCGGTCGGGAGATGCACCCCACAATGCACTCCCTACTCGCGTTCCCATCCCCTCCCCTCCCCCCTCCTACCTCCCCCCCTTCTCTTCACCTCTCTTCTAATCCTTTCATTCTCCTCTTCTTCTTCTCTCTCTGCCCTTGGGCAGAACCTCTTGAGCTTGGTGGTCAATTTATGAGGGGTGGGCGGATACTGTTACTCCAATGGCCACCCTAAAAATCACATCTTATAATGTCAGAGGCTTGCACCATGCTGCTAAAAGACACCAATTGCTGAGGGAATTAAAACTAACCTCGAGCTCCATAGTGTTCCTACAAGAAACTCACCTCACGCACAATACTGCCGTGAGAATTGCCTCGCCATACTTCACAAAATGGTACTACAGCCTCTCAGACATTAATAACGCAAAGGGGGTGGCCATTGGATTCCACAGAGATGTCCCCTTTCAGCTGGAGGAAATGTCCTCTGATGACAGGGGTAGGTTGTTATTTTTGAGGGGTTCTATGGGAAACACTCAGTGCACGCTGGTGAATGTATACAGCCCTAACACCCAACAGCCAACCTTTTTAGCCTCGATCCTCTCCAAACTATCCGCCTTCGCGAGAGGCATTATTATTATGGCAGGTGATCTCAACGTGCCACTTGACCCGATTTTGGACACGTCCCAAGGCAAATCTACCATTTCATTCAGAAGAATAGCGTTCATTAAAAAGAAGTTACATGAATGCCAACTCATTGATGTTTGGCGCACACTACACCCAAAGGTCAGGGACTACTCCCATTACTCCAAAACCCATGATTCTTACTCGAGGATCGACAACATCCTACTTGATCACCACCCTGACACAGAAAAGGGAGGAGTTAACCAGCCTACTGGAGACTCAAACGAAAAGACAATTCCAAATTTTCCACCAAAAGTGGTATGAATGGGGAGACAAACCAGGCAAACAACTGGCACGCTCGATTACTGCAAAGAAATCGGCCTCATTCATTCCCAAAATCCAAAACTCTACAGGAGCGATGGTACACTCCTCCCCTCAGATTGCCAAAGCCTTCCAGGCATACTACGCTGAGCTATACCACGTCAAAGGGGAACTAGATGGGCTTTCACCCACCGCTAAGCGCTCCCGTATACTAAAGTACCTCCAGCAGGCCAACTTACCCAAACTCCCCAGACAGTCCCTCGCACAATTAGAGGCAGAATTCACAGCCGAAGAGTTCAAGCTGGCCCTAAAAAATACCCCTACAGGAAAGGCACCCGGCCCCGACGGGTTCACAGCAAAATATTATAAGACCTTCGGCGAGACCCTAATCCCTAGACTGACGGCTTATGCAAACTCGATTTCAAACACCACGGGCTATAGACCAGAATCGCTTGCGGCCCATATCACAATCATTCCCAAACCCGGAAAGGACCCTACCCAATGTGCCAGCTACCGCCCCATCTCCCTTTTAAATCTTGACCTGAAGCTCATGGCCAAAGTTATGGCTACCAGACTTCTACCTCTTATCTCTAACTGGGTCTCAACCGACCAAACAGGCTTCATCCCCACCAGAGAAGCGAGGGATAACTCCCTTCGTGCAATCTCACTGATACACCATGCCCGCAGGAGCTCCCAGTCCACCCTCCTCCTGTCAACAGATGCTGAAAAAGCGTTCGACAGGGTGGACTGGGACTTCCTCAAAATGACATTGCGGCATCTGGGATTAGGCCCCAAAATGTACTATAGGATAGCGTCACTTTACTCCCAACCGTCGGCTCAAATCAGAATCAATGGCACGCTGAGCGACCCCTTTACCCTTCATAACGGAACCAGACAGGGGTGCCCGCTGTCTCCCCTGCTTTTCGCTATTTCTCTAGAACCCTTTTTAGCACATATTAGGCAGAATAGCAGTATTCATGGAATCAAAATAGGAACCAGCGCCCACAAATACGCCGCGTATGCAGACGACATTCTTTTCTTTATACAGCAGCCACATATCACTCTCCCCAATATCATGTCGGCCTTTCGGACCTACCAATCCCTATCGAATTTTAAAATAAACATATCCAAATCCGAAATTCTTAATATAAATACCTCGCCTTCTACTGTAGCCCTACTGAAACCTCAGTTCCCCTTTCATTGGCAACACAAAACCCTGAAATACTTAGGAATCTATCTCACACCTGACCCTAGAAACCTCTTTAGACACAATTATATACCGCTACTGAACGCCATCAAGTCGGACCTGCGTAGGTGGTCCTCGCTCTCACACTCCTGGCTGGGCAAAATTAGTATAATCAAGATGAATATCCTTCCCAGGGTGCTGTTCACCTTTCAGATGCTGCCACTGGGTGTTCCCATAGGACTTTTCTCCATCTTGCAATCTTTAGTCTCCCGTTTTATATGGAAGGATAGACACCCCAGAATATCTAGATTGACGCTGTACAGGGGTAAAAAATCAGGGGGTCTGGCCCTACCGAACTTCAAAGCTTATTACCAGGCAGTTGCCTTAGCCAGGATGGCGGACTGGAAGTACGCAAGAAAGTCAAAACGCTGGGTGCAAATTGAGCAACAATTAAGTGAGGTAGATCTAGCCACGGTACCGTGGATCCCAGGAGCTTATAGGAACCTGTCACCTCACGCTTCACCCCTGACCAAATCCACCCTAGCAATTTGGGATGCTATGCATAGACAGTTCTCCTGGCAATTTAATTCCCCCTTGATGCCGATTCTCTCGCACAATCTCTTCCCGCCAGGCCAAATGGACGTAGGCTTTAAGAACTGGCGCCCCGACGAACCCATCCTCCTTTATCAGATCTTGGGAGCCAACGGTATCAAACCACTCGCAGAAATTCTATCCCCCAATTCTCCTACCACCATGGATGCTTGGAGGTATAGACAGATTCAAGGTTTTATACGCTCTCTCCCCCAACCAATACGAAGCTTTCAAGAGCTAACACCAATTGAATACGTGTTCTCGCTGAAAGATCCACCACTACACTGTATCTCTTCTTTCTACAAGGGTCTCATACAACTACTCAACCCAGCCTACCCGGACTTCCTCAGCAAATGGGAGAAGGACCTCCACACGACAATCCCGGACCCCCAGAAAGACAAAATCCTACAGTTGACACATGTCTCTTCTATCTCCTCCAAAACCTCAGAAATGAATTACAAACTACTCACGAGATGGCATCTCACACCGGCCAAACTTCACACCATCTTCCCCTCCAACTCCCCGTTATGCTGGAGGAGTTGTGGGAACGTAGCGTCTCATGTTCATATCTGGTGGTCATGCCCAATCATACAGCCCTTCTGGACCAGGATTGTTCATCTGATCAACCAGATTGCCAGCGTGTCCATACCGATGGACCCTGGGACGGTTCTACTGCACAACACAGTGGAACCGGTGGGCCCTTACAAACGCTCTATCGTCCCCCACCTCCTAAATGCGGCCAAGTCCCTTATCCCTGCCAGATGGGGACAACCCGCACCGCCAACACTTAAGGACTGGATACAAGCAGTGAACCATACTTCCCTTATGGAGGAACTTACTCTCACAGCAAAGGACAACTTCCACAGATATTCCACTACCTGGCTGACTTGGATTGAATTCAAGAGTACACCCAGCTACAGGGAAATTTGCCAACCATCCCAAACAACAACACAACCCTGAAGTGTACTCTCTGCATGCCACAATGGCTAAACGACTAGTCCTCGACAACAGA
The DNA here is from genome assembly GCA_028564925.1 of Lithobates sylvaticus. NCBI lineage: Eukaryota > Metazoa > Chordata > Amphibia > Anura > Ranidae > Lithobates > Lithobates sylvaticus. Next base: position 101,735,879 of record CM053030.1, on the reverse strand, counting down.
TTGCTGAAGACAGGTGCTCTGGGTCAAAGACATATTGTACTAAGTAATAAGTAATAAGTATGGCATATGTTTTACACATCCATAGAGGTAATGGTTCAATGTCGGCCATCCAAGCTCACACCTGCTTTTCTTCTTTCTCTATCTTCTCTTTCTCACCTTTCCCTCCTCTTCTCCTCCCCTTACCCGTATCCCACCCCTTCTACCCCCCCCGCCCCCCCCCCCCCCCCCCACCAGAAAAGGTCATACGGCAGTTAGTATACATTTGTAGATGGAAGTCATGATCTCAGTTGTTTATCTGGGCCCCCGACCCGCCTGGTTGCGGGGGCGACCAACATCTTAAGTACAAACGATGGGATGATGCACATAGAAACGGATTTAAGTTGTAATGTTCTGCAAACCCAAAGGTCTTGTTGTAACCTGTATAAGCTGTATGTTAAAAATGCTCAATAAACAAAAATTAAACAAAAAAAAAAAAAATGAGAAAGCAGGAAGTGCGAGACCGGATCCATCAAAAAAGGTAATTTGGGGAAAAAAACTTTAAATATCCAATTGTGTAACAGGGTTTGGGGGGAGGAGGGAAATTATGAAAAGTGATTAAAGATGGTGAAGGTCCACTTTAAGGTACTGTAATAAGACTGTGCCTAGGCTGAGGGATGCAGTATGGGAGAATGAATTAACTAATGTGGAACTTAGATTGTATTCAATACCTCCTCCTCCAATCTCCAAACTGTACATTATATGAAAGTGGGAAATATGGGTAAACAAGTGTAAGCACAGTCAAGAACATAACAAAAAACACCAGGATTTACTTGATTAAGACATCTATGGTCTAGCTTCTTAGTTCAAGAAGCATATATGACCTTTGACTGAACAAATAGTCTAGAATCGGTCTGCAAAGTGTAACAGTAATGCATTTTACTTTAATGAAAATCACAGTGTTGCTTCCCTCATTTTATGTAACATGCAGTGGTCAAATAATGAAACAATACACAGTTAATTAAATGTAGAAATCGTATATGTATGCTTGCTGATAGGGTATGGCCTACCATAGCAGGAATGCATCTAGCCCAAATTCAACTAAAATGAGCACTTGCAAACATATTTTTGGGGGTCTATTTGGTATTTGAAGCATGTTTTTATTAATGTTTTGAAGATGACATTTTTACATGACTTGTGGAAATTTATGTTCAGTTGGATTAAACAAACCAGTCGGTAGCAATGAATCGCATGAAGGTTGCATGGATTTGTTTATACTTAAACATTAGCTTTTAGCACTGGAAACTTACTACTGGTTGTATCGCTTAAGTGTTTTGGGGAACAGAGCTCCCGACTCTCAACAAACTATTAGAGAGTAATTTTAAGAAAGTTGCACACTTTTACTCCATCATCTTGTTCTCATCTCATTACATTTCACCATATGGTATTCTGCCTGAAGGCACAGAGAAAAGCTCCCATACTTCAGATTGCAAGACCTTGTACATTGTGACCTCCAGGCTTGATCCTTTTGAGTGCTCTGTAGTGCAGTTGGCTCCAACATACAGACTTTGCCACTAAGTGGGGAATATGCAGTACCAAACTGTCCTCTCACTACCAGAGGCCTTGTCACCAGCCACCATCACAGCTTTCTCTGTCAGCTGGCTGCTTCTCCTTCTTGTATACTCTTCACATCATTAAGAGTTAACATGTTACATACTCTGTACTGAATGTTTACTCGCCTCTCCTTAAAACAAAAACTAAAAAGGGTTTTCTAACTCCATGGCCTTAACCTATGGATGTCAAAAACCACTAGAAATAAATACTGCTAGAGATAACCAGTGGAGCCTGGTGTACAGTAGTTGCAAAACAAAAATAGTAGAAACATGCGCATATAACTAGTGACACTAACCCAAACTCCATAAACCAGACCAGGAAAAGGGAAATAAATAAAAAACAAAAACACAAAAAAGAAGTTGTATGAATAGGTACACAATAAATACATGAAAAATAAAAAAAAGCACAAGCCCATACAAATATTAGCAATCAATTAGCTCCTGAAGCCAAGTGGAAAAGAAAAAGGAAAGTCAATGCACATTTGCTCAATCTGACAGGCATGCAGTCTTTGCCCCATAGGAAAAAAAAGCCTCTGTAGAACAGTTGAAAGAATGAGGACTCCACTTAGCAGTAAACCCAACACTTTATTGAAGACAATAATGCTCACTTACATGTAGGAAGAACTCGGTGTGCCTTGGGAGGGTATCCCGATGCCTGTGGTTTGGGATCCAGCCTCCCCACATCAAGGAAGAAGGAAAGGGACAGAATTGCCCCAGGGAACTGAACTGGAGGAGAGCTATGCTGCGTGCTGCAGAGACCAGCTCACAGAGGTGCAAGTGCCCCAGTGATAGAACTGCCATGCGCCCATCAGCCCACAGAGCAATATCCCCACCACTTCTGGGTTACAAAGAGCATAAAGCTGTCTCCATGGAGATGCGTTTCAAATCAGGGAAATTATATTTTAATAGATATTTGTAGGTGGATGGGTCTTATAGTATGAGGTTTGCCTCTTTCAAGTAATCCTTCCTATTCAATAATTAATGGGCTGCCACCTTTGTCCACCTGTCTAATACATAGTTACATAGTAGGTGAGGTTGAAAAAAGACCATCAAGTCCAACCTATGTGTGTGATTCGATGTCAGTATTACATTGTATATCCCTGTATGTTGTGGTCGTTCAGGTGCTTATCTAATAGTTTTTTTAAACTATCAAAGCTCCCCGCTGAAACCACCGACTGTGGAAGGGAATTCCTCATCTTTGCCGCTCTTACAGTAAAGAACATTCTACACAATTTAATGTTAAACCTCTTTTCCTTTCATTTTAATAAATGTCCTTATTACCTTCAAATTCTTTAAAAACTCTTTTTTTTTTAACAATGGGTGAAGGTGAATTTACATAGCTCTAACAGATTGTTATAAGTCACATGGTAGAAGGCGTCAGTGAAGGGCCCCTTGGAATTGTATAAGTAGTAGACAGATTTTAGCTTAAATCTAGCATGTATCATTAGGATTGCATTGAGGCACATTATTTATCTGTATCATTAAATTATAAAAAGGTTCTCTAGGGTCTGTGGCATGAGCTATTATCTGACTCAGGGATATTAGAGAAATGTCTTGTCAATGTTAAATTATGAATACATCTATTAAGATCCTTAAATAAAGTTGTTTGCCCTTTGCCTTCTGCCCTCTTTTTCAAGTCTTTTTTTCTTTTAGGGGATTTGTGAGTTCTAATTTAAAAAAAGGCTTGACAATTGGGGGTGTGGTATCAATTGGTGTGTTATTAAAGTTGTCATTCTCAATCTGATTATTATTGAGACTATCCATAGCTTTAGGTTGTGTCCCTTCCCTGGCAAAATCCCTTGGTTCATCAACAGATAGGGGAAAAACCCTATTACTCATGGAAATATTTGTAATCACTCTTAAGCCCCATACACACGCTCGGACAATCCGCGGACCAGGTCGGTCGGACTTTGTCCGACGTACTTTGTCCGATGTTGGCGTTGCGTACACACGGTCGGACTACGTTGTCGGAATATCCGGTCCGGAAGAACGTCGTGACGTAAGTCGTCATCCACGAGATTACAAAAGGGAAGTTCAGCACCACGTCAGGCACCCGTTGGGCTCCTTCTGCTGATCCCGTGTTTATCGAGAGTTAGTGGAAGTTTGGTGACTTAAGATTCGCGCTTCTCAGTTTTCTGACTCAGATCGTTACTGCTCTTCAGTTTGTGCTTGTCGTGCGTATCTGTTTATTAGTGCGTGTAGTCAGTTCGCATTTGTTGGTCATTGCGGCCTATATCTTGATATAGGACGCTTTGATTTGCACTGCTTATTGTCTGCTCGTTGCTGGTATTCACTTCGTTCTTTCAGGCCTTGCTGTTTATCGGTGCTTTCTGTTTGTCCGTTCTGACCAGCCGACCTTTTGTGACCTTCTGAGCGATGTTTCCCGTGCGTACTCGTCGCCGAGTTCGTGCTGTACGCGGAATTGGTGTCGGGCTTTTAGCTTTGACCCAAGACCCGTCCATGAACAGAGTGATGAGGAGTATGTGGACCAAGAATTGGTTGCTTCAGCGTGACCAGTTCTCGCACATGCCTTTGCTTCGTGAGATCCGGGAGAATAATCCTGATGATTTCAGGAACTTTCTCAGGATGACGGACCCCGATTTTCACCGTCTTTTGGCTTTGCTGACCCCCTTTATCAGCCGGCAGGATACCTGCATGAGACAAGCCATTACTCCGGAGCAGAGGCTTGTTGCCACGTTGAGGTACTTGGCGACAGGGAGAAGTCTTCAGGATTTGAAGTTCTCTTCAGGTATCTCTCCCCAGGCCCTGGGAATCATTATTCCAGAGACCTGTTCTGCCATCATTCAGGTCCTGCAGGAGGACTATATTAAGGTAACATTTCTACTTTACTATTCCCTTCTATGTATGCTCTGTTTGCTAATGACTTGTATTTTTGACCTCCTTCCCTAATTACCATGATTGCAATATGTTCTAATATGCTGTGCCCCTTTTCTCCTTCATGCATTTTTCCCTTCACTTACCTCACCAGCATGCTCTTCTGCCCCAATAGACACCTATGGCCTAGTCACTTAAGCAATGTCTTTTGTCTGCTGCATAGTATTGTTTGCCCCAAAACACCCCCTAAAATATGCACAAATGTTTGCTGTGTGGTTTACTTCATGTAGAGCCCCCTTTTTTTGTTCTTTTGGTGGGGGGGGGGGCAAACTCATTAGGAACCCCCTCCCCCAACTGCTCTGTCAGATGGTACCAATCCTTTATCTGCTGGCTTTCCCAAGGTCAATACACACTATATACCTACCTCTTTATAGTGCGCATCTTTAGGGATGAATTCAGCAAAGCATGTAGTGCAAGGGGCTGCCTCCATACATTCCATTTCCTAATTTTTTGTCTTCTTTCCCTCCTATTAGCTTGCTTGGTAATTTAATAATGTCACACTGTGCCTGCCTTTTTTGAGGGGGGGGGGGGGAAATGTTATTTGATCTTTCCTGTGGCCTGCCAATAGTGTTAAGTACAGAGGGTCTGGCCAAACTAGGCCACATTATTGAGCCATTTGCCAATCAATGAAGTGCAGAGGGTTACCTGTCCACCACCCCCCCCCCCCAAAACCATAGTTATTGCCAATGTCCCATCAGAAGTGGGGGGATTGATGGGGGGGTGAGTAATCTGTGAAGGGGAGCCTCTACTTTTCTGTGTAAATACTTTCCAGCCTCCAATTTTATACAATGCTCTTGTTCCAAGATGTTGATTGTCTAATCTGCTTGCAATGTTTAGGTGCAAAGTGACTCATTTTTTTTTTCTTGTTTCACTCCACAGTTCCCTTCCACGCCACAGGAATGGCAGACTGTGGCCTCCCACTTTGCCAGCCGTTGGGACTTTCCTAACTGCGGAGGGGCAATTGATGGGAAACACGTCCGCATCGTCCCACCGCCCAACTCGGGGTCCTACTATTATAATTATAAAGGGTTTAATAGTGTAGTGATGTTGGCGGTGGTGTCGGCAACATACGAGTTTATGTATGTGGACGTGGGGATGAACGGCCGGATATCGGATGGTGGGGCCATTACGCACACGGAGTTCTACTGGCGTCTCCAAAGTGGCAGTCTGTGCTTGCCACCTCCAGAGGAGAATGCCGAAGGACTCCCCTTCGTCTTTGTCGCAGATGAAGCGTTTGCGCTGACTCCCCATGTGATGAGGCCGTTCCCGATGAGGACCCTCACCCCGGACCAGAGGGTCTTCAACTACAGGCTGTCCAGAGCCAGAAGAGTGGTGGAGAACGCTTTTGGCATCCTGGCCAGCCGCTTCCGCCTGTTCCTGACGGCATTTAACTTGGCGGAATACAAACTGAACCACATAGTTCTTGCCTGTTGCATATTGCACAACTTCCTCAAAAGACATAACAGGAACTATGTGGTGCCCGTTGGCCCAGATGTGGAGGGCCCTCCAAATGCGGACCTCACAGCCCTTCGAGTGGCACGTCCAGGCTTGCCCCCTCTCAATGCCCGCGTGGTCCGGGACCAATATATGGAATACTTTGTGGGTAGGGGGGCCATTGCTCTGCCTGACGATGTGTGAGAGGCATTTTTTTAATAAATCTGATATTTTAACCAACCTCTGATTTCTTGTCATTTCAGTCTTCTTTTTAGCTTATTTTACTTTGTCATTTTTTCCCTTTGCCTTCGACAGTGGTAATGCACTTTCTGGGCAAAAGGAGGTAACAGTCTCTTCTTCCCAAAAAGATTATTCTCATGTGTGTTTGCTACCTAATCTTTGGTCTAGAGAAGGTTTCTCCTGCATAACTGACACCCAAAATACTCCTTTTCAGCACCAGGTCTGACAAGTGTGTATTCTCCAAAATGCTGTGCTCCGTGTTTTCGTACAAAGCACTGTGGGTGTCATTTACATAAGTCAAATCCGCTATGCTCTACAAGTGCATTGAAAAAGTTCCCTGGGAAACGAAATTGCAGTGCAAAGTGGATTTGCCTTTAGTAAATAACACCCATTGCCCCCCATATCCTTTACATTTTACATACATAATGCATTGTTTTATTTAAATAAGGAAGCCACACATTTGGAAAAATAAAAAAGTTTACTTGGAAAACATTCACAAGTGCGTTTACAATCTTCACGCCAAAACTGACAACATCTTGGTTATTTACAACATTATTTACAAAGATTACGCAATTTGTAAAACCAGGCATGGAGCTAAGCAGAACCTATGAAGTAGGAAAGTTCAACTTTGTAAAGTGAAGACAAGATCAGACATGACTATATGTTCAAAGTGTGTTTGATCTTGCCTTCATCACATGGGGGGGTCACCCCCGAAAAGTGGAAATTTGGAACATGCACACAATTTGGTTATGAAAATGGTCATTAGATGGTAAAACACATGCCTAGAAGCTTCAAAAGTGCCATTTTCCATCATGGGGATGAATGGACGTTTTTTGGGGGTGCAACCCCTTCACCACAACCACTTTCGTAGTTCGTAAAGTGTTTGCACCCCCAAAAAAACGTTGCCATTCACCCACCATGATGGGAGCTAGCACATGTGGACACAATGTGTGCATGTTCCAAATTTCAGACAGTTTTTAAGTTGCAAATGTGTTCAGAAGCTGGCACAAATGTGTGTAAATTACTTGTTGCTTTTTCATATTTTTCCTAAAACATCAATGATGTTCTTCAATTTTTGTTGAACATCATTGATGTTTTGCTTTAGGTAATCTAGATCTCTATTGCAGACCATTATCTCTCCGATGAGTACGTGGGCACTCTCTGTGGTAAAGTGCGATTTTTCTTCCACAACATCCACGTCACCTAAAAACCACAAACAAACAAAAATGGGGTGTTGGAAATGAGGCAGCCATACATGGATTAGCTTACCAGTAGCTGTGTTCTCCCACACTCACCTGTTGTGGTGACAATTTCTCCAAGTTCGATGATCTCTCCTTCCTCCTCCTCCTCCTCCTCTGCTTCTGCTCTTTCCCCTTTTTTGGTAGGTGTTGGTTTGGGGGTTTCCTCCGACGGCCCAAGTTTTCGCTCCCCTATGAGAATGTCCAAAAGGAAGATTTAGCAACACAAGCTATTGAGGGCAGAAATAGGAAATGACAAACATTGCTTGAAAGTGACGGACACTATTTTAGTTTGGCCAGTTACAAATGTCAACTACATGAATGAAGTCACTTTGTAAAGGTGCTAAACTGACTAGCTTTTTGGTAGAAGTTTGTGTGATGGAGACCCCCCTCTAGTATCCACTGGAGCACATGTGTGGAAAAGCATAATAAAAAGGGGGTTTGGGTGTCCCAGCACTAGTGCTCTAGAGTCCAGATGGGTAAACAGCTACTGAGTGACCTCTCCTTTACATTGAATAAATTGGCTTTACATTCTTGATGACATTTCTAGTGAGAACAAACTTCCTTTCCCAAAAAAAAACACCAAACATCGTATTATAAGTGGCCGAACGATCGAGGTTGCGTACGCTCGAATGCACACACACACGACCATGACAGTGGCAGAAAGATCGAGGCTGAGTACGATCGAATGCACAGACGAACCTGAAAGTGGCCATTTTGGAATGTACAACTTGGTAAAAATCAAAACACAATGGAGCAGTATGCAAGCAAGAAATCAAACACAAAACACAACTACTTACTTTTTTGAAGAATTCTCTTGATCTTTCTGTACTGATCGGCCTCCCTCAGTTTCAGGTCTGACCAGCGTTTCCTGAGTTGCTCCTTGGATCGTTGTACCCCAAAATTATTGTACAGCCTTCTCACAACTTTAGACATGATCTTGGCCTTGCGGACATTGGGGTTGAGGTAAGGCCCATACTTCCCATCATAGTCGCTCCTCTTTAATATGTCCACCATCTCCAACATTTCTCCAAATGACATATTGGAGGCCTTGAATTTCAGGTTCCGGGATCGGGACGTTTCTGCCTCCGGACTTTCCTCGTCCTCCTCCTCGTTGGTGGGATATTTGTGGCGCACCTGCTGTTTCCCCGCCATGTGCTCTCCCCACTACGCCGTAAAGAGAAGGGGTGGGGAATAGACGAGAAAGATCGTCAGGGGCGGGCGGAGTTTGAAGCATGCGCAGTGTATATAAAACGTCACACGCCTGTGTCGTAGCCACGATCTGGGAGACGAGGGGAGAGAAAACTCACACGAGACGATCGCTACAAACGAAGGTACAATTTAACGTTGGTACATAACTAGCCTAGACTGATTTGAACTTGAGGCTTCTTTATGGAGAAGATTAGGAGAGTTTAGCCTGACATAATTTTGAGGGTTTTGTGTGTTGTTGTGTCTTGCAGAGATTGATATGAAGGGATTCAACGACATGAGTTTTCTCCCCCTCTTCATTGCCAAATACAGGGATTTTCCCATATTGTGGCAGGGTATACACCCACATTACACCAACAAACCAAAGAGGCACGCAGCCCTGGAGGAACTTGTGGAATTTGTCAAGCCAAGGTTCCCCACGGCAACTGTTGATGATATTAGAAAGAAAATTGGCAGCCTGAGGAGTGCGTATATCAGGGAGAGGAAGAAGGTCGTGAAGTCTGAGGAAACTGCAACTTCAGCAGATGAGGTCTATGTCCCCAAGCTCTGGTACTATCAGAGTCTCCATTTTCTGAAGGACCAGGCTGATGTCACGGAGCCAACCTCAACTCCTCCTTCCACGCTTCCTTGCGCACAGCCCACCCCTGATGAGGCTTCCGAGGAGCAACCTGGGCCTTCCAGTCTGGAAGAGGTGGAGGAGCCCAGCTTGTTCCAGGTATAGTAGTTTTGCTACCATTTAGGGGAATAATGAATGATGTTCACTTAATTCAGGATCGCCAATTGCTTAGTTCCTAACGTGTTTGACATATCAACAGACAGTGGTGTGGGAGACATTTGGGGCCAGAATCTAAACTGCAGGGCTGAGAATTGTATGGTTTTCTATTTGTAAACATTTTGCAACAGTCACTAGATGAGAATTGTGTGTGTTTGATGAACAAATAACTGAAACTATGTCCCTTTTTCCTACACAGGAAGACCTCAGCCAGGAGGTGGCTGTGGAAGGTGGCAGTCAGGAGGAGGCAGGGGTTAGTGGCAGCCACCAGCTGGGTAGTGGCAGCCAAGAGGGGGCTAGGCCTCGGAGCCTGACTGACACCCAAACCCCTCCCCTCCGCCCTCCGTACAAAAGGGCGAGAAGGGGGGGTTATGCGGCACAGTCAGCGCTCCGGATGATAAGAGAGGCTTCAGACTCCCTACATGCCACACCCGCCGATGAGGAGACCTTTGGCTCGGTGGTTGTCACAAAAATGATGGGTATGGAGGTGAGGCAACGCAACATGTGTGAGGGGCTCATCCTCCATGTCCTAAATAAGGGTAGGGCTGGGGAGATGACCCCAGTCACACATGTTTGCCATAGCTACCATGCTCCACCTCCTCCTCCTCCTCCTTCTGCCACCCCACCAGCACGACAGCCACAGCGTGCAAGGAAGCGTGGAAGGAAGACCTGAGAGTGACGACCTGCAATCAGTCTGGTCTGAGAGAAGATGGAGCCTCTCGTAGTACCAGAGCCTGGGGACCTAGATGGCATCTGCTGCAGTTCCGGATACTTTGGACTTCACGACCAGATTGCACTCCCCTTAATATACGTACTCCTCAGGCCCCCAATTTTCTACGCTTGAACAATGATGGTTGCCGTGGGGGGCCAAGACTTTGCAAATTCCCCAAGTTTCACCATGGCTGCGTTCCTCTTTGGTTTGTTGGTGTGACCTAAATAAAGGTTTTTTGGATTTGAAATAATCATTGACTATTGTGTTTTACTTTGCTACAATGACAGTTTTTCTTTGAGTAGGCTGGTACATTTCACTAATCCTAAAGTAGAATTAACAAGGGGCAACAACAACAAACAACCTCCTAGTAAATTTAAGCAAGAAATACAAATGTAAATAATGTGTTTTTGGTAATTTGAGACACACAACCCCCCTCCAAAAAAAAAAAAAAAAAAAACATTCAAATATGTATTCCCCCCCAAAAAAAAAAAAAAAGACTAATCATGGTAAAAAAATAACAAAGATTCTTTTCCGTTCAGAGTAAAAATAAACATGTAGTGTATAAATGGTGCAAAGTAATAAAGAAGTAAGTTTGTGAGAAGTGCGGGTGAATAGGAGCAGCTAAAAGATGTCATTCTTGTTGCATTGTAAAGAAAAAGAGAATGCGCTGCATTAAAGACATTTTAACATTGCAGCGTGACGAATGTGCTGTGTCGATTAGGAAAGGTAGTTTTACCTGACCGAGCGCTTCCGTCACAGAATTTCTTCTGAGCATGCGTAGCACTTTGTCCGTCGGACAAGCGTACACACGCTCGGATTTGGTGTGATCGGACCGGGTTGACGGCAAATCTTTCCAGCAGGAGATAAGACTTTGTCCGACGGACAAACCGACGAACACTGTCCGATGGTGCATACACACGGTCTGATTTTTCAACAACCTTGTCCGATCGGACCAAATTGATGAAAAAGTCCGACCGTGTGTATGGGGCTTTAGAGGTTCAGAGACCTGTGCCAGATCAATATCACAAAATGTATCACAGTCAGGGCTACAATACTTGTTAAGGCAACTTCAACTTGTGGTGCAATATCCTTGTTGATACCTGCAAGTGAATAACACCTGTTCATTGTGTTCAAACCACTGTTAGTATCATGATAGGAGTAATCATTATGAGTCCTAGTCTTGTTCACCGAACCTATATTATTATTCCATGATTTCTTATTTTTTCAAATCTGAAATTTCTTTTGGGAGGTTCCTCAGTCTTGCTATTTTTCAGCAGGGCCACTGCTCTAATAATATTGTTGGTAGAAAAACTTTGTTGGGAGCTTTATTAATTGTATCCTTCCACTCAAAGAATTTTCTGGTTGCACAATCCTCCTCATCCCTTTTAAACTTGCCCATGTGTATGAAAATTAGATTGTCCTTAAACCACGACACTACCTGCCTGGAATTTGCATGTTCTCCCTGTGCCTGCATGGGTTTCCTCTGGGTAATCCGATTTCCTCCCACACTCCCAAGACATGCTGGTAGATTAATTGTCTCCTGTCTAAATTGGCCCTAGTATGTGTATGTATGAATGAGCATTAGGGACCTTAGATTTTAAGCTCCTTGAGGGCAGGGACTGATGTGAATGTACAATGTATATGTAAAACGCTGCCTAAATTGACGGCGATACATAATGTACCTGAAATAAAAACATAATTGTATTATTATTGGTGCAAATCTGTGACCATTTGGGATCTATACAAGAGGAATACAACTTGGGCACTGGACACTCTGTGTAACCTGGAAGTGGTGAGGACATCACTCTGTGGGCTGGTCAGAGCATAGCAGTTCTATCCCTGGTGGTCTTGCACCTTTGTGAGCTGGTCTCTGCAGTGCACAGCACAGCTCTCCTCCAGCTGTGTTCCCTGGGGTGGTTCTGTTACTTTCCTTCCCCCTTGATTGGCTATGAGTGGGTAGGCTGAATTCCACACCATTGGCATCAGGGCACACTCCCAAGGCACAATGACTTGTTCCTACATGTAAGGGAATATTACTGTCTTCAGTAAAGTGTTTGGTTTGCTGCTAATTGGATTCCTTGTTCTTCCGGGGTCTGTAACTGCCTGTTTTTTGTCCAGGAGGAAAAGTTCCCACCCTGAAGGGCTGCTGCCCTTCTAGGCGGCCCAGATTAAATTCTACTTATGATCACATATTATGCTAAAGCTGAGGGCTTGTTTGCTGCAAGTCTCTGGAACTAATGAGGGTATTTTGCAGGGTGCTTTGTCAGGAGGCTTCAGTGCCTCATCACTGCTATCCACGGGTAAAAATAATAGTCCCATGTTTCAGATAGAGAGAATTCTCCTTGGTTTTGGAAGTGACAGCTGCCACCATTGTCATCTCTCCATGCCGAATGTGCTCTGGTTCTCAGGTAAATCGAAACTGCTCCAGATTGATTAAATCTAGGACTTTTTTTTAGCAGAGGGTTTGTCAGGAGAAGCACTCTTGGTATACAGTCCCCTGCACTTTGACTCAACCCTGGTAGCTGTGGGGGAATCTGAATATAGCTGCACCAAACTGGAAGAATCAGGGCCAGGGGGATCATCCTCAGGCTCCAAAGCTGTGAAGCTGAATCCTCTGCCTCAGGCTTCCACTGTTGTCACCATCATGAAGCCTGCTGCTGAGGTGTGTTCAGTGGCTGTAAAACTAGATGTCATCCATTTAGGGTGTTGATCAACTTTAAGAGTAGCACAGGGTGAGGGTTTCTTGACAGCATAACCTCCCTACAAAGGGTTTTCCATCACCATTCACCATAACTTTAATTACAATACAGTTGAAAAGCGTAATAATGACTTAAGCTACTGTAGTTTTAGTTCTATATATAGCTATGGAGTTATAGTTATTTCTTTTTTTTATAAAAGAGTAGTTCTTGGTTACAAACATTGACCTTTCCTGCATTCTGACTGTTTTGCCAATCTCTGCTATATTGTTCAAACTTACACAATTAAATGCTAAGTCCTTGCTGTAAAACCTTACATAATAGGAGATGATATGATTTATTTCCCAGTGTGTTCTTTAATAATACTAGTTTTTTTTTCCATAATGTTCCAGTGTGTTTCTCTGTACATATACTGTATTAGCCGACCTTCATTCAGTCTGCCTTGGCACACATTGGATTCCGGCCCTGGCTTTTCCACTTGCAGGGGTTTAGCGGATCCTGGGCCAGGGTACCAACACTAAACCTATCATCCTAATTACCATTAGATATTTAGGGCCCTTTCAGACCTTTGTGGTCAATTGTGGTGTGTTACCACATGTTCATTAATTTGTGTTGCATTATAGGATGCCAACACATGGCAACCTATGGAAAACTTGCCTTTCTGCTTTATTTTACACAGGGCAGATTCATTGGTGTCTATTGTACTTGAGTATTGTGGCACCTTTCCAAATAAATGTCTTTGTGATGCACTGCACAAAGTGCATATCACATAGAACTGTAGGGGTCAGTAAGGAACATCAGCAAATCACACCTTCAAAGAGTTAAACGCTGTATTTACCCTTCCCCAATCTCTTATTCCTGATGTCTACTTTATATTTTTGAACACAACATTAGGAGAATAAAGAGAGAGAGAGAGCAGCGCCGCTCTGAGAGTAGTTTGCTCACTTCACACATCAATCCCACATAACATTGGACTAGAGGCGGTTGAGTACTTCCTCTCACAAAACCCTCACATCAACTCAAGACAGGCAGAATTCATTATAGAAACCACCAAATTCTGCCTGACTCACAATTACTTTCTTTTTGAACAAAAACACTACCTGCAAACACAAGGCACAGCCATGGGGGCAAATTTTGCACCTAGCTACGCCAACCTGACCATGGGCCTCTGGGAACATCGCTCCATTTGGAACAATAACCCCTTTTCCAAACATATAGTTTACTTTGGCCGATACATTGATGACATCGTCATCATCTGGGATGGCTCCCGGCCTCAAGCAGACACCTTTGTCACTTATTGTAACGCCAACAACCTAGGCCTGTCTTTCACTTCCGTTTGTGATCCAGACACTTTAGCCTTCTTGGACCTAGAACTTAGTCATTCCAACAACCTTATTCACGCCAAAAACTACACCAAACCCACCGCAGGCAACTCCTACCTCCATTTTCAAAGCTGCCATCATCCAAGATGGATTTCGAACATACCAAAAAGCCAATTCTGCCGCCTAAAACACAACTGCACCCGCTTAGAAGATTACGTAGAACAAAGCACACTATTCAAAAAGAAATTTTCAGAAAAAGGATACCCCAGCACCCTAGTCAATGATGCCTACAATCACTTTCTTAGCGAAGTACCAAGACAAAACAAACCATCACCCATCACATCTTCCCGAGCGCCTAGATTCATCACTCAATTTCATACACAACACAGAAAAATGGAAAAAATCTTCCACAAACACTGGGGCATACTACGAAAAGACCCCCACCTCAAAGACAGTCTGGACGAAAAACCGAAAATTACATACAGAAGAGCACAAAACCTAAAAGGAAAAATAGCACCTAGTAAATTGAAGACACGAAAAAACAATTCAAATCGCACAACCACTTTTTTAGAAGTCAAAGGCATGTACCAATGCCGAAAATACAACTGTCTTACATGCAAATTTGTTCAACACAAACAGAAACATTTTACCACAAAAGAACAAACTTACAAACTTGACCAATTCTACAACTGCTCTACGGAATTCATAGTATACTGTCTCTCCTGCCAAAGTAACCTACTCTATGTAGGCCGCATTACCCGAACACTACGAAAAAGATTTTGCGAACACAGACGATCGATCGAGGAAAAGAAGAACCTGACTATCCCAAGACATTTTACGGAATTCCACCAAGGCTCCACCAATGGCCTACATGTTTGGGCCATAGAAACCATCCCTGACACTTTCACTAGAGCGGAACGCATCAAACGCCTATGCGAGAGGGAAACCTTCTGGATCTACACCCTGGACAGTCTCAAGCCAGGGGGACTCAACGAGGAGATCGAAATCCACTCCATTTTTTAGCCACCACTCGTTGCCCCCCATCTCCTTCCCCCCCCCTCCCCCAAAAATCCCCCCCGCACAAAAATACTCCACCACCTTCTTCGAAACACCCTTCCCCCACTCCTAAGGACCAGCCCCGTGTATAGTGTGTTTATATATATATATATATATATATATATACATGCTTGCAAATTTTTTTCTCATAACCCAAAAAAAAAACCCAAGCCCCCCCTTCTTATTATTACCATTATTTTTACCAGTCACCAACAGTCATCAGAGCAAGCGTCACTTCCATCCCCCATCACACCATTTCCATCTCTTAAATGTTCCCCCCATCATCTACATATATTTTCTGAAACTAGGAGCCATTTCACCTTTTTTTTTTATATATATATATATATATATATATATACGTCTTTTTACATGTGTATATATATATATGTACACTTTCATGGAATTTTTCCTTATTATCCAAAAACATCCCTTTTTTATATATATATATTTTTATACCTAACTTTCATATAAATTTTACTTATACAGATTTTATATATCTTTATATATACATATATTTTAATACAGCTCTTTAATACAGCATTGTAATCACTTCCTATTCTTTCTCATTCTGATCACATCTATATCTCCATTCTGCAGCACACTCCAATTGCCCACATTATTTCATGCATACTATAAACTCTCCCCTATATATAAATAATATATCCTCCATTTTCCACCCATCATCTCTCATCCCTTTCTCCATCCTTCCTTTCTATTTTTATTCCTCACCTCATCCACACTACTGTCATTCTATAATATATTGACCCACCAAACTACAATCCCCATCAGCCCTCTCTCTCCCAGTCCAGTCCACACTCACATTCCCTCCCCCTCCTCATGATTGCTTCCACATCATCACCTTAACCCTCGTGCTATACACATTTTAAACAGTCAAAACATCTCAGCACAAATTATGTTACCAAACATGAATGATCCTTTTAAACTTCTCACAACACTCCTAATACATGATCAGCGCTGGCCAATTTTAAAGTTTTTAAAGTATAAAGATAGATACCGCCCCCATTTTTTTTCTCCCACACTCCCCCTTCGCCCACTATAAAAATGTGTCTACAAGCTGCGGCTGTTTACACCGCCTGATGAAGGAGCACGCATGCTCCGAACGCGAGCGCTTCCAACCACGCCCACCAACGTCATCAATCCTGCTGATGTGCCTATCCTGGGATGCACTCACCTCGGAACCACGAGACGCAAGGGACCGGGTTGCGTTTCCCCACCATAGCCATGACACCGGAGGACGGCCGAGGACTTCAGACAAAAATAAAGATACCGCTACGTGCCTGATATTTTTAAACAAAGTTTGAGTACATACTTTCTTTTTAATTTCACATACAGTTCCCACTTTAATCAGACCCACTACTCTCAGAGCGGCGCTGCTCTCTCTCTCTCTCTTTTCTCCTCCACACCAGAGTCTCTTCTGCTCTATAGAGCCGGCTGCCGCATCCTACAAGCACACACTTTTACTCCTGGACTGAGAAAAAAACTGTCCAAAAAACACATCACTGTTTCTCCTCTTCAGCCCCCACTCTCTCTCGCCCAACCTCAGTGTCACTCCATCTGTGACCCCCCATACTCGCTCATCACTAGCTGTCGTCGGCGCTTCATCCTCCCCCTCTCCACAACATTAGGAGAATGGCAGTTTAACCTCTCCACTTTTTAAAAAAAATAACTCTATTTCCTTGAAATACTGATTTATTACATATTACTGACAGAAACATAAGGACATGCAAAAGCTGTTAATATGGACACCACTGTAGTATCTTACTCCATCTTATAAACCTGAATGCTACAGCACTGATATCTTTTCCATTTATCTATCCAGTGGATTTTGTTACTGATGTTAATTTCACAGGTTAAATACTGCACAGTATACCAACTACATTTGTGCAAATTAACAGAATTACTCCTACATATAAATGTATAATTTGTACAGAGGACATATATTAAATATGACCACCACCAAACGGCGGAATGCAAAAACATAAAATATGTATGAAATTATGTAAATACATTGGAAAAAGTCTTCCAGCTAAACTTGTCTAGCAGTGTTTTGAAGCCTTGCCAGAAAAGAAATAAAAGCAGCAGTCAGTCCTCTATTTGGACATCTGTTTTATTCCAGGAAAAGATTTGGGGAGGAATTCTTCCATTACTGCCAATTGGTTTCTTGCAGTCAATAGCCTTTTCACCTGTCTGCTGATGGACCAGGAAGGTAGAGCTACTTAATAAAGACTTTTAACTTCTCCAGCAGGTGGAAAAGTAAACCACAAAGCAGAATAAACTTTAGGGAAATATCAGGCAAGCATTAGTGCATGCTGTATTTCCTTAACAGAGAGGCTCAGTGTTAATATTCTCTTCTAAGCTACATTGTATCTGCATAGAAACGTATTTAGATAATTTTTCCTACCACTCAAGCAGGATGTTGGGGATACAACTTTCAAAATGCTCACCCACACGCCAAGACCCCCTAACCATAAAGTGTCAGTCCACCTAAAACAAATATTTCAGGGTTTAACACTCCTGAAAAGGCTGGATTCTGAAGAGCGAGGAAGAATACATAAAAAAAATCCATACACTGAAGGATTTGTCAACAATCTGGATTTGTTGGTGGAGGATCTGCTTTCCATATTCAACTTTTTTTTTTTTTTGTGTAACATCTTTATTGGATTATTACGATACAGAGTATAAACCAGCTAAAACAGAGTTACTTGGATAAACTTTAATTTATGAGACTTTGTTTGCACTGTTATATAAAATTTGAACTTATGGTTATTTATTATTATTTTACAATCTTCTTTCCAACTTAAAGCAATTAGGGTTTCAGGGTTATGTTTAAGTGTAACTAAACCCAAGAACAAAAATACATTACACTGCAGCATAAAATTATGTAAATGTAGTGACTGCATTAGTTTTTATTTTTCAGGGAAAAAACATTTTTTGCAAGGACAGAAATTACATGTTGATCTCCTGAAATTCAGTACCCTTGTCACTTCCTGTGAGATAAACTGGAAAAAAAAATATTCTTCCTCTCCAAATAATTCACTTCATTACTCTCATGTAATTGAGATGAACAAAGGCAGACATGTTTACAATCCAGAGGTCTAAAAGTTGAACCCTAATATTTTACTGAGGTCATAATAGCAGAAAAAAATTCTTCAAAGTACAGAAAAATGCATGATAACACTGACATTTTGGAGAAATGGTGGTTCCCGTTTTCAAAGTCAGAGATACTGTAAATACACATGCTAAGAGAGCACGAAGATTTATATAGACCCATCACTACTAACCAAAATCAAACTCACCTGTGTACTTGCTGATATCTCATGCTTAGTTCAGGCAAACTGTGCACAGAAAAAAACCCAATGCACTTCCATGGCATCATGATAGACAGCCAAAAGATTATTCCAATATAAAATAACAAAAATGTCAGGGCCCGTATAGAACCAAGAAAAAATATCAACAAAACAGTGTGTAATACTGCATGTTACACCCAAATGTAGGTAATGGTAAGCTGCTTACTCAAGATAGGAAGAAAGTCTGTCATGTATTCCGCTGCACCAACTGAGCATGCCCACATTTTCTAAGGACCAGAAATCATGCATTCCTGTGCCATAAGTGATGTAGAAAGTGTCATCACTTATATCTGTTAAAAAAAAAAAAAGTGTCATCACTTTTGCATAAAGCTATGAAATGGTC
Organism: Lithobates sylvaticus; assembly: GCA_028564925.1. NCBI lineage: Eukaryota > Metazoa > Chordata > Amphibia > Anura > Ranidae > Lithobates > Lithobates sylvaticus. The sequence continues at coordinate 101,717,005 of CM053030.1, read as the reverse complement.
ACAAGAGACACGTTGATTAGTTGGGCCAGTAACCTAGGGAACCAGCATTCCTAAAGTGAAACTTTCATTAAAACAAAACTAAAAAAGTTCTTTTATGTTTTTTTTTTTTTTTTTTCAAAGCCAACCAGTTCTTGTTCATTATTATCATTATTTATATATTCTTTTGCTTTTTTTTTTCATTATTATCATTATTTATATATTCTTTTGGCTTTTTTTTTGCCCAACCAATCAACTTGTCTTGTCCTGATGATTCATAGCTTTATGGAAATTTGGGACAGTATTGCATAATTTTTCATCCTTAGAGCACATGTGCAGTTGGTGCAGTATCAGGGAACGGAACACACTCCTCATTTAGTAAATCCGGAGAGTGCAGCTGTGCAGAGTAGCCAATTAGCTTCTAACTTCTGCTTGTTCAATTAAACTTTGACAAAAAATCCCGGAAGCTGATTGGAAACTGAATGCAGACTGCACCAGATTTTACACTCTCCAGTTTTAGGTAAGTCAACCCCTCTGTATCCTCCCCTATTTCTTCTCCCCATTGTTATTCAGAGATGTCCTCTTACCATTACTTGTATTAGGGTATACCATGCAGTAGAATAGCCCTGCACTTTTTGCCTGGACTGGCACCATCTGCACCAAATAAGTTTATCTTGGTCCCATCAGACCACAGGACATGGTTCAAGTAATCCATGTCCTTAGTCTGCTTGTCTTCAGCAAACTGTTTGCAGGCTTTCTTGTGCATTATCTTTAGAATAGGCTTCCTTCTGAGACGACAGCCATGCAGACCAATTTGATGCAGTGTGCGGCCTATGGTGTGAGCACTGACAGGCTGACCCCCCCTTCAGCCTCTGCAGCAATGCTGGCAGCACTTATATGTCTATTTCCCAAAGACAACCTCTGGATGTGACACTGAGCACGTGCACGCAACTTCTTTGGTCAACCATGGCAAGGTCTGTTCTGATTGGAACCTGTCCTGTTAAATCACGGTATGGTCTTTGCCACCATGCTGCAGCTCCGTTTCAGATCTTGGCAATCTTCTTATAGCCTAGGCCATCTTTATGTAGAGCAACAATTCTTTTTTTCAGATCCTTAGAGAGTTCTTTGCCATAAGGTGCCATGTTGAACTTCCAGTGACCAGTATGAGAGAGTGAGAGTGATAACACAAAATTTAACACACCTGTTCCCCATTCACAGTTCAGACCTTATAACACTAACTAGTCACATGACACCGGGGAGGGAAAGTGGCTAATTGGGCCCAATTTGGACATTTTCACTTGTGTACTCACTTTTATTGCCAGCGGTTTAGATATTATTGGCTGTGTGTTGTGTTATCTCCCTTATCGAAGCCGGACTTAAAGTTCTAACACGATGGTACTATGTTCCTTCCAGGCTAGCGACTTTATTACACTGTTATACAAGCTGTACACTCACTGTACACTCACTACTTTACATTATAGCAAAGTGTCATTTCTTCAGTGTTGTCACATGAAAAGATATAATAAAATATTTATATAAATATTTTCAAAAATGTGAGGGGTGTACTCACTTTTGCAAAATACTGTATATATGTGCTCTATTAGTGTGTACATTTGTCGGTCACCTTTAGAAAGGGAACTACTGTGCCTTTGAAATGTTGGAGTTGTCATGCATTTTCCTGTATTTTGAAGGTCTTTTTTCAGAATTTATGCCCTCAAAATATTGAGGTTCAACTTTTTGGGTACTGGCTTTTTGTCACAATGATTAAAGTCCTTCTTTGTTTGCAACTATGGTTTCCTCCATATATACAATAGAGCAGTGGTTCTCAACCTCAGTCACCAAGTACCACCAATCAGGTTTCCTTTACTTTGCACAGCTGCTTTAAATCAATATTAATGACATGTTATTGATAAGAGCTATTTTATCTAAGAGAAGTTCCCAAAACATGGCCCGTAGGGGGTTGTCAAGTACCTGGTGGTAGAGCCTGATATGCAGGCGGCCTCTCTTACACCTCTGACTCTAGAGCAGACATGAGGCGCAGGAGTGCAGAGTCGCACAAGTGCCTAGCAGGACCCCTGACAGCAGGGCTGGACTGGAGCTCCTAGCTGGGTTGTGGAGGAACACCGACACAGCAGAAGTCCAGGAACAGTGGTAAGCAGGAAGCTGGAACAGACTGGTACTGGAACACCATAGGCTGAGGAGCAGATGCAGCTGCTGGAGGGATGGACGCACTCAAAGGGCTGGATAGAAGGCAGGTACAGGCAGGCCGGGTCATACACAGGCGGACAAGTCAGGAACTAATGCAGAGACTGGAGCGGACTCAGGGTACAGGCTGGATCGGCAACGGGCTGGCAGTGAAGTAGCAGAAGGAGCAGGAAGGTGCGGAGTGAAGGACAAGACGGGGTCGGATGCAGGCAGAAGGCAGGAACGTCGGCAAACAAGCCGGGTCACAAGAGGTAAAGCAGAAACACACGGGGAAAGCTGTAGAGTAGACAGTATTGAGTCTGGGTGCTGACCCAGTTTAAATAGACTATTTTGGCGCCATGACTGTCACAAGGTGCACACGCACATGCGCGTGTGCATCGGCACGCGCAGGCGCACCTGCGGCACACTCCTAACAGGAATTGAAGTTTCCAGACGTCTTCTATGGCTACCATCTTGGTTGCTGGCATGCCCTTCCTTATAGGGGTACTTGAGGACTGAGGTTGAGAACCACTGCAATACAGGACCGAGCATAGTCATCCAGGCAATGTTTGTTAAGTGTGTTACTCATGGTGGTATCAGCTAAAAATAAAGAGAAATATGCCTGAAAAAATAAAATTAATGTGGGCATCTCATCTAGTGACTGGTAAACTGCAATATAATAAATATTTGTTTTGGGGATTAGATACTCTTTAGGGATTAAGGGTTGCAGTTTAGAGATGAGGCTAATGCCGCGTACACACGTTCGGACTTTGTCCACCGGACCTAGTCCCCACACACACCCGCCCACCACACACAACTTCCCCACACACGCCCGGACTTCCGAGCGTGTGACTTGCCCACACACACCCGGACTTCTCCGGCAGACAATCCGCGGGACTTTTGAAAATGAACGGACTTGCCCACACACGGAGCAGTTTGTTCATTTAGAACGTAACTGCAGGTAGACGGAGCTAGCGAAGGCAGTGAATGCCGCCACGCTAGCCCCGTCACCTGGCATGGATTTAAAGGGACTCCCCACGCCGAAAAAACGGCGTGGGGTCCCCCCCAAATCCATCTCAGACCCTTATCCGAGCACGCAGCCCGGCAGGCCAGGAAAGGGGTGGGGACGAGCGAGCGCCCCCCCCCCCCCTCCTGAGCCGTACCAGGCCGCGTGCTTTCAACATGGGGGGTGCCCTGGGAAAGGGGGGCCGTTCGGCCCCCCCACCCCAAAGCACCTTGTCCCCATGTTGATGAGGACAAGGGCCTCTTCCCGACAACCCTGGCCCTTGGTTGTCGGGGTCTGCAGGCGGGGGCTTATCGGAATCTGGGAGAATAAGGGGGCCCGGCCCCCCACCTACGATCCTACGATGTACCCCTACCCATTCACCTAAGGTGTAAAATGTAAAGTAAAAAAACACACAATTTTGAAAAAATATTTTATTGCACTGCTCCGGGGGTCTTCTTCTGTCTTGGGGGTCTTCTCGCCGGACTCCTCCGCCATTTACCTAGCTCTTTTACCGAGCGGAGGAGGCCGGCTACCTTCTTCGTCGTCGACGCCGTCGCCTGGGGGTCTCGATCCGCCTTCGGGGGTCTCCCACCTTCTTCTTCTTCTTCCGATGTTCCGATGTTGACCCGTTGCTCTCTCTGGCCGGAATGCCAGAGCCGCGCTGTGCTGGGACTTATATAGGGACAAGGGGACAGGGTCATATGCTCATGTCACATGGTGACCCCGCCCCCCTGTGATGTCACAGTCCCAGCATCCTCCAGCGCCCACACACGAGGGGATTGTCCGGTGGACTTGAGTCCAGCGGACAATCCCGCGGGATAGTCCCTTCGTGTGTACGCGGCATAAGTGTTAATCTTCTTTTTAGGAGTTATGTCATGTATTAAAGCATGGTGGAAGGGATGTTTATGAGTAAGAGGTAACCTAAGGGTCTTGTGCAGTGTCCCTTTATATTTAGACTTATTTTTGAAGCTCCTACACTGTGAACAACCTGTCCTGATCAATGATCAACATACCCAGTCAAGGGCATTTGTGGCTTTTGTGCTGACCCATTAGTGTATTTATTCCAAAGAAAAAAAACATAGAATTTAACTGACAGTTGCTGACAAGCCCAAGTAATGAACTGGGTGATTAATTAGTTCTCTCATTTCTAGTTATTTGGTGAAAAGTAGTATTCAACTTAAACTATTTGTTTTCTAATTTATTACATAGTTTAATAACATAAAAAAACTATTATTGCACAGTAAAGTAATATCAAAGACAGAAAGTTTATTTTTTTGTTTCAGACTCTGTTTAAAGAAAAGTGAACTTTAAAGGACCAAACCGTAACAACATAAAAAATTAACAAACACCTGCATTAACAGGAATATTTTTTATGGCATTGCCCAAAACCATGTTAATCACAGATATAACAGCAGGGATTACCTCGATGACGTTCTCCTTCTTCTCCCTTAGTTGAATTATTATTTTAGAACTTTTCCTACTTAAATCTTCTTTACTCCTTAGTCAAAACAGTTATTCTTTGCAATTTCCTGTTTGTCATTTTCCTTTTCTTGATTCGGCTGATCAAAGATACTTCTGGTATTTTTTAAACCCTGTTTTATGACCTAATTTTTATGGTTAGTATTTTAACAGGCTTGTAGTCTCAATGCACTTTTTTTATTTTTTCTACGACCTCTTAAAGCTTTCAATCTTACATCCTTTGACTCCGTTCTGTTGCCAATGCTTTGCAATTTATTAAAAATGGATTGAACACTGCAAAAAATATTAACAAAGTTCAACAGTTCAGCAGATTTAATGTACAAAATTATTTCTACAGTCATGTCCATGTCACAGGAAATTCTTCAAATACTGAATCTTTCCAAGGCAATCTTCGGCTGGTTCTAAAGCCAGGAAGCGCAATAGGCTTTATACCGTTCAATGGCAAATATGTATTGAAATAGTCTAAATAATTCCACAGAGGGATGCTTTTGTTTATCTTATTTTAGCTCTGTCAAATAATCTCTGCTTGGTTTCTTCGTTATTCCTTTGAAAATGTTCAGTCTGATTCCAGAATGCATTAGTGTTTACTTTATCAAAGCCCAGACACTGATATAAAGCAGACATTACGGGTGGACTTAGTCACAACACTTACTTTTTTATATCACCGCTAAATTGGAATTAAGTGCAAATTAATAACCGTACTGTTGCTGTTTACATGTCAAGCTCACAGTCTGTGCAGTCTATCAAACGCTCAAGGTATTTTCTGTTCTGTGTGTTTTGAAGGCTATTGTTAAGGAAAAGCTGGAGTATTAGGAACAAGAGTTTGGGGAAAAACAACGCTGACTGAAGCTTTAATGTCCCTTCTATACACTGGTAAATAAACCATAGCCACAAGCACAAACAACACTTCAAAATTGATTTAACAAAAGTCATCTGTAAATATAAATGTGATGCCATTAGTGATATCATTATTGATGTTATTTCTAATGGGGTTTTATGAATTAGAACTGTACTTCTGCAAAACAAATAGATTTTCTTCTAACATATCCACATATAGATATCTTTATAGGGATTTTTCATCAAAAATAGGTATTCTCTATCTACCTTTGAACCTACCATGTAAAAATACAGAAGAACATCTACCTCCCACAGTCACAGATGTTTTTACCATAACAGCATTATGGGCCAATGTCTATGGCAGGGGGTTAGTGATGTCATCATAAAGCTTTAAAGTTACATATTGTGGAAACCTTTCCCTTTTTTTGTTTTCGTCTTTCGCCACTTCTGGACATTAGCAGTTAACCTTTTCACTGCCAGTGCCATTTTTGCATTTTTTTTTTGCACACGTTTAAAAAAAATTTTTAGGCCTGAAGATTTTTCATGTTACGCGATATTACCACAGAGGTTTAGGAAACACAATATTTCAGTGAAAAACACACTATAGTGAATTTTAAGGCAAATAAACGCAATAAACTATCCAAATTTTTGGTAAAATACAAAAGACAAGGTTGCACCGAGTAAATAGATACCAAAACATGTCAAACCTAAAATTTGTGTGTGCCCGTGAAATGGCGACAAACTTCAGTACACTATATTTTCTATAGATATATATAGAAAAAGAGGGGCACATGGGACTTTAAATGAAGCATGTCAATTGAAAAAGAATATATAAATGATAGACACATGCGAGTAGGTAAATGGTTGGGTTTAATTTAAGGTCAAAGACCCCCAAAAGGGTCGTCCATCGTTTTGAAGCATGCAGTGGTGTAAATGCATGTATGATCGAGGTAAGAACATATATTGTAATCATAATCAAAGAATATGCATGCAAACAAATCAATGGACATATATAGATGCAGTTCATAATAGAAATGCATAAATTAAAAATTGCCAATCAGAAGAACGAAATCGCATGAACGCATGCGAGTAGGTAAACTGATTTGGATTTAATTTAAGGTCACTGACCCCAAAGGGTGGTCCATGGTTTTGAAGCATGCAGTGATGTAAATGCATGTATAGTCGAGGTAGGAGCCATAATGTGAATCATAATCATCAGAAAATCTGCATGCAGACAAATCAATGGACATACATAGATGCAATTCATAATAGAGATGCATAAATTAAAATTAAAAATTGCCACTCAGAGTGACGAAATCGCATGAGGGGAGTCAAAACTCAATGGAACAAAGTTAATAGTATTTGGCAAAATGGAACCTAGCTAAAGTGACAGAAATCTATGGCATGCTTCCATCCCGAGTTAATGTATATGGGGAAAGAGGGGCCAATGGGACTTTAAATGAAGCATGTTAAATGAAAAATAGATAAATAAATGAAGATAGTAAAACCATGCGAGAAGGTAAACTGATTTGGATTTAATTTAAAGTCACAGACCCCTAGGGGTAGTCCCTAAAGTAAATAACCCCTAGGGGTAGTCCATGATTATAAAGCATACAGTATTGTGAATGCAAATATAATTAGAGAAAGAACATACATTGTAGTCATAATCATCAGAGGATCTACGTGCAAACAAATCATTGGACATACAGAGATGCAATTCATAATAGAAATACACAAATTAAAAATTGCCAATCAGAGTAACAAAATCGCATGAGATGAGTACAAACTCTACGAAACAAAGTTGATAATATCAGGGATTAAAATAGACTTGATTAAGCATCCTAAGTTTGAAAACCCGACGCGTTTCTTGGCTTCATGCCAGTCATCAGGGGTGGGATGCATGTTTGATGCTAAAAAAGCAAAAGAATATAACAGATATTAAATATATGTGGAATCTCAGCTAGAGAGAAAAGGGTATCAGCCTGATCTGTTTGGTTGGGAAGGTTACTTACAAAATAGCCCAAAGTGGGCAGAACTTCCAGCAGTGGGATCTGTTTTGGCCTAGGATGCAACTGTCTCATCCGGGGTTGAGGCAGGGTTCCGACCAACCCCCCAACAGTTGGCATTAGTCAGGGGGCGGGCCAGGGGGAACAAGAGCCAGCCGATCCAGACGCCCTCAACACTGGTCCACTTAGTTTGAAAAATGCATGTGTTGACCCAATCTGAAAAAAATGGGAGTGGAAGGATGAATAGGGGGAAAAAAAAAAAGAAGAAGGTTTTGGTGTGTGCCAAAAAGATGAGTGTTGGAATCAAAGTATAATGAATAAATGTGGACTAATTGCTAATGAATGTGTAATGAGCACATGAAGGATCATGAAATGTTAAAAAGTGAATGAAATCAAAAAAATTCTAAATCGCCCAATGGGAACATGAGGAAATGTGTGTGCAGTGCTCAAAATCAATAAATATATAAATATGTGTGTGCATTAGGGGAGCAATAAACTCTGTTACCTTTGTGTTGAATGACAACTGCTAAAAAGAGGTGCCTTCCTGGTGGAACACAGTGGAGGAATGAGCCGTCTGTCGGTCCCAGCTGATATACCCCGGCCCTTGGGCGGGTCCCTACCAACGTCATGTGACGTCATTAGCAGCTGTAGGGAGATGAGGGAACACTAGCAGCTGAGGATAATCTGTACCTCAGTGGGTGTCAACTCATCTCAGCTGCGACGTAGATGGACAAAAAATAAACAGACTTCCACCTTGAGGCGTCTGATGACGCCGCTTGAGGGGCCTGTCTATGCATGACGCCGATGCGCTGAGATCGAACCCCACCGCCCTCTAAAGTATATGGAGGGAGGTAGGGAGGGAGCTGAGCGCATCGCAACCCCGGAAAAAAGACTGCAATGCATCCAGCAGCCACAGCCCAAGTGCTGGATTAATCAATGAATAGATTCCTGGAAGTTACCTGGAAGAAAAAATAAATAAATAAAATTGTTCTCAGTAGCTGAGAAAAACACATATATAACATCAATTATAAGGTATGGAATCTCAGGCTTTAAAACCTGAAGCTAGGATTTTAAAATTAAAATGAGGACATAAATTGAGGTATAAATCCTTTTTGAATATTTAAATAAAGGATGAAAAATGGTTAATGGTAATAATAGTAATGCAACGTGGTCGCCCAGGGAGCGGTTTTGTCTTCCGCCCAAATATATACATTTTTAGGGAAATGACCTAGCTGCAATAACGAATGTCAATGGCATGCTTCCATCCCGGGTTAATATATATATATATAGAAAAAGAGGGGCACATGGGACTTTAAATGAAGCATGTCAATTGAAAAAGAATATATAAATGATAGACACATGCGAGTAGGTAAATGGTTGGGTTTAATTTAAGGTCAAAGACCCCCAAAAGGGTCGTCCATCGTTTTGAAGCATGCAGTGGTGTAAATGCATGTATGATCGAGGTAAGAACATATATTGTAATCATAATCAAAGAATATGCATGCAAACAAATCAATGGACATATATAGATGCAGTTCATAATAGAAATGCATAAATTAAAAATTGCCAATCAGAAGAACGAAATCGCATGAACGCATGCGAGTAGGTAAACTGATTTGGATTTAATTTAAGGTCACTGACCCCAAAGGGTGGTCCATGGTTTTGAAGCATGCAGTGATGTAAATGCATGTATGGTCGAGGTAGGAGCCATAATGTGAATCATAATCATCAGAAAATCTGCATGCAGACAAATCAATGGACATACATAGATGCAATTCATAATAGAGATGCATAAATTAAAATTAAAAATTGCCACTCAGAGTGACGAAATCGCATGAGGGGAGTCAAAACTCAATGGAACAAAGTTAATAGTATTTGGCAAAATGGAACCTAGCTAAAGTGACAGAAATCTATGGCATGCTTCCATCCCGAGTAAATGTATATGGGGAAAGAGGGGCCAATGGGACTTTAAATGAAGCATGCTTCATTTAAAGTCTTTGATTATGATTACAATATATGTTCTTACCTCGATCATACATGCATTTACACCACTGCATGCTTCAAAACGATGGACGACCCTTTTGGGGGTCTTTGACCTTAAATTAAACCCAACCATTTACCTACTCGCATGTGTCTATCATTTATATATTCTTTTTCAATTGACATGCTTCTTTTAAAGTCCCATGTGCCCCTCTTTTTCTATATATATATATATTAACCCGGGATGGAAGCATGCCATTGACATTCGTTATTGCAGCTAGGTCATTTCCCTAAAAATGTATATATTTGGGCGGAAGACAAAACCGCTCCCTGGGCGACCACGTTGCATTACTATTATTACCATTAACCATTTTTCATCCTTTATTAAAATATTCAAAAAGGATTTATACCTCAATTTATGTCCTCATTTTAATTTTAAAATCCTAGCTTCAGGTTTTAAAGCCTGAGATTCCATACCTTATAATTGATGTTATATATGTGTTTTTCTCAGCTACTGAGAACAATTTTATTTATTTATTTTTTCTTCCAGGTAACTTCCAGGAATCTATTCATTGATTAATCCAGCACTTGGGCTGTGGCTGCTGGATGCATTGCAGTCTTTTTTCCGGGGTTGCGATGCGCTCAGCTCCCTCCCTACCTCCCTCCATATACTTTAGAGGGCGGTGGGGTTCGATCTCAGCGCATCGGCGTCATGCATAGACAGGCCCCTCAAGCGGCGTCATCAGACGCCTCAAGGTGGAAGTCTGTTTATTTTTTGTCCATCTACGTCGCAGCTGAGATGAGTTGACACCCACTGAGGTACAGATTATCCTCAGCTGCTAGTGTTCCCTCATCTCCCTACAGCTGCTAATGACGTCACATGACGTTGGTAGGGACCCGCCCAAGGGCCGGGGTATATCAGCTGGGACCGACAGACGGCTCATTCCTCCACTGTGTTCCACCAGGAAGGCACCTCTTTTTAGCAGTTGTCATTCAACACAAAGGTAACAGAGTTTATTGCTCCCCTAATGCACACACATATTTATATATTTATTGATTTTGAGCACTGCACACACATTTCCTCATGTTCCCATTGGGCGATTTTGAATTTTTTTGATTTCATTCACTTTTTAACATTTCATGATCCTTCATGTGCTCATTACACATTCATTAGCAATTAGTCCACATTTATTCATTATACTTTGATTCCAACACTCATCTTTTTGGCACACACCAAAACCTTCTTCCTTTTTTTTTTTTTTTTTTCCCCCTATTCATCCTTCCACTCCCATTTTTTTCAGATTGGGTCAACACATGCATTTTTCAAACTAAGTGGACCAGTGTTGAGGGCGTCTGGATCGGCTGGCTCTTGTTCCCCCTGGCCCGCCCCCTGACTAATGCCAACTGTTGGGGGGTTGGTCGGAACCCTGCCTCAACCCCGGATGAGACAGTTGCATCCTAGGCCAAAACAGATCCCACTGCTGGAAGTTCTGCCCACTTTGGGCTATTTTGTAAGTAACCTTCCCAACCAAACAGATCAGGCTGATACCCTTTTCTCTCTAGCTGAGATTCCACATATATTTAATATCTGTTATATTCTTTTGCTTTTTTAGCATCAAACATGCATCCCACCCCTGATGACTGGCATGAAGCCAAGAAACGCGTCGGGTTTTCAAACTTAGGATGCTCAATCAAGTCTATTTTAATCCCTGATATTATCAACTTTGTTTCGTAGAGTTTGTACTCATCTCATGCGATTTTGTTACTCTGATTGGCAATTTTTAATTTGTGTATTTCTATTATGAATTGCATCTCTGTATGTCCAATGATTTGTTTGCACTTAGATCCTCTGATGATTATGACTACAATGTATGTTCTTTCTCTAATTATATTTGCATTCACAATACTGTATGCTTTATAATCATGGACTACCCCTAGGGGTTATTTACTTTAGGGACTACCCCTAGGGGTCTGTGACTTTAAATTAAATCCAAATCAGTTTACCCTCTCGCATGGTTTTACTATCTTCATTTATTTATCTATTTTTCATTTGACATGCTTCATTTAAAGTCCCATTGGCCCCTCTTTCCCCATATACATTTACTCGGGATGGAAGCATGCCATAGATTTCTGTCACTTTAGCTAGGTTCCATTTTGCCAAATACTATTAACTTTGTTCCATTGAGTTTTGACTCCCCTCATGCGATTTCGTCACTCTGAGTGGCAATTTTTAATTTTAATTTATGCATCTCTATTATGAATTGCATCTATGTATGTCCATTGATTTGTCTGCATGCAGATTTTCTGATGATTATGATTCACATTATGGCTCCTACCTCGACCATACATGCATTTACATCACTGCATGCTTCAAAACCATGGACCACCCTTTGGGGTCAGTGACCTTAAATTAAATCCAAATCAGTTTACCTACTCGCATGCGTTCATGCGATTTCGTTCTTCTGATTGGCAATTTTTAATTTATGCATTTCTATTATGAACTGCATCTATATATGTCCATTGATTTGTTTGCATGCATATTCTTTGATTATGATTACAATATATGTTCTTACCTCGATCATACATGCATTTACACCACTGCATGCTTCAAAACGATGGACCACCCTTTTGGGGGTCTTTGACCTTAAATTAAACCCAACCATTTACCTACTCGCATGTGTCTATCATTTATATATTCTTTTTCAATTGACATGCTTCATTTAAAGTCCCATGTGCCCCTCTTTTTATATATATATATATATATTAACCCGGGATGGAAGCATGCCATTGACATTCGTTATTGCAGCTAGGTCATTTCCCTAAAAATGTATATATTTGGGCGGAAGACAAAACCGCTCCCTGGGCGACCACGTTGCATTACTATTATTACCATTAACCATTTTTCATCCTTTATTAAAATATTCAAAAAGGATTTATACCTCAATTTATGTCCTCATTTTAATTTTAAAATCCTAGCTTCAGGTTTTAAAGCCTGAGATTCCATACCTTATAATTGATGTTATATATGTGTTTTTCTCAGCTACTGAGAACAATTTTATTTATTTATTTTTTCTTCCAGGTAACTTCCAGGAATCTATTCATTGATTAAACCAGCACTTGGGCTGTGGCTGCTGGATGCATTGCAGTCTTTTTTCCGGGGTTGCGATGCGCTCAGCTCCCTCCCTACCTCCCTCCATATACTTTAGAGGGCGGTGGGGTTCGATCTCAGCGCATCGGCGTCATGCATAGACAGGCCCCTCAAGCGGCGTCATCAGACGCCTCAAGGTGGAAGTCTGTTTATTTTTTGTCCATCTACGTCGCAGCTGAGATGAGTTGACACCCACTGAGGTACAGATTATCCTCAGCTGCTAGTGTTCCCTCATCTCCCTACAGCTGCTAATGACGTCACATGACGTTGGTAGGGACCCGCCCAAGGGCCGGGGTATATCAGCTGGGACCGACAGACGGCTCATTCCTCCACTGTGTTCCACCAGGAAGGCACCTCTTTTTAGCAGTTGTCATTCAACACAAAGGTAACAGAGTTTATTGCTCCCCTAATGCACACACATATTTATATATTTATTGATTTTGAGCACTGCACACACATTTCCTCATGTTCCCATTGGGCGATTTTGAATTTTTTTGATTTCATTCACTTTTTAACATTTCATGATCCTTCATGTGCTCATTACACATTCATTAGCAATTAGTCCACATTTATTCATTATACTTTGATTCCAACACTCATCTTTTTGGCACACACCAAAACCTTCTTCTTTTTTTTTTTTTTTTTTTCCCCCTATTCATCCTTCCACTCCCATTTTTTTCAGATTGGGTCAACACATGCATTTTTCAAACTAAGTGGACCAGTGTTGAGGGCGTCTGGATCGGCTGGCTCTTGTTCCCCCTGGCCCGCCCCCTGACTAATGCCAACTGTTGGGGGGTTGGTCGGAACCCTGCCTCAACCCCGGATGAGACAGTTGCATCCTAGGCCAAAACAGATCCCACTGCTGGAAGTTCTGCCCACTTTGGGCTATTTTGTAAGTAACCTTCCCAACCAAACAGATCAAGCTGATACCCTTTTCTCTCTAGCTGAGATTCCACATATATTTAATATCTGTTATATTCTTTTGCTTTTTTAGCATCAAACATGCATCCCACCCCTGATGACTGGCATGAAGCCAAGAAACGCGTCGGGTTTTCAAACTTAGGATGCTCAATCAAGTCTATTTTAATCCCTGATATTATCAACTTTGTTTCGTAGAGTTTGTACTCATCTCATGCGATTTTGTTACTCTGATTGGCAATTTTTAATTTGTGTATTTCTATTATGAATTGCATCTCTGTATGTCCAATGATTTGTTTGCACTTAGATCCTCTGATGATTATGACTACAATGTATGTTCTTTCTCTAATTATATTTGCATTCACAATACTGTATGCTTTATAATCATGGACTACCCCTAGGGGTTATTTACTTTAGGGACTACCCCTAGGGGTCTGTGACTTTAAATTAAATCCAAATCAGTTTACCCTCTCGCATGGTTTTACTATCTTCATTTATTTATCTATTTTTCATTTGACATGCTTCATTTAAAGTCCCATTGGCCCCTCTTTCCCCATATATATTTTCTATAGGCGATGCTGGAGGTATGGTACTGGAATTATTGCTCTTACTCTGGCATGCACAGTGATATGTAACATGTGTATCACAATCAAAGTTTTCACGTAGAGGCACCCCCGTTGAATGTGTTCGTATGCTTGTATATGTGGGGTGGGGGCCTCAAAAAAGTTTTTTTGGGGGGGGGGGGGATTTTTTGTGCTTGGGTGTAACTTTATTTTTTTGCAAAATATATATATATATATATATTTTTTTTTTACTTAACTTTTTTTTTTACGTGACAGGTTCTCTTTAATGAGACATGCAGCCTCCTCTGGGCTCCAATTAATTATTTTGCAATGCAGATCACATTGCAAAACATTGCTTCCTGGCTAAGCTAGCTGGGGACACTGAGAGGCTGACCCAGAAGTGACATCACGGACACTGCTTTCTGGGTCACAGCAAGAAGGGGAGGAGAGTGGACATGTATCCGCTCTTCTCCCTTCCCTCCTCCTGCTAACCATATCAGTCCTGGACCCACAAACGGGCAAGCGGAGCCAGGAAAACCATGTGGGGGTTGCGGCAGCGCGGGGTGGCGTCGGTACCATGTGTGTGTGAGCAATCAGGATGAATGCTTTCACCTGACAGGCAGGAGTCTGCCTATCAATTTTACACACAATCCCGGGGGCTGCAGCCACTGGATTGTGTGTGAAACCCCTCGGTGTCAGGTCCGTACGACATACAGACCTGACAGCGAAAGGGTTCAATTCAGCAAAAGGACTGAAAGGGGTGCATAGGAACTGCAAGTCTCACAAGCATCTGTACACACATAAAGGATCATTAAAATGCATGAAAATTGTATAAAAATGGATGTGCATTGCCTTCCATTGGCTTGTATTTTTATGTGTATTAAATTGCTATGAGACCTTGTATGGGACAACATAATAAAAAAAAATTCCCCAGTAGATCTGCATTGTGTTGATGTTCATTTTCATGTATTTACATGCATTGTGTTATGTTAAAATGTATTTTAACACAATGCACCACATGACACGAGCATTATGGTGTGAATATGACACATAGAAAACAATTGATTTCTATGTGTCCTTGGGTGACTTACAATCTACCAGTGCATTAAAACTTCAGTATGTATGAACAGGGCTTTATAGTACAGGAGACTAGAAGCCATCTCTCCTTTTTCTTCTTTGGTGGACTGCATATAAAATAAACTGATAATGCCTCCATTAGCACATTTTAGCATTCGTTTAACTGGTTCCTGACAGATATACTGCAGCAGAATAGCTCCCCTGGGCAAAACCATGTACGGGTACATCCTTCCACTTTTCGGCCACCAGAAGGCGCAAGCCCGCTGCACGGCAGGGGATCCGATGCACTTGCTTGGCGGAAACGATCACCGTCGCCCATGCGCAATTGCATGCGTGAGCGCCAGCACTCGGATTTGTGTGTGTAAACACACAAATCCCTGTGCTGTCAGAGGAAAGGAGCCATATCGTTTGTTCCTACTAAGTAGGAAAAACGATATGTCTCCTCTCCTAATTACTCCCATCCCCACACCGTTAGAACACACAGTTAACCCCTTGATCGCCCCCTAGTGTTAAACCCTTCCCTGCCAGAGACATTTACCATGTAATCAGTGCATATTTATAGCACTGATCTCTGTATAATTGTTAATGGTACCAAAAAAGTGTTCAATATGTCCATCGCAATACCGCTAAAAAACGCAGATCACGCCATTACTAGTAAAAAAAAAAAAAATAATAATATAATATAATAATTAATAAAAAAAATAATAAAATAATAATGCCATAAATCTTTCCCATAATTTGTAGATGCTATAACTTTTGCGCAAACCAATCAATATACGCTTATTGCGATTTTTTTTTTTACCAAAAATATATGAAAGAATGTATATTGGTCATAAACTGATGAAGACATATTTTTTTTTAATTTGGGGATATTTATTATAGCAAAAGTAAAAAAAAAATGTTTTATTTTTTTCAAAATCGTCGCTCTTTTTTTTGTTTATAGCAAAAACAAAAACTGCAGAGGTGATCAAATACCACCAAAAGAAAGCTCTATTTGTGTGAAAAAAAAGGACGCAAATTTAGTTTGGGTGCAACGTCGAACGACCGCACAATTGTCAGTTAAAGCGACGCAGTACCAAATTATAAAAAGTGCTCTGGTCAGGAAAGGGGTAAAATTTTCCGGAGCTGAAGCGGTTAAAATAAAATAGTCACACAATACAAGAGTTTGTACAAAAAGGGCTTCATCATACAGGTGTACTGAGGGCAGGAATTATGTCTCAATATGGCCCTACTCACAGACCTTTTGTAAACAGTATATAGACCCGAGTTCTCCTGTTTATGATGCTCATTAGAATGATTATGACCATTCAGATACAATTTTGTTATTGTTTCAGGGTGGGCCCAAGCTGAGAAAGGGGTTTACTTTCTCTAATATCCTACATCACGCAGGACTCAGCAGTGATGTACAGAGTCAGAGAAAGGAATCAGCATGCAGCATCAAACACAGGCACCAGATACTTCCCGAAGTCTCAAATGATGAAGAGGCCATCCGAGGCTGCAGTGCTGGGACACAGGACAGGTAGGAGAAGTGGATGTATGTTGTACTCTATTGTAGAGACCTTCTGGCTTAAAATATTTAGAGACTTGGCAGGCTTTCTTTAACATTATTTGAAAAAAAGACTTCAGGCAATAAGTAAAAAGCAATTGATGCTAATACAACACAGTAAAAATTGCAACTCTACTGAGGTCAGTATATTTCCATGTGCATTTCCAAATAGGTCATCATATTCCACTGGCTGTTACACAAGACTCTGGTTACATGGTTCTGTATTGTACGGCTTACATTTTTTTGCAATGAACACACAATGGGTGAAATAGGGAACACCTGACAAACATTGCACACAGCTCAGCCCTTGATTTTCCCAGAAGAACCGATTACCGGCAACAAGGAGATTTTATTTAGTTACGCCTGCATGAAAAACTGAAGCCAGGTGTATAAAATATTAATCTTATGTTACATATAGTTACATGGTAGGTGAGGTTGAAAAAAGACACAGGTCCATCAAGTCTGACCTATGTGTGTGATTATATGTCAGTATTACATTGTATATCCCTGTATGTTGCGGTCGTTCAGGTGCTTTTCTAATAGTTTTTTTAAACTATCGATGCTCCCCGCTGAAACCACCCTATGTGGAAGGGAATTCCACATGCTGGCCTCTTATAGTAAAGAACCCTCGTAGTTTATGGTTAAACCTCTTTTCTTCTAATTTTAATGAGTGGCCACGTGTCTTATTAAACTCCCTTCCACAAAAAAGTTTTATCCCTATTGTGGGGTCATCAGTACGGTATTTGTAAATTGAAATCATATCCCCTCTCAAGCATCTCTTCTCCAGAGAGAACAAGTTCAGTACTCACAACCTTTCTTCATAACTAATATCCTCCAGACCCTTTATTAGCTTTGTTGCTCTTCTTTGTACTCGCTCAATTTCCAGTACATCCTTCCTGAGGATCAGTGCCCAGAACTGGACAGCATACTCTAGGTGTGGCAGGACCAGAGTCTTGTAGAGTGGGAGAATTATCGCTTTATCCCTGGAGTTAATCCCTTTTTTAATGCATGCCAATATTCTGTTTGCTTTGTTAGCAGCAGCTTGGCATTGCATGCCATTTCTGAGCCTACTAGGACCCCCAGGTCCTTTTTCATACTAGATTCCCCAAGAGGTTCTCCCCCCAGTGTATAGATTGCCTTCATATTTTTGCCACCCAAATGCATTATTTTACATTTTTCTACATTAAACCTCATTTGCCATGTAGTTACCCATCCCATTCATTTGTTAAGATCTTTTTGCAGGGTATCCACATCCTGCAGAGAAGTTATTGCCCTGCTTAGCTTAGTATTGTCCGTAAATACAGAGATTGAACTGTTTACCCCATCCTCCAGGTCATTTATGAATAAATTAAATAGGATTGGTCCCAGCACAGAAACTTGTGGGACCCCACTACCCACCCCTGACCATTCTAAATATTCCCCATTTATCATCACCCTCTGAACTCGCCCTTGTAGCCAGGTTTCAATCCATGTACTCACCCTATAGTCCATGCCAATGGACCTTATTTTGTACAGTGAAGGTTTATGGAGAACTGTGTCAAATGCTTTTGCAAACTCCAGATACACCATGTCTATGGGCCTTCCTTTATCTAGATGGCAGCTCACCTCCTCATAGAAGGTTAATAGATTGGTTTGGCAAGAATTATTCTTCATGAATCCATGCTAATTACTAGACATGTGCATTCGTTTTCATCCGAATGCATTTTCGTCCGAATTTCAGGTATTTTCGTTATTGTTTTAACAAACGATAACGAAAGTGCAGGATCCAAAAAATGAAAGATCCGACATAAACAAATGCTTTATTTTCGTTTTCGTTGTGACAAAAGTTCGATATAGATAGGAGATTCGACGCTGACAATAACAATCTGTGTCCATCGAACCTGTGGTCGAATGTGCCTAACCTTAACTCTATTAATCCAAGATTATTCTACATAGAGAGAAAAGATTTGACGTAGAGAGAAGATTCGACATAGAGAGAAAAGATTTGACGTAGAGAGGAAAGATCGCTGCTGGAATTGGGTGGGGAAAGTAAAATAAAAATAATGATGATGATGAATGTTATTGGCTGATTGTAACCAAAGAGGAGGAGCAGTAAAATAGCTAGAACTAAGTACACACGTACAGCCAACTTACTTTCACTTACGATTGCTAGCAGAAAGAGACACACACACACACACTGAATCATTTCAGAAGACAGTCAATCTTAGCTGGTCCGTTTGTCAGAGAACCTGAATTATTTAGCAATTAAGCATAAGCACAGCATCAGAGCAATAGTGAAGCAAGCTACAGTTCAACCTAACTTTTTCATAATAATCTGCTGCTATTGTGTTAGTATTGTGAACTTGATAGTGATACTAGTGTTGCTAGTGTTGTTATAGCCTCAGAGGCTGCCCGTGTTGTGGGGGGGGGATTTATTATTATAGATTCTATATTATAGATTGAGATTCTATCCCTGTCTTGTTACCTGTCTGATCAGTGATCACTATCACCAGTCCATTTTCTGTTTGAACTATATACATTCAACGCGAACGACAACGATTCCACAAAGCATCGAAAAACATGCAAACGTCGAATCTTTGGCTTATGGTGTCTGTCGAAAAGTCTAAGAGGATTCGACGGAGCAGCTAAACTATACAGAGTCATACAGTTTAGCTGCTCCGTCGAATCTTCTTTGAACATTCGACAGACACCATAAGCCTTCAATGACAGATTCAACCTTAATTCATTTGGATTTTTGGACGAATGCAATTTTTTACGAAAAACAAAATAAAAAAAAAAGAATTTTGGCAGTAACTAAATAAATGTATTTTTCGGACGAAAACAAAATTCCAAAACTAAATATTTCAGTGTGCACATGTCTACTGATTACTGCTAATGATACTGTTTTCATTACTAAAATCTTGTATATAGTCCCTTATCATCCCCTCCAAGAGCTTGCATACTATTGATGTTAGGCTAACTGGTCTGTTATTCCCATGAATGCATTTTGGGCCCTCTTTAAATACTGGTGCTACATTGGTTATGATATCCAGCAAACATCAAAAAAAGGAGAAATAGCTGGAGTTGAGACAAAAGTATTCTGATCTGCTTACAAACAGTAAAGGTCAATTGTACACAAGGAAGTGTTAAATGATCAACAGAAAAAAGCAAACAGGCACTCATAGGTGTAGGGCAGTAGTTGGATCTGCCTTACAAAAGGAAAGGCAAGAGACATAAGTACAGGTGTAGACAATGTGACCGTTTATAAAAGAGTAGACAGAATGGAATATGTGAGATAGCCACCGGTGAAATGCAAATGGGTACTTTAGGCCCAGAAGAAATAATGGATTACCCAAGAGGGAGAAGGAGCAGAAGAGTTTGGCTCATTGGGGGGCTTATAGATGCAGGTATGAATTTAGGGGGAGCAATGGGAGTGAGCATAGAGAGAATGGAGAGCAGTAAAGTGTTTCCAAATGGACCCATAAGGGGGCACATTGCACCGAATTTAAAGAGGTCACTTGAGTGATCTGTGCAGCTAGGAAATACTTTTGGGAAATTTGGGACACCCAACCCTCCTTGTTTCTTATGTATAAACATGGAATGTTTGGGGACTCGTGTTTTTTTGTTGGCCCAGACAAATTTTAAATCATGGTTCTGAAAAGATTTAAGGGCATAGGAGGGAAATGGACCAGGGAGAATGCAGAATAGATAAAGACAGGGCTTTTTATCAGCAAGAACGCAGGGGAATGCAGTTCTGGCACCTCCAGCACTCAATGTATTTAATGTAAAGGGGTGCAGGGATGTACTGGAAAGTCCATTGATGGTGGCTACTGAGGGATCTATTGTTAAGGAAGGGGTCTATTGTTGTTGGGAGGTCTTATGTTGCTTGGACGGATCTACTGTTGAGGGAGGGGTCTATTGTTGCTGGGGGTCTTATGTTGCTGGGAGGGATCTACTGTTGAGGGATGGGTCTATTGTTTCTGGCTGCTGGAGTGTCCATTAATGCTGGTTGTTGGGAGGTCTATTGTTGCTGGTGGGGGCCTATTGCTCCTGTTGTATTTTGTCGCAGGGGGTTTATTGTTGCTGAGATCTTTTGTTGCTTGGGGGCTACTATTGCTGGGTGCAGGGGAGCTTACTTAGCACCAAAAAATTATAATTGGATCTGTTTTCTCAAATAAATGGCGGTACTAGGAGGTGGGTAAGGGGTGGAACAAAGGAACAGTGCTCGGAGGTGAGTAGGAGCTGGAGACAAAGGGTGACTGGGAAGAGGGGAGTACCTGCACCTATTCTCTGAGAAAAAAAGCCTGTAGTAATGTAGAGCTGTCATTTTTACAGTGTTAATTCTCCCTACCCATGAAATGCATTTATTTATTTTTTTGTTTATTTGACGAGGCTTGTGAACCACATAGTAACTGAACTAGGTACTTATTTAGACTGTCATACAGGAAACTTTATATGTACTTTTTTACAGCTATATGAATGCATTTACTGAATCCTTTTGGTGGCCTTCCACCTGATACATTTTGCTTGACATATGATGTGTATATTTCAAAATGTGTTACATTTATTATCACAATTGAATAGAACATACAAGACAAGAGAACTGTTTACACATCTGGCAAGCGCTGAAAAATTGGGTCAGCATTCAAGCCTAATATGTATTCTACCTAAATAGATTCTACAACAAGTAATTTATCACATCTAAATCTCCTCAAACATGCAGTGATTTTACAAATGACTAAGAATAATAAAACATATACTTCCAGTTTCATTCCTTTTACCAGTCAATAGCAGTCTGTAAAGTTTGCTATGTAGTAATAAGGGTTATATGAATATGAATACCTTGTAGAATGTCAATCTAAGGATTTATCCAATAGCCAAGACTAGTATAGATTTTCCCTGTTACAGCAAATAGTTCTATGCTTTACATGGGTTTTTGTCTTCTATTGGATCAACTAGGGGCTTGTTGACCTTTGCAACTAAACTTACTATGAAATATGAAGTTTTGTGCATCCAGCCAATACCTGTGTTTATAACCAGCAGGCCACTAAGTCTTACACTGAACATTCTTTTATTAATTTCTAAATTTAAATTTCCCCAATATAACAAAATTTGACTGCTAGTGGCAGTTAGCATAATAAATTACTTTAAATGATATAGGTGTACCTAAGCTTATAAAGGAGTACAATTCATCAAGTTAGAAATTATTTAGTATGTTTTAATATCATATTTACAATTCAAAGCAAGAATCCTCTCTCTGTTCTGAGATGAGCAGTGGAGGAGATTTACTAAAACTGGAGAACTCAGAATCTGATGCAGCTGTGTATAGTACATAATAAAAATAGAAAAGGCTAAATAACTGAAGTTCAAAGTAAATCATTAAAAAATAGTCCATATAATACTAAAGTGCATAGTGACAAATGGAAAAAAAAAAGTTAATTGAAGTAATGTCCAAAGAAACGTGATTGTTTAGATGAATATCCACCTGGTGCATCTCCACCGTGATAATAAACAGGATGTGAGCTTACAAGATCTCTAGACTCCACGTTATAGGAGTCTAGAAGGGAAGTTAAATAATTAATCCAGCGCTCAAAGTGAATCCCTCAGTGGTTAGACCAGAAAGGAAGGAACATGGATGGCCAAACAAACCCCTGGTGTTCCTCAGACGTGACCAATAAGGAACAAAAAGTGGGTCCACATAGTGTAAATCCGTAAAACATTTTTATTTGGAGAAAAGGCTACTAAACACCTACAGCAATCCAGTGAATAGTCAGCAGTTAAAATGGTAGTTCCAAGGATAAAAAAAAAATTGGCGTGGTTAGTTCAGACATAGACTGTGTCTTACATGTTTTGTCATATGTGACATCATCTGGGCTTTAGTGTTCAAGCACTATATGGCCCATTTTTAATGATTTACTTCCAACTTCATTTAATTAGCGCTGCAATTTTTTTTATGTATGTTTTTGCACAATTAGTTCTGTTGTGATATTGCAAGCAACTTTTTTTTCACTTAGGTTATTATCACCTGTGTAGTAATATTTTTTATTTTTAGCTGTGTTATAGTAGCCAGTCAGCTTCTAACTTCAGCTTGTTCAAGTAAGCTTTGACAATAAAACCTTGCTCTAACCTTTCCCTATACTACTCAAAGCTCAAAATATTATTTTGTCTGAAATTCAGTTTTAGGTAAATAATATCTTCCATTTGTACTATGTTGACGATGACCTGAAGTTAAAAATTTGACTTTAGGTCTACTTCATTTCTATGCAGCATCTTTGTTAAAATAACTAAATAGTGCAATCATAAAATACGTACCTTTTTGCTTTAGAGGGTTCCCCTGGGTCTGACCTGCTGTTGCATTATTTTACATTTCTGGTTCTAAGCCACGGCTAAGAGTGGGTTCTGTATGAAATAAAGGGATGTGTTGACTTTTTGCCATTTTTTTACTTTAGATTTGACTTAATATTATGTTTTTATGCAAGGCATTTTTATCTTTCCATAGTAATCTGTCGATAAAGCTATGTCTACTTAATGCAGCTGTGTCTACAAGATGTCCTCCTAACAGTTTTCCTGCCAACAGGGAAAACTTGTTTAGTTCAAAAGCATTTTTTAGCACTAAGGAACAAGATAGGTAACCAATACTGCTACATTGTATTACTATCCTACTTCATAATGTCCAATTAGTTGTCACAAAAAGGGAGGTACACTTTAAGCACATTGTTTCAGATGTTATAAATTTCACTTCCTGATACACAGTTTGTCTCATTTAATGTAGGCTATTGCATTATCTTAAAATAATTGGACACATTTGCAAAGAGGAAAAAAAAACTCAAAAACCTTGTTTAATCAGATATGAGTAATAGATAGAGCTATTTTTTTATATGTACTGCTACTGATTTGCCTATCAAACTGCAGTTTTATTTTTAAATAGCTTTTAAGATTTATGATCTTGACAGGCATTTTACTGGAGCAGGATGGCATAAAGAAAAATTGCTACTTAATATTTACACTGTCATTTAAAATTGGATTTAATGCATCCTCAAATCAGGGTAAGCTCAATAAACAGACTATATCACTGAAAATCCAGGGTGAATACTTGAATATGTTTTAGTATGTTATTTTAATAATGGTTTTAATAGGGAACTACCATGCTCTTTCCCAAAAACATATTTGCATTTAAATGTTTCCTAACAAATATATGAGAAATATACTATATGCTTGACTTTCTTAGTTGCAAATAAAAGCAAGGTGTTTGTTTTAATATTTTTGTCCTTTAAAGTGTGTTGATATTCACTTAAATTGATTCTCCATTTGTAGGATAAAGGTACACATCTTCTCAACTGGCAGGAAGTGAATGTAAGTATATTTAGCAGTAGGTAGTTACATTTATCTGGACATGTTCTATAATGCTGAAGCTGTTTTGTAGCTTACCAAGCCACTTCTTCAATTCCTAGAGTGTCTAACCCAGGATACATATTTACACTTTAGAACAACATAATCCAATCACCATGGAATGTGAAAATGTTGATTGCCCAAGAGCGGGAAAGGAGGTGTGAAAGTTGTGGTGCCAAGCTGTCTCAGTTACATAACCCTATTGTTGGTATCATGAAGCCTGCATATGTGCATTTCTCAATTTATATTGCTACAGGTGTGAATTGTTGTCAAATTGCCAGGGTAGAAATGTTCAAATGGCATTATATGTGGCAGAAAGATGGCGATGAAGGCCCTTGCCTCTGTATAGGGATTGTTGTTCCATTTTGAGTTAGATGGCCTGTTTGATGCTTCCTATGAACTACTCCCTCTAAAATGGACTGTGTTGGATCAGGAGTTTGTCGAGAAGTTGTTTTGTCTCCCCAATGTGCAGGTCTTCACATTCCTCACTAAACTGCGCTGCATATACCAAGTTATGCTTTGTTCTTTTTGGGTGTTGAGTCGTTAGGATGTACATGTTTCTGTCTCAGTGTATTGAATGGAAGGAGTCCACTGAAGCTTCCACTCTTGTTTTCTGAAGAAAAGTATTTTTTCTGAAGATGAGGACAATATTTGGGGTTATGGCAAGTGGCAGGTTAAAGTGAAAAAAAACAACAACTTGGCCCTGTCCCTTTAAGGCACAATATACAGAATTGTGCTTCTGCAATGTAATTTATCCCTCTGCCTAGTCCTGTATCCCACTCTGTAACCTGTCCACACTAATCATGGCTAATCCATGATAGTGTGGTCAGTTTACGTCCTAAAATCCGAAATAATTAAGGTTGAATCGGTCATTGAAGGCTTATGGTGTCTGTCGAATGTTCTAAGAAGATTCAACGGAGCAGCTAAACTGTACGATGCCGCAATTTTACATTTCCGATTGAATGTTCCGCTTATAAGCTATAGTAGAATTCTAATGTTGTATGACACTAGTAATAATAATTATATTTATTAATTATTATTACTAGTCAACCAACATTAGAATTCTTCTATAGCCTATGGGCGGAGCATTTGACCATAAATGTCTGCTCGTGGTGACTGCTTTGTCGAATCTTCATGTCGAATCTTTTCTCTCTATGTCGAATAATCTTGGACTAATAGAGTTAGGTTAGGCACATTCGACCTTTTTTGCTATTGTCTCTATAATGTCGCTTCGTCGAATCTTCATGTCAAATCTTTTCTCTCTATGTCAAATAATCTTGGACTAATAGAGTTAGGTTAGGCACATTCAACCTTTTTTGCTATTGTCTCTATAATGTTGAATCTTTTCTCTCTATGTCAAATCTTTTCTCTCTATGTAGAATAATCTTGAACTAATAGAGCTAAGGTTAGGCACATTCAACCAAAGGTTCGATGGACACAGATCGCTATTGTCAGCGTCATGTCGAAACTCCTATCTATATCGAACTGTTGCAACGAAAACTAAAATAAAGCATTTTTTTATGTCGGATCTTTCGGGTTTCGGATTCTGCACGTTCGTTATTGTTTGTTAAAACGATAATGAAAATACCCAAAATTCGGACGAAAATGCATTTGGACAAAAATCAATGCACATGTCTACTGTTCAATCCATCATCTGAAAATGGAAAGAGTATAGCACAACTGCAAACCTACCAAGACATGGAGGTCCACCTAAACTGACAGGCTGGGCAAAGAGAGCATTAATCAGAGAAGCAGCCAAGGGGCCCATGGTAACTCTGGAGGATCTGCAGAGATCCACAATTTAGGTGGGAGAATCTGTCCACAGGACAACTATTAGTTGTGCATTCCATAAATCTGGCCTTTATGGAAGAGTGGGGAGAAGAAAGCCATTGTTGAAAGAAAGCCATAAGATGTCCCGTTTTCAGTTTGCGAGAAGCCATGTGGGGGACACAGCAAACATGTGAAAGAAGGTGCTCTGGTCAGATGAGACCAAAATTTTACTTTTTGGCTTAAAAGCAAAACACTATGTGTGGCAGAAACACTGCACATCACCCTGACCACACCATCCCCACCGTGAAACATGGTGGTGGCAGCATCATGTTGTGGGGATGATTTTCTTCAGCAGGGACAGGGATAATGGTCAGAGTTGATAGAAAGATGATGGAGCCAAATACAGGGCAATCTTAGAAGAAAACCTGTTGGAGTCTGCAAAAGACTTGCGACTGGGGCGGAGGTTCACCTTCCAGCAGGACAATGACCCTAAACATACAGCCAGAGCTCCAATGGAATGGTTTAGATCAAATCATCTTCATGTGTTAGAATGGCCCAGTCAAAGTCCAGACCTAAATACAATTGAGAATCAGTGGCAAGACTTGAAAATTGCTGTTCACAGAGGCTCTCCATCCAATCTGACGGAGCTTGAGCTATTTTGCATGCAGAGAAGAATGGGCAAAAATGTCACTCTCTAGATGTGCAAAGCTGGTAGAGACATCCCCAAACAGACTTGCAGCTGTAATTGCAGCGAAAGGTGGTTCTACAAAATATTGACTCAGGGGGGCTGAATACAAATGCATGCCACACTTTTCATATTTTTATTTGTAAAAATATTGGGAGACCATTTATCACTTACCTTCCACTTCACAATTATGTGCCACTTTGTGTTGATCTACTACATAAAATCCCAATAAAATACATTTAAGTTTTTGGCTGTAACATGACAAAATGTGGAAAGTTGCAAGGGGTATGAATAATTTTTCAAGGCACTTTAAGACTATTAGTACAAATGGGATTGGGGTTGTTTCATTTTTAACTATAATGACACATTTTCATCTACAAAGACAAAAACATTACTGAATTAATTTGGTAGTCACAGGGAGTAAGAAATATATTAGTAGATGTAAATATACTAAAGTAGATATAAACTTAATAAATTACATTTCATAGAATATTAATATGCAAATGTAATTTGAAAAGTAATTTTCAATATTTTAAAATCTGCAGCTTTCAAAAAATAAGATTTGGTGATCCTGGCATGAAGATCCTTGTTTAGGCACTTACTGCTATTGGGTTAAAAAAATATGTCTCTGTTTCTAAGTTATATTTCTGCATTGTCACCCTGTCACATAGGCACCCAAAGGAGACTACAAGTGGCTATAATAACTCACTATTAACACGATCAGAAAATCCAACCTGAGAAATGCCATGCGGCCATTGCTTGGGTACATGCATGTAGACAGGAAGTGGCTTCAAAAAGGCTGCAGTAAAACATTGACACTAAGGCCTGCCATACACAAAGTGAATTTCATTCCTGCAAAAAACAAAACAACATTCAGTTTACTAGAGGCCAGACCCCAATATGTCTGCAATAAAATAAACCTACCTGCCTCTTCGCAGTTATTTGTAGAATATACATTGATCTGCACATCAACTTGGCACTTTGTCTCTTCAGTATCCGTATAGATGTTGGTTGACCTTGGTCTGGTCTCATATGATTGCCCACGGATATTGACAGATAAAAGCAATAAAACTGCCTTATCTGCAGGCTATTCACCCCTTATTTTACCATTTTAGTTGAACTCCAAAGAATATTGTAAAAAAAATGTTTTTTCTATGCATGAATGAAGGAAAGTGCTCCTTCACAAGCTCTTCTCATTTGCCCCCAACCATGATATAAGATTATTAAAACAAAAACAAAAAAACATAATGCACTGTGCTGGCAGCTTCATATACAAAGCAAATACTGAACTGTATAGCCCATCAATCAGGAGTATGTGGAAAAAAGCAGATGGATGCATTTTGCTTGAGTTATTTAAAGCCTTAGGACTTTTTACTCTTCAGCTCTGTAACAGAATGTACCCACAAATAAATAAAATGAGCTATTTAAACCCAAATAAAAATGGTCTGGGCACAGAACCTGGCTCAAGTATGTCTTTTGCTAAATATAGCCTTAGGCTTCATGTACACTACAGGTCCTAAACTTGAATTTAGGAGCTTTTGGCGTTTTTTTGCCAAAGCTCCTTAACTCAACTCCATAAAAGCCATATACACATAGGCTTTTAGCATCGTTTAGGAGCTGCTTGCAGTAAGGTAAGGTTCAACCTCCCTCTCCTGAACGTGAAAGAATTGCGTTCAAGATAGGAACACTTTGACCACCGGGTGCAAAAATCATGGTAAAATCGTGGCGCGATTTTGCCATGTTTTTCTCTTTCCTGCAGCCGACAGTCATAATAGGCTATGTGTACTTGAAGCCTTAAAGCGTAACAAAAGAAACAAAAACAGGCAGGCTCTTTATTTAAGTGATTTACTTAAACTGGAGAGTACAAAATCTGGTGCAGCTGTGCACAGTAGCCAATTGGCTTCTAACTTCATCTTGTTCAATTAAGTTTTGACAAAAAAAAATGGAAGATGATTGGTTTCTATGCAGAGCTTTGCCAGATTTTTCACTCTCCATTTTTAGTAAATCAACCCCAATATGTCACTTCTGTATTAAAATAGCTTTGCAGTTATTTGTAGAATGTTGATCTGTGCAGACATGTGCAGCTCAATTTACATTTTGGCCCATTTTGGCACAATGCCTGTCTGATGGGATGACTGTACTCTGATGCATACACAGGAGGGACATCATCTCCCGCAGGACTGTTAACAGTACTGCAAGCTTTAGTTCCTCTTTAAATCTATGCATAAGATCTAGAGATAACAATGGTATCGCACAGAGCAGATCCGATCTTCTTCTTTTTGGGTTTCCTGATGGCACTCGGGGCACTCGTGTAGACTCGCTCCCAAGCTGCCCTGTCTGCGTCTATTGACACAGACAGGGCAGCTTGCCCCCACCTCCCACTCTCTTGTCACAGGATTTGATTGACAGCAGCGGGAGCCAATGGCTCCTCCTGCTTTCAATCTGCCCAATGAGGAGTGACAGAGCCAAGGGAGCCTCTGCTCTCATGCAAAGTGCTGGATTGGGACTGGGCTCAGGTAAGTATAAGGGGGTGCTGCGGGGGATTCTACGACACAGAAGGTTGTTTACATTAAAGTGATTGTAAAGACTTGTTTTTTTTTTTAATAACATGTTATACTTACCTCCCCTGTGCAGTAGGTTTTGCACAGAGCAGCCCAGATCGTCCTCTTCTCGGGTCCCTCTTTTCTGCCCCTGGCCCCTCCCTCCTAACGAGTGCCCCCTCAGCCAGCAGCTCTCTATGGGGGCACCCGAGCCAGAGCTTCATGTGTCCATTCAGACACGGAGCCCCGGCCCTGCCCTATCCCTCCCCTGATTGGCTGGCTGACTGGCTGAGCTAATGACACCACTCCTGTGTTTCAGCCAAT
This sequence comes from Lithobates sylvaticus, assembly GCA_028564925.1. Taxonomy (NCBI): domain Eukaryota; kingdom Metazoa; phylum Chordata; class Amphibia; order Anura; family Ranidae; genus Lithobates; species Lithobates sylvaticus. The sequence goes on along the minus strand of CM053030.1, from coordinate 101,687,598 downwards.
CATGAGGAGTATCCCAAACGGCTTAGACACTCATGGACATCGCTGGAGAGAGAAGGGGCTCAGGTAAGTAATGTGGGGTTTCTGGGGGGACTGCTACACACAAAAGGGTTTTTATCTTAATGCATAGAATGCATTAGGATTAAAAAAACCTTCTCCCTTTACAACCCCTTTATATAGAATGCATTAAGGTAAAAAACATTTAGGCTTTAGAACCACTTTAAATTACAACATTACAACGTTTGTGTGGCAATTCTATATACTGTATATATGTTTTATTTTCTGTATTTTTTACTCCAAAAGTTATGATAACCCTTTGACTAGTAGTCACAGCCACATCATAACATACTGTATATTGCATATGTACATGCATACTTGGTAGTCTGTAAATAATTAAAATAATAATCCTATTAAACAACAAATAAAAACAAAAGTAACTACTATATAAACTTATTTGGAAATCTTAATGGGAAACAGAAAGTTTTACTGTTCATTTGCTGTAACATTGCTTATAATGATGCATGAAAGAGCTTGAAAGAAAAAAATGCAATTATAGTGTTTTATCTAATAATCTTATTAAGAGACTTGGAATCAGGGAACAGATGAGGACTTCATGATTATTGGTATATAATGTGACTTTTTGTACATGCTTGGATTCTAGTTTTACATTACATAACATCAAGTATCATTTTAGATAAAGCCAAACGTTTAAATTCGTGACTTTTTTTGGAAGTTTAGAACAACATAATGGCAATTCCAGGACATCGTATGCTAAGGGATTAACTTAATGCAGTCAAACCTTGAAGATTTATGCCCAGTGTTAATAATTGTGGCCAGAATATGATAAAATATGATGATACATAACTAAGCCCATATGTCTGTTGAGTGGCTAATAGCCATGATGGGACCTTTCCTGTATACAGGTGTGCTATCACTAGACCCTTTTGTCTGTGTTCTTTCGTATATGATATTTGATAAATGAATTCAATGTGTGGAAAATGATCTGTATTACAGCAAGTGTGAAAGTGCCATTGACTGATTCAAACCAGTTGTACCTCCACAGATTGGAGGTTCCAATTTGTCTTTATGAAATATTCTATCACTATGATAAATATTCTCTTGTGCTCATGGATGGTGTACATTAAAATAAATGCATTTTGTTCTAATGGTTCTACAAGGAATGCCATTGCACTGTGAAACCCAAGCTTTAGATACAGTACATTCATGTATTCAACAATAAGTTTGATGTGACACACAAATTTGACAGTATAAAGTGAAGAGGAAGTGTGTTAGTTAATCTTGCCATCCAAGATACCATATTTTAAGAGTAACCATATGATTTTGTCAGCTGTATTGAAATAGGAATGATAAATTAACTACATGGTTCTTTTTATTTTTGGTTAATGATCAGAACTCTTTTGTTCCATTGCTTTGGTAAAGTAATAGAAAAATGTAGTGTTTGGCAAAGGACTCCCCATCCACAACCCACAACTATTTGGTCTTGTTGGCATCATTATTGCACCACTGACCATTACAAACACCTTGTAGTTTCCCAGGTTTAACCTCTAACTGAGCAAACGACTTCCATGGCTGACACTACACCTCCTCCTCCCTCTTCGTGGGTCCTGTTACAGACCTCCTAAATGATCAATATATAATACCCCTCCAATGAGGGGGGAGGATTTGAGAAGACCCCCCCCCCTCATCGGAGAGAGCTTGCAGTGATCTATTCTCCCTCCCTACCCTTAACACATATTTTATCCCCTGCCCTGCTTCCCCTACTACTAGTCCCTATTAACCCCCCCCCCCCCCTTTTTGTCCTTTGCCCATTGCAGTTATCGATTTAGCCTATACTAGGAGAGTCACATTGGCCATTGTTCCTAATTTCCTTTTTGCACTTTCTATACCCTTTACAAATCCTCCTCCATCAGACAGATATGTTTTGCACTTATTTACCCCCCCCCCCCCCCTTTTTTTTTTTCTCTTTGTGAATTCTTCAAATACCCTAATTTTTTTGTGTGGGATTTTCACAATTACTGAGAATTGTCAGATCCTCGACATATGCTGTCTTGTCTACAATGTTGGCTTCTTGGTTATCAAATTGGTTTATCTGTAATATTTCTTATGCTAATTCCTACAAAACACTGATTGTATGATCATCTAATTGCGCTATTCTTATACTATATGTACAAACAAATATATATATATTTTTTTCAATAAATCTTGTTTGGGAAAATAAAAAAAAAATGTGTTTAATGTAAACCTTTTATGAGCCTAGTAATATTTATTTTAACCAATTTAGAACTGGGTGTTTTAAATTGCCACTGCATTAAATAAACTTAAGTTGGCCATACATGAATCTTTTTTATTTATTTTTTTACTTTCAATGGACCTCTGAACTTGCAAAGGGAATTGACACTCCAGAAAGTATCCTTTCCATAGCACGGCCCTCCCTCCCTGCACATTATAGCCCTCTCCTCTTCTGGGAATGTCCAATTACTGTCTGTGCTGGCCCAGCTCTTCTATTTTTCTAATTTCCTACATTATGTTAGGAGATATGTACAGAAAAATATACTGCTGCATAAGGCTAAAGATTGGTTCCTTTTAACAACTGATGACACTTTTTAAGCCTGCAGTTCCTCGTCAGTCAGTAACTATAGCACAGGATAACAGCAATCTTTTTAACTGATATTGACTGAAACACAAATTATCTACAATGGGTAAATTATATGCAGTTCTGTCAACCACAAACACTCCATCAATTTGGTTATTTCCATTAAAGGTTAATGGAAAAATTCTACTATGCAGATTGAAGAGTGCTTAACTTTAAAAATACATACTGCCCGGAACAAACATCAAATGAAAATGTGTAATTTTGAAAACAAAATATGTGACCAGTTTTCTTATTTATGTTAAACGGTGCTGTCAGCACACAACACAGATGAAGTTTTGCCTGCAATATTTTAATTGATGAACTTTGTGAGTGCCAGGTCACTTAACTGCCTTCCACTCGCAGAAAACAATGTTTGACTAGAATCTGCTGAAATGAATAGCACTTCAGTGGGAAGCTATCATGCCATTTGTAAAATAACAGAATTCTGCAAGCCCGAACAATATATAAAAAAAAAAAATGACATATACAATTTAAAAATAGAATTCAATGGCCAACATTTACACAACTAATGTTGTAGACTAGGAATGAGGAAGTATTTGCACTTTACTGAAAATACATATTTTATTATTCATTTACCAAAAAACATAGTATACATTTGGAATTGTGAATTATTAATAAGATACACAAAACAAATAGGCATACCTTAAAAAATATGCAAAACATCAGATATATATGCATTTTTATCTTTAAGCACTTGCTTTTTGGTACATACCCACTGTAAATACTGATTGTATGCTTTTATGTTCACATGATTGCCCTGAAGAAAGGGAAGGTAATCCCCCCAAAACATGTTGGCTTGATTTATATATTTTTATACTCTCAATAAATAATTGTAATCCTACATCAAGAGTTGCATATATAGCCAGATGTCTACAGCGAGTGAGCAAGCAGATCCACCAGTGCCAGCTCCCTGTCGATTGAGTAACTGTCGGGGGTCACTGATACAAACCCAGTTGAATCTCAGCATCGCTAGGTGCATGGCCAGGCACCCTTCACTGGTTTCAGTTTCTTTAAGAGCTTGTTCTGGGACATACTATTCCCTTGCGCCTTGGTATCATCAGGATTGGTGAGTGGGCAGAAGCCCACCTTGTGTACACCCTACAAAGACACCGCATGCAGACACCTTTATCCCATCTCTTTACATTAAAGCTGAGAAAGGAAACACTTTGCACATGCTATTTTCTGTTGCTGGTCACCATTGCACAGCAATCCTTCTGAGCCATTGTTGAACTAGCTGAAGACACTGAACATGTACATCACAAGGACTCTTCCACTCTCCTCCCCCCCCCCACTTAAAGGACTCTGTGAACAATATTTGCACACATTAAGGGGAACTCTACTCATAGTTTAATTATTGCATTTCCTGTAACCTGTTGTTTTATAATTATGCCACAAGTTTGTTGGGCTTGTGGCCTCAGGATTTAAAGGATCAGTCTGACATAAAAGGTCTTTCTCTTCCCTTTTATACCTGGGGTCATAGGTTCTTTCAGGACCTACTGGTTAGTACTGTGTGACTTGTTGTGATTTTCTTTGCATTACATACCCTTTGCATATTTACCAAGGGTAAGAGTTTAATACTGAAAGATATCTGGCTAAGTCAGTTTTGTTCTTATCTGTTTCAAGAAACCTAAGTAAAATACTTGTTAATTTGCCATAGTCTGGTGTCTGTGTAGTTGTACTATCGCTTTAAACTATATTCAAACCCAGGGTGTCAGAGATGTCAGGAGGCTTGCAAAGTCAGGGCAACCTTTGGGGTCAGTCATCTTCCAGCAGCCCTCATGGAGGTGGCACTACACATTCATTCCGGACAATGGGCGCTCCTCCATACTCATTCAAGTACTTCTCACTGAAACAACAGATTTGATGGACCACAAAGGTAAAAGCCCAAACCCCCTATGGGGTCCATTATCACCATGCACCATTGGGGTCAACCCATTGTACGCGATCCCTTCCTTACTCCCCAAGGAACCACCCACCTTCTACTAGTGACCGAATAAATCAGTCCAGTGTGGTCTCCAGCTAAAACTAGTTTATTTGTAAAAAAAATGATTTCTGAAAGCCCAAACAGATTTTTTTTTACATATAAAGATTAAAAATAGAACTCAATGGCTAACTTTTATACTAGTATTGTAGACTAGAAATTAGGAAGTATCTGCACTTTACTGAAATTACATATTTTAATAATCATGTACTTGAAATCATAGTATACAGTACATTTGGAATGGTGCATTATTAAGAACACAAAAAAATAGACATACCTTAAAAAATATGCAAAACACAAACATCACCCAACCTTTAGCCTGCGCACATTTTCCTCAACATGACAATGGAGGGGCATGGCTTAGGGGAGGGATTTGATTAAACTTTGATTAAACTTTATGGTGAGACCTTATGAAAATGTGGATTTGTCCTTTCTTTTTGCCATTAATGCTAAGCAGAATGAGCTCTTAAAGTTGTTGTAAACCCTTACAGACCACTTTTGACTACAGGTAAGCCTTAGTATAGGTTTAGGAGATATCCCCTGTATACGCATGTGCCGACGTCATCAGCGCATGCCCACTGAAGAAACGGACCGAACGTGCAGTTTCTTCAGCTGATGTGCCATTAATTAATTAGCTCCTGTGCGCATGCGTGGGAGTGACATCACCGTGGCTCCGGCCAATCACAGTACTGGAGCCCACGATACCCATAAATAAGCCGGGACAGCTGCGGGGGCTTCGTCCTAAGGTAAGTATTTTATAATGAGCTAGTATGCTTTGCATACTAGCTCATTAAGCATTTGTCTTGCAGGTTTTTTTTTTTGGGGGGGGGTTCGTGGGTTTACAAGCACTTTAAAGCCAGCACCTGATGCTGAGGGAGACCCGAGAGTTGGATCATTACAACTTTTTTTTTGTGTCCACAGCTGGAGGTTAAATGTAATATGTGCTGGTAAATACACAGAACTAAAATATCAATACTTGATTTAAAATACCACTAGATATCTTTTAATAGCATATGCTATTATTTGTCAGGACTGTGTGTTGCCAGTGCAGCGTTGCTATATTCAAGTGCTCCTGATAACGTTCCAAAGATTGGACAGAGGGCTTCAGAGGAAGACAGGGGGACCAGGGACTGTGATGGTTTGGCCACTTGTTTAGGATAATCTGTAATACATTTTTTCTTATTTATTATCTTTTTAGTTTCCCCTATGAAGTCTGTACGCTGTATGAAGACTGTTCTTTAAAGTTTCTGTACTAAAAAATAGACCTTAATGTCTCTGAGGAGGAACAACTTCCCCCCCCCCCCCCCCACAATCTAAAGTTGAAATTTTGGAAAGTATCATAGTGCGTTACACCTAAATGAATGCTGTTTTACCTGCCAGATAGCATAATCAAAATCTTAACTTCCACCACTTTCACTGCAGAAAAAACACAGTTTGGTTGCAGTTAAACCATAGCACATTTACAGGAATAAGTATGTGAACATTCTTACTTACCCGTTTGATGTTTTTATTCCCTCAGCAATGTCAAACAGCTGTAGATTCAGGCTGATGCATTTGTATCATGTAATGCCCATTTTTTATTCTCTATATCACTGAGATGCTGCTGGGAAGCTCTGAATACTTTATTTGAATATTCTCTTGGAATCTTAATAACCTTAAAGTGATTGTAAAGGATTGTTTTTTTTTTTTTAAAATAACAAACATATCATACTTACCTCCACTGTGCAGCTCATTTTGCACAGAGTGGACTGGAACATCCTCTTCTGAGGTCCCCCGGTGGCTAGTGTGGCTCCTCGCCGCATCAGATAACCCCTTAAGAGAAGCGCTCTCCCGAGAGGGTTCCCCTTGCAGGCACGCTCCCGAGTCCAGCATTTGCTTCCACAGACACGAATGCCGGATTTGGCCCCGTCCCCCAGCACCCGCGACATTGGATTTGATTGACAGCGCGGGAGCCAATGGCTGCGCTGCTATCAATCTATCTAATCAAGAGCTGGGACCCTGTGGAGAGAGGGACAGTGTGTCCCCGCCGAAGAGATGAAGGGCCTCAGGTAATTAAACCGGGGGGCTGGGGGGACAGTGACTGCCAGGTTTTTTTCACCTTAATTCATAGGATGCATTAAAGTGAAAAAACACAAGGGTTTACAACCCCTTTAATTACATTGATGGGCCACAGCTATGTGTGGTATTATCCTACAGGCATCATTGCTGGTTGGTGCCACCTTTGTTGAAATGGGAAGCATGTAAGCAATCTCCCTACAAGTTCTGCTTTAAGAAGTAAATCCCAGTTTGCTGACTGGACACAAAAAGAGTAGCAGCAGAGTAATATGTTATCCTTCTGCCACTCAGTTCTCCCCTCCTATTGCTACATTTCATGTAAGCACATGATCATTTGGGGAGAACCTGATTCTTGTTGACCCTTCCCCTCCCAGTCTGAGTGCTGATATCCAAGGGAAGACAGCAAGTTGTTATCAAGGCATATTCAGGTGCTTGCCTATTAAAATAGGTTCTGCATTCATTTGTGTTTTATATCTGCTTGGATTTTATTGAATGTATTAACTACTAATCTGTTCTTGACTGTAATGTTGCGTACACATGAGCGGAATTTCCATTGGAAAAATCTTGGATGGTTTTTCAGACGGAATTCCGCTCAAGCTTGGCTTGCATGCACACGGTCACACAAAAGTTTGCTGAACTTTTGACCGTCAAGAGCGCAGTGACGTACAACACTACGACAAGCCAAGAAAATTAAGTTCAATGATTCTGAGCATGCGTTGAATTGTTTCTGAGCATGCGTAGGAATTTAGCGCATCGGAATTGGTACATGCTCTCAATCTTTTGCTGGCTAGAAATCCGCCAGCAAAAGTCTGATGGAGCCTACACACGGTCGCATTTTCAGACCAAAAGCTCTCGTCTGACTTTTTCTAGCGGAATTTCCGCTTGTGTGTATGGGGCTTTAGGTGTACATCAAATTTTTGTTTTACTTTGCCATGTTTTGATTGACTGCATGTTGTGCTTTTTCCTTTTGGGAAAACCCTGCTATCTAATGTTTCTGTATATTTTCCTATGGGCATTATCTTTTGTAATAATAAATTGTTATAAAACACACAAGGATAAAACAAAGAGTTAATATTTTATAACACAGAGATTTCAAGTATCTGCTTTAGCCGACATCTTAAGGGGCCAGTGGGAGCACATACAGTACTTTAAATCCTCCCCTGCTTATAAAGATTTTATAAGATAGGCTTCCATATGTATTCAGTAAAATGTTTCAAAAGAAATGACAATGCCCAAAGTGCATCAACCATACCAACCAATTAAAAATCATCCTGTAGCTGGTGTGACTTCAGTAATTCGAAATATGATTGGTTGCCATGGATTGCCCATTACCAATGCTCTTTGTATGGCTTTTTTTTTCATTTCTTTTCTGTGAAATGTGTCAAGGTATATGAGTGGTTATATTTTCAGATGTACTAAGTAAATGTAGTCTCTTTAACATCTGGAAGTAGTGTGATAAGATGTCCTATACTGTCCTGTACACATATTTCATTTTTGAAGCATAACATGATCTTTAAAACCCAGCTTGTGACTAAAAAGCTAGAACATTGCTTTTCCAAAACTGTATAAACTTGTCAAGTTAGATAGCACTTGTTATTACTTATAATCTCACATAATAAATAATAGCCAAGAATGTACAATCAATCTTTTAAATGCATTTATGTAAGGAAAAATACTCTACTGTTTTAGTGAAGATTTCAATACATCAGGAACATCCTAATCTAAGATTTATTTTTACATAAAAGAATATAATGTACAAGCTTGTTTCACCAGATAATATTGAATAAATATGCATATTAAAAATAAAAACCTTGTTTATAAAATGTTGAAGGCTTTTTACAAAAGAGGGGATAAGGGGTGCTTGATCATGTGAAAAGAAACCAATAGGTCCATATCATGGCTGGATATTAGAATAATAAAAAATAGAAAACTGCATGTAAAGGCTTATTATTTATTTTTTTGGGAGGTTTGAAGGGATATGCCCCCTGTTAGAGTTTAATTAAGAAATAATTGCTAAGCTTAGATCTTTTTTTATATATAATCTTCTCAATGCTTTGCCTCATTTAAATTCCCATGGGCATGATGGACCCACCCTTCCATTGCATTCATGCCTTGGTTAATGTGTTATAATTTATTGATAAGTATATGTGTAATTTATATTTAGTTTTGTTATCTAGCCCACGAGCATCCACCCATAATAATAAACATGAACATACACTATATTACCAAAAGTATTATGATGCCTGCCTTTACACATACATGAACTTTAATGGCATTGCAGTCTTAGTCTGTAGGGTTCAATATTGAGTTGGCCCACCCTTTGCAGCTATAACAGCTTCAACTCTTCTGGAAAGGCAGTCCACAAGGTTTAGAAGTGTGTCTATGGGAATGTCTGAGCATTCTTCCAGAAGCACATTTGTGAGGTCAGGTACTAATGTTGGACGAGAAGGCCAGGCTTGCAGTCTCCACTCTAATTCTTTTCAAAGGTGTTCTATCGGGTTGAGGTCAGGACTCTATGCAGGCCAGTCAAGTTCCTCCACCCCAAACTCGCTCATCCATGTCTTTATGAACCTTGCTTTGTGCACTGGTCTAAATCATTTCTGTGGGGGAGGGGGATTATGGTGTGGGGTTGTTTTTCAGGGGTTGGGCTTGGCCCCTTAGTTCCAGTGAAGGTAACTCTTAAGGCATCAGCATACCAAGACATTTTGGACAATTTCATGCTCCCAACTTTATGGGAACAGTTTGGGGATGACCCTTCCTATTCCAACATGACTGCATTCCAGAGCACAAACAAGGTCCATAAAGACATGGATGAGCGAGTTTGGGGTGGAGAAACTTGACTGGCCCTTTTGCTATAATAAATATCCCCAAAAAATATATAAAAAAATTAATGTGTTCCTCAGTTTAGGCCAATATGTATTCTTCTACATACTTTTGGTAAAAAAAAATTGCAGTAAGCGTATATTGATTGGTTTGTGCAAAAGTTATCACGTCTACAAAATAGGGGATATATTTATGGCATTTTTATTCTTATTTATTTTTATTAGCAATGGTGGCAATCTGCAATTTTTATTGTGATTGAGACATTGCGGCCGACAGATCGGACCCGTTTGACACTATTTTGGGACCATTGACATTTATACAGCGATCAGTGCTATAAAAATGCACTGATTACAGTGTAAATATCACTGGCAGGGAAGGGATTAAACACTAGGGGGTGATAGAGGGGTTAACTGTTTCCCCATCAGTGTGGTCTAACTGTAAGGGGGATGGGCTTACTAGAACATGACAGAGATCACTACTCCCAATCACTGGGAGCAGTAGATCCCTGTCATCTTGCTAGGCAGAACAGGGAAATGCCTCTCTGTGGCACAGAGAGGAAAGGCCTCTCTGTGCCACGATCGCGGGCCACCGGCGGACATTGAGTGTTCATCCAGGTATTGCTGTTGGGCTACTGTCCAGCCCAGTCCATTTTGGCTGAAATCAATTGATCTGTGAAAAGAACTCAGCACCAAGGAGTTTCTGCCAATAAGATCTAAAGTTGTCTTGTAAGTTTAAATACGATATGTGACAACTGACAAATAACAAATAATGACTAAGAACAGAGGAAATACACACCCACTGACCATGTGAGGTGCTGTCTAGATTCTTACTGCAGTTAGTTTTAATCACAACTTCAGGGTTTTCTGAAAAGCATTAGTAGCTAAGTGGCTCCCATGAATTTTATTAAAATTCAAGCTTGCATTCATTTTCTAGTGTTCTAGAGTTCTAGCCTGAGTATAGACTTTCTAGAAATCTGGACTGATGGTTTAATCTGCATCCATGGCTGTTGTCAGTGTGCAAGTGTCATGGAAACTTTTAAACAGAAAAATCTCTCTAACTCCTAGTTTTCTTGTACTTTATATATTTTTTTTTTTTACACAAACTTTGTCAATGGTCAGCAGAGATTAAACTTGTACGATATATAGTACTTGCAGGAGAATAAATTGGGTAACATATTATAGTGACAATTTTTTATTGCTATTAAATCCCTAACCAGAGAATATAGCTGACAGAAATATGAGCAATAAAGAATCACTAAATCAAGAAAAAGGAAGAATAATGATCAGAAATAGGACCACCAGCTAACTCCCTTATCTAAGGTGCTGGAAAAGGTTACAGGAATAAAAATCTGAGAACTGTGAACTGTAAGCAAATATTTACAATTCTCAATAAAGCTGCATAGTTGTATATGGTATAGCTTCATGGCACAGTGCAGAAGCACAGGTCTACGGTGTTTCTGGCCATCGACACAGCTGTTTGACAGCATACTACTCTTACATATACAGTATATAACCCTGCCTGTCACTGCTGATATATAGCTGCAAGATTTCCATACCAAAGCTTTTATGGAAAGCCACACAGAGTCCATTTCCTAGAACTTTTCTGTGCTTCTCTGTCTTCCAGCTTTTCAGATTAGAGTAGGAATTTTAAATTTGTGTTCTAAATCTGTAATGTTTAAAGTACGTATTTCTAATGCAATGTTTTTTGAATGAGCATTTTCCTAAATGCTTTACCCATTATACGCACAACTCCAACGTGACAGTTTTCAAGTAAATTTGCTACCAACATTTACATGTCTCTCTCTCTCTTAGTCAGCTTTCGACAATGTCATTGTCAAGTTAAACTGTTGCAAACTAGCAATTTAAGCTAAGCATATGAAGAAAAAGGCATAAGCAAAGGTTAACTGCAGTAAAATGGTACTGCATGTAAAGGTTTTTGTAAAGATCCAGAGATATGAGTGATTAAAGTTGTAGGCAAATATTGACTTACCTTATGTATGTGTAAATTGAAAACACCCCCCGTCAGCCTCCTACACCTCCCTACAGGTGTTTTTATCTGATGGTTCAGCTTATAGACCTAAAGAGAGGCTACAGAGTTGGAGCCAATTAACCTTTAACATAAAGTCAAAACCTGCATATACTGAGCTGGATCTTTAATTGGACCTTTTTTGAATATCTAAGTTCAAAGCAGTATTATTTTTATTTTTTTTCCAAAAAGGTTCTTATTGGTAATTGAATGGAACATACACGTATGTTGAAATACAGAAACATTCGTTACAGAACATATGATATTTAACATATCATTTAAACAGTTGGGTTACAGAAACATTAAACAACTTGGTGTGATTCGGTGACGAGGTGCATAGGGTGAAGGTTGACCCAAATATATCAGGAACTTCTTGGTGTTTATGAATCTCGGGTTTTGAGTAAAGGGCATAGGAGGAAGTTGTCCAGTGGGTTCACTTGAGCCCGTGTACTGATCTCGTGGGTTTTTGTCTGTGCGTGTTTAAAGGGCTTAAGGGGTGGGTCTCAGGTTATGGGAGGGGCGTGAGTTTTTGTTCAGCAGGGTTGAGGTGTCCTGTTAGGGGTTTGTTTAATGTATGAGGTATTTATCTCAGTGATGTGGTGGGTTTCTGTGTGATGATGAGTAGTACTAGGTTCCTTAAGCCCCATACACACGCTCGGATTATCCGAGGACCAGGTCCGTCGGATCATGTCCGTCGTACTTTGTCCGATGTTGGTTTTGCGTACACACGGTCGGACAAAGTTGTCGGAAAATCCGATCATTCTGAACGTGGTGACGTTTGTTGCCTACGACGGGACTACGTAGAGGCTAGTAGCCAATAGCTTTGGTCTTGTAATGTGATCTGAGCATGCGTAGCACTTTGTCCGTCGGAATTCACTACACACGATCGGATTTGGTGTGATCGGACTTTGTTGTCAAAAAATCTATCCAGCAGGAGATAGGACTTTGTCCGTCGGACAATCCGATGGAAACTGTCCGATGGTGCCTACACACGGTCGGAATTTCCGACAACATTGTCTGATAGGACAGAATCCATCGGAAAATCCGACCGTGTGTATGGGGCTTTAGGTGGGGGGTGGGAGGATCGGGGTGGGAGATGAGTGTTGGGGGTGGAAAGTGAAAGGGGCAAGGCCGGGGAGAGGCTGGGTGGGGGAGAGGGTAGGTAAAAAGAGGGCTAGTGGATATTGCAGTGGTTATAGAGGGGTGTGCAGATGAAACGGAGGGGGTGGGTGTCCATCTATCTCTCCCTCCATTTGGAGTGGTAGGTAGCTTGCTGGCTCATTGAGATTCTGGTTTGTTAGTAGGAAAATGGTCTGGAGGTAGGTGTAATTGTTGCTTGTTTTCAGTTTCGGGGCCGATCCATTTTTTTTTTTTTAATTCTACTTACTAGTGTCCTTTCTGTGCAATATATATTTTTTGTGCAAAGTTATAGGCTCCATAAAATCAGAAGAATCAAATAGTTGAAGGTGTGTTGGATTCTTATTTCCCTGGTTGCCTTCTGCTGTGCAAGCCTTTGTCAGGCACTATGTCACCAGGGTATGCCCACAGTTCCTAGCACTGTTTAGTAATATGTAAACAGACAGCGCAAAATCTGTGTTTGGGAGCACACTTGTTCAGAGGGAACATCAACAATAGGCTCCCTGTGTAGGTCAGAAATGCAATCCTAAAACTAACCTTACCTGTAGGTACAATTAAAAAGTACGGCTTTACTTCCTCTTTAAGGTGGTTTGTCTCATCCATGTAAACTGATATATTCTGCCTAAAAGCTTGTGCTTTTGAAAAACAACAAGCTTGCTGGTTGGACTGGATTGAGTTGGAGGTGTTGGTATTCTGCTGTTGATTGGAAGTGGATCCAACAGGCCCATTTAGTTGAGAATTTGGAGGGTGTATCAAAACAGTATTATATTGCAGTTTACCAATTATAAGATCTGATGGCTGTATTAGTTACATTTTTTTAGGCTTTTTTATAATTTCATCTGGTCCAACCAGCAAGCTTGTTGTTTTTCAAAAGCACAAGCTTTTAGGCAGAATATATCAGTTTACATGGATGAGACAAACCACCTTAAAGAGGAAGTAAAGCCGTATTTTTTAATTGTACCTACAGGTAAGGTTAGTTTTAGGATTGCATTTCTGACCTACACAGGGAGCCTATTGTTGATGTTCCCTCTGAACAAGTGTGCTCCCAAACACAGATTTTGCGCTGTCTGTTTACATATTACTAAACAGTGCTAGGAACTGTGGGCATACCCTGGTGACATAGTGCCTGACAAAGGCTTGCACAGCAGAAGGCAACCAGGGAAATAAGAATCCAACACACCTTCAACTATTTGATTCTTCTGATTTTATGGAGCCTATAACTTTGCACAAAAAATATATATTGCACAGAAAGGACACTAGTAAGTAGAATTAAAAAAAAATAAAAAAATGTTTAAATAAGGATATCAAGTCAAGAGACAGCATCTCTTTAAACTGACATTTTATATGTGTTAGTCTTTAAATCTTCCTGGTGGTAATCCTGAGTGTGGCTCGGGGTTAAATTTCAGTACCATTAGCGGTAACCCTGAAGCCACACTCGGGATAGCATCTCAGGATACTGGTCCAGGTTACTCACCTTGTCCCCAGGATCCTGCAATGTCCCCCCGCTGTGTCTGCGGGCTCTGTCCTCCCCCCAATGCTCTGTGTGCCGGGCTCTGTTTCCTGCGAGTGTCGTGACACATGGGGCGGAGCCCGGCGGCAAATTTAAAAAAGTACACAAAACATAACACATACAGTACACTGTAATCTTACAGATTACATTCCTGTATAAAATCATTTCACATCCCTTTTGTCCCTAGTGGTTTGTCCAGTGCCTTGCCTGCCTTTTTATATTATATATACTGTTCTTTCTTCCTGGTAACTTGAGATTGTCCATAGCAACCAAAAAGTGTTCCTTTACTTCAAAAGTGGTTTTCGACCACCTAGAAAACAGCGATAATAAATTAGAATCACTTGCAGAATTGAGCGATAGTGATTTGTGGGGAAATTCATTTTATTATTATAATATATTATTTGTTATAATTATTTATAGTTATTTATTATATTATAATTTATAATTTTGTGTTTCAAACATACCTGGGATGTCTACTAGACTCCTGTTTGGACAGATTTAAGTGTGTTATTATTAAGAATTACAGGCCTACAATATAAAACGCCAACTTTCTATGCAAAACAATGTACTGCTTTGAGATTCAAAAATCTGACATAATCATACCGCCAGGGTGGTTAACTGACAATTGCATGGTTATGCAACACTGTACCCAAATAAAATGTATGCCCTTTTTTCCCATTAATATAGCTTTCTTTTGGTGATATTTGATCACCTGTGCAGTTTTTATTTTTTCTGCTATAAACAAAAAAAGGCAGACAATTTAGAAAAAAAAAAAAAAACAATCATTCTTACTTTCTGCTATAAAGCATATCCAATAAAAAAATAGAAGAAATCAAATTTATTCATAAATGTAGGCCAATATATATTCTGCTATATAGATTTGGTAAAAAAAAATAAACCCAATAAGAGTATATTGATTGGTTTGTGCAAAAGTTATAGCATCTGCAAACTATGGGGTATTTTTACTTATTTATTTATTTTTTTACTAGTAATGGCGGTGATCAGTGATTTATAGTGGGATTGCAATATTGTAGCTGACACTCCGACATTAACTGACACTTTTTGGGGACCAGTGACACTAGTACAGTGATTAGTGCTAAAAAATATGCACTGTCACTGTACTAATTACACTTACTCTGAAGGGGTTAACATCAGGGGTGATCAAAGAGTTAACAATGGGCCTAGCCTGTGTTTAACTATACTGTGTGAGGTGCTTTTACTAGGGGAAGAGTTGGAATTTATTCCCTGTTCTGCAGGGATACAAATTCCATCCCTTCCCTCCTTTCAGAATGGTGATCTGCCTTGTTTACATAGGCAGATCGCCATTCTGCCTCTCTGCCAGAGGACATCCGGTATCGTGCACCCGCCGTTCGGCTTCCAATGTGTGTTACGCAGTGAAAGCGAGCTGCCGATGGCACACATGCACGTCTCATGCCCGGAAGATTTGGATCACGTACATATACGTGATCTGGTGCACAGGTGACGCCCTGTAGAAGTAAAACTGCTATAGGGTGCACCTTATGTGATTTAATATGGGCTGAACCCCACCGATCGGCTTCCACTGTGTGCTACGCAGTGAAAGCGAGCCGCCGATGACGCGCATGCACGCCTCATACCCAGAAGATTTGGATCATGTATATATATGTGATCCGGTGAACAGGTGCTGCCCTGTAGCAGTAAAACTGCTATAGGGTGCACCTTAAGTGATTAATATGGGTTGAACCCATGGCACTGATGTTGACACAATATGGGTATTCTAAATGGAATTAACAGCTATTTGGCACAAAATCACCCTTTGTGACTGAAATGCTGCATGGGGCCATATAGAGCATGTAGGTTGGTAGAGATGAGTCACTAAGCTGTGCAAGCAAACTTAAGCTAAATACACAGATTAAATATATAAATAAAATATATTTTACCTGCTAAAAGGTTTGTATATTCTGTCCTCGATTACTGAGATTTACACAGCTCTGCTACCACAGCACAACCTTGTTTAGCACTTCAGGGACCTGATCTTTCTCCACTAAAGTTTCACTTTCCCTTACAGGTCCCTTCACTGCCCCCACCCTGTGACAAGACAGTAAAAGTAGATTCAGACTCTGATGAGCTCAGTTTTCTGTCTCTGTTATCTCTCTTTTCAGCATGGCACCAGGCACTGCAGCACACCTAACTGGCTCCTTGCTTCTCTCTTCTACTTTCTGAGCTCTGCTGTACATGGACTGCAAAAGGCTGATACCAAGTCAAATTCAACTATTTACACTGTTTGCATTAAAAAAAACACACACACATTTCATCCAGCATCTCTTTAACTGGGCTGCTATACCCAAGGGGTGGGAAGGTCTACCCAATCACATGACCAGTGTGATTGGCAGTCAGAGGGGTCATGTGATCGGGAGCAGGTGGGAACATTACTTTGTCTTTCACAGTTCAGTCACTGTGCTGGGAGCGTGCAGTGAGCGCACTGTCAGCACAAAAACACTTTAACAGATAGGTGGGGTGTGTGGGATTAAGGTTAGCAAAAGGTTAATTATGTTAATTATGTATTAATTACCACAGAGCTTCATTAATTTGTGCCTTTATATGTGCCTGGAATTCAGTGATATTAAAATCTCATTTAAAAATAACAAACATGGTATACTTACCTGCTGTGTGTAGTGGTTTTGCACAGAGCAGCCCAGATCCTCCTCTTCTCAGGTCCCTCACCAGCGCTCCTGGCCCCTCCCTCCTGTCGGGTGACCCCACAGCAAGCAGCTTGCTATGGGGGGCACTGGAGCCGAGCCACTGCTCTGTGTTTTTTTCAATAAAACTGTTTCAGGTTTGAAAACATCCTAGATCTACACCTGCTAACTGGAAAAAGCCAATATTTGCCAGACTAATTAGACACTTGCCGACCAGCCGCAGCAGTTTTACATATAATGTGACGTCGATTCGCCCTGTCGCCCGCTGCTCGCCCCCGGAGCCGATGCGAGTGCCTGGTAGGCGCGATGACCGACGGGCTCCCGCAATCGCTCGTGATACAGTGAGAACCAGAATCTGTGTGTGTAAACGCACAGATCACAGTTTCTGAGGGGAGAAGAGACAGATCGTGTGTTCATACAAAGTATGGACAGCGATCTGTCATCTCCCCTAGACAGTCCCATCCCCCCTTCAGCTAGAACACACACAAGGGAACACATTTAACCCCTTGATCACCCCATAGTGTTAACCCCTTCCCTGCCAGTGACATTTGTACAGTAATCAGTGCATTTTTATAGCACTGATCGCTGTATAAATGCCAATGGTCCCAAAAGTTTGTCAAAAGTGTCCGATGTGTTCGTCATAATGTCGCAGTCCCGATAAAAATCACAGATCGCTGCCAGTACTAGTAAAAAAATAAATGATAATAAATGCTATAAATCTATCCCCTATTTTTTTGCTATAACTTTTTTGCGCAAACCAATCAATATACGCTTATTGCAATTTTTTTTACCAAACATATGTAGAAGAATACATATCGGCCTTAACTGAGAAAAAATTAGCTATTTAAAAAAAAAAATGGGGATATTTATTATAGCAAAAAGTACAAAATATTGTGTTTTTTCCTAAATCGTCACTCTTTTTTTATTTATAGCGGAAAAAATGAAAACCGCAGAGATGATAACATACCACCAAAAGAAAGCTCTATTTGTGGGAAAAAAAGGGCATACATTTTGTTTGAGTGCAGTGTCGCACGACCACGCAATTGTCAGTTAAAGCAACGCAGGGCTGAATCGCAAAAAATGGCCTGGTTATTCAGCAGCCAAATCTTCCTGGGGCTGAAGTGGTTAATAGTAAAAAAAAAAAAATTTAAATATTTGAATGGAAAAAGAGGAAAGAAATAAGTAAGGGGCAGATAATGGAATGGGCATTCAGAGCATTCTGCAGTGAACCGACGGCTATTACAGCACCTAAGCAAAAAATGTCCAAATAGGAAAATAAGTAAAAAAAATCCTGATGGTTTATTTTATACCCATAGCAACCAGTCAGCAGTCATCTATAACTAGTCTGACTGCTCTAAATGACACCAAGACATGCGGTAAGTTTATATATTTTGTATGCTTTGCACATCATAGTTACTGTTTGCTTTATTACACATATCCAGAGTGAAGAAGTGCACCTTATTGTTGCAGGTTTATTTATCCAGCAATACCAAGTGTCGTTCTTTTTTCTATCAAATATACAAAATGCATGTTATTTTTGATATTTTTTTATAAGATATTGAAAGGTTACAATAAAACCAGATTATCTGTTATTTTCCTTTATCTAAATTAAATATATGTCCTTTAGCCAGTGTCCTTTTTTTGGGTACCGCTCGCTAATATATAAACAATATATCACAGCCCAGCGAGGATTTGGAAAATTCAAATCCACAGCAAAATCAGACTGGATTTAACAAATCCAAGTTCAACGGACCCTGGATTTGTCCATCACCAGTTTGGAAAATGAATATGGTCGGATTCACAATGATACATCCTTGCTGCTTTAGAAAGCTCATTTAGTAAGTGTTCTTATCCGTATTGTCTTCAGACCAAATCCTGCAAACATTAATAATCCCTGTCACTGCTTTCGTTTGTTGTTGATGTGAAGATACCCGAGTGTTCTGTTTGTTTGTTTTTTCTATTGTATGCTGATATATATATATATATGTATACGTAATGCTCATTAGCATTTACTTATGTAACTCAATCTCTTTATATATTATGTCAATCATTATTATTATAAAATAAATACCTAAGATACTGTATAATATATATGAATACTCATATGCATTACTAAATCTCTTTCTCTCATATAAATAATAGTAACTCAATATGCATACTTACAGGTGAAATACAAGGAGGGCTGGGGCAACTTCATCTGGGACTCCTCAGTGGCCCTTGCATGGGATCAATTCATTTGTAAGCCAGTGAGGTCTAGGGGGGCATGAATAACCGATATAGCCCCTTACTTACTACAAATAGCCTGCATTTCTCATTTTGCTGTTCACCCAAGTAGTCAAAGTAAAGCAAGACAGACAAATTTGTGGAAAACAAGTACATATTTATTACGTAACAGTTGAATGAAATATATTCTTTTTTTTAAACAGCTGCAAACATCAGGATAATGCATTATGGCCGACATCTTCACAAACGCAATAAATACCTGAACTCCAGTTCTAGCAGAACAGAAAACCCCACCAGCAATTTTACATAGAAATTAACTAATGTATCTTCATGATGATACTATGGGGCAAAAATATGAATTGTAAAAACAGTTTTTTCAGGCAGATCTGAACGGGCGCTCCATACACCTCTATGGAGCGTCGGATGTCATCCGCAAAATCCAGACGGATGCAAACCCTAATTTTCATCCGTCTGGTGGATCGGATCGGATCTGATGAAAACGGTAATCATCCGATCCCCCCATAGGGGAGAGCGGAGCTCTGATAGATCCGTCCCTGCACAGTGTGCAGAGATGGACTTGTCATCCGCCGGCTCAGCTGGGATCAACTGAGCGATCCCCACTGAGCAAGCAGGGGAAGGAAAATGGGCAGCCCCATGTGAAAGGGGCCTAATGCCACGTACACACGATCGGAATTCTCGTCGGAAAAAACTCTGATGGCTTTTCCGACGGAATTCCGACGGAATTCCGCTCAAGCTGTGTTGCCTACACACGATCACACAAAATTCCGACGGTCAATAACACAGCGGCATAAAACACGTTCGACAGCACTATAAAAGGGAAGTTTAATGCTTCCGAGCATGCGTCAAATTGTTTCCGAGCATGCGTCGGAATTTTGCGTGTCGAAATTGCATACACACGATAGAAAGGTTTTCCTTCGGAAAAATTGAGAACATGTTCTCAATTCAAAGTCCCTCGTAAATTCCGTCAGAAAAAGACCGTTGGGCATACACACGGTCGGAAAATCCGATGAAAAGCTCCCATCGGACTGTTTCCATCGGAAATTCCGACCGTGTGTATGCCGCATTAGTCATCAACAATGATTATAACAATCTTATAATTAAAAACCATAGTGAAAACAATATACCTATAACAAAAACAACCAACAAAAACTTGACTTTAAGAAGTGCCAAAAATATTTTCCACAAACATGTGACTCGTCTTAGTGGTAATTAAATAACTCCAACAGTTATCCATGTATAGTGTTCGTCCAACAGTCTGAATATATCACCATGTGTTGTTCCAAACTACCACCTTTGCACACTCACCAGCTATTAAGCTGCATCAGAAAGGCAGCAGGCAGCATTTTTAGCATGGACAAGGCATCACAGTATGGGAATCTATCCGCATTGTAATCCTCCACTTGCACAGGGGCTGTTAGCACGATTGATATATCAAGCCGAGGAGGAACGATCACCACATAAGATGTCTGCCGGTCCCAGAAACCGAAGCGGCTGGTTTAGAGCAACATTTGGTGATATATTGGGACTGCTGGAGAAGCAGTATACACAGATAGCTGTTGGAGCTGTGGTACCTATTTACCACTAAAAAGAGGCAGATGTTTGTGGGACTTTTTATGCACTTCTTAAAGTCACATAGGCACTGCACTATTGTTTTTACATCTTATTTTAGAACTTCTTTCCTTTCTGTGCTTGCTAGCTGCCTAAATATTGCACTCATCTGATTTCAGAAGCTAAGCAAGGTCGGGTCTGGTCAGTACTTGGATGGGAGACTGCCTGACTATACTTGCTAGCAGCATAGTATTTTCCTTTTCTCTAGCACTGACTATTTCTTTTGAGTTTAAAATTGAGTGCTGCCCTAAATAAAAGATGCACTTGCCTGCTGACCTATTTCTTCAATGACATCTGGGTGGGGGACATGCTTTGGTCCAAAATGTGCATGAGGGGAGAATGAGCTGAGAACAGGATAGTAGAAGTTGCACAGGGTTGACTTGCGCATGGTTATTATGCTCTATTCTTTTGCTACCACCATTGTCAAATTTGAGTGAAAGCTGGGTGAGAAATAGAGAAGTGCTCTGGATAAGAAATGTACTTGCCATAGACAAGCTACCTACCATAAACTCAAATCTGATAAAATCCAAAGCTTTTCCCTGAGCTGTTCCCACCGGTAATCACACGCGATGGACCTTGTAATCAGCAGAGTAATAACACAGTATAACCTCCAAAACTACAACTGCTTATGCCCATCCTCCATACTATATATGCCGTCCAACTCTTAAGCCCCATACACACGGTCGGATTTTCCGATGGATTCTGTCCTATCAGACAATGTTGTCGGAAATTCCGACCGTGTATAGGCACCATCGGACAGTTTCCATCGGATTGTCTGACGGACAAAGTCCTATCTCCTGCTGGATAGATTTTTTGACAACAAAGTCCGATCACACCAAATCCGATCGTGTGTAGCGAATTCTGACGGACAAAGTGCTACGCATGCTCAGATCACATTACAAGACCAAAGCTATTGGCTACCAGCCTCTACGTAGTCCCGTCATAGGCAACAAACGTCACCACGTTCAGAATGATCGGATTTTCCGACAACTTTGTCCGACCGTGTGTACGCAAAACCAACATCGGACAAAGTACGACGGACATGATCCGACGGACCTGGTCCTCGGATAATCCGTGCGTGTGTATGGGGCTTTACTGATATATAGCTGAATTGTGACAGGGAAGGGATGTATACCTAGGGGTTGATGCACTAAATGAATAGAGACAGTTTACTGGTAAATAGCCTCAATACTTTTAGTAAATCAGCCCATTGCTTTAAATGGTCACTCTGCTAAATCAAAATTCATGCAAACATGTTGTGTGAATAAGATTTCTTCAGTCTGGTGTGCATCATATAAAGCAGTGCACAAAAATTATGTTTTTGCATATTATTTTTTCAGAGTTCACCATTCTGTATGAAGCTAGCTATGAACTTTCCATCAGAAGACATTTAAACACACCTGTACATTGTGGGCCTCATTTAGACCTTATTCCTGGGTTCACACTGGTACGAAAAACGCTCCGACATTGGGAGCTCATGTTGCATAACGTGTGAAAATCGGTTTCTCTATGGGAGCCATCTTAACTGGTTCTACACAAGTCGGTGCAACTTTGAAAATGCTCCCTGCACTACTTTGCTCTGACTTTGATCTGAATTCAGCCCATTGAATATCACTAAATTCGGATCACCATCTTGACTGATCCGACTTTGGCATGTGACTTGTGCTCTGATGATCTTGAAGGGGAACTCCACGCCAAATAAAAAAAGAAACGGCATGGGTTCTTCCTCTAAGAGCATACCAGGCCCTTCGGTCTGGTATGGATTTTAAGGGGAACCCCCACGCTGAAAAAATGGTGTGGGCCCCCCCCCCAAAATCCATACCAGACCTTTATCCAAGCACACAGCCTGGCAGGTCAGGAAAGACCTCAACATGGGAAGGTGAGTGCTTTGGGGCTCCAAAGCACCTTGTCCCCATGTTCATGAGGACAAGGGCCTCTTCCCGACAACCCTCGATTGTCGGGTTCTGCAGGCTGGGGACTTATTGGAATCTGGAAACCCCCTTTAAAAAGGGGGCCCCCAGATCCCGGCCCCCCACCCTATGTGAAGAGTATGGAGTATATCCTACCCCTACCCATTCACCTAAAAAAGTGTCAAATAAAACACATGTTTTTAAAGTAATTTATTAGTCATCTCCGGCATCTCTTCCAATCTGTTTTCCCTTCTTCAGCTCCTCTGTGTCCTCCGCTGACGTCTTCTGCCTCTGTTGGTTCTTCTCACCTCTCCAGTTTTTCTCTGCTCTCTCTCTGGTTCTTCTCCCTCTGTCCGCTGTCTTCTGTAGGGTCTCCTCCGCTATCTTCTCGCTCTTTTGCCCGGTCTTCTCCGCTGTCTTCTCCCTCTGTTCTTCTTCCGATGTTGACTCGACGCTCTCTCCCACTCTAATGCTGGGTGCGCGGTGTGCCACTACATATATTGGCATGGGGAAGGGCTACCGGAGGTCCGCCCCTTATGATGGCACCACCCTATCATGCCCTGGGTGGTGACGTCACAAGGGACGGGGCCTCTGGATGATGTCACCCGGTGACCCTGCCCCATGCCAAAATAAGTAGCGGCCCATTGCGCCCCCGGCATTATTTTGATTGGTCAAAGGACAAGTCATACTTTCACAAAGTCGGATCAAAGTAGTAGCCTATATTTTGCCTGGTATGACTGTTATGTAGTATCAATGTGAACCCAGCCTGAGAGGACGAGGATCCTACTTTGATCTGACTTCAATGATATTTAATGGGCTGAAGTAGGATCAAAGTGGGACCAAAGTAGTGCAGGGAGCATTTTCAAAGATGGACCGACTTGTGTCGGACTAGTTAAGACAGCTCTCATAGGGAAACATTGATTTTCACATGTCATGCGACATGAGCTCCCAATGTCAGAGCGTTTGTCATACAAGTGTGAACTGGGCCTTATTCTGCCTATATTTTGCCTTTCCCACATGTGATGCTGAGCCTCCATGATTAGAGAAACTGAAATCCCATGAATAAAAAGATGGGCCAGGGACAGTTACACTAGGGCGGATAGGGCTTGATGATCTTGGATGTCTTCCAGTAAGGGAAAATGATGGGTTCTATATGACTTGCTGCAGCTGCTAATGCACACTGTGAGAAGCTTACAGTGTGTAGTGAAATAGAATGAGCAACTTGAGTACAGAAGAGAAACCTGAATAACTGTGCAAGACAAGAAGTTCAGCTTTAAGTGAACCTGTGTTCTCTTCAAACATCCAATATGTGCAATAGGATTTAAAAAAATAATTGAGCTTTATTGACGTACAATTAGATCACAGGTACACTTAACCTTAGCTCACAATTCAGTAAATCGGACTTTATCATTTTATGGGTTTAGGTAGGAAAACCCCAGCTCTGGTGATCTTTGATGAGCACCAGACTATCAAAAAAAAAAGCGATTTGTAAAGTTTTTAAAATAAAATGAAAAAAACAATCCTATAATTGACTATCATAAGATAAAAAAATGAATATTAAACATTTACTTGTTTTAAATAGTTTATTAAAAGTTAATCGGTGCATAATAAAAGCTGTGGATAATATATATATTTTTTTAAAGTATAACGTTATATAAAAAAAAAAGCTTGATGATTGCCAAAAAATCTGTCTAGTAGTATTTACTGTATCTAATCATTCTGGCACCTTTGCATTTATTTTTATACTTTTTAGCTAGCAAGAAAAAAGCAACAAATATAATTATATTATATATCAGTCTTTGCTTAATATGTTTTTCTAGTACAGTGTCTTCTTTTTTTCTGCAGCTTCTGATTGTTACACTGCAGCGTTTACTGGGAGGATTAAAATATTAGTAAGTGCATTATGAAGCTAGCCAAACACAATCAGGCTTAGTAGAACTAAATTTCGGAATGGATAATAGTATACATTGTGCATTCTTCATGTGTACATTGTGAAAGGAATTTAATCTCTTTATGTGTGTCGTTAATATATGCTGACTACTGTATTAACATTCATGATCAACTTTGATTAGTGTCTCCAAATATAAGATCCCTTCTAGCAATTCTAGGGTAAAATGAAGGTTTAAGTGTCCTCTGAAAGCATTGTACCTTTCACCTTAGCATAATGCTGCCTAGATGGCTTTTAAGAATAGCATGCATTGGAAAAAAGAGACAATCAACAGAAAGAATTTGTCTTGCACATGCATTTACATCCATCTCGAAATTCATATATTACAGTTTAATATGGTGCTCTGGTTTCAACAAAGAGAAAACTGGATTTTTTTCTTTCAGGAAATACCATATAATGTTATTGATGTTTGCTGTAATGAATGATTACACCTAGCTTATAGCTCCCCCATATGTGCTACCTGAATATTGCACAAACAGATTTTTAGTGGAGCAGAAACCTCTATACACTTGTGCCTGAACATTTTTTTTTCATCTGCATAAAAAAAATGCATTTAAGTTCACACATGTTTTAAATATTTGTATTGATTCCATATTGCGATGGGGATAATTATTTTTTTTTTTTGTTAATGATACATTTGTTATAATATACAGCTCAATCTACAATATTGGTACAGAAGGAACAGTAAATATTGTTTTTTACTATATAGGTATTAGCAAATGATAAAAGAAAAAAAAAACTGTTTTATTTGTTTTATTTAACACTTTTTTGCCATACTGGAAATTTTACGGACTTGAATTATTTTTTTTTAAACACTGAGCCAAAGTACATACTATATGACAGAAAAAGAAAAACATACACACATGTGATTACCCTTTTCTTGCCACTTCCCCACTTACATGTCAGAAGTGATTTTAAACCATGTTCATCTACATTTTGTTAATTTAGGGTTGGGAATTATCTCTTAAGCAGAGCTCTATTGTCTACAGTAATACTTTAGGATGAGATGTTATTTCATGGCGTTGTCAGCTTTTTTCTAATTCAAACCCTCCCTGTCACATATAAATAGATTGCTAAAGATACATGCAATAACCTGTCAGTGTCATGCATTCTGCTCTGTAATCTGAATGACACTCTATGTAATAAAATGTTCACTTCAATATATGTCTGTGGCACTGTGCTTAAATTTAGGTTTAGTTTAAAATGAGTTACAAATATTGCCTCTGCTGTGGGTAGGGGTTTCACATAGAAATGGATGCAAATACAGGGAAAAAAAAGATGTATACGTAACCTTCTTCCACAAGTATGGGCACATATAGATTTCAAACATGTTTATCTGATTAGGTTTACTATTAAAGAAGAACTCTGCTTAACTAAACTGGCCACATAATAACCCAAATGCAAGTTCAGAAAAAAATACCCCTTTCTGTTGAAGTGTTTAAACCTACCTACGACCAGAATTTATTTTAAAAGAACAAAGGTTTATTCATTTCATGTACATACAGGAAAGAGTTAAGAGTTGAACCCACACCATATCAAAAACATTAGGCACAGTACAACCGGACACCATGGGGTTAATTTACTAAGACTGGACAGTGCAAAATGTGGTGCGGCTTCCATTTAATTTTTTTATTTTTTTTGTCAAAACTTAATTGAACAAGCTGAAGTTAGAAGTTGATTGGCTACCATGTACAGTTGCACCATGTTTTGCACTCTCCAGTTTTAGTAAATCAATCCCCATGCGGCAAGAATGAGGATAACAACACCCCAAATGAATACCTAACAAGAGGAACAAAAACATTTGAATAGATTCTGCTATTGTAATACCTTGTTAATTACATAATGTAGCAGATGGTAGGAGATTTATTAAACTGGACCTATGCCTATGTGAAGGGTGCATCAAACTCATGATAATCTTCACCATAAGGGCAAAAACAGGATGAAAGTAGTGAAATAAGTGTCAGAGTAGCCAACAATGGTTGGGGACTTTGCAAAGACACTGGGATTGACTTACTAAAACTGGAGAGTACAAAATCTGGTGCAGCTGTTCGTGGTAGCCAATCAGCTTCTAACTTCTGCTTGTTCAATCAAGGTTTGACAAAAAAAAACTTGGAAGCTGGTTTCTATGCAGAGCTGCCCCAGATTTTGCATTCTCCAGTTTTAGCAAATCGACACCAATAGCTGTAAATTGTTGGGTTCCCAAGAAAATTTTCCATATGGTCCAGATGGCAATATAGGAGGAGTATCTGTCATGAGACCAGGCCAAGTACTGCAGGAGGACTATCTCTGTGCATCCCTTTGCCATTGTAAGACACGTTGTTGATTTCCAATGGGATTTTATCATTTTGCAGCTTACCAGCCCTTATTTGGTAGCTAAAATCGTTTTCATTTTTTTCCAGGATTTTTTTTCTTTTATTTGTACCTGATCATCCTGCTAGTAGCACACTTATTGTTCTAGGGAGACAATACTCACCCACTGCATTATGTCTATAGAGGAGTGGTATTGTCACTGAATGACAGGAAATGTTGGGACATTAAAACATCCCTTACATTTTTCCATAAAAGAGGTGTTCTGTAGTCCACAGAAAGAGCTAGAACAATGTTAACTGATAACAGAAAATTGTATCAAATACTTACCGTAATTTTTCTTTTCTTACCGTGCGTAAATTACAGACAGTTCGAAAAAAATAACCCATTTACAGACTGTCATAAATGCCCATTTATGAATGGCAGTTGTCCGTGCAAAATATGGCTGGGGGCTGGCTTCAGTTCCACGTGTTCAGCTGTACATGCTCAGTTCTGAAGTAAGCTGGGCTCAGCAGTACTCTGGCGACCTCGGCCACTGGGGATGCCATGGCTCTAATAACGTGCATTTCTAGAGGGTTCGCTGTTGTGCCGATTGTATGTAACAGTGAAAGGAGCTGAAAGGACCAGCCCGGCTGATGTCACCATGTGGGTGGCACCATTCACCTGCTCCCCAGCTTTGCCTGATGGTGCTTGCTTGGCATCTTTTTCAAAGAAGGGTCAAGAGAGCTGTGTGTGGGTCCCTGTAGGATGAGGAAGGGGCTGGAGAAGGGCAGCTGCTGGCTCAGACTGGGATATATTCTCCAAATGTGTTTCCTACCTGCCCTGGCCATATTCACTGCTGGCAGCACCTTCCCTTCTCAAGGTAAGAAGAACGTGTCAGGTAGTCGGGGGGGGGGGGGGCAGGGATGACCTTATCACTGGTATGTGACTGCTCCACCTGGCTCTGTCCCTCTTCTTTTCTGTCCAACTGGCTCCATCTACCCCCTCCCCCAGCTCTATCCCTCCTTCTCCTCTATCCACCTGCTTCACCTGCCTGGACCTGCCCCTAACTTAACTGTCCATGTGGCTTGGTCCTCCCCTCCACCTGGCTTCACCCCTTCTTCTGTCCACCTGGCTCCATCCCCGCATTTTCTTTTCTCTGTTCCACTTCTCCATCCACCCCTCCACCTGGCTGCATCTGCCCCTCTCCTCTGTCTATGTGGCTCTGTCCTCCCCTCCACCTGGCTCCATCCCCCTCTCTTCTGTCCACCTGGCTCTATCCCCCCTTCTCCTGCTCTGTCCACTTTCTCCTCCATCCACCTGGCTCCTTCTCCCCTCTACCTGGCTCTGTCCTCCACTCTACCTGGCTCTGTCCCCATTTCTCCTCCATCCACCTGGCTCTGTCCGCCCTCTCCTCCATCCACCCCTTCCACCTGGCTGCATTCTCCCCTTCTGTCTACCTGGCTCCATCCTTACCTCCACCTGGCTCCACTCCACTTCTCTTCTGTCCACCTGGCGCTGTCCCCCCTCCTCCCCCTCGCTCTGTCCCCCTTCTTCTTCGTCAACCTGGCTCCATCCCCCCTCTCCTCCACCCACCCTCACCACCTGTCCGCATTCCACTCTCTCTTCTGTCCACCTGGATCTGTCCTCCCTCCACCTGGCTCCACCCCCATCCCCTTCTTTTCTGGCTCGGTCCTCTCCTCCACCTGGCTCCATCCCCTCTTCTTTTCTGTCCACCTGGTTCAATCCCCTTCTCCTGTCGGCTCTGTCCTCCCATCTCCTCCATCCACCTGGCTCCGTTCCCCTCTCCTCCTGGCTTTGTACTCTCTTCCCCTACATCCACCTGGCTCTGTCCCCCCTTTCCACCGTCCACCCCCTCCACCTTGCTTCATCACAGCCTCTAACCATCTGTTGTATCATGTCCGCAGCTCCTAAACATCTCCTGTATCATGTCTATAATCTCTAACCATCTCTTGTATCCTGTCCTCCACAGCCTCTAACCATCTCCTGTATCATGTCCACAATTTCTAACCATCTCTTGTATCCTGTCCACAATCTCTAGCCATCTCCTGTATCCTGTCCGTAGCCTCTAACCATCTTCTGTATCATGTCTGCAGCCTTTAATCATCTCATTTATCCTGTCCACAATCTCTTACCAACTTCTGTTTTCTAACCGCAGCCTCTAACTATATCCTGTATCAAGTCCACAATCCCTAACCATCTCCTGTATCATGTCCACAATCTCTAAACATCTCCTGTATCTTGTCCACAGCCTCTAACTATCTCTTGTGTCATGCCCACAATCTCTAACCATCTCTAGTATCATGTATCATTTGAGGTGGGGGGTCATTGATATAAGAGGGAAGTGAATACAATACGGTAAGGGGTTGCACTGACATAAAGGTTCCACCTTCAGTGACCCCCCTTTACCTCAGTGTATTCACTCTGCGGAAGGTGGTCTGTGGTCACCAGAGTCCCCCCACATTAGCATTCCCCGTGTTCCCCTTTACATCAGAGTCTGCAGGTTTTCCCCTAACAGTGCAAGAGGGAACTCTGTGTACCCCAATGTAAAAGGCAATGCTGCAGACCCTGATGTATGGGCGGACTTTGATGTAAAGGGGAATCCTGCAGACTCTGATGTTATGGGGCTCTGATAACCAACCTTCTGTCAGAGTTCCTCTTTACACCAAATTCTACAGCATTCCACCTTTCATCATGATCCACAGTATTCCCTGTTACATCAGAGTTCTTCTTGCACTGTAAGGGGGAATTCTGCAGACTCTGATGTAAAGGGGAACTTTGTGCTGGGTTATATTAACCTGACCATGTAAATGTAGAACTATGGTTTTAAACTTTTCCTTTAATTTAAGCACATTGCTAATAGCACTAGTTATAGCTTAAATATTGATATTTGCACTGTTTTGCACTTAAGTCAGTAAAAAATGTGCCTCAGTAAATGTAATGAGATTTGTTAATAAAAAATTGGTGCTGTTTATACATTTTTGGCACCCAGTCAGTAAATTTCACTTTGGGGGTTGGCAACACTGATCCATGGCAGCATACTACCACATATATGCTGTAATGTTGCTGCAAAAAAAAGCGAAAAAAAAAACTTTCTGTAATGTTGCTTTCCTGATGCAAATCCATGGCAGCTTACATGCTCCCTTTGGTTGCTATTCTTCTTTTTTTTCACCCTTGCTAGATTGTTTTATACAACAATATTTTCTATCTTTTTCTATTTGTGTTTTTTCAAAAATAGTTAATGCATTTGCCCCCTAAAGAGTGGAATAAATCCACAAAACGTGTAGGGCTTATTTGATGCATCTCATCTTCATTAGATGGTTCAGCAATTTTTATATATACAGATTTTATCTTTATACTCTGTTCCTGAGGTGGTTTGTGTCATCTAGGATATTTATCCTACAATGTATTATCTTGATGCAGCGGTCATATATTTATTATACAATGTATCAATTTGTTGTTGTTGCCAGTTCTACATACAATGTTTGTTACATGTTGTCAATATGGACACAAACCCATGAATGTATTTTTCTAACATGTTATGTAATTATTACTAAGCAATAAACATTGTGTATTTACACTGACTGCTTTTCTGTTGCCGCACATACCTCATATAAAGTCCCATTCATTTCTTCTTTGTTTCTACTGATCAATATAATTATGAGTTTTCATGTATGTATGCATGTGATATAGGGACCTTAGTTGTAAGCTCCTTGAGGGCAGGAACTGCTGTCACTGTATGGAAGAGTGCATTGTGAATTGTTGGTGCATCAATTCACACAGCACTAAATACCGGAAGTAATTAAGAAGCTACAACTGCTGACTTTATTTACATTCAACTCTGGGAAATTTGAAAATTCTCCCTTGCATTGGGGCTGTGCCTGCACTGCAAGGGTTAACTGCTAATTTATCCTAGGGGACAGTAAAAACTATTTTACTTTACCTGATCCTCCGCTCCCCTGGCATACAGCATACCCTGGTGGTGGGCTGTCTCTTAGCGTCATCATGTCCCATGCAGGACCTTAGACCACTGAAGCATGGGGAAGAAGAAACTGACCTAGTAGTTCAGAGAAGCAAGACATAGGCCTAGTACCATTAATCTTCTTTTCCATGTCCCCCAGACGTAACTGAGCCGATTACTCTTATGCCCCGTACACACAATCGGACATTCCGACAACAAAATCCATCCATGGATTTTTTCCTATGGATGTTGGCTCAGACTTCGCATACACACGGTCACACAAATCTTGTCGGAAATTCCGAACGTCAAGAAGCGGTGACGTAAAACACGTACGACGAGCCGAGAAAAATGAAGTTCAATAGCCAGTGCGGCTCTTCTGCTTGATTCCGAGCATGCGTGAAACTTTGTGCGTCAGAATTGTGTACACATGATCGTAATTTACAAGAACGGATTTTGTTGTCGGAAAATTTGAGATCCAGATCTCAAATTTTGTGTGACGGTAATTCCGATGAAAAATATCCGATGGAGCCTACACGCGGTCGGAATTTCCGACAACAAGCTACCATCAAACATTTTCCGTTGGAAAATCCGACCATGTGCACGGGGCATTACAGTGCTGGTGCAGCCCCACTACAAGGGAGACTTTTCAAGCTTCCTGGAGTTGGGCATGATGACAGTGCTGAAGCGTACAGATATAATACAAGCCAGCATATTTCTAAATATGTGCGGAAGTGGTTGGGAGGAGGTAGGTACTTTGCATTTTGTGTCTGTTTTCTCAGAAGCAAAACGTGATTGTGTGCAGGTAGAAAAAGGAGCAGAATAATATATCCCATTTATTGAGAAGAAGGAATACATTTTTCTTGAATAACTCTGTTCCTCTCCCTGCCTGCAAACAGCTCTAGTGCATTGTTTGCTGATTTTTGTCATGTCATGTTTGTCAATCTACATCTCTGGAAAAGGAAGGGGGGTGATGACTCCAAAGGCTGGGAGCTCCTCTTTTTATTATGTGAACTCCCTCTGTGCTGCTCCTTCAATATGAATGAAGCCATTGATCTAGGTGTGAGCTGGAGTTACTAAAAATATTTTTTCGAAGGTCAGTATAAGCCTGTCATTTCAACTTAAGTTGTAGTGACAGATACAATTTCTATATCTATTTGGGCCACAGTAAAGAGGCCGACATTAGCTGATATTCTCATTCCAACCTTTCTTTTTTCTGTTTGAGACTAAAAAATATCAGGACCCAAATTCTGAAATGATTTATGCTGTGGCCTGTGTGCTGCAGAAATTGGCTACCTCAGGACATTTCTTCACAGTTCAGCTGAAGTCAAAACGACATAAACCATGAGCCATAACCAAGGGGAGGGAGCATATAAAAGTAAAAGCCTATGGAGACAATGTGAGTTGGAGAGAGGCTCGCCAAGTGGAAGGAGTGAGAGAGTTGTGTCGAACTGTGCTGTTCCGGAATGGAGCGGTTTGGGTTGGAGAGTACAGACTTGCAGAGAGAGCTGAGAAAGAGTCTGTTTAGCAGAATGCCATGCTTGGGAGAATTTTTTTAGCTGCAATCTGAGTCTCATGCACTAAGGCTGCATCTCAAGTTAAAGGGGGCCCCACACTGAAGAACAACCATTGCCTCTCTGGATTGTCGCAAAAAGACTGGTGAGAGGGTTGCAGACCCACACATTATTGCCACTAGTTATAATCAGTTCTTGTTACTGGCCAGGCCTGTTAGGGATACATACAAAGACAATGCGTTTAAATTCAAGATGGTGCTGCCATAAGACCAACAAGCAAAAGCGAACATATTACAGCGCACACATTTAAGAATGACGTTTCCTGCAGGGCTAGTTAAAAACACCTGAACATATTCAAATGTGTGGCAGCACCATCTTGAATTTAAACGCATTTAAACGCATTGGTGAGTGCTTCCCAAATATGTCTTTGTATGTTGTAATACCCTGACCAGGTTTTTTTGGGTTAGAGCACCCCTCCCCCTCTTCATTACCTCTTATTTAGTGACCACCAGTGTATAGGAGGAATCCTTTCAGTTCTCCCACATAGAGGAGTTTGGCTCCCATTTTTGAGACGCAGGATCTTTCATTCTATTACTAGGGTAGGACCCACTAATTCGGGGTACTTTGTCGCAGTAAGTGGGCTTAGCACTATATATCAATATAGTGTGACCAAACCCCCGTATTTTTTGAATATGTTCAGGTGTTTTTAACTAGCCCTGCAGGAAACGTCATTCTTGAATGTGTGCGCTGTAATATGTTCGCTACTGTTAGGGATACAAACATTCCTCAACATTGGCACATATTAGAGACAAGTACACTGCTGCCTTTTATTGCTGCAAGCTGTAATCCCTTGTTTGTCATCGTGATTACTGCCAGCAGGTTGCTAAACTGAGTTAGCCCCTTTGCTATCTGCAAGAATCAAAGTTCAAACTCAGCTTTTAAAGTGAACCACACCTATAACTTCATACCTTCTCCTAAAGTGACTTTCACCAACAACTTCACATCTTAAAGAGACCAATACCAACAACCATATTCCTTAAAGTTACATGTATCAATTATCTTATCTCTTAAAGGGACCTGTACCCACAACCTTGACTCTTGAAGGGAGCTATCATATTCATTCCAACTCTTAAAGGGACAGCATCTTGTATTGTATGCCAATTAAGCTGTCAGAAGAACCAACCTTTGGACTGTCCATACCCAGTCTCTCTTTCTAGAAGTACTGGTGTGCAGGAGGTCAAATAGATGTTTCAGGTTTAAACCAAGACTCTTTTGACTGAGGGCCCACAAGTGAGCGAGCCATTTTAATTCCTTGATATCAATTCATGTCACACTTGGGGAGTGATCTCCCAGCTGAAGGGCTATTGTTTACTGTATACCCTTAGTCCTGCAGGACAGGTGGACACACTCTAAAAGGTATTTGACCCTACTGTATTTTTCTTGTGTTGATTCATTTTGCTTCACCATTTGTTCTATATTGATACCAATACAACCTGGCTGTTTCTTTTATCATAGTTGGTGTGTATTTTTCTTGTGTAACTACTGGGGGACTCCCCAGTCAAGGTATTTTGGTAGTGTCAGCTGGAGTGGGTCTCTGTTTAAGGCCAAGTGAAGAGCAGAGGACCAATATCTACCAGTGGCTCCTCCAGGGGTATCACTACCCAAGTTTCTTCGTTGGCAGGAGATTTGTCCCATTTCATGCTGATCATTTTGCATATTGCATATTTTATAAGGTATTCTGCAATTGAGGATGTATAGAAAAAAGTACAATGTTAAATCTTTAAAAGGGGACCCAGGTGACAACTAGGGATTCCCCCCACTTTGAATGGGTCTCTTATCACTTCCTGTTTTGGCAATAGGACAGAAAATTCTCCCCAATGGGACACAGATGGCAAAAATGGCTGGGGTTATAACCCTCCCATACTATATCCTAAATTTAAAAAAAATGTTCTCTTTAGTTCTACTTTAAGAAGTAAAATGGTTTATAGATCTCTTCCTTTCATTGAAAATATACTTGGTCATTTTTTTTTTTTGCCAGTTCAGAGCTCACTTCTTGTTTGAGATAGACAATGCTGTACACAGGCTTTTCAAATAGCCACAACATTGTCACCTTTTCTCAGAACTGTTGCCCATGGAATAGAGTTCTGCATCAGCTTTCTTTTCAGCCTGTGTAAGATCATTGTCACTTTTTTCTTGTGAAAGACCGCATTAGGTGTACCATTTTTCCTGTGAGATTACATGTTGTGTGGCATTTTACAGTTGTGACTAACTGTATTTTGTCCTGATTGAAATTACCCTTTAATTCAGTTGTAAAGAAGTTGTAATTCCATTGCCTGCTGTTCGGCCTCATTCAGGGTGGGTACAGCTGAACAATCCAGAGGAGGCACCCACCCCCACTCGCTAACTTTAGTTCGTACAGCTCTCTACAGGGAATCATGCTAGGTTCACACTGCTGCAATCAGATTTTTAACCAACTGTCAGTGCTATTATGTGATGCAACGTGGATGCTACTTGGATATAGTTTTCCTATTCTATGGGGCCAAAATCATGCTGGAATCCCGCCAAATAAGCACAGGACCCTTTTACAACATTGCGCTGCATTGCATTGATGTGAGCAGGTGTCATTGAGCACAATGGGGTTGACTTACAACTTAAGTTAAAACTAGAGAGTGCAAAATCTAGTCCAGCTCTGCATGGTAGTCAATCAGCTTATAACTTCAGCTTGTTCAATAAATCTTTGACAAAAAAAAAAAAATCTGGAAGCTGATTGGTTTCTATGCAGAGCTGCACCAGATTTTGCACTCTCCAGTTTTAGTAAATCAACCATGTGATTTCCATTGTCATGTGATTCTGTCTGAAATCACACTAGTGTGAACCAGGCCTCAAAGTGGAATTTCAGAAGTGAGCAGCTGCTGCTGGGCTGTGAAATGCAATATTGTGGGTAGGGCAGTTCACATATATTATGCAGCTACATGTTTGCCTAGAATTCAGCTTTTTAAATTTTTTGTTCATATTTTTACCGGCTCATACCGCATACATGCATTGAGTTTTAATTTAGCCTTACCTTTAATCCTAACTTTGTAGAAATTAAACTTGACTGCTATAAAATGTACTATGCATGTTCTCTTTGGGCAGGTATCATGTAAATGATTAATGTCACCAGATGTTGGTCTACAGAGAGAATAGAAAATGGACTGTAAAAAGGCTACCACGGAAAGCATTAAAAGGTGATTGTAATGTAAATTAACCAGAATTATTTGAAAGAATACACCTTGATGAAAAGATGTCATAAAAGATAATAGGAATAGACTATAAGTGACTTAAAGGGAACAATATTCCTTTACAAAGATCACAGTAGTTAATGGCAACACTAAACTTCAGATCTTCTGAATCGTTACAGTGCCCTCATCAGTAATTTCTGATTCCCCTCGTTCCTGAAGCCTCTCACTAGTGTGAGATGGGAATTCTGCCCAAAGGCACTTAAATAATCGAAGAAAAAGTAAATGAATCACAATCAAAGTTGCTAATTATGTGCAATAATTATATGCACATTTTCTATTTTGATCTTCAGTGTTCAGAGGTTCCTTGACAAATGTTCTGATCTTGTCATACAGGAATGAATTGCAATTCCCTGTTATAAAAGAAGGCATGTAGGCCTTTATTTAATATGCAGAAAAGGGACGTGCAAGCCTATAACAAACAACATTTACCTTACAATATTCTACCTGTGCACTCTGGTTGTTGTACATAATCGTAAACATTGACAAACATCTTTGTAATTCAATGACTTGTAACCAAGCTTCAGATTATATTATGGACAACTACAGACATGAGATGACAGCCTCCTGATTCTACCATTACATCCATGGGTTACATCCATGGGTGACTGTTGTTGGAAGGAAAAGATGATTAGGCAAGTTATCCTGATTGCTGTTGCTCCCTACTGACCAGCTCCCTCTCCATACATGGAAGTAGCTTCCAGACAATCTCAACCAAGCTGAGCCTATGTTCCTAACTACTGTGCTCTGGGCATAACACACTCCTGGCCCCTGCATGCTTTGTACTACACACTACTGACTGAATCTTTCTTTACACTGGCTTCCCTTTAGGCTTTTGGATCATGTGTTTACATCCAACTGTTCTTTAATGTATATTGCCTAATTTAAAAGAGATATTCAGTGGATGAGAATATGTTTTAACCCCATAAATTTACCAGGTATATACAGATCTTGTAACCTAGTCTGTAGTGATGTTTAGCGTTGTTTGGGTAGATCTAAGAAAACTCTGTAGGCACTATGATGCTGTTTTGCTTGATTTCTTTTAAGGTTCTTTGCAGTATACGTCAAGGAAGCTTAGACCTCTGTAGTGTATTAATATTTGCTTTACTAAACAGAAAAGCTGCACAGAAAAGTGCAGGATACACAATGCATAGCATACAAGATATATCAAAATATGCCTACAATGAACAAACTATCTATCCTTCCTAACAAATAAACATGTACAATATATGGGATAGGCATAAGTAAACTAATTAACTTAGTTTTTTTTGGTGGAATCTTCTTATTCTTCTTACATTCCAGCACAATACATCTGATTTCCTCCAACGTCTTCTAGCACAACTCTGTCTTTGCCTGAGCACATGGTCTGTTCAAAGTCCTATTCCCCTCATACCATGTAAGGAGCTTCACAAACTAACCAAACAGGTTTTTTAGCATATCAATAGGGAAGGCTAAAGCCCCATACACACGGTCGGATTTTCGCATGGATTCTGTCCGATCGGACAATGTTGTTGAAAAATCAGACCATGTGTATGCACCATCGGACAGTGTACGTCGTATTGTCCGACGGACAAAGTCCTATCTCCTGCTGGATAGATTTTCCGACAACACGGTCCGATCACACCAAATCCGATCGTGTGTATGGTAGTCCGACCGGACAAAGTGCTACGCATGCTCAGATCACATTACAAGACCAAAGCTATTGGCTACTAGCCTCTACGTAGTCCCGTCGTAGGCAACAAACGTCACCACGTTCAGAATGATCGGATTTTCCGACAACTTTGTCCGACCGTGTGTACGCAAAACCAACATCAGACAAAGTATGACGGACATGGTCTGACGGACCTGGTCCTCGGATAATCCGCGCGTGTTTATGGGGCTTTAGACTCAGCTTCTAAAACAGCACAAAAATCTAAGTATTCACATATCTATTAAATTCACCAAAAAATAGCAAAACAACAAACGATGCATACAAAGTTTCATAGTTTCATAGTTAGTAAGGTTGAATAAAGACATCAGTCCATCCAGTTCAACCTGAGTGAGTGTCTACAATT
Source organism: Lithobates sylvaticus (assembly GCA_028564925.1). Classification (NCBI taxonomy): domain Eukaryota; kingdom Metazoa; phylum Chordata; class Amphibia; order Anura; family Ranidae; genus Lithobates; species Lithobates sylvaticus. The sequence continues at coordinate 101,649,897 of CM053030.1, read as the reverse complement.
GTCCCCATCCCTGCACATCACACACTCACATTGGTCCCTACCCTCAAGGAGCCCACAATCCAAGGTCCCCATTCATATACTAGGGCCAATTTTTGGACAGAAGCCAATTTACCAACCTGCATGTCTTTGGATTGTGGGAGGAAACCGGAGTACCCGGAGGAAACCCACGCAGGCACAGGGAGAACATGCAAACTCCAGGCAGGAAGTGTCGTGGTTGGGTGTCAAACCAGCGACCCTTCTTAATGCTAAGTGAGAGTGCTAACCACTACACCACTGTGCCACCCACGTTGTATAAACTGCTTTTTGGATGCAAAGGCACCAGCATGGGGGAGGGGGGAATCTGTGCTGGAAGTGATATCGGCTGCCTTTTAGGGTGTTTTTTTTATAGTTTTTTACAATATACTGTATGTTTACTTTTTTAATGCTGTTTTCCTTAGCGCATAGTTTTACTGTTTGTACTGGGATGGAAACTTTTGCTTGTTGGAGGGGAAGAGTGAAGGATTGGGCTTGGGAGGAAGATTGGGAGGAATTTGATTTGTGGGGAAGATTTGGGCAGAGAAAGAATTTTTGCCTGGGGAGGATTTAGGACTGAGAGAAAAGCTGTGCTGGAGAATGTAAGGGATTTATGCGGGCGGGGATATGGGGGGGAATGTATGTTACATATTTCTGAGCCCAATACTATTGGTGCAACATACTCTCGAGCCCTGTACGCCTGTACTCCTGTGTATTACATGTTCCTAACTACTTGGCTCTGGGCATAACACACTCCTGGCCTCTGCACTCTTTGTGCTATATACTACTGACTCGTGCACTCTCTGTGTTGCAGCAGACTCCTGACACCTGTATTCGGTGGGCTATGCACGCCTGACCCCTGAGCAGTGTGTATTATGTACTCCTGACTGCATTACACATCCCTGACCCCTGCACTCCATGCATACTTCTAACCCTGTTCTCTGTACTTTGCATATTCCTAACACATGCACTCTTTGTATTATGCATCCTTTACATCTAAAGTCTGCACACTATGACCCATGCATTCTGCATATTACACACTTCTGACCCCTACATTTTGCATGTTACAAACTCTTAACCCCTGCACTCTGTGTTACACACTCCTTACCCCTGTACTCTGTGCATTATGCACTCCTGACCCCAGCACATTGTGCCATTTCATAGTCCTCACCAATTCACTATTAATGCTATATTAAAAATGACATACTCTTAGCCAAATTGTTATTGACTCAACAGCTTTTGGTTGCTAAATAGTAACCAACAATTTAAATGAAGTTCTGCCTTGAGAGTTGGACCAGGCAAAGTGTTATAGCTCTCTCACATGTGGAAAAGCTTAGGTAATAGAAGATCTTCTATTTTTAAAAACAATCTCTCGTGCTGATGTGTGTCTGTGGAACGCTCACATGTGGCATAATAGTTAAAGTATATTTTGTGTGTATGAGGACTGTTATGTGCGCCATGTATACAGTGAGTAGACTTATTTTTTATTTACCCAATTCTGCTTTAAGGCCATCCTTTTTTACCACAATTTGGCCACATCCACTATGCATTGTGGCACATTATGCATTCTGCATCATTGCTTTGCTAGGGTGCCAAATCTTTCACAATCCCCTGGGCAGCTCTCATTCTAAAGTTGTTCCAGACCAGAGGTGAAGTCTCAGATAAAAGCAAAAAAGCAGACATTTGCACATCAGGATCTTCTCTTGACATTTCTTGTGGCGTTCCTTACACAAACACTTGTCTGGATCACAAGACTGACTGTATGGAATTAAGAAAAGATTGGCAGATAGGACAGTTCACATACAGACTGTGAATTTGAACTGTTTTAAATATATCTAATATGTAATAATATGTAACTGTTTATCTGGAGTTCAGCTTTTAAGTTAAAGTGTTTTGCCACTAACTGATCACTATACCATCCCCTCTGTTACATAAAAAGCTGTATCGTAGTGCCTGTGCTTTATTTTAAAAAGCTGATTTCTACCTGTTTTAATTAGTAACCCACGTTTAAAACGTCCCCTTTGGCGCGTTTATATGCCGCGTTTGCGTTTAGAAGCGTTTTTAAATATATATATAAAAAATATATATATATATTTTTTTTTAAATGGCCAAAAAACGAAAAAAAACTATAAACGAAACGCGGCTAAATGTGGGTTACCGCGGTTAGCTGCGTTTGGCGTCTGAAACGTCGGAAACTTTGGCGTCTGAACTAATTTTTTTGCCTTCAAAAAGAGGCCTATAAACGCAACTGCCTAAAAACGACAGTAAACAAACCTGTGTACATGTACACATAAGATAACATTAAATGAGTTCAGGGGCAGTTTAAAAAAGTGTCCAACTGCCTCTGAACGTCCGTTTAGCAGCAGCAGTGTACATGGGGCCTAACAGTGTCTTCCAGAGATTACATGATGCCAGGCTCTCAGCTCTCCCCTTGTGCTAGCTCCAGTGGGCGGGCCCAAGATTCCCATGCTTTTTTTTTTTATAAAGCACAGGCACTATGACTCAGCTTTTTATGTGACAGAGGGGATGATATAAAAAGATGAGATTGTTTAGAAGCAGCAGGGAAAGGAGCAGAGCGGCACTAGTGAGAGCTGACAGCCAGGTAGGGGAGGGGGAGGAGGACAGAGGAAGACACAGGAGAGCTGCAAGTAGCTGCAGATGAGGGAGACACGTAAACAGACCACGGTGCCAGGGCTAAGCAGCCCTGATATATCATGGTCAGTTTACAGTTTACCAGTTTCTACAGAGGGTAGAAACTGGTACCAGGTATTACAGGTGATACAAGGGGCAAAATTACACAGCGCAAGCACTGTGCTGTATAACATGCTTTAAGAGAACAGGATCAATTTTTTGGGGGGTTAACAAATGCTTTAAACTCCAGGCAAAATGTAAAATACACAGATAAAAAAAACATTAAAAAATCTATTTATCAATTTTTTCACATAAGATTCAAACAAATTTTATGCATAGTTTCACATTTTAACCTAAGATTCATAGAGAAAAGTATGTGAAAACTTGGGTGACAGTTGTTTGAATATTGGGTGAAAATTTTGCTAACAGACCCATACAGTATATGGAAGCTATTTTACCTGCCAAAAGATTCTGGAGATTTACACAGCTTGTCCACAGCCAGGGGGATTACCCAACTTACAGTTAAAGTGGAAGTCCATGCTAAAACTAAAATCCCTGCATCTATAGAAACCCATGATCTAACATTAACCTATATAGCCCTGTAAAGAAAAAAAATCAGTATACATACCTTTTCTGAAGCTGATCCAACCTGATCACATGCTGAGCTGTCAGCTGTGGGTTCGCTGTATAGGAGGGTGCTGAGGACATGTTCGACAATGGAAGCCCCATAGTAACTCTATGGGTGACGTCACTTCCCATTCATTTCACAGCCGTTGTCAGCCATGTCCTCTGCAGAGCCTCTGCCACTGGAGATTGGGCCTGGATCGGCTTCAGAAAAGGTATGTATACAAATGTTTTCTTTACAGGGCTAGATGGGTTAGTGTTAGATCGTGGGTGTCTATAGATGCAGGAAATTTAGTTTTAGCATGGACTTCCACTTTAAGGAATACAGTGTTGTCCTCTCTCCACCACTAGCCTTCTGATGAAACAGTGAAAGAGCAAAATCATACTAATGAGGTCATCCCATTCTTCTGGTCACTCTACTCTCTTTTAATGTTCCGTGTCAACACATTTGGGCTCAGGTAAGTAAAGGGATGCTCTATCTGTTACCTATGCTACCTAACCTGTGTAAAAAAGATGTGTATACTTACCTATTGTTAGTCCACTTTGGTCTAGTCAGGTGATCACCTATGTCAGTGTGCACTTGCTGCAGGAAAGAGCAGGGGTGCTTGAAATTGGCTGGGAAATCTGGGAACTGTGACTTCACTAAAATGCTTCCATGTCTCAGCCATTTTTGATACTCCTTCTTGTTGTAAATATATGGGTGATGACCAATATTTACAATAATTATGTACATTGTTCATGTAACGAGCAGACTAAAAATAGGTAGGCATACACATCTTTCAGGATTGGTAGAAGGAGGGGGGAAACATTTTTAAGTCTAGTTAGTGTTAAGTTGGCCAGACATGGATGAAAATTTGGTCAGTTCAGCAGGGACCAGCTGAACTTTGATCCAAATGTGTCCACTGTGGTTAAACAATGGTTGATTTACCAATTATCTGCTGTTCAGGTTGGTATTTTTTTTGCTCGATCCATGCTGCAGGCTATAGACTGTGTGGATGGGGGAATTGGGTCCGTTTTTTCTTTTGTTTAACACTTTGGTTGAACGAAAAAACTGACCCATGTATGGCTAGCTTTAAGCTGGAATTTTATTTTAAAATAATTGTAAATCCTCAATTTTTTTAAAATTAAAATAATAAACAGGTCATGCTTACCTGCTCTTAGCACTGTTTTTGCACAGAGCAGCCCTAATCCTCCCTTTTTCGGATCCCCGGCACTCCTGCAACCTCCACTTTTCCAAGAGCTTGCTATGGAGCTACTCGTGAGTGCTTTCTCCTGCTGTTGGCTGACATCACTGAGAAAGTCCAGGCTCTGAACTGGTCCGGACATTAAAGTCAGGATCCACCCATATTTCTGAGCCGTAGATGGCTCAGCCTCTTAGTGAGCCATTACTGTACTGACAGTCACCGGTTCCCTGCTTACTAAAGACCAAGAACCTTAGAGGCAGCGGGGGACAGATGCAGCATTGGATCGATGCTGCATCCACCTAGGTGAGGTGAGCGTGCTTATTATTTTTTTGTCCAAACTTCTCTTTTAAAGTATTCCTGGTCCTCCAGGTATGTTTTTTTTTTCTCTTTAGATTGCTTTTTTAGATTTTGGAGAGATCTTTCAAACTATTTGATCAGGGAAGCAGAATGGAGAGACTGTTTTGGTTAGCTGTAATAGGCACTGCCCTATTAATATTTCAATGTCAGCAGTACCTTTAGTTGTTTAACCACTAGCTGACCGCCCACTGTCAAATGACGGCGGGACGGTTCAGCTACTGTGGCGGGACGCCGTCATATGACGTCGTCTCCAATTTGGCCACTGGGGGGCGCGCGCGCGCCGCGGGAGGCGCGCGCGCCCGCCGCGTAGCTGGGGCCTCGGTGCGCGTGCCTGGCGGTCGCGATGACCGCCAGGCACCCGCGATTGCCCGGTAATCGAGCAGGACGTGGATCGGTGTGTGTAAACACACAGATCCACGTCCTGTCAGAGGAGAGGAGACCGATGGTGTGTCCCTTGTACATAGGGACACCGATCGGTCTCCTCCCCCAGTCAGTCCCCTCCCCCCACAGTAAGAATCACCAAGATAGGGTACACATTAACCCCTGCAGCGCCCCCTAGCGTTAACCCCTTCCCTGCCAGTCACATTTATACAGTAATCAATGCATTTTTATAGCACGGATCGCTGTATAAATGTGAATGGTCCCAAAAATGAGTCAAAAGTGTCCGAAGTGTCCGCCGCAATGTCGCAGTCACGATAAAAATCGCAAATCGCCGCCATTACTAGTAAAAAAAAAATAATAATAATAAAAATGCTATAAATCTATCCCTATTTTGTAGACGCTATAACTTTTGCGCAAACCAATCAATATACGCTTATTGCGATTTTTTTTACCAAAAATATGTAGAAGAATACGTATTGGCCTAAACTGAGGAAAAAATTTGTTTAAAAAAAAAAAAAAAAAATTGGATATTTATTATAATAAATAGTAAAAAATATTATGTTTTTTCAAACTTGTCCCTCTTCTTTTGTTTATAGCGCAAGAAATAAAAAACGCAGAGGTGATCAAATACCACCAAAATAAAGCTCTATCTGTGGGGAAAAAATTATAAAAATGTTATTTGGGTACAGCGTTGCATGACCGCGCATTTGTCATTCAAATGCGACAGCGCTGAAAGCTGAAAAATGGCTTGGTCAGTAAGGAGGTGTTCGTGGCTGGTAGGCAAGTAGTTAACTAAATATGTATCGTAAATATTACCAAACTAAGTTATAATGAAACACAATCAACAAATCACGAGACTGGTTACTGTTCATGGTGTCCGGTACATATGGGTGCGTGAGCAGATGTAAAACTAAAACTCTTCCTTAATTATCCATGTTTCCCACACTCCTCAATATACAAATACCTGTCCAAAAAAAAATCTACAAATCTATTGAAAGATAATCAGGAAATATTATGATGTAATCATGTATAATAATTAGATGATTTAAGAGTCATGGCTCCAGGGCTCTAATTCTGATCCCTTCTTTACTACATAGTCACTGACCTGGAAACAGAATACAGGGTAGGAGAATATTCAGATGTATGGCTGCATGCTTGATCCAAATCAGTGCATCAACAAGTAGTGAGGTCAGGATCAGAATGAAAATCTACAAGGCTGCACCTTTAGAAACAAATCATCAATCATGGCAGTTCCCATATTTGTATCCTTACACCATAAACAGCTAAGGATATTGTTTAAATAGTTATATACAGTATGAACGGATTTACCTTCCAAAGGATTTGTAATTCTGTTCAGGCATTTTTGTAATCCAAGTAATCCTGTCAGCTAACACAGCTAGGTCATAGACATAAACGTATGAATGGTCACATGATTTTTTCCTATGTCTTTCTGGATCTGCACATAGAGCTTAGAAGCTTTTGTCTACATCATTATTCACTTAAACAGTGGTAGCTTTTAATATAGAGCCAACCTTCTAAAATCATTTCATAGAAATTATGGAGACACGATTATATTTGTTTAGTACTAAATATTTCACTTTAGTGAGCAAAATAACCTCCTTTGTATGATTCACGGTTGAATTAATATCATGCCTAGTAATTTATTTAGCTCCTTGCTGATGGCTCCTGTCAGCCCTGGAAAGGGTTCTGAACGATGGGAGGTTAAGTTCCTGATCATGGGATTTCTGTAATTGGCTGTTACAGCAATCACATGATCAAGAGTCCCTCCCACCAGCTCCTGATCATGAATGGTGACCGGGAGCTATCAGTGAGAACTTGGTCAGTGTGCTGGGAATGCACAATGGCCGCACTCTGTACTCAAAACAGCTTTGCACCAAGGATGCATATGTGCAGCCAACTTGACCACCTGGCTCACATGAGGGGTTTGGAAAGAGGTTAAGTAATTCCAAACACACAACTTTTTTCATTCTGGATAAAACAGGGCATGGTTAAAACATCTATAATTATTTTTTTGTCATGTGTACTGCATGCAGAGTTTCCCTTCACTTCCTGCCCACTAGACCAAGCAGAAGGTAAGATCAAAACTCTCTAAAACTCTTAAAACCTGACAGGGTTCTAAGCATACTCACCATTACTACTGCTGTTTACAAATTAGGATGGACTTTCACATTTTACTAGTTTATCATTAGTGTGGAGTGAATATTAAATATGAAGCTCTCCTGCCCTTTATAAAATAACTTTTAGGCCAAATCTTTACATTTTTTGACACATTCAGTTTAATTTTAGTTATTTTAGTAAACATTTTGTCATAGACTCAGAAATATTTTCTTTAGTTTATCAGTAAATAACATTTTCATACCTTTTATTTTGTTATATGTATTTTTTTTTTCCTTCAAAGGGTTTTAGCACTTGTATTGATTTTTCCATATTTGAGTCTGCCGGAAAAGAACGCCTTCCTCCATATTGTTAATGCAATAAACAGTTTTCACTTGCAAGTGGTGTACATAATAGGTAAAATGAACCTCTGCCTTATACAAATTATACAAATTGGATGTCAAATCCACTTAGGTTTACTTTAATCTTATAAAAGTATAGTGTGTCAGTCAGCCAGTTGCATGATATGCTGTTACGACACAGGTTTGAAAACAATATGGAAGCTGATTACCTATTCAACATGATTATATCTACTGTACAACACAAAGAACCGTAATGTAAATCTAGATTTTTTCTAACAAGCCACAAAAAAGCACATAGGAACCTGAATAATAGTGCTTTACATTTCCAATTGCATCAATGATGGATATTAAAGTAAAGTACTGTAGCAGTGACTAAATATAAGTTTTATTAAAGAAAAACTGTCATTGGAAAAAGAAGGTATACAACAACATTGGCATATAATTTCAGATCACCAAACTCCCTGTGCTAATCCTGAAGACCTTTTGACAATGCAATGCTGTGGCTACAACAATCTAGACAGGGGTCCCAGAATTGCATTGTGGACTGTGTTTGGGTGGGGCCTTTGCAACCAGTGGAGGTATGTCCATAGGGGGTGCACGGGAGCTGCCCCCCCCCCCCCACAGCTTGTCACCGAAAAAAAATAAAATAAAAAATTCCTTTAAAAAAAAAAAAAGGTCCTTTAAGTGCACTGTGTATAGGCGCTGGACGCAGTGCACTATGGGTAGCATGTTGTCTATGCAATCACGTGATTGCAGGCGACACACTTCATTTGCCAGGTTATGTGAGTGCTGCGAGTCTGTGTTGTCAGAGCTGCGAGTCCCGTGGGGGGGGGGGGGGCTTGGCGGTGCTGTCAGTGATGGGAAGTCACCTGGTTACCAAATGGGTCAGTGGCAAGCTTGCCGTTTTTTTATCCCAAATGTGTCAGTGGCAGACTTGGAAGTTCAAGGGCTCTTGTTGACACAATTCCCAGGCTACCCACCTATTGCAACCTCACTTTGATTGGTGTCTTATTGGTAGTAATAGAGCATTGGGTGATTGCACCTGTTTCAGAGAGAACTCTCTCTGAAACAGGTGCAATCATGCAATGCTCTATTACTACCAATAAGACACCAAACAAAGTGAGGCTGCAACAGGTGGGCAGCCTGGGAATAGTGTCCACAAGAGCACTTATTAATAAAAAAATGGTAAGTCTACCACTGACCCGTTTGGTAATCAGTTGACCCCCCCTCACTGACAGCACCCCCCCATGCCCTTGTGTATTCCTATTTGCTCATGCAGGCACAAGCCCCTGATTACTCAATGGGTGCGATCTCCCTGTAACGTGAGGGTTCGTGAATTTTGGCTCTACTGAACCATTGCTTTTTTTTTCAGTGATATTATAGCGTTACAGGACTGTCTGCATGTCTAGCCCAAAGATGCAAGTGTTAAAAGCTACTCTTTTTCCCACATTGCATGCTGACCTATATACCCCTATCTGTAATGCTGATCAATATACCCTATCTGTAATGCGACTTATATACACTATCTGTAATGCGACTTATATACATATCTCTAATGCTGATCTATATCCCCTATCTGTAATGCTGATTTATATACCCTATTGGTAATGCAACCTAAATACCCTGATCTGTGATGCAGAGCTGTACACTCTGTCCTGTGATGCTAAGCTGTATACTCCTGACGCTGTGGATGGAAGCAAGTAAAATACAGGGGACAGAGTGGGTGGATTATATAAGGGGTGTTGCTTAAAGCGGTGTTTCACCTTAAAAGTCAGCAGCTAAAAAAAAAGTCGCTGCTGACTTTAAATAAGTACACTTACCCTCCCAGGGCGCCCCCGATGTCGGTCGTGGAGGCTGAGATGTCCCTCGGCGATCCGGATCCAGCGCTGCCATCCTCAGTAAGGGAAACGGCTTCCCGTTTCCTACTGCGCACGAGTCGGCGCGCGGCCTAAGATAAGTGGGATGGGTCAAAAAAGAAGGGTGGGGTCTGGCGCCCCCCACCTAACATTTTTTTTTTCAGGGTGTCCCACCACTTTAAGATAAGTGGGATGGGTCAAAAAAGAAAACCTCACCAGCCGCCACTGTTTGCAACATTGTTTAGAATGTAGGGACTCCTGAGGACTCCCATGATGTTTGAAAAGCTTGGAATGACAAACCTAGGTAAGCAAAAGTTTGCTAAAAGGGGAGCAAACTAGAGGGGATTTTCAGATCATACTTCTCCTCACTCTGCTGAGTGCTGCTACATTTGAGTTCTGGTGATTCAGGAAAGGGGGGATGGTTGTGATGGGAGCTTATTTGACTTTGGGGGAGATTTGTACTGGATTAGAAGATTTGGGTTTTGGGAGAGGGGGATATTAGTACTGAGAGGAGGGGGATATTTTAACTTGGGAAGCATTGCATCTTGGATAGCTAGGTATGGAATTTCTGCTCTGTATGTTACAGACCCCTGAACCCTGCACTCTGTGCATTACATTCCTGAACCAAGCACTGTGTGGTGTGCTCATAAACCATACCCTATACCCTATGTAATAAATGTCCCTGACCTCTACACCCTGTGTTACACTCTCCTGACCCCTGCAGAATGTTTATTACACACCCCTGACCCTTGCACTTTGTGTGTTATGCACCCCTGGACCCTGCACTCTGTGCATTACATGATCCTGATCCTTTACACTCTGTGTCACATACTCCAAACCGTTACCTCTTTGTGATATACATTCCTGACCCCTGCACTCAATACATTATGCACACCTGACTCCTGTACTATGCACACTATATTGTACATCACATAATGCTTACCAAAATGTTTATCATGTCAATACTTTCTGGATGCTAAGTATACCCTGAACTGTTTTAATAGAGTTCTTAAATTCTTTATGGTAGTCTCATTTGTGCAGGGACAATGGTCCTTTGCACTGTGAAGCAGGAAGCAGAGCTTGAGTAAGTAACGAGCAAATATGTCTTGCATATGTCCAACTATATTTACAAACTGCATATACAAATGATTTTTTATTTTTTTTTCTTGATGACTGTCTCTTTTGCAAATCTAAAAAAAAAACTTTAAAGATTACACATTTTCTTTATATTATTTTTAAGGTAGCACTCTCTACAGTGCCTGTAATATCCAAGACTGACACACAGCGACTCCAGAAATACCACTTCACATTCTAAGTAGAATTAATAAAGGATATTATAGTAATAGCAGCTTTCCCCAATACTGTATAAAGTGCTAAGTGCAAATGATCTAAGAGTGGTCACTGATGGGCAGAATACCAGCCAAGATCTACAAGGGATACAACATGTGCTTGTCCTTGTTTGCTGCCTGGAACAGCTGCTGTAGCTGGGTGCCCATTTACTCATGATGCTCATATGTAGGAGCAGGACCTTTAAGCTTCATTTTCCACAACTCCCTGAGTTCCTAAAGATGCTCAGCTTCTCTTCCATAGCAGCTAGTAGATGGGCAACTAATCTGCGGCTAGTTTAGAGGCCCTCCACTTCAGAAAAGGCAACAAGGCTGGATCCTAATTCTGCACAGCTTTTCTAGACCATCCATCTATGGTGATAAGCACCTCATTGACTGCTACCAGAACACTCCAGTTCCAGTGGGGTGGCTCAGGATGCTTCCAACTTTCACCTATATTACCAGAGCTACTATGGACTTCACTGTGTGTGATGTTGTTTATGAGTATAGTCACACATGGCGGTGTTCTGAACTGCTTCACTGAAGGAGAGATTTTCAGTTAGACTTTCTGTTGTTATAGAGTCTTAACGAGACTGTGCTATACAGTCACATGTTAACCCACAGAGGTAGTGCATTGCATTGAAAAGTCCAGGGTTGAGCAGCTAATTGCAGTGTTTTTTATGGTTTTTGCCATCCTCAATATATTTTGAATTATTGCTCCTAATTGTGTACCTGTTTAGTAAAATGCATGATGCAGGTACTACCTAATCTTTTGGCCAATTACCTTTTCATTTAAACTGCAATCTTCTTCCTGATAGGAGGTTTGCGTGGTGAGAAGTCCCATCCCCTCGTCTCCAGAGAAAATGGAACAGTTAGTTATTTATATCAAAATATTTTCCATCACAATCTTGAATTCCTTTCTTTAACAAGCCTGTTTATAATGATTGGAAGTTCTCATTACTGAACCTCTACCTGGCTGTTTGTTGCAATCGAAGCTCAAATTGGTTGCATTGTTTTATTAGGCTGGGTATGACCAGCCATAGCCTAACACATGTAGAACTCAACAAACACACATAATAGTCCAAACACAAAAGGCATCAAAGTCATATAAATCATTTGTCAATGTATCTCCTAACAATGATGACATGCTTGAGAAGTTTGTGACACTAATGACATGGTCTCAATGAGAATGATGTGTTCCTTCTGGTTTATTTCCTTAATAGTGAGCATATACTTTATGCATAAATATTTAAAAATGTGTTGCCCTAAAAATAATGAGGTCATTATTTTTTATGTGGATACATATTTTATTTTAATAGGAAAATATGTTTTGGGAGAGAGCATCAACCCTGAAGCAGCTTCTTGAAAGTGATATGAAGTACTGTATGTCAGATGCACTGGAGTGTGACAAGACAATAGAGATTAGAAGGTTAGAGTTCACTGCCCAGTAATAAGACTGGATTTAATTTTAAAGGCCGGTATACTTAAAGCACACATGCTTATATGAGTCAGAAATTGTTTTTATCATTATCATGTATACATTATTTGTAAAATACCTTTAAAGCTAAATTTTACTCAGTCATATACAGTGGTGTGAAAAAGTGTTTGCCCCCTTCCTCATTTCCTGTTCCTTTGCATGTTTGTCACACTTAAGTGTTTCGGAACATCAAACCAATTTAAACAATAGTCAAGGACAACACAAGTAAACACAAAATGCAATTTGTAAATGAAGGTGTTTATTATTAAAGGTGAAAAAAAATCCAAACCATCATGGCCCTGTGTGAAAAAGTGATTGCCCCCTAAACCTAATAACTGGTTGGGCCACCCTTAGCAGCAACAACTGCAACCAAGCGTTTGCGATAACGTGCAATGAGGCTTTTACAGCGTCCTGGAGGAATTTTGGCCCACTCATCTTTGCAGAATTGTCCTAATTCAGTTACATTAGAGGGTTTTCGAGCATGAACGGCCTTTTTAAGGTCATACCACAACATCTCAATAGGATTCAGGTCAGGACTTTGGCTAGGCCACTCCAAAGTCTTCATTTTATTTTTCTTCAGCCATTCGGTGGTGGACTTGCTGGTGTGTTTAGGATCATTGTCCTGCTGCAGAACCCAAGTTCGTTTCAGCTTGAGTACACGAACAGATGGTCGGACATTCTCCTTCAGGATCTCTTGGTAGACAGCAGAATTCATAGTTCCTTTTATCACGGCAAGTCTTCCAGGTCCTGAAGCAGCAAAACAGCCCCAGACCATCACACTACCACCACCATATTTTACTGTTGGTATAATGTTCTTTTTCTGAAATGCAGTGTTCCTTCTACGCCAGATATACTTGGACACACACCTTCCAAAGAGTTCCACTTTTGTCTCATCGGTCCACAGAATGTTGTCCCAAAAGTCTTGGGGATCATCAAGATGTGTTGTGGAGAAATTGAGACGAGCTTTGATGTTCTTTTTGCTCAGCAGTGGTTTTCTCCTTGGAACTCTGCCATGCAGGCCATTTTTGCCCAGTCTTTTCCTGATGGTGGAGGCATGAACGCTGACCTTAACTGAGGCAAGTGAGGCCTGCAGTTCCTTGGACTTTGTTGTGGGGTCTTTTGTGACCTCTTGGATGAGTCGTCGCTGCGCTCTTGGGGTAATTTTGGCGGCCGGCCACTCCTGGGAAGGTTCACCACTGTTCCATGTCTTCGCCATTTGTGGATAATGGCTCTCACTGTGGTTCGCTGGATTCCCAAAGCTTTGGAAATGGCTTTATAACCCTTTCCAGACTGATAGATCTCAAGTTTTAACAAGGGGGGCAATCACTTTTTCACACAGGGCCATGATGGTTTGGATTTTTTTTCACCTTTAATAATAAACACCTTCATTTACAAATTGCATTTTGTGTTTACTTGTGTTGTCCTTGACTATTGTTTAAATTGGTTTGATGTTCCGAAACACTTGTGACAAACATACAAAGGAACAGGAAATGAGGAAGGGGGCAAACACTTTTTCACATCACTGCACATTAAATAATTGAGGGTTTTTTATTACTAACTCTGTGTCTGTATTAAAACGGATCACAATAATAACAGACCAGTGCTCCAGTATAGTCCAGATGATCTAAGACACCTGAAACCTAACTAAAAAGTGCTAGATTCACAGTGGTTCCAAAATGACTATAGCAGGTTGCAGGCTGTCTTATTAAGTCTTCCAGTATCAGAAGTTATACAATTGTGAAACCTACTGGAAATGTATGCTAAGAGGCTATGAAAACACATAATCCCAACATAAACTGAACAGGTGTTCCTCCACTAGCTTTAAGTGGAATTCCAGATTCTTATGCCCGGTACACACGAGCAGAATTTCTGTCGGAAAAATCTTGGATGTTTTTTCCGACGGAATTCTACTCAAGCTTGGCTTGCATACACACGGTCACACAAAAAGTTCTCTGAACTTTCGACCATCAAGAACGCAGTGACGTACAACACTACGACGAGCCGAGAAAATTAAGTTCAATGTTTCCGAGCATGCGTAGGAATTTTGCACGTTGGAATTGGTACAGACGATCAGAATTTCCGATCGGAACTTTTTCCGACTGAAAAATAGAGAACCTGCTCTCAAACTTTTGCTGGTGGGAATTCTGCCAGCAAAAGTCTGATGGAGCATACACACGGTCGGAACTTCCGACCAAAAGCTCACATCGGACTTTTGCTGGCGGAATTTCCAATCGTGTGTACGGGGGCATTACTACCAAAGCCTAAAATTGCTTCCACCCCCCCTTCTGACTCCTATTCTAACTACCCTGAAGAGGGAAAATGTTTATCCTTCCCCTTTCTCAAGGCATTCCGGCCTGGTCATGTGATCTCCCCAGCAGCCGGCTTCAAGGAAGAGGAGAGAGCTCCAGCAATGGATGGAATACCTAAGCAGTGACATCACCCATATCCTTGTCCGTTATCAGCTGTCCTTCCTCTCCCCTGAAACCACCCTTGGGAGCCGATCATGTAACTGGACTGGAGTGCACTGAGAATAGGTAAATATAACCATCCTCCTTCTACAGGGTAGTTAGAATAGTATTAGAGGGGGGTGGGAACAGTTTTAGGGTTAGTTAATTAGGCACCTTAAACTTCACTTTTATTTTTTATTGTTTGTTTATTAAAATTTTCAAAGCATACAAAAATGAATGTACATTTCAGAGTTAATAGCCAAAAAGGAAGGCACAACTATGTGCATAATTGCAATAGGTGAAAGGTAATATAAGGAAACATAAAGATAAAACATCATGGTATAAGTAATATGACTGTGAATGTGAAATCGAGGGGAAAATTAAAAGGAACTATTCAATAGTTCAAAAGACCAATTGGATGTGCACATGAGTTATAGTGTTATGGAGCTAAAGGTAGCACCTCAGTATTATATTCAGAAACATCCCATTTCCCTCAAACGTTGTCAAATCTTGGCAGAGAGTCAGCTATCACAGCTGTCAAACGCTCCATTCTGCGCATCTCGGCTATGGCTGAGAGGAATTGCATAAAAGTAGGGGGGGAGTAGACAACCAGCATTGAGGTATGGCTCGTTTGGCCACCAATAAAATAAAAGCCATCAATCTTTTAGTAGCTTTGGGTGTGTCCGGGAGCAGGAGGCCTAAAAGAAAATGTATGGGGTTAAAGAGGATAGGTATATCTAGGACCTTTTCCAGTAGGTTATGAACTTGTGTCCAGAAGGGCACACGTGCAGAACATTCCCAAAGTATATGATAGTAAGTACCTAAGGATAAACCACATCTCCAACATTTCCCAGATGATGTCAGTTTTCGAGCAAGTAAAAATTCTGGGGTCCTATACCAAAACATAAGTATTTTGTATGCAGTCTCACTCTGTGCCATACACTGTGAAGCTTTAGAAGTAGAGTCCCGTATTTTCCCCCAGTCACCTAGGGGTATAGGCCGTTGCAGAATATGGGACCATTTCCTCATGTATGCATGACTATTTTCAGTCAAGGGGGGAGCTGTATGTAGGATTTTGTATATAGAAGAGATCAGGTGGGGTTCATAAGAGCCTCTTGAGCATAACAATTAAAATTTGGTTGGCATGTCTAAAGTCATATGAGGACTTTTGGTGGTAAAAAAATATTTAATTTGTAAAAATTTAAAAGAAAGATTTTTGGATCTTATGTTTGGATTGTAGGTCAGAGAAGGAGATGATTTTACGTGTCACTGGATGTACCAGGTGGCGTAACTGAAATATACCCAGCTTGGGTCCATGGTAACATAGGTTTATAGTATAAACTGTCTGGGATTTCCGGGTTGAATAGAACGTTCACAAGTGGAAAGCATGGAGAAGAGAGAGGGTATCTACCTGAGCAACGTTTCCAAATCAGAAGTGTGAATAACATTGGGTTCAGACATACACTTCGCAATTGAGAGATGGATTTGTCAGAGGATGGCCATAACATGCAGCAAGGGTGTGCAGGAGAGGTGATCATCCCAATTTCAATCTCAGACCATCTGTTGGGGGCGTATCTGGATGTCCAAGAGGCAATGGCTCTCAGGTGTGTAGCATAATAATATTTCAATAGGCCAGGGGCTCCCAAACCTCCCCTGGTTCGTAAAGCCTGGACCACGAGCTTGCTATCCTATGAGAAGCATTATTCCATAAAAAATTTAGAAATTTTCTCTTAAGAGCTTTCAGTTGGGGCATAGGGATAAAAGTGCTCATTTTAAAGGCTAATATGCATGTTAATGTCATAAAAAGTGTTTGGGGACCTGGGTCCTGCCCCAGGGGACATGTATCAATGCAAATTTTTTTTTTTTAAAAACGGCCGTTTTTTCAGGAGCAGTGATTTTAATAATGCTTAAATTGAAACAATAAAAGTGTAATATTCCTTTAAATTTCGTACCTGGGGGGTGTCTATAGTATGCCTGTAAAGGGGCGCATGTTTCCCGTGTTTAGAACTGTCTCTGCGCAAAGTGTCATTTTTGAAAGTAAAAAAGCTATTTAAAATCACTCGCGGCTAATGTTAATTCACGGCTCCCGTAACACAGAGAACAGTGATTCATTGAAACTCATTTATAAAAAAAAGTCATTGATAAAAAATAAAAAAAATGAAAAAAAAAAAGCGTAGGGGTCCCCCCAAATTCAATAACCAGGCCCTTCAGGTCTGGGATGGATATTAAGGGAAACCCCAGCCAAAAAAAAAATGGCGTAGGGTCCCCCTCAAAATCCATACCAGACCCTTGAGGTCTGGTATGGATTTTAAGGGGAACCCTAGCCAAAAAAAATGGCGTGGGGTCCCCCTCAAAATCCATACCAGACCCTTATCCGAGCACGCAACCTGGCAGGCCGCAGGAAAAGAGGGGGGGACGAGAGCGGCCTCCCCTCTCGCCTGAACCGTACCAGGCCACATGCCCTCAACATTGGGAGGATGCTTTGGGGGTCTAAGACCCCTAAAGCACCTTGTCCCCATGTTGATGAGGACAAGGGCCTCTTCCCCACAACCGTGCCCGGTGGTTGTGGGGGTCTGCGGGCGGGGGGCTTATCGGAATCTGGAAGCCCCTTTAACAAGGGGACCCCCAGATCCCGGCCCCCCCTGTGTGAAATGGTAAGGGGGTACAAAAGTACCCCTACCATTTCACCAAAAAAGTTGCAAAAATTGTAAAAATGACAGGAGACAGTCTTTGACAATTCCTTTATTAAAATCTTCTTTCTTCTTTCTTCATCCTTCGGTTTCTTCATCTTCTCCTTCCTTCATCTTCTTCCATCTTCTTCTTCCATTTTCTTCTTCCTCCGATCCGCTTCTTCTTGCGCTGGTCTTCTCGTCCTTCTCGTCCGGCATCTTCTTCCGTCGGCGTCGGTGTCGGTGTCTTCTTGGGCCGCTCCGCGCAATGGGAGGCTCCCGCTGTGTGAGGCTCCGCTCCATCTGACAGGTCTTTTAAAACGGAGGGCACCTGGTGACCCCGCCCCCCTCTGACGTCATGGGGAAAGCCATCATGGAATTCCCCATGACGTCCCTGTGCGTCAGAGGGGGCGGGGTCACCAGGTGCCCTCCATTATAAAAGACCTGTCAGACGGAGCGGAGCCTCACACAGCGGGAGCCTCCCATTGCGGGGAGCGGCCCAAGAAGAGACAGAGACACCGACACTGACGCCGACGCCGACGGAAGAAGATGCCGGACGAGAAGGACGAGAAGACCAGCGCAAGAAGAAGCGGATCGGAGGAAGAAGAAAATGGAAGAAGAAGATGGAAGAAGATGAAGGAAGGAGAAGATGAAGAAACCGAAGGATGAAGAAAGAAGAAAGAAGATTTTAATAAAGGAATTGTCAAAGACCGTCTCCTGTCATTTTTACCATTTTTGACACTTTTTTGGTGAAATGGTAGGGGTACTTTTGTACCCCCTTACCATTTCACACAGGGGGGGGCGGGATCTGGGGGTCCCCTTGTTAAAGGGGGCTTCCAGATTCCGATAAGCCCCCCACCCGCAGACCCCCACAACCACCGGGCACGGTTTGTGGGGAAGAGGCCCTTGTCCTCATCAACATGGGGACAAGGTGCTTTAGGGGTCTTAGACCCCCAAAGCATCCTCCCAATGTTGAGGGCATGTGGCCTGGTACGGTTCAGGCGAGAGGGGGGGCCGCTCTCGTCCCCCCCTCTTTTCCTGCGGCCTGCCAGGTTGCGTGCTCGGATAAGGGTCTGGTATGGATTTTGAGGGGGACCCCACGCATTTTTTTTTGGCTAGGGTTCCCCTTAAAATCCATACCAGACCTCAAGGGTCTGGTATGGATTTTGAGGGGGACCCTACGCCATTTTTTTTTTTTTTTTGGCTTGGGTTCCCCTTAATATCCATCCCAAACCTGAAGGGCCTGGTTATTGAATTTGGGGGGACCCCTACGCTTTTTTTTTTGTTTTTTATTAATGAATGACAGTTCTCTGTGTTACAGGAGCCATCAATTCATTAGCCGCGAGTGATTTTAAATAGCTTTTTTCCTGCAAAAATGACACTTTTTTGCAGGGAAAGTTCTAAGCACAGGAAACCTGCCCCCTTCACAGGCCACCTATAGACACCCCCCAGATGTGATACTGCAATGCTGTTCTAACAGCATGCACACACATATCCCCAGAAATAAAGCACATATTGTCAGCAGCACACTGACACGCTGACACTGACTGAAACATAATATGCGAGGCTGCCGGCGCAGCAGCCTCTTATACCATGGGGCGTGTACTAAAGCCCCTGAGCTATAATTGGCTACAGGCATCCTGCCTGTAGCCAATTATGGCTCTCCTCGCTGCCGGCGCTGTGATTGGCCAAGCATGCGGGGTCACAGTGCATGCTTGGCCAATCATCAGCCAGCATTGCACTGCGCGGGCCGCAATGCATTGCGGGGCCGCTCGCATCACACGAATTTGATGCGAGCGGCCCCAATAGTTCTGGGCTCGCCGAGCGAGCGAACACCCGGTGCTCGATTCGAACATGGGTTCGAATCGAACACCAGGCTCATCCTTAATAGGGATCTATACTGGTAGTGTCTCAAAGAGATACAGCAGTTTAGAGAGTATTGACATTTTGAGGACATTGATTCTCCCAAGAAGGGAAAGGGGAAGATTAGACCATGTTTTTAATAATCTATTTATTTCCATAAATAAGGGGGGGAAATTTGCCTGAAAGAGCATGGAGTAAGAGGGAGTCAGGTGAACATCTAGGTATTTAAGTGAGTAGGAAAGCCAACGATATTTAAAATTTCCCTGTAAGGAAATGAGAAGGTCTGTTGGGAAGTTTATAGGAAGGGCTTCAGTTTTAGTCTAAATTACTTTAAATCCTGAAAGACTGCCGAATGAATGTAGGGTGTCATGGAGTAATGGAAGAGAGATGTGGGGATGTGGTATTTTCAGTAGGATGTTGCTGGCAAAAGACAGCTTGTACTCCCTGCATCTCAGCATAACCCCTCTTATATCAGGGTGGGATCGGATGGCTGCAGCCAGGGGTTCTAGACTGAGTATAAAAAGCAAGGGCGAAGCAGCCGAGAAGATGGTCGCAGTGTGAGAAGGCTCTGGGACACACTGCCAGCTATACACCGGCTCATGGCAACACACAGCTCTGTGACATTCCCATACGGATCGGGACGACTCCAGGAAACGACATGCAGCCATGGGGAAAATATAGGATCGGGAGGGTCCACGGAAGCTCACTGACTTCTTCAGTCAGAAAGGCAGACCTGCTGGACAAAATGGCACTGGCGCGTGGCACAGACCTCATTGGACCTCATTGGATGGAAGGAGAAATGGTCAGTCCAGCTCACACACATCACCCTTCACTAACCCACAAAAGTCTCGTCCCAGGTTAGTGGCATCACAACATGGCAAGGAGGGTGAGGATGAGGGTGGCAGCCCAGAAGAGGATATCAGTGACACGGTGGATACAGTGGATCCCATTGAGCAATTCCCCACAACAGGCCAGTCCATTGTGGACACTACCCTTAAAGATATGATTGTCTCTCTGAGAAGTACACTGCACAAAGATATGCTCTCCATAAGGTGCAGGCAGAGGTTAGTGACCTAGGAGATAGTCAACCCTGTTGAAACAAAGATGGGGGAGTATGCTGAGGTGCATAATGAGCTGGCGGATGTTCATGGTAACACTGAGGATTTGGTGCACCAGCTGCAACAAAAAATCGCAGATTTAGAAGACAGATCACGGAGGAATAACCTCAAGCTGCAATACTAGTATTGCAGAAACTGTAACCTCTGGTGATCTAAAGCAATATATATTTAACAAATGATCACCACATTACTACCTGACACAAACCCTCAGGAAGCCATCATAGATAGAGCACATAGGTTGCCTAAACCTCCCCCTCTATAAGAACAAATCCCAAGAGATGTGATTGTGAAGATTCATTTTTTCCACACAAAGGAGAAGATGCTGCATTTCTCACGCCAAACCACGCCACTGCCTGATCCTTATGCAGGCATAAAGCTATTTGCTGACCTCTCACACTATACCTTACAAGCCCGCAAGCAGTTTGGTTTCATAGTTTCATAGTTTCATAGTTAGTAAGGTTGAATAAAGACATTAGTCCATCCAGTTCAACCTGAGTGTGTGTGTCAACAATTGTCCCCATCCCTGTCCATTGCACACTCACATCAGTCCCTACCCTCAAGGAGCCCACAATCCAAGGTCCCCATTCATATATTAGGGCCAATTTTTTTTTTTGGACAGAAGCCAATTAACCTACCTGCATGTCTTTGGATTGTGGGAGGAAACCGGAGTACCCGGAGGAAACCCACGCAGGCACAGGGAGAACATGCAAACTCCAGGCAGGAAGTGTCGTGGTTGGGATTTGAACCAGCAACCCTTCTTACTGCTAGGTGAGAGTGCTAACCACTTTTGATTACCAAAATTCTGCAAAATCACCAGATCATCTACAAATGGGGATTCCCCACAAAGTTGTTGATTACCAAAGGTAACCAACAACATAACATAACGTCACTTCAAGAGGGACTTCGCCTGCTTCAAAAATGTGAATTCCAATTTGTTCAGTTGTAAGTTTTCCTTTACTTCCCGCTTGAAAAAATGAAAATCCGCTGGAGAATTTTACAGCCGCTGGTAGTTTGATCTCCCTGGACTCTTTAGGTGTCCCCCCTAGACCAGGAGGTAGTGGAAGCTACTGTTATCCTTAGTTGAAGAGGAACTTTCCTGACATTAGCTTATTCATATGCATCCTATGATTTTTAATACCAATATTTGGTTGTTTTGTGTCTATTTTCTGTTTTCTTTTTATACCTCCTTTACAATACAGATGGTTCTACATATATGGGTCAACTGCACCTACTTTCACCCGAAAAGGGACAAAATAGAAGGAATGACTGTATTACTGTCTAAACTACGTGGCATGTTCACCAATGCCAGGAGCCTGGTGGACAAGATGGGTGAACTAGAGATACTGTTGTACGAGGAGGATTTGGATTTTTGTGGGAATTTCAGAGACCTGGTTCAACAGCTCTCATGATTGCCTGGCAAACATTCAAGGGTATACCCTTTATCACAAGGATAGAGAGGGTAAAAAAGGGGAGGGGTATGCCTATATATCAAGAATAATGTACAAGTGAATATGAGAGATGACATCACTAAGGGAGCTAGGGAGGAGGTGGAATCCTTATGGGTAGAGCTCCAAAGGGAAAAATAATACTGGGAGTATGCTATAGGCCCCCTAATCTGAGGGAGGAAGGGGAGACAGATCTCCTATCGCAATTTGGATTAACAGCAAGTATGGGAAGTTTCATCATAATGGGGGATTTTAACTATCCAGACATGGCGGAGGGAACCACGCATTCATCTAAGGCTCGCCAGTTACTAAATGTCTTGCAGGAAAATTTTATGGGTCAGATGATAGACGCACCAACTAGAAATAAAGCGTTACTGGATCTACTGATTACCAACAATGTGAGAGAGAGAAAAACAGAGCAGCGCCGCTTTAAGAGTAATAACTTAGAAGGCTTTATTAAGCTTAAAAGTTAAACTCACATTTAAGTAGTATTATCAGGCAAAGGTAGTTCTTTGCGCTGTCCTGGGTTATGCTCCAGATGGGTATCCAGCTGGGCTGCGGTGGAGGGTCAGTCCTCGGTCGCTCCGGTGGTGTCCGTGGCTCCGAGGCTGGGAGTTTCAATATACAAATACTGGTGACCCCACAATAGGGATAACACTTATTTTGCAGAAGGGAGTTTAACAAGACTTGTGGCCTCATCACCAGGTGATGTCCCCGACCCTTATGACGTCACCGCCCCGGGGGATGCTGGGACTGTGACACCATAAGGGGTGGGGTCACCAGGTGACATCACCCGGTGACCCCGCCCCTTATGCCTATATAAGTCGATACGCAGTGTGTCCAGCCCATTACAGCGGGAGAGAGTGTCAACATCAGAAGAAGAGAAGAAAGAAGAACAGGAAGACGGCGGCGACGATCCAGAAGCCCGGGCCAACGCTAGTAAAAGAGCTGGAAGAAGATAGCGGAGGAGCCGGGCAGAACAACCGAAGAGCGGGAGAAGAGGCCGTAAAGCAGAAGAAGAGGCCGTAAAGCACGGAGAGACCCCCAAAGTCGGAAGAAGACCCCCGGAGCTGCCTAATAAACTACTTCAAAAACCTGTCTAGTGTGTTTTTTTATTTACTTTTTTTACCTAGGTGAATGAGTAGGGGTACCATGTACCCCATACTCATTCACATAGGGTGGGGGGCCAGGATCTGGGGGCCCCCATATTAAAGGGGGCTCCCGGATTCCGATAAGCCCCCTGCCCGCAGACCCCGACAACCAACGGCCAAGATTGTCGGGAAGAGGCCCTTGTCCTCATCAACATGACCTTAATGTTCTCCTTCTTGAGCCACTCCTTTGTTGCCTTGACGCTATATTTTGGGTCACTGGAAGACACATCCAAGACCCATTTTCAGTGTTCTGGCTGAGGGAAGAAGGTTCTCATCCAATATTTTACAATACATGGCCCCGTCCATTGGACCCTCAATGCAGCAAAGTTGGCCTTTACCCGTTAGCAGAGAAACAGCCCCAAAGCACCATGTTTCCACCTCTGTGCTGGACTGTAGGGATGTAGTCAGCATTTTTCTTCCTCCAAACACGGCTAGTCGAGTTAATGCCAAAGACCTCAATTTTGGTCTCATCTGACCACAGCACTTTCTCCCAATCCTTCTCTGAATCATTTAGATGTTCATTGGCATGACTGCATATGCCAATGAAGGAGGGGCACGCTCCGTGTTTGGAGGAAGAAATATGCTGACTATGACCCTAAGAACACCATCCCTACAGTCAAGCACAGAGGTGAAAACATTATGCTTTGGGGCTGTTTCTCTGCTAAAGGTACAGACTGACCTTGTCACATTGAGGGGTCAATGGACAGGGCCATGCATTGTAAAATCTTAGATGAGAACCTTCTTCCATCAGCCAGAACACTGAAGATGGGTCATGGATGGGTCTTCCAGCATGACAATGACCCAAAACATACTGCCAAGGCAACAAAGGAGTGGCTCAAGAAGAAGCACATTAAGGGCATGGAGTGGCCTAGACAGTCTCTAGACCTTAATCCTATAGAAAATTTGTGGAGGGAGTTGAAACAATTGATCTAAGATAATGCTTACTTTTTTGTCTAGTTAATTGAATTATATTACAACCCAGAACAACATCTGAAGAATTACAGGCCTCACTTGCCTCAGGTAAGATCAGTGTTCATTATTCAACAATAAAAAGAGACTGGGGTTCCAAGGCTAAAGCCACTGCTGACTAAAAAGAACACAAAGGCTCACCTCACATTTACCAAAAAACATCTTGATTATCCCCAAGACTTTTAGGCAAATATTCTGTGGACTGATGAGACAAAAATTAAACTTTTTTGAAGGTGTGTGTCCCATTACATCTGGCATAAAATAAATACAGCATTTCATAACAAGAACATCATACCAACAGTCAGACATGGTGGTGGAAGTGTGATGGTCTGGGGCTGATTTACAGCTTCAGGACCGGGACGACTTATCATAATTGATGGAATCATGAATTCTGAGCTCTACCAGAAAATCCTAAAGGAGAATGTCCGGCCATCAGTTCGTGACCTCAAGCTCAAGTGCACTTGGGTTATGCAGCAGGATAATGATCCGAAAAGACAACAGCAAGTCCACCTCCAAATGGTTCAAACAAAGCAAAATTTAGGTTTTAGAGTGGCCTAATCAAAGCCTGGCTTAAATCCATTTGAGATGCTGTATCATGACCTTACACAAGTTGTTCATGCTGGAAAACCCTCCAATGTGGCTGAATTAAAACAATTCTGCAAAGAAGAATGGGCCAAAATTGCTCTACAGCAATGTAAAAGACTCATTGCCAGTTATCGCAAACGCTTGATTGCCGCTGTTGCCGCCAAGGGTGGCACAACCAGTTATTAGGTTTAGGGGGCAATTACTTTTTCACATAAAGCCAGGTAGGTTTGGACAGCTTTTTTGCCTTAATAAATGAAACCATCATTTAAAAACTGCATTTTGTATTTACTTGGGTTATCTTTGTGTAATAATACATCTTGTTTTGATGATCTGTTTAAGTGTGACAAATATGCAAAAAATTTAAAAATCAGAAAGGGGGCAAATACTTTTTCACAGCATTGTATGCGTGGAAAAATACAGAAAATAAGTTCTTGTGCCTTTTTGAGTTTTGAGCTACAATGTGTGTTTTGCTTGCCATGCTTAAGGTGGCATAAACAAAGAATTACACCACAAAAGCAATACCTTTTTGTGCATTCACACAAAATCACACATATTTGCATGCTTTCACAAAACTGCTATAGTGTGATTGATGCCTAATGCCTTGTACACACGGTCGGACATTCCGACCACAAAATCCGTTGGATTTTTTTCGACGGATTTTGCCCGAAACTTGTGTTGCACACACACACGTTCAGACAAATTTGTCGGAAAATTTGATCGTTCCGAATGAGGTGACGTAAAAAACGTATGATGGGACTACGTAGAGGCCAGTAGCCAATAGCTTTCGTCTCCAAATTTCTTCTGAGCATGCGTGGCACTTTGTGCGACGGAATTCTCTACACACGATCGGAAAAAGTCTGAACGGATTTTGTTGGCGGAACATTTTAGATCCTGCTCTCAAATTTTTTCTGTCGGAAATTCCGACGTAAAAAGCTTGCTAGAGCCCACACATCAGTATGCCCTGTAAGATGTGTTAATGCCTCAAACACCAAAAATAACATGTTTTGGCCAATGACCGTTATGGAGATGTGAACTACCAACATTTAAAACAATGGCTAACACATATAAGCATGTTGGCATGCTTTAAAACACATACATTAAAACACATGGTTCTTAATCGGCCATAAATGTATGATTTTATGCACACACAAAAAGTGAGAAGTTATAGGTGTTCTATTTAGTTTGAGTGTGGATTATCCGGATTTCCTCCAGATTGTGCAATCTCATCAGGGATTCGTATCAGATATTACAGTGGGTTTGAGTTGTTTTTTTTCATTTATCGTACAGATAGCCACAGCTGAGTGTGCTAAAATCCTTGCAATGTATGCAGCTGACCTCTAAAAAAATAAAAATAAAAATGTAATTCAATTAACTAGACAACAAAGTAAGCATTATCTTAGATCATCAGGTTTTCATTTGAGGCCCTGTTCACATGTGCATACTACAGCATACAGTATGCCCATGTGAGGGCCCTGTTTATCCACACCGGAATGCACAGGTAGTCCCATTTATGTCAAACGGTACATAGCAGCTGCATGAACACAGCCATTGCTTCCAATTGGACATCCATGCAGATTCCCCAAATTCACACACTCTGCTCACACATATTTATGATGATTTTGAAGTACAGTATTTGTTTGAGATGTTTTTCAGGCGTTTTCTCTATGTATCAAGAGTATCAAGCTTCGGAGTTTGTTTCCTGAGCTGGGCAAAGCATTTCTAAAGAAGGAGAGGGGTTCTTTAGGCATAAAAAGAGTCACTCCCATAGAAGTCTCAGTAGCCAAAATGTCTGAATATGCCCAAAAAAAAGCTCATGTACTTTTTTGAGTTTAGGCATAGAGCACAGGGCAATTAAGCATATAAGCATGAACAGAGACAATTGGAAAGAATGGGATCCTGCAAGTTGAGCATAGTTAAGTACAGTCAGACATAAAGAAGCAGAAAAGGGCTACTGGGGGCTACTGTACATGGGTTTGGGGGCTACAACACACATAGTACCATGCATTACAGTAACATGTGGTAAAAGGCGTGTTTTTCATTACAGCAATGCATACCTGTGAAGCCATTAAAAACAGTAAATATATATGTATTTCAGCCATGTATTTAGCTTTTAGTATTTATCATTTAAGGTAATATTTTAAATAACTTTTGAATTTTTGAAGTTGTAAGTGTTCAATTTAATGATAATGATTTCCTTGCCTTTGTTTGAATGGGGAACCTAATATAAGCTAAACATACATTAAAAACACTTTCCTAAACACAAAGCAATAAATTATTCTACTTTACTGCAAAGAAATAACAAGTTGCAACATTTCTTTAGAAAACAGTTTCATTAGTTTACAGGAACAAAGAAACAATTATATAAAGAGACAAGGACTGTTTAGCAGAGCTCCTATTAAAAAAAATATTCTGTTAGATGCACATAACAGTGGATGCTTCAGTTGTAACCAATTACACCGCATTAATGTGTAAATTTCCACTGAGAATATACATGTAAAAGGTTTTAAAGTTATTTAGAGTTGACAGAGTTAGTCTCCCAGGGTACAAAAAAATAATGCAGCAATAGTCAGAATGCATGTATGTGGGTTTTAGCTAAATGTCAACAATGCTTAATTCATTTAACGAGTAGGTCTCTATAATTACAATACAAACTAACAGCTAACAAATTAAAATATTAGGAACTGATAAACAAGTATTCACAAGCCTTTCCTTGAAACAAGATTGCTACCAGTTAATAAACGGAGATACATTCCAGTAATAGATAACATAAAAAAGGTTTCTTTGTTTACTTAGATTATCTGTGATCATACTGTGCAACATCAAGCAAAAACGCACTTTGGAGGATAGCATTGGAAATATGGCATGACTTCAAAGTAGTTTATGAATAGGCTTTTAAGGATGTGGTATTAGTGAAAATAATGGTTAGAAAAGTAAAAGCCTACTGTATATGCAGGCCTTAAAATCGAGATAACTAGAGCATTACTAGACTTGGAAGTGATATAATTGAGTGTGTTGGTTGTTATTAAAGTTTCTGCTTTCCAAGCATCATAAATTTGACTCTTGTTTTGAAATCAGCTGGAGAAGTAATGTTTGGCCAATCCTGTATGTTGGTTTCAATGCAGAGCTGTGAGACATATTTTTACTAATATGTAAAGTAAATTTTTATGCATAGAGTTTTCTGCTTTCGTTCTTGAGCCCTCTAAATTGTATATAAACCATATCATTGAACATTTCTCATTTGCTCTCTTTTGGACTGCTAAATATCTATTCAATAGGTGCAGAAAATGTGTTGATTTTGCAGAAACTAAAACGTACAACTTCTCGTGCTCTTTGAATGTGTACAAGTAGGGCTCATAAAGCTTAGGAGGGTGGTTGGGAATCAAATTAGGTCTGTTCTTTGTAATCCATCAAAAAATTATTGGGCAGGCCTGACAACGCGTGCTTAGGATTTTATAGCTATAAGATAGCTCAAAAAGAAAAGTAGAAGCAAAGATGTAATATGGGCAGCACAGTGGCGTAGTGGTTAGCACTTTTGGCATTACTGGAATCACCAATTAGACTACCAACCACAACACTACCTGCCTGGATTTAGCATGTTCTCCTTTTGCTAGCATGGGTTTCCTCCCACACTGCTGGTAGGTGAATTAACTGCTGTCTAAATTTGCACCTAGTATGTAGGAATGTGAGTTAGGGACCTTAGACTGTAATCTTCTTGAGGGCAGGGACATGGTTTACATGTTTTTTTTTTCACTTTGATTTACACGACTATAATATATAGGTTCCATACCCAGCCGAATACAAGGTTTTATGATACATTGACACATTGACACATTGTAAATGACCCCTCTCTCCAGACTTTACCATGCTGGGATTGGCACAATGTAGCATATAAACATTCAGAAATCTGGCTTGGTCTGCTTCATGGGAGCATGAAAACATCAACTATAGCAGAAAATAATAAAACATAATTAAATTACAGTTTCATGTTACATAGTAGGTGAGGTTGAAAAAACACACAAGTCCATCAAGTCCAAACTATGTGTGTGAAGTCCGTATTTGCTTGTATATCCCTATATGTTGTGGTCATTCAGTCATGTAATCGTTTTTTGAAACTATTGATGCCACCCGCTGAGACCACCGCCTGTGGAAGGGAATTCCACATCCTGGCCGCTCCTACAGTAAAGAACCCTCTACGTAGTTTATGGTTAAACCTCTTTTCTTCTAATTTTAATGAGTGGCCACGTGTCTTGTTAAAATCCCTTCCGCAAAAAAGTTGTATCCCTATTGTGGGGTCCTCAGTATGGTATTTGTAAATTGAAATCATATCCCCTCTCAAACGTCTCTTCTCCAGAGAGAATAGGTTCAGTGCTCGCAACCTTTCTTTACTAATATCCTCCAGACCCTTTATTAGCTGTGTTGCCCTTCTTTGTACTCATTCCATTTCCAGTACATCATCCCTGAGGATTGGTGCCCAGAACTGGACAGCATACTCTAGGTGAAGCTGGACTAGAGTCTTTTAGAGTGGGAGCATTATCGCTTTATCCCTGGAGTTAATACCTTGTTTAATGCATGCCAATATTCTGCTTGCTTTGTTAGCAGCAGCTTGGCATTGTATGTCAAGCCTATCATCTACTAGGACGCCCAGGTCCTTTTCTATGCTTATGTTTATGGGGAACTGCGTCAAATGCTTTTGCAAAATCCAGATACACCACATCTACAGGCCTTCCTTTATCTATCTGGCAACTCACTTCCTCATAGAAGGTTAATAGATTGGTTTGGCAAGAACGATTCTTCATGAATCCATGCTGATTACTGCTAATGTTACCGTTTTCACCACTAAAATCTTGTATATAGTCCCTTATCATCCCCTCCAAAAGCTTGCATACTATTGATGTTAGGCTAACTGGTTTTACATATTGGTGCTACATTGGCTGTTCTCAAGTCCGCTGGTACCATTCCAGTCAGTAGACTGTCAGTAAAAATTAGGAACAATGGTCTGGTAATTACTTGACTGAGTTCCCTAAGTACCCTCGGGTGCAAGCCATCCGTTCCCGGTGATTTATTAATGTTATGTTTCCCAAGCCTAATTCTAATTCTGTCCTCTGTTAGCCATGAGGGTGCTTCCTGTGATGTGTCATGAGGATAAGCACTGCAGTTTTGGTTACTAAAGCCTCCCGATTCCCTCGTGAAGACTGAGGAGAAGAATAAATTCAATACCTTTGCCATCTCCCCATCCTTTGTAACCAGATGTCCTTCCTCATTCTTTATGGGGCCAATATGGTCTGTCCTCCCTTTTTTACTATTTACATACTTATAGAATTTCTTGGGATTTTTTTGGCTCTCCTCCGCTATGTGTCTTTCTTTTTCTATCTTAGTCACCCTAATTGCACCCTTACATTTCTTGTTGCATTATTTATAAAGTGTGAATGCTGATGATGATCCCTCAACCCTGTATTTTGTGAAGGGCCTTCTCCTTTGCTTTTATATGCATTTTTACATTGTTGTTAAGCCATCCAGGCCCTTTGTTCGCTCTTTTAAATGTATTACCGAATGGGATGCACTGGCCAATGCCATTATTTAACATGCTCTTAAAGCAAACCCATCTCTCCTCTGTGTTATTTGTTCCTAAGATTTTATCCCAATTTATGCCTTCTAGAAAGGTTCACAGTCTAGGGATGTTGGCTCTTTGGTAATCCAGTGTCTTTGTATTCCCCTTATGTTTCCTATTTGTGTGATTTATACTGAAGCCAATTGACCTGTGATCGCTGTTTCCTAAATTGCCCCGTATTTCCACATCCGTGATCAGGTCTGTATTTTTGGTAATCAGTAGACTTGTAACGCTTTATTTCTAGTTGGTGCATCTACCATCTGACCCATTAAATTGTACTGCAAGACATTTAGGAATTGGCGAGCCTTAGATGAATGCGTGGTTCCCTCCGCCCAGTCTATGTCTGGATAATTAAAATCCCCCACTTCCCATCCTTGCTGCTAATTCAAATTGTGATAGGAATTCCACCTCCACCTCCTCCCTCAGGTTAGGGGGCCTATAGCATACTCCCAGTATTATTTTCCCCTTAGCTTCATCCCTTTGGAGCTCTACACAAAAGGATTCCACCTCCTCCCTAGCTCCCTTAGTGATGTCATCTCTCACATTCACTTGTACATTATTCTTGATATATAGACATACTCCGCTCCCCCTTTTTTACCCTCTCTATCCCTGCGATAAAGGGAATACCCTTGAATGGTTGCCAGCCAATCATGAGAGCTGTTGAACCAGGTCTCTGAAATTCCTACAAAATCCAAATCCTTCTCGTACAACAGTATCTCTAGTTCACCCATCTTGTCCGCCAGGCTCCTGGCATTGGTGAGCATGCCATATAGGGTGTTCCGAGATTACAACTAGGACTTGTTACTATACTTACCTTGGGTTTATGTGCTTTAGTCAACCTACCACTAATGTGAAGCTTCACAGATTATAAACACTTAATGACAGGTATGATTCTGCAGAATTGTGTCTTGCACTTTTGTATAGCTTAATTTAGCTAACAACATATACATTTAGCAGTCCTGGAAATTTCCTGTTGTTGATATTAGCTGTAATTCTCAAACAATCCATCAGTAAACACTCCTGAAATACACTTCAGGTTTTTTAGTGATTGAACAAAAAAGTTGATCAAAACTGTTAAGATGGGTGCAAATTAACTAAAGAGGAAGGCATTAAGGTTAAGGGGAGGGGTGCAAAAGTCATGAAGCCCATATCTCTAGGTTTCCTCCATGTCCCCTTGAAGCACCCCCTGCACCATTTATGTTTTTATCTATTTACATATATACTTTTTTCCGTGGGTCTTTCTTTCTCTGGGAGTGGTTGATTCCTAAATGTTGCAAAAAAACGGCAACACAAGATGCTTTGTGCACCAGTCCTAGCCTAGGACATCAAGGGATACGTCATCAAACAGACATTTTAAAGGAA
This sequence comes from Lithobates sylvaticus, assembly GCA_028564925.1. Taxonomy (NCBI): domain Eukaryota; kingdom Metazoa; phylum Chordata; class Amphibia; order Anura; family Ranidae; genus Lithobates; species Lithobates sylvaticus. Next base: position 101,618,356 of record CM053030.1, on the reverse strand, counting down.
GTAGAATAGAACATAAATATACACACAAAGTCCGTATAACAGTGATGTGGATGTAGAACTATATAGTTCATTGCCAGTTCACAAAGCAGTATGGGATTTCCACCACAGGGGGGTCACCTGGTTTCATGCATGGAGACCCAAATATATGAAATGCCTTAGGGATGCATATACCTCCTCTTCCAACACGCAGTAGAAAGGAAAACAAACTTTAAAATGAAAGAAATGGGTACTCTTACCAAATGGTGTGGACCCACACACCGTAGTGGTGAGTCAATCAGGCATAAAGAGTAATCCACAACAGCCGTTCTTCCCTTTAAGGCGACATGGCATCAGATGATATGGCCACGGTGCATGTATCAAGATGTCACATATGCGATAGCCACGTCCAATCAGTATTTGGACGTGGCTATCGCATATGTGACATCTTTATACATGCACCGTGGCCATATCATCTGATGCCAGGTCACCTTAAATGGAAGAACAGCTGTTGTGGATTACTCTTTATTACTCTTTATGCCTGAATGTGTATATTAATGTTCTATTGTGTTTATCACGCGCATTTTTTTCACTTTCATTGTGTTGAAGTGGACTTCATTATTAGCACACAGAGGACACTTTTTACTTATGATTCACTGTCCTATGCCGTGAGAGGCATTGGGCAAGTGTTTTTCTTTTTCACCTATTTTTTATTTTTATTACTGGTTTATTATATGCATTTATTTGTATATATCACTTTAATCAGTTTTTTTCAGGGCTGCATTTTTTATTTTTCATTCTACCTAACTAATACCTGCCTGACTTTGCATTTTAAGGCTGGGTTCACATTTATGTGAATTGGATGCATTTTTAACCGCATTCAATTTGCATAACATGTGAATGTGACTGGCATTCAATGGAGACGGTTCACACATGTGTGGGGCAGCCACAGTGCGGTTTTGAAAAGGGTCCTGTGAGTTTTTGGTTAAGGTGCGAATTCAGGTAAAAATTTGCCCCTGAATCACACCTGAACCGGTGAACAAAAACACTCCAGACTGTAAACTGCAGCCGCATATGTGTGAACCCAGCCTTAGTTCACTTTAAAGTGTGTCTAAACCCAAAACCAAAAATGTAGTATACTGCAGCTTGCCAATGCTTAAATGTGGTGGCTACATTGCTTTTCTTTTTTCGTTTTTTTTTCCTTTTATTTTTACTTATCGATCCAGTCAGTAACACAATGCCTGTATTAGGGTGTCTCTATTCTGGATGGAGGAGCAGTGATGCTACCCATGCACAACGACATTGTCAAACTGTGGAAAGGGTAGTGTTAGGTGCATTAACAAATCTAGATAGACCTGACTAACAAATTAATGAATAAATTTGGGTAAACCGCGCTGGAAGGGGAAAAAATTACACTAGGGGGTAGGGATTGAAAAGGTGAAAATTAAAATAAAAAGGGAGAAAAAGGCTGCTGCTAAAAAGTGGGATACTTCACACCAAAACAGATATAAGGAAAATAAAGCTGCGCCAATATTACAAACTGCTAAACATATAATCCAAAAAATAAATAAAACTCATCCAAAACCAAAGATGGAAAAGCACTGATCACATATAGGACAGTCCAAACAAAGATGTAAATGGTAAAAGTCCAATATAGATCAATCTTGACATCAGGCATGGATCAACTTAATGTCCACGGGTAGATTATATTCAAAAAGACACCGCGGTGCTCGTGCTGCAAATTATACACTGTGACATGCATGCAAACGGTGCTTCATCCCGACCACCTGATGAATAGGAGGCTTACCAGATGGTAACAATAATAGGGCACTGATAATAAACTCGTGGTATATCCAGTAGGCGAGGGCTGATGGGGTTAAACAGCTTTGGAACAATTACTCCAAGTAGAAAGGAGAGAGAACCCGTCACACACTCTGCTCACAACCGAAAAAGCCAGCCAGATCCTAGTTAATTCCTCCGTTTGTAAAGAAAAACAAAAGGGGGGCCGCCCATAGTGTGATACTGATAACAGCTGATTTATTAAAAAGGTTTAAAAATAACTTACATCAGAGCGATGAAAGGCATTCGAAAAGAGATAACAACACAACACTGCCGGCCGGTCAGTGTAAACCCGTCCCTTGATTCAATAACAGTCTGTAGTGGTGGCGTCGCTGCGTGCCTTCCCATACGACGTTTCGTCATAAATGACGTTTTCAATGGGGAACTAATTGAAAACGTCATTTATGACGAAACGTCGTATGGGAAGGCACGCAGCGACGCCACCACTACAGACTGTTATTGAATCAAGGGACGGGTTTACACTGACCGGCCGGCAGTGTTGTGTTGTTATCTCTTTTCGAATGCCTTTCATCGCTCTGATGTAAGTTATTTTTAAACCTTTTTAATAAATCAGCTGTTATCAGTATCACACTATGGGCGGCCCCCCTTTTGTTTTTCTTTACAAACGGAGGAATTAACTAGGATCTGGCTGGCTTTTTCGGTTGTGAGCAGAGTGTGTGACGGGTTCTCTCTCCTTTCTACTTGGAGTAATTGTTCCAAAGCTGTTTAACCCCATCAGCCCTCGCCTACTGGATATACCACGAGTTTATTATCAGTGCCCTATTATTGTTACCATCTGGTAAGCCTCCTATTCATCAGGTGGTCGGGATGAAGCACCGTTTGCATGCATGTCACAGTGTATAATTTGCAGCACGAGCACCGCGGTGTCTTTTTGAATATAATCTACCCGTGGACATTAAGTTGATCCATGCCTGATGTCAAGATTGATCTATATTGGACTTTTACCATTTACATCTTTGTTTGGACTGTCCTATATGTGATCAGTGCTTTTCCATCTTTGGTTTTGGATGAGTTTTATTTATTTTTTGGATTATATGTTTAGCAGTTTGTAATATTGGCGCAGCTTTATTTTCCTTATAACAAATTAATGCCAAACTCCAGCTAACACAGTTACAGCAAGTTTTTTTTTTTCCTTTTGGGATAAAGGTTTAACAGAATTGAGTAAAAATTGATCATTGCATCATGTTCAGTGGTAAATGGTTTGTCTCAACCCTCTTTTGCTGGTCTTTTAAAGGAAAATAACTGACTTACTGGCTGGTTCACCATTTAAAACTAAAGGAAAAAATGCAGCAACCATATTTAAGGATAGGTATGCTGAAATATGTTATTTTCTTTTTTGGAGGTTTAAGTACCCCTTAACAAGTCACTGAGTAGGAGCAACTATGCAGTTCAGGAAGCCAAAGTTAGCTTTCTGCAAAATGTACCAGAGGAGAGAAACCTTATGGGGTTGTATTTTCACTTATGATGTTTTATTTAATCATGTCAGGCGTGGTGCGTAACTTCACATATTACTGTAACTGTAAGGTAAGGTAAGAAGACCCAGAGTCACAATGCCCGTCACTATGGCAGGTGACTCCAGCTTGAGAGGGTCTTTGAGCAATGTCATGGAGTAGAAAGATAAGTCAGCTTTTGATCTTCAGATCATCCATGGTTTAAATGCTCTATTCTACCATGTACGGCCCAGAGGGATTATGGTATGCAGTTATCAATGAGTGTTTCTCATTTAACTGTACTAAAATCAAAAGTCATTATGATAAAAGAGGTTCAAGAAAACAAATTTGGCACATAAGAAGCAAAACCACACTTTGAAGAAAATAATAAAATAATATGGTAAACCCCTTTCTGCATACAGCTTTAGACCACTTGAAAGCTCTGTGTTATCATCTTATCAGTTTGCTTTAAAGTTCTACTGCCATTACCAATTATTTAGGAGTGGAAAATTAAATTACATAAATGACTAAAAGAGACTCTGTCACTTTGCTCATTCTGTTTATAATTTACTAGTCCATCTCAGACCCACCTACACTCACCACCAGGTCACCACCACACTCAAGTACAGGCAGTGTTTTTTTATTGTTGTGCCACTTACACTCACTTTCTCCACTTTGCTTGGTTGTTTCACTGCAGCCATAGCGAATACCCATAACATCTGAGTATGGGCATGTATGTAGTGCTCGGGCCTGTAGAGACCAAACTTCCAACCCAAATATGATCACTTGATGGGACAGATGACATCATCATCCCTGTTCTTTGACACTATCCAATACAGGCCTTACACAGGAGATGACCCACAAAGTAAAAGGGTGGTGGGGGAGTACAGGGAAGGTAAGTATAAGTGTATCAGGTAGTGGGCTCATAAAAGACTGCTCTGAATGATCAGGAAGTGGCAGGAATGCTTTAAAGCAGGGGTCTCAAACTGGCGGCCACCAGCTGTTGCGAAACTACAAGTCCCATGAGGCATCGCAAGGCTGACAGTTACAAGCATGACTCCCACAGTCAGAGACATGATGGGACTTGTAGTTTCAAAACAGCTGGAGGGCCGCCAGTTTGAGACCCCTGCTTTAAAGGTTTGATTCTATAGCAGAAAACTGCAAGAGTAGCTGTAAAAACATTTGTATTGGAATAGTGCAGAAAATAATCTGTAATGTTTGTGCCCAGATTTCTTGAAAACAGATTCCCTTTCAAAGAAACCTTAATGTCATGCATACAATACAGGGGGTATCATTGCTAACAGCTTTAAGACTGGTCCTGTCTTTTTAAAACTTTGAGTCACTGACCCCTAGCAAGTATGAGGACCAGAAGTTCTGACCTACCACTGACTTTGCTTTTGTATTCTGGTTCCAGGTAAGTATTTTAGAAAGTAGTATTTACAGAGAAAACCAGGCAACTAGCAATTTCAGAATAAGACCAACACTGGAAACCCATGTTCACTCTTAAAGCAGTAGTAAAGTCAGCTTTGTGATTTTTACCTACAGGTAAGCCTATAATAAGGCTTACCTGTAGGTAAAATGAATATCTTCTAAACGGGCAGAGTTTAGGAGATGTTCACACTAGATACAGCCTGTGACATCACTGATGCATGCACTCTGAAGGTCTAGCTAACCGTGCCACAACTTCAGAGCACCATGACTTAATCGGGGACTGGCCACTCACACAGCCGGAGTTCGTGAACCCAAAAGGAAGACCGAATGAAGATGGAAGCCCTCTCAGTGGTGACAGCGTACCGCTGGAGGGCTTGGTTCTAAAGTAAGTATTTTTTTTTTTTATTGAAGCTGTTTATTATTATTATTATTATTATTAACGATTTATATAGCGCCAAGAGTTTACGCAGCACTTTACAATGTAGCAGGGGGAAAGCACAATTACAGTACAGTTCAAGGGCCCTGCTCGTAGAGCTTACATTCTAAAGGGAGGAGGTGGTGGTACAAAAGGTAATAGATGCAGGAAATGATTTGATGGGGGTGGCTCGGGGACAGTTATTAGGTAGGTGTGGGATAGGCTTACTATTTCTTTAAAAAATATATATTTTAAAGAGCCAATGGGGTTTATTTACTAAATGCAAACAAGTTCACTTTGCAAGGGAAGTTGCACTTTGCAAAGGGAATTTCCCCAGAGCTTAGTGAATGTGGTGAAATTTCATTTTTCAAAGAATACCCAATCATACGCAAAGAAAATTACAAAAAACAAATTTTTGCTTGCACTTTATTGGAATCCCATATTCGGCAGAGCTTCACCTCATTCACTAAGCTCTGGGGAAAATTCCTTTGCAAAGTGCAACATAACTTGTATTTACCTAGTCTACCGTATATACTCAAATATAAGCCGACCCGAATATAAGTCGAGGCACCTAATTTTACCACAAAAAACTGGGAAAACGTATTGACTCGAGTATAAGCCTAGGGTGAGAAATGTGCAGCTACTGTAAGTGGAAAAGAGGGTCAACAATGCCCATTTGCAGCCTCACTGTGTCCATTTGCAGCCTCACTGTGCCTATTTGCAGCCATAGGTCCCCCGAACTTCAAACTCGGTAGTTAAGGGTTCCTAGATGCCCCCTAGCTGCAGCCAAAATTTTGGGGGTTTCTGGACCCAAAGGGTCCCAAAATGACATTGCTGCAGATGGACACAGTTGACCGACTTTGGGGCCCCGTATCTCGGGACCACTTAATGCTAGGAACCCCAAATTTGATGTGCAAACCCAGTGGACCTAATAATACAACTCCAAAATGCTTGACTCCAGTATAAGCCGAGGGGGGCATTTTCAGCACACAAAAAATGTGCTGAAAAACTCGGCTTATACTCGAGTATATACACCACCATGACTTTGTCTTTGTAGGGCAAAGTGACAGTGTCAATGCAAAATATTCCCAACCACCACAACCAAACACTGGGTCGGGAACTTTGCAAAGGCGCTGGGATCGATTTACTAAAACTGGAGAGTGTACAATCTGGTACAGCTGTGCATGGTAACCAATCAGCTTCTAACTTCAGCTTGCTCAATTAGGCTTTGACAAAAAACCTTGAAGCTGATTGTTTTCTATGCAGATCTGCACTAGTTTTTGTCCTCTACAGTTTAAGTAAATTACCCCACTGTCATTTTTCTTGCATTGGCAAGGTGACAATGGGGGTGATTTACTTAAACTGGAGAGTGCAAAATCTGGTGCAGCTCTGCATAGAAATCAATCAACTTTCAGGTTTTATTGCCAAATCTTAATTATACAAGCTGAAGTTAAAAGCTGATTGGCTACCATGCACAGCTGCACCAAATATTGCACTCTCCGGTTTTAGTAAATCTCCCCCAATATCTCTTTAATTAATAAATATATGTGTCTATGTTTTGTGTGTAGTGGCATATTAACCTTAGCTAGAAATACTTCACCATACCGGAGAATTACATTTTTCCAATAATTTGCTATTTTTGTACAGTTACTTAAGTCTTTGCCTTAGGGCTTCTTTAGGCAGATTTCCATCGATGCAAAGATTCTTGTAATGTAAGTTTTGTTCTACTTTATTTTTCTGCCTATATTCTGCTTTTACCTTTCTAGACATTTTTATGTTATGTCCCCCAAGTCTTTTCCTTTGCAGGGTTAATTCTTCACTATTTATTTTTAGTGGACATCCTATTATTATCGGTGAAAGTATTATTTGTTAGCTGGGGCTGGTCTCTTCAGGGACATTATCTATCGTCTTGTGTAGAAAGTGTAAGCATATGGACAGATGAGCCGGGTCATACATTGTGCAAAACTTCCTCTCCCTAAAGAGCTTAACATTTATTTATGGTGACAATTTTGTTGACTAACAGGAAGAAGCAGAAAAATATCATAAATAGCTAAATACATTCTGCTAGACTGTAGAAGCATTCCATAATGTGTGTTACTGTGGTGTTTACTGTAACCTGATATTATATGGCAGGGTGGCCAGATGTAAAAGCTAGAATAAATGACCCAACTATGGTTCAAAACAGAAATCAAATCCCAGAACCTCTCACAATAAGTAGCAAGTTATAGAAAATATAAACTTTTGAAGCCCCTCATATACAATGCATCCGGAAAGTATTCACAGCACTTCACTTTTTCCACATTTTATGTTACAGCCTTATTCCAAAATGGATGGAACTTATTATTTTCCTCAAGATTCTACAAACAATACCCCATATTGACAATGTGAAAGAAGTTTGTTTGAAATCTTTGCAAATTTATTAAAAATAAAAAAAAATAAAAAAATCACATGTACATAAGTATTCACAGCCTTTGCCATGACATTTAAAATGGAGTTTAGGTGCATCCTGTTTTCACTAATCGCTGATTTCATCATTCTGCAACTTGGTAGGAGTCCACCTGTGGTAAATTCAGTTGATTGGACATGATTTGGAAAGGCACACACCTGTCTATATAAGGTCCCACAGTTAACAGTGCATGTCAGAGCACAAACCAAGCCAGTAAGTCCAAGGAATTGTCTGTAACCCTCCGAGACAAGATTGTATCGAGGCACAGATCTGGGGGAGGGTACAGAAAAATTCTGCAGCATTGAATGTCCCAATGAGCACAGTGGCCTCCATCATCTATAAATGGAAGAAGTTAGAAACCACCAGGAATCTTCCTAGAGCAGGCCACCCAGTCAAACTGAGCTATCGGGGGAGAGGGGCCTTAGTCAGGGAGGTGACCAAAAACACAATGGTCACTCTGACAGAGCTCCAGCATTTCTCTGTGGAGAGAGGAGAACCTCCCAGAAGAACAACCATCTCTGCAGCACTCCACCAATCAGGTCTGTGTGGTAGAGTGGCAGACATAAGCCACTTCTCAGTAAAAAGGCACATGACAGCCCACCTGGAGTTTGCCAAAAGGCACCCGAAGGACTCTCAGGCCATGAGAAACAAAATTCTCTGGTCTGATGAAGCCAAGATTGAACTCTTTGGCCCGAATGGCAAGCGTCATGTCTGGAGGAAACCAGGCACCACTCATCACCTGGCCACTACCATCCCTACAGTGAAGCATGGTGGTGGCAGCATAGTGCTGTGGGGATGTTTTTCAGCGGCAGGAACTGGGAGACTAGTCAGGATCATGGGAAAGGTGAATGCAGCAATGTACAGAGACACCCTTAATGAAAACCTGCTCTAGAGTGCTCTGGACCTCAGACTGGGGTGAAGGTTCATCTTCCAACAGGACAACGACCCTTAGCACACAGCCAAGATAACAAAGGAGTGGCTACGGGACAAATCTGTGAATGTCCTTGAGTGACCCAGCCAAAGCCCAATTGAACAGCTCTAGAGAGATGTGAAAATGGCTGTGCAATGACACTCCTCATCCAACCTGATGGAGCTTGAGAAGTCCTGCAAAGAAGAATGGGAGAAACTGCCAAAAAATAGGTGTGCCAAGCTTGTAGCATCATACTCAAAAAGACTTGAGGCTGTAATTGGTGCCAAAGGTGCTTCAACAAAGTATTGAGCAAAGGCTGTGAATACTTATGTACATGTGACTTCTTTTGTTTTTTTTTTTTAATCAATTTGCAAAGATTTCAAAAAAACTTCTTTCATGTTGTCATTATGGGGTATTGTTTGTAGAATTTTGAGGAAAATAATTAATTAAATTAATTTTGGAATAAAGCTTTAACATAACAAAATGTGGAAAAGGTGAAGCGCTGTGAATACTTTCCCAATGCACTGTATAATCTGATATGCAATTAAAGATACACTGTATCCTTCATCAGGCTGGGCAAAGTGTCTCGCCCCCCTATACTCACCTTGCTTTCCTCTGTCACAGCCAGCAACACTAGCCGGAACAAGCTTCAGTACCTCAGTATGAAGTGGTATGATCCTCTTGCAATCCACTATATACAAGCACTCCTACTAGAGAAGAAGAGGTATGATTGGGAGCCAATCAGTTGTGCTGCAGTGCTTATGTGCATCATACAGATGGAAGGTGTGAGCAGAATGACAGAGAAATTAGCTCATCAGTCTGCTGCTTCTCCATCACAATCCAATCACAGACGGGGGGAGGAACAGGACTTATAGTGGAAGCAAAGATGGTTTATAAACAGTGTTGATAAGCAGGTTTTTAATGACAGAAGAAAACATGTAAGGCCGGCCATACACCTTTCGAATCTCGGCCGGTTCCTGCTGAATCGGCCGAGATTTTAACCCTTAATGGGCAGGCTAAATCTACGTTGATGGATCAAATAACTTGGGTACAACCAGCCTACCGGATTCTCTTACGATTATCGCTAGCTATGCTATGGCCGCTAGCAATAATCACTGTCATACTACCATGACAATTTTATATGATGATTTATGTTACTTTTATGATGATATAGGAAAGTTAAATATATCATTACTCCTTGGTGTCATGGTAGTTCAGTGCAATTTTCGTGCAGTACTTGCTCTTCAGTTCAAATTTCACCAGATTTTTGTCTGTACAGAATTCACACTAGGGGAGATTTACTAAAACTGGTGCACACAGAATCTGGTGCAACTATGCATAGTAACTATTCAGCTTCCAGGTTTTATCATATAAGTTTAATTGAACAAGCTGAAGTTAGAAGCTGGTTGGTTACTTATACATTATTTTTCTACTGTTTCCAGTTTCCAGAATTGCTAAAACAGAAGGTAGGTTTTTCTAGGCTCTAGAATTCACTTTCAAATCCAAAATAAAAAGGTTGTAGTGGTAGACTAATTGACCAAGCCAGCCTTGTTTTGCTGGGCAGCACCCCAAATTGCACAAATTGTCTAGTTCCAAACCAACATTCTGTTTTAGCAATTCCTGAAACTGGGAACAGCATGAAAATAAAGGGGTTGATTTACTAAAACTGAAGAGTGCAAAATCTGGTGGTAGCTGTCCATGTTAGCCAATTGGCTTCTAACTTCAGCTTGTTCAATTAGGCTACTTTCACCCTGAGGCAATTTACAGGCATTTTTGCACTAAAAATAGCAATTGAAAAGCGCCTGTAAACTGCTTCTTCTGCAACTTCAGTGTGAAAGCCTGAGTGCTTTCATACTGGGGCAGTGCGCTTGCAGGATGGGAAGAAAAGTCCTGCAAGCAACATCTTTGGGGCGGTGCGGAAGTGGTGTATACACCGCTCCTAAACCGCCCCGTCATTGAAATTAATGGGCACTGCTGCCGAAGCGCCTGCAAAGACTTTTCTGGATGGGTTAACAGCTTTTTTTTTTTTTTAACGTGAGAATTGTTATTTATTTAGATTGTATTTTATTATTACATTTTAAGGCTGCTTCGGCAGCGGCGCTTTTCGGGTGCTTTTAACCCTTTCCTCGGCCCCTAGCGGGGGTTATAAGCGTTTAAACTATCAGCGCTTACCGCTAATAACCCCCCACACCCCAACCCCTGTGTGAAAGTAGCCTTAAGCTTTGACAAATAAAAATTGGGAAGCCTATTTGTTTTATATGTAGAGCTGCACCAGATTTTGCACTATCCAGTTTTAGTAAATCAACCCCTATGTGTATCAATAAGTAAAACTAATCTATAACACACAGGAATTGGATTTGGAAGTGAATTGGAGAGCCTATGGAAACCTCCCAAAAACACTGTTACTAAAACTGGTGCCCACAGAATCTGGTGGGTTTATATCCAAAGACATGCTGGTAGGTTAGATAGATCCTGTCGATACAATTGGCCAAATATGTGTATGTTGTATGTGTTTGTAAGCGTGTCAGGACCCCACAGGGCAAGGACCGCACTATACCACAGATGGACACCAGTGGCAAAAAGCGCCCTGAGGCAATTCAGTTCGCATTAGTTGCGCTATACAAGTCATTCATTCATTCATTCATATACAGATGTCTATTGAAATTTTCCCCTAAGCCGCCAAAAGTAGGACAGGAACTACTTTTGGAATTCGGTGCAGCCCTGCAAGGTCAGCATCGCACCGATTGAGACAGTGCCGTTGCCAGCAGGCCCGGATTTACTCCCTTTGCCGCCCCAAGGCCGGGTCCTTCAATGCCGCCCCCCCCCCCCCCCCGCACACACACACACACCACCATTCTTATCCTTTATCGATGACTGCTACAATAGATCGATTAAAAACATCTCCACACACGAGAACACTGAAAATAACTGGCTTCAATTGTACAGACTGAAAAAAGGAGTGTGTAATGTACAGAATCCAGGGGACCGGAGTATGTAATCTATAGAATGCAGGGAGCAGCTCCATATATTCCTTTAATCCCATCCCGACTCCATCCGCCACCCCGATCCAATCCTGGCTCCATTCATCCCCGATACGATCCCAACTCCATCCATCGACCGATCCCATCCCGGCTCAATCCATCCTGATCCTATCCCGGCTCACACCATCCCCCGATCCCATCTCGGCTCTATCCATCCCCCGATCCCATCTCGGCTCTATCCATCACCCAATCCCATTCCGGCTCCATCCTTCCCTTAATCCCATCCCAGCTCCATACTTCTTGTCCCCCTTCCTCATCCCATCCCAGCTCCATCCTTCTTGTCCCCCCTTCATCCCATCTCTATCCTTCTTGTCCCCCCTTCATCCCATCCCAGCTCCATCCTTTTTGCCCCCCCCCTCATCCCATCCCAGCTCCATCCTTTTTGTCCCCCCCCCTCATCCCATCCCAGCTCCACCTTTCTTGTCCCCCCTTCATCCCATTCCAGCTCCATCCTTCTTGCCCCCCGCCCCCCCCCCACTCATCCCATCTCCACCTTTCTTGTCCCCCCCTCATCCCATCCCAGCTTCATCCTTCTTGTGCCCCCCCCTCATCCCATAACATCCCCCATGCCTCCCTCCTCTGCAAGTCCCACGGAAATTTTCACAGACCTGGCAGAAGAGCGAGAGCACATTCAGCTGCATGAGCGGGGGAGGTGCTGCTGGCGGCACTCAGGAGAGAGGACTCAGGCTGAGAGCAGAGAGAGGACATTCAGAGTAGGAGGGGGGGGGGGTCTGCTGTTGTTGCTGGCGGGGGGCACACTGGCAGGACAGTCGGGAGTGAGTCTATGGCTAAAATCCTACCTCAGGTCAGCAGCGTTGTTGTGGCAGAGCGGTGTGCTGCTCCCTGCCTCCTCCTCTGTGTACAGGAAAACATAGGAGGAGGAGGGGCGGGTTCAGTGCACTCCGCTCTGTGCTGTGTGCCCCGGATGCTGTTTGCTATAAAATGTATTGTTTGCGGCGTGCGGGGGGGCGGCATCCACGAAAGCCGAGAAGTCACCGCAGGAGCTGCGCCCCTGCACCCCTGCCGCCCCGAGGCCTGGCCTCAGTGGCCTTGTGGGAAATCCGGCCCTGGTTGCCAGCAATAGGCTGCAATTTCAATGTCAAATCGCGCCGATGTGAACGGGGGCTTAAACCCGGAAGCTGATTGGTTACTCTGCACAGCTGCACCTAATTCTATGTTACATAGTTACATAGTTAGCTAGGCCGAAAAAAGACACAAGTCCATCCAGTTCAACCACAAAAAAAAAAAATTATAAATAAAAATAAAAAACATCGTACAATCCAACACACCCAATTCCACACCCACAGCTGATCCAGAGGAAGGCAAAAAAAAAAACAGCAGAGCATGCTCCAATCTGCCACAGCAGGGGAAAAAAATCCCTTCCTGATCCCCCTAGAGGAAATCGGATTTTCCCTGGATCAACTTTACCTATAAATGTCAGTACCCAGTTATATTATGTACAATTAGGAAAGTATCCAGGCCTTTCTTAAAGCAATCTACTGAGTTAGCCAGAACCACCTCTGGAGGGAGTCTATTCCACATTTTCACAGCTCTTACTGTGAAGAAACCTTTCAGTATTTGGAGATTAAATCTCTTTTCCTCTAGACGTAAAGAGTGCCCCCTTGTCCTCTGTGTTGGCCGTAAAGTGAATAACTCCACACCAAGTTCACTATATGGACCCCTTATATATTTGTACATGTTGATCATAGACCCCTTATTCTCCTCTTCTCAAGAGTGAATACATTCAGTTCCTCTAATCTTTCCTCATAGCTGAGCTCCTCCATGCCTCTTATCAGTTTGGTTTCCCTTCTCTGCACTTTCTCCAGTTCCCCGATATCCTTTTTGAGAACTGGTGCCCAAAACTGAACTGCATATTCCAGATGAGGTCTTACTAATGCTTTGAACAGGGGCAAAATGATATCTCTCTCTCTGGAGTCCATACCTCTCTTAATACAAGAAAGGACTTTGCTTGCTTTGGAAACCGCAGCTTGACATTGCATGCTATTATTGAGCTTATGATCTACCAAAACCCCCAGATCCTTCTCCACTATGGATTCCCCCAGTTATACTCCCCCTAGCATGTATGATGCATGCATATGCTTAGCCCCCAAGTGCATAACTTTACATTTATCAACATTAAACCTCATCTGCCACTTAGTCAGCCAATTAGACAGAGCATTGATGTCGGCTTGTAAATTGGAGACCTCCTGTAAGGACGTTATTCCACTGCATAGCTTGGTGTCATCTGCAAAGACAGAAATTTTACTTTTGATCCCAGACCCAATATCATTTATAAAGATATTAAAAAGTAAGGGTCCCAGCACTGAACCTTGGGGTACACCACGGATAACCTTAGACCATTCAGAGCAAGAATCATTAACCACCTGATTTTAGTAAATCTCCCCTACAGTGACAGTAAAGGTGACCATATATAGCTCTTTCAACAATTATGTAGTGCAATGCAAGGACTTTCCTGATTGGCAACAAATGGAATGACTTGTTTAGGTAGGCTCTCAGATTACATGGTTTTAGTAAGTCTGAAGGAGATGGTCCAATTAGATTGTAATGTATATGGCCATCTCTACTGTCAGTGTAAAACAGCTCTTTAATGTGCTTCTGTATTGAGGTGACAGCATTGCTTTAAAGAGAAAACTCCAGGGAATCACATAGATTCTGAGCATTGGTTTTCAAGTCAAGATGCAAAGCAGTAGGCCGTATGAGCAAATCTTTCATATGTATATATGCTAACAATTCCTTCTAATTAATGTAATGGCACTTTTCATATTGTACATAAAAGACAGTATGGTATTGTTTAATTGTGATTCTCTGCTTTCCGGGAGCATTGTAGTAAATGTTCATCTGAAAAAGTCTTCACAGGGGGAAAATACTTGTTACTCAGCAGGGAAGATTTATGTACTATATTTAGCTTCATCTCTGCACCATTCTCTGAACCCTTGATAATATCTCAGTGATCTTTGTACATATAACTGTAATATCTCATTATTTATTACTAAGTTCACTTCCACCTCTCTAAGGCTTTAACAGGACATTATCAGACAGTAGTGTCTATCTGGAATTTATATTTAGAAAAGAAAAAAAAATATCAGTATCAGACCGGATCCATGGGGCCATCAGAGAAAATGTTCATGAGCTGAGTATTGTAGTTAGGGACTGGAGCTCAGTGGGGTAAATTTTTGTTGATTTCCAGCATATCTTAAAGTGGTTCAAAAGCCTTAAGGTTTTTAACTTAAAGCATTCTCCCTGGGCAGATTGATAGTAGCGGGAGCCATTGTCTCCCGCCACTGTCAATCCAATGCTGTGCCCAGCAAGCAGGGAACTGGGCTGAGCTGCCTGATCTGTGTCAATAGATGCAGACAGTGCAGCTTGGGAGCAAGCTCGCACAGGTGCCCACTTGGAAAGTGGCTTTTCATGGGGGACACTGGGCGGAGGGGAGGAGCCTGGAGCGCCGGCATGGGACCTCAGAGGAAATGGATGGGGGCTGCTCTGTGCAAAACCATTGCACAGAGCAGGTACGTATAGCATGCTTGTTATTTTACCTAAAAAAAAAAAAAAAATAATAATAATAATAATAAAAAAGTTCAGGCCTCTTTTTCAGACTCGGTGTTTACAAGTTAAAAACATGTTTTTTTGCTAGAAAATTACTTAGAACCCCGAAACATTATACATTTTTTTTATAACACCCTAGAGAATAAAATGGCGGTCATTGCAATACTTTTTGTCACACCGTATTTGCGCAGCGGTCTTACAAGCGCACTTTTTTTGGAAAAAAACACTTTTTTTTATAAAAAATAAGACAACAGTAAAGTTAGCCCAATTTTTTTTTATATTGTGAAAGATAATGTTACGCAGAGTAAATTGATACCCAACATGTCACGCTTCAAAATTGCGCCCGTTAATGGAACGGCGTCAAACTCAGTTACAGAGGAGGTCTAGGGCTAGAATTATTGCTCTCACTCTAACGATCACGGCGATACCTCACATGTGTGGTTTGACCACCGTTTTCATATCGTATGCGTTCGCTTCTGCGCGCGAGCTCGTCGGGACGGAGCACTTTAAAAATGTTCTTTTTTTTTTCTTATTTGTTTTATTTGATTTTATTTATTTTTACACTGTTTTAAAAAAAAAAAATTTATTTAAAAATGTAAACATCCCTTGTAATAGAACAAAGCATGAGAGGTCCTCTTAAATATGAGATCTGGGGTCAAAAAGTCCTCAGATCTCATATTTAGACTTACATGCAAAAAAATAAAAAATGAAAACAGAAAAATGGCCCTTTAAGACGTATGGGCGGAAGTGACTTTTTGACGTCGGTTCCGCCCTGCCTCGGTATGGAGACGGGTGGGGGCCATCTTAGCCTCACTCTCCATACCCAGCCACGGGCAGGTTCCGATTTCCGGGAGGGTGCAGGAGAGCGGCGAGAAGGGGGGTGGGCCCTCTCCCACCGCTGATAACGGTGAACTTGCGGCGAATCCGCCATAGAGACCACCATTATTGTAAATAGAACCGTCGGCTCCAAAGATGGATACCTCAGTTGTGGCAGCAGCTGCTCCTGTTACTGAGATATCCATATTCAAAGTGCCGACGTATATGTACAGGAGCTGGTCGGCAAGTGGTTAATGTGGCTTTAACCTTGTACAACATTTAGGCAGGGCCGCTGTTAGAAATCATGGGGCCCTGTACAGCCTTCCTGACAGGCCCCCCCAACCTACACCCCAACCCAACCCCCTTGGGCACAGCAAAATAGTGGCATTGGCTTTATCCCCATATGCCCTGAAAATGGAAAAAATAAATCCCACCTCCTGGGCCCATCTTTTGACCTGATGGTCATATTGATTTATTCATTTAGACAGAAATGAACAATAAAGCTGCCTTGGGCCCCCTGTTTAGCTAATGAGGCCTGGGCCCAGTACAACAGGATCAGTTGTACTGCCTTTTTCAGCAGCCCTAATTTTAGGTAAAGAAAGTTTTTGTCACATCACTTACCTGTAATGAAGGATGCCCTATATTGTATAGGCAACTGGATCCTGATGACAGGGTTGCTGTTAGAAATCATGGGGCTCTGTACACCATGGGGCTGTTAGAAATCCTGGTGCCCCCCCTTAACCTCACGTCTAACCCCCCCCCCCCCCCCCCCCCAAGTTCAGCAGAACAGCAGCACTGACTTTATCTGATTACACCTTGAAAATAGAAAAAAAGTCCCTCCACTGCTGCTACCTCCTGGGATCCTTGGTTGACATGATGGGGTCCATGTAATTTAAGCCCTTGTAAGCAAGTAGGAGCGGGGGGGGTATGGTTTAGTAAAATCAATCTATTCATTTAGGCAGGAATTAACAATAAAGCTGCCACCCCCCGTTTAGCTGATGAAGCCTGGGCCCAGCACAGCAATAATATAAAGCAGAGGTGGAAAAACGCAGGAATTTTCAGAGTGGCTGTGTGCGGAAAAGCTGTCACACAGCTGTAATGGCAATCATATAAAGAGGTTGTCCGCAACTCCTTGCTTGCTCTTTAAAGTCGTCAAAAATATATCGGTTCTCCATAAAAGATTTAAACGCGTTTCAGCCTTGTGGGCCTTGTTCACTACAAATGCCATATTCAACAATGCCACAATATATAGTGTATGAACCCCTCCTGGCAACACCGAATGCAATATTCCCCACACACACATTCATGATAACCAGCTGTTCAGTGATGCTGGGTGCTGTAATCACCACAGGATGGAAACCTTGGATACTCAATGTGAAGAAATGTTATCAGCACACCAAGGATTCCTCAAAAGGGTCGAAAGCCTTATTCCATGGTCACATGATAAATAGACAGCAACGTTTCCGAGCCACGCAGGGCCTCTTTGTCAGGCAATACAGGTCATTAATTTGCCAATTAATGGATAATTGGAGAGGTGAAACACCATACATGGACAGACATACATTTGATCAAAAACATAGACATACAGTGGAACCTCGGATTGCGAGTAACGTGGTTAACGAGCGTTTCGCAATATGAGTACTGTATTTTTAAAACCGTAACTCGGTTTGCGAGTGTTTTCTCTCGCAAAATAAGCACTATTTAGGCGAAAGCGGTGTGCAGTACCACGTTTGGCCTGAGGTGGGGGGGTGCTGGAGCCGAGCTGAACAGCGCCGATCAGCGCTGTTGGGAAATGCATGGAAAGGCCCGAGTACAGCTCTGCTGACCTCGGCAAATCTCGGGAACAAAGTCTTTCTGAAGTTTGCCGAGGTGATCTCGGGCCTTTTTGGCTGTTTCCGAGGCTCTCCTACGCCCCCCGACTCTGGCCACATGCGGTATTGCATGCCATTGAAGTCAATGCGGAACAAATAATTTTCGTTTCCATTGACTTCAATGGGGAAACTCGCTTTGATATGCGAGTACTTTGGATTATGAGCATTCTCCTGGAACGGATTATGCTCGTAATCCGAGGTTCCACTTTAATTGGTTACATAATCAAAAAAGACACAGCACAGCAATACAGATGGTCCGAGGGGGCATGTGCCCTTCTATATTGAGAAATGTTCTTTCACTGATTACACTGCTTGTAACATGATCTGTGAATGGGGGAGCATCTGATCAGTCACAGAATCCTCTCCTTCATACACAGATCATGTTACATGCATTGTAATCCATGAAAGTTAGCATGCACACTGTGCATTTAACCCCTATGCATAAGATTGCAGCGTTTTTTTGTGTGTGCAGCAGGTACAGGTGCACCATCTAGTCCCGCTGCCAGCAGCCTGTAAAAGTCTATAAGAGGCTGAAAACTGCTGTGACTGGACAGGGCTGTACAAATGTGCAGAATGGTACCAAAATTTAGGACAGGATGCGCCCAGGGGCGAATGCCTGGAAAGCAGCATTTCACAAGACTGAATGACAGTGATAGTACATCACATTTTAGTTTATCTTCAGGCTGTAGTATGAGAGCTTTCAACGTTGCATGACAGGTCCACTTTAAATGCTCATGTGCAATATAATAACTTGAACAATGACAGAGTAAAACATTTTCAGTTAACTTAACATAAACCTCTCTGGTTCCGAGCTGCCTGGTTCACGATTAACCTGAGCTGCAGCATCTGTTAGAGGACAATGGAGAGGCAAACAATTCTCTCTGATTTTCTATAGCAGTAATTTTAGCAGGGACAGAGAATATTTTACACTGCTCAGATTATGAAGGCTGCTCCATTCCTCCAGCTTTAAATTGTACTAGAAAATGAAAAACCCTAATAGCATTTTGATGTATTCCAGTTAGGTTTTCCATTAGGAGAAAAGGTGATATGTTCCAACCATTTGTCATGAATAGAAAAAAAAAATGAAGAAAATGTTGACAATTTCATTACACTCTGGTTATAACAGTGATGTGAAGTTACCCATTATAGGACAAAAATATGAATATATATATATATATATATATATATATATATATATATATATATATATATATAAATAATATAATATATATATATTTTTATTTTTTTTAACACACACATATAATTATTAGCTGGGTGAGTCTTTGATCTATGCAATGACTCCTAAGCTGCCATGAATCAATGGACTGCAGAATTTTAGATTAAGAAATACATATGTATAGAGTTGTCTGCATAGTGATGAGCTACATGCCAGTGACACTTGGGAGCAGAAAACTCTCAAGGTACAGAGTAGCAATTGTTGGTGCTGTTGGTGTTTTGTTACAAGGCCAAGGTCAGTGTGTGGAAATAAAGACTAAAACCTTATAAAAATGTATCATTCCATCATTCTAAATGTGGCCTAATTTGAAATATGTAAAAGCGATCACTAAACTAAAATTATCACGCATGTCAACTCATTTTGTACTTTTTTATATTTTACATGAAAGTCTTTATGACGCGATTTTTTTGCTTACTCTCAATTGTGATGTTTCTTATCCAGAATTATATATAGATCAGACAGTACTATCGGCTTTTTTGCTGTAAGTAGAACATTTTGGCCAAAAAGTGCTCACAGTCTTAAAAAACACCTGCATTCAAAAGTTGTGGATAAAAAGAGTGTGACTAAAAGGGCCTATTGTACACTACTCGGCGCCTGATGTTTGAAATACAGTCTGTTATTGTAGCTAGACACACTCGTATAAATAGTAATAAATATATAAATAACTTAATAAATATATAAATAGATAACAGCAGCTGTTTAAATAAATAGAGAATGTAAGAATTGGATAGTAAAAAATTCCAAGCAGTAATGTACATGAGAAATAGAATACTAAAAACAGCGCTAAAATTCCAGTATCATAGTGTTCAATCAGAATGTTTTGAAAGATACTGGGTTCACAATCACAAAAAAATATATAACTGCAAAATGAACTGAATAAATAAATGTTCGTTTGGTGCAGAAAATAGTGGTAAGTGAACAGTTCAAAATCGCATCAAGGTGACTTCCTCTGTAGACCAAGTAATATCCCGTGTGACTTGTTTCACCACGTGCGGAGAAATCCCCCTTAGGGGTTTAAACTCACCAGAGATAAAAATCAAACAGGCATATCAGGTACAGGTCATCAAATGGTTAAACTGTATCCACTATTCCTCAGCAAAGATGGACACCAATCAGCCTGGTAACCTTCTTAACCTCTCAGCATCACAAAACACCACTGCATCAGGGGTCCAGGGGGGAATTGACTCCAAATAAACTCGCCATAAAAGATAAAGTTTTACACATAGCGTAATTCCGTTTATTTATTAAAAAGTGTGAATAAAACCACCCATAAAAGAACCCATAAGTATAGCAGCGTACATTTGAAATACTTTCAGTTATGCAAACAAGAATCACTTGCGTTTTGGGTTGTTAGAAAAACCCCTCAGCGGCATCCATAGTGCTTCCTGTGGTCTGTAGTGTGTCTGTCTAGACACAGGGACAGCTTCCTAGTAGCGGTGGAGCGCAGCTGGAACGCAAGGCGTCACTTCCGGTCAGCGTTGTGTAAGCCACGCCCTTACGCGTTTCGTCACTTCCGACTTCAACAGAGGGCGTGGCTACACGACGCTCAACGGGGCTATTTGTATCCAGCCCCCCTGGGCAATGACCAATCAGGGAATAGACAGCACATCTTCCTGATGATAGGATAGAGACAACCCTGATAGGTACATGCCCACATTGAGAGAAGGAAATGTAATCACGCAGTGGTTGTATTGAACGCATTGCGTGCAGGAGAAACTATTCTGTCAATCGGCAATAAAAGCTTATTAATTTGATCAGAAAAGAAGGACTTTGTACATCGGAACATGTGGAGAAACGAACATAGTTAAAACCAGGCACATGACGTTTAAAAACTAGTCATATTATGCTGTATCATAATGCGGTGTGCACAAGGTAAACATCCTGTCATTACAGGGTAAAAATACGTATATGAAACATTGGGATATAAATATGTGTCAGTGCTGGGTGATATGTACATGCCGTTCTCAGCATCAATATGACTAGAGCAGGAGTTCAGTGCGATCCTGATCATTGATCATAAGTGGCATGGCGAGGGAAATCACCGATTTACAATGAGAGGACATGTGAGGGTCTATAAAATCGCATGTAAATGGGGGTGCTCATGCGATATTAAATACTGGTATAGTCATGGTATACTCCATTCATTCCCATGACAGAAGAGTCATATAGTATAATATAATGATGTGACCGCGGTAATGGGTCATACTGAGTATATTTAGCACAGTGTAACATATACATCAGATGGTGAGTGAAATGTTAATCTGCCTATATGGTAATTGTAGGATAACTTGATGTGATTATATATATCTCACATATTAAAGGACAAGAGGTTAGTGGGATAAATAACAGCACATAAGGAGTGAAAATACCGGAATGAGTGTGAATTTGCACTTAAATCTATACAAGTATAAGAGCATTTCCAAAATACATAAGATACTACTAATATAGAGATATATATATATATACATATATATATGCTCGCATCTAAGATCCCAGTGATTTTTATGCATTCTCTATATTAGTAGTATCTTATGTATTTTGGAAATGCTCTTATACTTGTATAGATTTAAGTGCAAATTCACACTCATTCCGGTATTTTCACTCCTTATGTGCTGTTATTTATCCCACTAACCTCTTGTCCTTTAATATGTGAGATATATATAATCACATCAAGTTATCCTACAATTACCATATAGGCAGATTAACATTTCACTCACCATCTGATGTATATGTTACACTGTGCTAAATATACTCAGTATGACCCATTACCGCGGTCACATCATTATATTATACTATATGACTCTTCTGTCATGGGAATGAATGGAGTATACCATGACTATACCAGTATTTAATATCGCATGAACACCCCCATTTACATGCGATTTTATAGACCCTCACATGTCCTCTCATTGTAAATCGGTGATTTCCCTCGCCATGCCACTTATGATCAATGATCAGGATCGCACTGAACTCCTGCTCTAGTCATATTGATGCTGAGAACGGCATGTACATATCACCCAGCACTGACACATATTTATATCCCAATGTATCATATACGTATTTTTACCCTGTAATGACAGGATGTTTACCTTGTGCACACCGCATTATGATACAGCATAATATGACTAGTTTTTAAACGTCATGTGCCTGGTTTTAACTATGTTCGTTTCTCCACATGTTCCGATGTACAAAGTCCTTCTTTTCTGATCAAATTAATAAGCTTTTATTGCCGATTGACAGAATAGTTTCTCCTGCACGCAATGCGTTCAATACAACCACTGCGTGATTACATTTCCTTCTCTCAATGTGGGCATGTACCTATCAGGGTTGTCTCTATCCTATCATCAGGAAGATGTGCTGTCTATTCCCTGATTGGTCATTGCCCAGGGGGGCTGGATACAAATAGCCCCGTTGAGCGTCGTGTAGCCACGCCCTCTGTTGAAGTCGGAAGTGACGAAACGCGTAAGGGCGTGGCTTACACGACGCTGACCGGAAGTGACGCCTTGCGTTCCAGCTGCGCTCCACCGCTACCAGGAAGCTGTCCCTGTGTCTAGACAGACACACTACAGACCACAGGAAGCACTATGGATGCCGCTGAGGGGTTTTTCTAACAACCCAAAACGCAAGTGATTCTTGTTTGCATAACTGAAAGTATTTCAAATGTACGCTGCTATACTTATGGGTTCTTTTATGGGTGGTTTTATTCACACTTTTTAATAAATAAACGGAATTACGCTATGTGTAAAACTTTATCTTTTATGGCGAGTTTATTTGGAGTCAATTCCCCCCTGGACCCCTGATGCAGTGGTGTTTTGTGATGCTGAGAGGTTAAGAAGGTTACCAGGCTGATTGGTGTCCATCTTTGCTGAGGAATAGTGGATACAGTTTAACCATTTGATGACCTGTACCTGATATGCCTGTTTGATTTTTATCTCTGGTGAGTTTAAACCCCTAAGGGGGATTTCTCCGCACGTGGTGAAACAAGTCACACGGGATATTACTTGGTCTACAGAGGAAGTCACCTTGATGCGATTTTGAACTGTTCACTTACCACTATTTTCTGCACCAAACGAACATTTATTTATTCAGTTCATTTAGCAGTTATATATTTTTTTGTGATTGTGAACCCAGTATCTTTCAAAACATTCTGATTGAACACTATGATACTGGAATTTTAGCGCTGTTTTTAGTATTCTATTTCTCATGTACATTACTGCTTGGAATTTTTTACTATCCAATTCTTGCATTCAAAAGTTATTGTATCAAAAAATGTGGACTTTAATGGTACAGTCATAGACATTACAACAAATACATTTAAAATAAAATTACTTTGTTACATTGACGGAACAAAACACATCACTGTGCCAAAAAAGAAAGGCACTAAAAGATCTCTCATAGCTGAGTCAGTAAACATTAATACCATAGACTTGATAATACAGTCTATAACATAGAGTTTGGCCAGTTCTTCTCAGCATGTTTTGTGGATTTGTCCGCTTCTTCAGTGTGTTTTTTAGAGAGCAAGGGTATCTACAGAAGATAATAACTACACTGTAATACATGTATATAATAGCAAAGCATACATAAAATAAAAATGTTAGAGGGAACAATCTGACCAAGGAGAGAATGATAAAGCTTACCCACAACTCGAAAAGGGGGCCAGCAACTGAGGGAACAGCGGAAGCAAATGTCTCCCAGGCCGGTATGGGAGCAATACAAGAGGTTGGATGTAAACATGTACCTATTGGAAATATAACATTTAGAATGATAAAAACGAATTTAGAGACACTGCTGGAGTGTATCCACAAAAATCTTCAAACTATAATACACACCGAATCAGAAAAAGGTTCTAAAGTGTTCCAAAAATTCCCAGAGGGGCGATGGACAATGATGACCCAGAACTATGATACTAATCAACTGTAGCGACTCCACAACCTAACAAAGATATTTATATATACAAAACCGCATAAGTTCTGTCAATGTAGAGCTATAAACAACAGATTACAGGGAATCCCTATGTGCCTCACCTCTATTAAAGGCAAGATGTATTAAGCTAATCAGTTACAAGGGGTCAGCGCTTCAGAAGATGAAATCCCAAACACTGCAGATGTATATAAAGCCCAAAGAAGCTTTATGGTTCAGAAAATGTTGCCCTAGGATTCCTAAACTGAATAAAAAAAATATATATATATATACAATTATATACTGTATAAAGGCCTAGGCATCATCTATTGGGTTCACCAACTACATTTTGCACTTTCCAGCTTTAGTAAATAAACCCCATTGTATTAAAAGTGGGGTATGCTTGTAACAGGTTCTCACATATGGCATAGCGGCTCACCTTGAGAATCATGGTGTCCAATACTACCTGCAGCATCAGCGCCTCTATGATGAGAGGCTCCCTTTTTTTATGCTCCAATCTGGTTCTCCCTGCTGAGCCCATCAAGGTCGGTAGGTGATGTTGCCAGATTCCATCCCAAACTGCTCATGCACCGCCAGAGTCACACATACGCAGTGCCATATACGAGGCCGCACAGAAGAGGGACATGTCAATCAGCAGCGGAGATATATCCCCCAAAGCTCAGCAAAGGTATTACAGGTCTTTCCCTACTATGAGATTGCATACCCACTGGGAAAGAAAGCCTACAGCACCCACCAGAGGCTGGAGGCCCGAGATATACCATGGGATTTAGGATAGCCAAAACACTCCTTAGGTTAGAGATGTCCAACACATTAAGAACTGCCAAAACCTAACAATAACAACATAAATACATCTAATAAATAAATAATTATGTCAAACAAACAAAAATGTGCAAAAAAAAACAAATTAATTAACATATTTTAATATGCCCTGTGTGAGTGGAGACTGTTATCCCCCAAAATTGGTGCTGCCACACCACGGAATACATCAATTCTTGTTTATTGCAATCATACCATGTCACGTGTTCAAAAATCTCTGGAGCGATACAACAAAACAAGGCATGAAAGACCTAGAATAGGATTGCATAAAAAAAGGTTTATTCATCTCATTTAGTTTTACAGCATCAGCATCTTTCTTGGGGTAGTATTGTACAACAAAGATGTTCTCAATGGAGCTATGATTTTATTATAAGCTTTTTTGAGCATAATGTGAGAGTATCCCAGAGCCAGTAGGCACAGCTTTAAAACATCTGCCTGCTCTTTGGAATTTATATAAGGTGTACAATTCCCGAGTATCCGTGAGTATTGTGAAAATTAGATACTAATAATTAAGGGAGTGGCATGAGAGCTGGTCACATGTAATAATGTGTTTCCGATATAGATTAGCGGCTACATAATTTGATCTTTCTATAAGAATGTGTAAATCTCAGGTTAAAATCATTGCTATTCAATGCCTCCAGAAAGGAGTACAACTGTGTCTCTGAGAGGTCATTAATGAACCAGAACCAATACAAAATAAATGGTAGCCATAGTGCAAAGTTGTCATCTAAAAAGACCACTCTCTCCCAGTTTGCTAGATATAGATTTGCATATGATGGTGCGCAACAAGTGCCCATAGCGACACCTTGGATCTGTAAAAACAGTTGGTTCATAAACATAAAGTAATTCTTAGTCAGAATAAATGTTAGTAACTTAAGAATAAATCTTTTTAAGGGCCAAGTAGATCTGTCTTATTACATAACAAAGGACTCTATCACACGGACACCCTACTCGTGCGAGATGCTAGAGTACAGGGCAACAAGCAGGGTGCCCAGGGGAATGTGACTTCCCTTCACATGTTTTAACAGATCAGATATGTCATGTATGTAAGATGGAAATTTGGTTACATGGGGAAGGAGAAACAAATCTACATATCTGCTTACATGCTCAGTTAAAGAACCAATGGCAGATATCATAGGCCTACCAGGCTTTTTTTTAAGTTTTTATGCCATTTAGGCAACGTATAAAACATTGGTACCCGTGGATCTTTATTCACAAGGTAGTCAGGTGTGCCCTTGTATATTAGCCCGTCTAAAAAGGCGTCAAAAACATAATGTGTGAAATTAAATTTCAAAAGAAGATACTAGTTAATGATCAATGGGACAATACCACATCCAGATACATTTTTTGGTACTGGTGGTGGCACATTAAAACAATGTTTCCACCTTTATCCAATGGTTTTATAATGAGATCTTTATGTACCTGTAACTGCTGTAAAGCTAAATTTTGCTCATGTGGTAGGGTAGAAGGGAAAGTGTTCCACCACTGGTGTTTAAGGTCTTTAATGGTTCGCTGAAGAAATGCCCATACATTAGGGCAAACCGAAAGACCAGGAAAGTGTTGAGATTTAGGTTTTAAAGAAGTGACCCTATAAGCAGAATCCTCAATATTACCTTTTGTAGTCTCAATCGGCGGATCCAAAACAATTGCTCCTTCATCATACAAAAGCAGCTGCATTGGTTGTGTTTTTTTTAATAATTGACCAATTATGATTTTATTTTGGATAGTGGGTTTTGTATTGCTTATGGCCCATACACACGATCCGAAAATCAGAGGACAGATCGTTCGTTTTTTTTTTGTTTGCATGCTAATCGCATATCGAAAATGGCAAGGTTACTAAAGTTATGAAAATTCTCGTACGACAGAATAAAAAATCGGAAGTGATGTATTGTGTTGTAGTGTATTTATATTGTAATTTCAGACTACAACTGTACTGATTAAATGAAAATAATGAGATCTTTATGTGCTTGTAACTGCTATAAAGCTAAATGTTGCTCATGTGGTTGGTTAGAAGGGAAAGTGTGCCATCACTGGTGTTTTAGGTTTCGAAATGCACATACAGTAGGGCAAACCGCTAGCTGGGTGCGGGAATGTCAATGACGTTTGGACTGGAGTGGACTGAAGGGACCACCTGGCTTGGAGAAAGACTGTCACTGTGACTCAGGAGGGGATGTGTTGTGTCAGTGATTGGTGCTGCTGCACACTGCTGTCAGTGTCACTGTGAGAGTCAGTTTCATGTGGGTGTGCCCATTCTAATTTTTTGCCCTCCTGAGTCCTGTCCCTGAGCTATTTACTTACTATATCAAAAATAAAATAGGAAATATGTTTTTGTCTTAATATCTACCTTAAATCACATTGCTAATTGCATATTGTATTTGTTTGTAGGATAAATACTGAAATTTGCAATTAAAACTGTATTTATGTAACTTTTGACAGTAATGCCCCGTGCACATGGTCGGAAAATCCGACCACAAAATCCATCGGATTTTTTCCGACGGATTTTGTCCGACACTGGTGTTGCATACACACGGTCGGACAAAGTTGTCGGAAAATCCGATCATTCTGAACGTGGTGACGTTTGTTGCCTACGACGGGACTACGTAGAGGCTAGTAGCCAATAGCTTTGGTCTTGTAATGTGATCTGAGCATGTGTGGCACTTTGTCCGTCGGAATTCGCTACACACGATCGGAAAAAGTCCGATAGGACTTTGTTGTCGGAAAATTTTAGAGCAGGAGATAAAACTTTGTCCTTCGGAAAATCCGACGGAAAAAGTCCGATGGAGCCTACACACGGTCGGAATTCCCGACAACATTGTCCGATAGGACCTTTTCCGTCGGAAACTCCGACCGTGTGTACGGGGCATTAGACAGGAAATGACAGTAAGAACTTGGTTGTGCCAGTAAATT
The DNA here is from genome assembly GCA_028564925.1 of Lithobates sylvaticus. Taxonomy (NCBI): domain Eukaryota; kingdom Metazoa; phylum Chordata; class Amphibia; order Anura; family Ranidae; genus Lithobates; species Lithobates sylvaticus. Next base: position 101,590,713 of record CM053030.1, on the reverse strand, counting down.
GTGGGTGTCGTGTCAGTAAATTTAAAATCTGGTAGGTTGACACTGACTGGTCTCTAATTTCTTTCCATTTTGTGAAGAACGTAGGTAGATCAAAATATATGTTTATATTGTGTATTTAGGGAGTCAATTTCTATATCAAGTAAACGCATGTTACTGGTATGTTGTTTCACCAGTAGGGACATGAGTTCTTTGCTGCAGTTAGTTAATATACCTTCCCAAGATTTTTTTGAATCCTCTGATGGATTCTTAAGTGTAGGGAAGGTGTGTAAACGCAAACGATGAGGGTTTATATCCTCCTTTATGTAACGCTGGAAGTATTCAAGATGCCAATATAGATGCGATTTATGCTTCAACAATCCCTGTAATTTACTTGTGTGCATCATCAAATCATCATCATCATCTTTTTTACAGCAGGTGCAGTTGGATTCAGTACTTGACATAAACCCCGTCCAGGCAGCACCATGACGATCCATCTCCATCACAGAAAAATTATAAATCTAACACTGGAAAAAAAGAAAATTATAGATACAGTATCTCCCAAAAGTTAGTACACCCCTCACATTTTTGTAAATATTTTATAAATAAATAAAAAAATGTGACAACACTGAAGAAATTACACTTTGCTACAATGTAAACTAGTTAGTGTACAGCTTGCAAATTTGCTGTCCCCTCAAAATAACTCAACACACAGTTAATAATGTCTAAACTGCTGGCAACAAAAGTAAGTACACCCCTAAGTGCAAATGTCCAAATTAGGCCCACTTAGCCATTTTACCTCCCCAGTGTCATGTGACTCATTAGTGTTACAAGGTGTCAGGTGTAAATGGGGAACAGGTGTGTTAAATTTGGTGTTATCGCTCTCACTCTCTCATACTGGTTACAGGAAGTTAAACAGGGCGCCTCATGGCAAAGAACTCTCTGAGGATCTGAAAAAATGAATTGTTGCTCTACATAAAGATGGCCTAGGCTATGAGCAGATTGCCAAGACCCTGAACCCTAGCTACAGCATGGTGGCCAAGACCATACAGTGGTTTAACAGAACAGGTTCCACTCAGAACAGGCCTCGCCATGGTTGAACAAAGAAGCTGAGTGCACGTGCTCAGCATCATATCCAGAGGTTGTTTTATGAAAATAGACATATGACTGCTGCCAGCATTGCTGCATAGGTTGAAGGGGTAGGGGGGTCAGCCTTTCTGTGCTTAGACCATATGCTGCATTGGTCTGCATGACTGTTATCCCAGAAGGAAGATAATGCACAAGAAAGCCTGCAAACAGTTTGCTGAAGACAAGCAGACTAAGGACATTAATTACTGGAACCATGTCTGTGGTCTGGTGAGACCAAGACAAACTTATTTGGTTCAGTTGGTGTCGAGGATGTGTGGCGGCAACCAGGTGAGGAGTACAAAGACAAGTGTGTCTTGCCTACAGTCAAGCATGGTGGTGGGAGAGTCATGGTCTGGGGCTGCATGAGTGCTGTCGGCACTGGGGAGCTACAGTTCATTGAGGGAACCATGAATGCCAACATGTACTGTGACATACTGAAGCAGAGCATGATCCCCTCCCATCAGAGACTGGGCCACAGGGCAGTATTCCAACATGATAATGACCCCAAACACACCTCCAAGACGACCACTGCATTGCTGAAGACGTTGAGTCTAAAGGTGATGGACTGGCCAAGCATGTCTCCAGACCTAAACCCTAGTGAGCATCTGTGGGGCATCCTCAAACGGAAGGTGGAGGAGCATAAGGTCCACCAGCTCTGTGATTTTGTCATGGAGGAGTAAAAAAGGACCCAAGTGGCAACCTGTGAAGCTCTGGTGAACTCCATGCCCAAGAGGGTTAAGGCAGTGCTAGAAAATAATGGTGGCCACAAAAATATTGACACTTTGGGCCCAATTTGGAAATTTTCACTTAGGTGTGTACTCACTTTTGTTGCCAGAAGTTTAGACATTAATGGCTGTGTGTTGAGTTATTTTGAGGGGACAGCAAATTTACACTGCTATACAAGCTGTATACTCACTACTTTACATTGTAGCAAAGTGTGATTTCTTCAGTGTTGTCACTTGAAATTATATAATAAAATATTTACAAAAATGTGAGGAGTGTACTCACTTTTGTAAGTATATATACACCCTGCTCAAAAAATGAATGAACACTTTGAAAACACATCTGGTCTCAATGGGGAAAAATATCATGCTGGATAGCTATACTGATATGGACTGGGTAATGTGTTAGGAACGAAAGGATGCCACATTTTTTGATGGAAATGAAAATGATCAACCTACCGAGGGCTGAATTCAAAGACACCCTGAAAATCAAGGAGAAAAAATAATGCAGCAGGCTAGTCCATTTTGCTGAAATTTCATTGCAGCAACTCAAAATGGTACTCGGTAGTTTGTATGGCCCCCATGTGCTTGTATGCATGCCTGACAACGTCGGGGCGTGCTCCTAATGAGATGATGTATGGTGTCTTGGGGTATTTTCTCACAGATCTGGATCAGGGCATCACTAAGCTCCTGAACAGACTGAGGTGCAACCTGGCGGCGTCGGACAGACCGAAACATAATGTCCCAGAGGTGTTCTATTGGATTTAGGTCTGGCAAGCGTGGGGGCCATTCAATGGTATCAATTCCTTCATCCTCTAGGAACTGACTGCATACTCTCGCCACAAGGAGCCAGGCATTGTCATGCTATGTACGAGGAGGAACCCAGGACCCACTGCACCAGCATAGGGTCTGCCAATGGGTCCAAGGATTTTATCCCGATACTTAATGGCAGTCAGGGAGCCATTGTCTAGCCTGTAGAGATCTGTGCATCTCTCCACAGATATGCTTCCCCTGACCATCACTGACCAACCACCAAACGGTCATGCTGAACGATGTTACAGGCAGCATAACATTCTCCACAGCTTCTCCAGACCCTTTCACGTCTATCACATGTGCTCAGGTTGAACCTGCTTTCATCTGTGAAAAGCACAGGGCACCAGTGGTGGACCTACCAATTCTGGTGTTCAATGGCAAATGCCAATCAAGCTTCACGGTGCCGGGCAGTGAGCACAGGGCCCAGTAGAGGACATTGGGCCCTCAGGCCACCCTCAATAAGTCTGTTTCTGATTGTTTGGTCAGAGACATTCACGCCAGTGGCCTGCTGGAGGTCATTTTTTGGGCTCTGGCAGTGCTCATCCGGTTCCTCCTTGCAAAAAGGTGCAGTAACCAGTCCTGCTGATGGGTTAGGGTATAGCCTCATGCCACCAGTAGTGACACTAGTGTAGTAGTAGTGACCCTAGCCAGATGCAAAACTAGTGAAAAACAGTCAGAAAAGATGAGTAGGGAAAAAAATGTCACTGGCCTCCACCTGTAAAACCATTCCTGTTTTGGAGGTTGTCTCATTATTGTCCATCTAGTGCACCTGTTGTTAATTTCATTAACACCAAAGCAGCTGAAACTGATTAACAAACCCCTCTGCTACTTAATGACCAGATCAATATCCCAGGCTTTTAATTGACTTGATGCTGTACTCTGATTAAAAGTGTTCCTTTCATTTTTTGGAGCAGTGTATATATAAAATGAAAAAAAAAAATAAGGAAAAATATAAAGAAAAAAATGGCATCTATGCGGATAGCCTCCAGGTGTGTTATCCACCCATTGAATGTAGAAAATGTGTGCTAAAAAGTGCTTAAAAAGTACCTGCGTCCAAAAGTTATTGTATCAAAAAATTGGATTGAGGCCATGGAAACTTTAATAGCACTGCAACAAATAAGTTTAAAAATATAATGACTTTATTACATTGAACCCTTTTGGGTTGTGGGTAAGCCTTTTCATACTCTCCTTGATCAGATTGATCCCTCCAACATTTTGCATTTTGATTATATGAATGCTTTGCTATTATATACATGTATTACGGTGTAGTTATTATCTTTTGTAGATATCGTTCTCTCTTTCTCTCTAAAAAATACTCCTGAAGAAGTGGACAGAACACAGAAACATGTTGAGAAGAACTGGCTAAACTCTATGTTACAGAGTGTATTATATAATCTATGGCATTAATGTTGTTATGAGAGAGCTTTTAGTGCTTTTTTTTTTTTGGCACAGTGATGTGTTTTATTCAATTAATGTAATAAAGTTATTTTATTTTAAACTTATTTGTTGTAGTGTCTATGGCAGTACCATTAAAGTCTACGTGGCCTCAATCACATTTTTTTGATACAATGTGTTGCTGAAAGAAGTCAGGATATTGTTTTTTTTAAAGCTCTATTGAAATAGGTCTACCCACAGGCTTGCTCTGACATACTGTATATGGGACAAGAAAAGCAAAATTACTGTGCTGCATCTTTGAATACTAGGAACAGGATGGGGTTGTATTACTAAAACTGGAGAGTGCAAAACTTGCTATACGGCACTGCGTCGCTTTAACTGACAATTGCACGGTCGTGCGAAGTTGTACCCAAACAAAATGTATGCTATTTTTTTCCCACAAATAGAGCTTTCTTTTCGTGGTATTTGATCTCCTCTGCGGTTTTTATTATTTGCGCTATAAACAAAAAAAAGCGTCAATTTTGAAAAAAAAAAATATTTTTAACTTTTTGCTATAATAAATATCCCCCAAATTTCTTCTACATATTTGTGGTAAAAAAAAATCACAATAAGCGTATATTGATTAGTTTGCGCAAAAGTTATAGTGTCTACAAAATAGAGGATAGATTTATGGCATTTTTATTATTATTAATTTTTTACTAGTAATGGCGGCGACAGATCGGACACTTTTGACACTTTTTTGGGACCAGTGATATTTATGCAGCGATCAGAGCTAAAAATATTGACTTGCTGTTGCATCTTGTGGCAAAATGTAGAGTGAAATCTCTCCAGTGGAAAACGGAGAGAAAAAAATATATCGACCGAGGTTTGTGACCTTCCCTACTAAAATCCAGGAAAAAAAAATGACTAATAAGATGCATAGTTACTGTTATAAATTACCGTATTTATCGGCGTATAACACGCACCGGCGTATAACACGCACCCCAACTTTAGGAGGGAATTTTAAGGAAAAAAAGTTTTAGGAGAGAAGTTTAGGGAAAAAAAAAACCTTACATTTAAGCGTCAGTTGCAGCTTGCCCAGCGTCATTTGCAGCTTGCACAGCATCATTTTTCGGCGCTGCTCGCTATTTTTGTCATTTTATTTGGGGGTATCGGCGTATAACACACACCCACGACTTTCCTCCGATTTTAAGGTACATGAGAAATGTAAACTATAAATTCTCAAAATCTTTAGTGTATCAGCAAAAGCTTATACACTAAACTACAAGTAAATATTTAAAGTTTGTAAATGTTCAGTGTATGTATAGACAGGCCCGGATTTACTCCCTTTGCCGCCCCAAGGCCGAGTCCTTCAATGCCCCCCCCCCCCCCCACATACACACCACCATTCTCGTCCTTTATCAATGACTGCTACAATAGATCAATTAAAAACATATCTCCACCCACGCGAACACTGAAAATAACTGGCTTTAATTGTACAGACTGAAAATACTCTGTAATACAGAAAATGCCTTTTAAAGATTATAGCAGTAAGTAACTTCCTACAATTTTTTAGTTCTAACTTTTCTTTTGGCAAACTCATCGATATTATCTTCGTAGGACAAAATATTTAAAAGTTCTGACTCAATGGCAAGTAAAGCTAAACTGTTCAGTCTTTGTTGACCCAAAGATGATCGTAAATAGTTCTTTATGCAAATACATTTCATTCATTCTTATGCACCACCGCTCAGTTGCAGTGCATAGAAACAGAATGCATTTTGCACCACACTGCTCAGCACGCAGTGGCGCTGTTGCAGTATGAACAGAACACATAGAAAACAATTGTTTTCTATTGCCCTTGCAGAGCCCTGTGTTTTGCTAGTACAGAAATCACAGACCCCCTTTTACATCAGTGTCTTCATTCCCTCCTTCACATCACATCACAGACCCCCTTTTACATCAGTGTCCTCAGTCCCCCCTTTTCATCACATACCCCCTTTTACATCACGACCCCCTTTTACATCAGTGTCCTTAGCCCCCCCCTTACGTCACATCCCCCCCTGCCTCATCACAAACCCCCATCACAGACTAACCCATCACAGAATGACCCCCCCATCACAGACCCTCCCATCACAGACTGACCCCCCAAATCACAGACCCCTCATTACAGACTGCCCCCCATCACAGACCCCCATTACAGACTGACCCATCACAGACTGACCCCCCCATCACAGACTGACCCCCCAAATCACAGACCCCTCATTACAGACTGACCCCCATCACAGACACCCATTACATACTGACCCATCACAGACCCTACCATCACAGACTGACCCCCCAAATCACAGACCCCACATTACAGACTGACCCCCATCACAGACCCCCATTACAGACTGACCCCCCCCATCACAGACTGACCCATAACAGACCCTCCCATCACAGGCTGACCCCCCGCATCACAGACCCCTCATTACAGACTGACCCCCATCACTGACCCCCATTACAGACTGCCCCATCACAGACTGACCCATAGCAGACCCCCATCACAGACCCTCATCATAGACTGACCCCCATCACAGACCCCCATCACAGATTGACCCCCATCACAAACTGGTCCTGACCCATCCCAGACTCCCCATCACAGACCCCCATCACAGACCCCAATCATAGACTGACCCCCCAAATCACAGACTGACCCCCCCAATCACAGACTGAGCCTCCATCACAGTCCTCTCTCAATATCAAACTCCTTTACAGCACAGAACTCCCCCCTCCCCAAAGAACCTTACCTTCTTCACACAAGACATGGTGCCTGGCCACTCTGGACAATGGGCGGGACTTTTCACGTTAAAAGTGAGTGATTTACTGCTGGGACCGCCCCGCTGCCTAGCAACCAATCACCCACTTCTTAACTTAAATAGTCCTGCCCTTTGTCTAGACCGCGCTTCATGTTTTGTGTGAATAAGACAGGCAGTGTGGGGAGGGGGCGGTGTAGTGATATTAAAGAAGGCACGGACCTGCCGCACCTGCCATGCTGTTATGTTAGTGCAGGGGTGGCCGCGAAAGCTGAGAAGTCGCCACAGGAGCGGTGCCCTGCACCACTGCAGCCCCGAGGCCATGTATAGATGCTTTGAAAATAATTGAACACTTTATATACTTTTGAGCCAACACTTTTTGTTTGCAGTAATGCTTTCTTGTTTCATATCCCTATTTGCATTGCTCAGTGAAACTTTCACCGATTGGGGTATGGCAGCTCATGAATATGATTTCTTCTACAGTTTCATTTTTCTGCCACATTTCTTACTGCAAAAAATGTATGTGTATACCTGTGCCTCCCTAATCTTCTAAACTGCTGCAGCAAACACCTTTGTGTCAAAATATACAGTTTCATGTGCAGCACTGCATATGAAATTTTAAACATTTCTGGCTTCCCCAAATTGAATAAGATGGGAATGACAACAGAGGTCACAAACAGCTTGGGTTATCAAGGCTAACCCCCTGCCCTTTATCAGTTCTGATTAGGATTAGTTATGACGCATTTTAATGCACAGAATTCATCTCTTTCATGTACATTAAAGTGATTGAAAAGTTTTTTTTTTTAAATAACAAACATGTCATACTTGCCTAGTCTGTGAGAGGGTTTTGCACAGAGAGGCTCCAAACCTCCTTTTCTGGGGTCCTGGCTCCTCCTCTACATCGAGTGCCCCCACGGAGAGCCGCATTCCATGGGGGCACCCGTGCGGGTGTGCTCTCGAGTCCTGCTGCTGCGTCTATTGACACAAACAGTACGACTTGGCCCTGTCCCCCAGTTCCCATGTCACTGGGGGACAGGGCCAGAGGCTCCTGCTGCTATCAATCTATCCAATGAGGACCCGAGACAGCGGCTTGAGCTGCTGGGCTCGTGCTCGTCACTGCTCGTCACTGGAACAATTGGGTTCAGGTAAGAAAAAGGGGGCATCTGGAGGGCAGCTGCAACATAAAAGGTTGTTCACCTTAATGCATAAAATGCATTAAGGTGAAAAACCACAAGACTTTACAACTCCTTTAAAGCAAACGTTCACCCTCCCGAGGACAATTCGCCTCTCCACCCCTCCTCTCTTCCTCTGCAGGAATAGGGCATTTCTTTTTTATTTCTTTTGTTTATTTCTTTTTTTTTATATTCAAAGTCCGCCCTGCCTCCCCATGCACGTCACTCGCCTTAGGCACATGATGCACACTCTATATGCGGTGCCTCCCGGGATATGTATGTCACATATCCCATGAGGCATATCCTTTCATTCAAGAACAGGAGGAGGGGGCAGGCATATCTGCTCATCATCGAGAGGCCTGACCACTGAACCCGGAAAAGAGGCGGCGGGCCTCTCAATGATGTCAGAGAGAACATTGTGGCGTGGGACAGAGCTGTCACTCGGTATGGGAGGATCTCAGTAGGTCAACGCTGGATCCACTGTATGGGTGAATATCTGAAATGTGCAGATACCATTAGGTAAGCAGGGCCAACAAAAAAAATGGGGGGGGGGGGAAGTTCCTCTAACATCCTGGAAGCTTCTCCTGAAACACGAGGAGCTGTCATGGGAACAAGTAAGTGCTGCCTTTCACTAGAAAAAAGTGTCCATCTCTGTCTTTCTTCCCTTTAGGTCTACCTAATCTAAATAGGAGAGACTGAGGTAAGTAAATAATATGGCTATAGGAAAAAGGAAGAATGCTGCACACCAACAAAACCGTTCCAACATAGTTTTATTGCTCAAACAACAGTCACATAACAGCCATCAAGACAAGGACACAGGAACCAGGAGAGGTGATGCGTTTCACACTGTCAATAGTGCTTCTTCAAACCTAGGGCACAACTGAAGCATTCAGCCTTATAAAGGCTCCCTCCTCCTTAACGGGTGTTGGGCATGCAATCAGAATTCCCAATGCTTGACAAGCTAATTCCTGTCACGCATCATTAACCCCCCCCCCCCCCCGTGTAATAAACACTGTAAACTGCATTACCCAGTATTACCCATTAAAAGATTTCAATGAATTAAATATATCCTACATATATAAAGTACTACTGGAAAAAATGAAAGAAACCAAATATATACACAGGAGTATAGTATAAGTGACAAAAAAAATGATTTAGTATAAGAACATGAACCATAACTATCATAAAAATTATGAATAATCATATATATAAATGCCCCATATAAACGTACAAAAATATGTATATGTATATATATATATATATATATATATATATATATATATATATATATATATATATATATATATATATTTTGCGCTCCAAACTAAACCGTAAAAATACTAAATATATATTGTGGACAAAAATGTATATTGTGATCTCATACCCTAAAATTGAGATAACAAGTTCTTGTGAAAAAATTGCTATCAAAATAATATTCAGTGATATTACATTAATGTCCAAAAAATGATCAAAGCAGTGTCCAATATCTGTGCAATATTTGGTGACAGCTTGTGATGAAATCCACAGTTGAAGTGACTTTGCTGGATAAATCCCACCACCAAGTGAAGTGTGCGCTTACCAGCTGTAAGAAGTTTATTGCCTGTGGCTAATACCCAGCAAGGGCCTTTTCTTCAGTTGATTTCAGCGAACGATCTGGTCGTCACATCTGTGGAAGGGTTCCCCCGGTCTGAGCTGTGTCCGCACACAAATCCTCCACTGGCAACCAATAGTGTTGCAAAAAATTGGTGGTGCAAAATGGCTCAAAGAAAGAGAAATCAAATGGCCATAGGTAAACCCCGTAGGGTATTTATTAATATAAAAAACAAACGCTGTAGGCGTATAAAAACAGGAACGATAGATAAAAGTTGCGGCCGGCCGCAGCACACACGCCCGTGCTTACAAACAACAGACGTAGCGCGTGATGACATTGTACGTTGCTCGTCCCGATGCGTTTCATCACAGGTAAGGTCACAGGTAAGCTAAAAAAAAAGGCTGGAAAAAACGCTTTGATAAAAATGCTAGTAATAGCTTTTTGTAGTAGCATTTTAGCAGTGTTTTAGCAGCATTTTTGGAGCATTTAGGAGCGTTTAGGTGCATTAGCGTTTTATTAGCATTTTTGCAGTAAAAGGGAAAAAACTCAAAAAAATGCTACTTGTAGCATTTAGGAGCATTTAGCAGCTTTAACCACTTGACATCCGCGCTATGTCGGCCTCCCCTGTGCACATAGGGCGCGCGCGGAGCTCGCTGTGATCACCGAGTCACTGAGACCATTGAAAATAATGGGGCAGCGCTGCAAACCCGCCGCAAAGCTTCCCTTTGCGGGCAGTTTTAACCCTTTTTGGCCGCTCAGCTAGCAGCTGAATAGCGGTCCCGGCCCCTTACCATGTGATCAGCTGTCAGCCAATGACAGCTGATCACATAATCAAAACAAAAGCTCAGTGATCGTTTTTTTTTTTCCTCCTCATGCTGACAGCGGAGGAGAAAAAAAAAAGCCGATCACCGGCTCATCTTAAAGGGACATCGGTCCCAAAAAGGAAGAGGCAATTATGCCTCATGTATGCCACCTATCAATGCTTACAAGTGCCACCTATCAATGCCCATAAGTGCCACCTATCAATGCCCATAAGTGCCACCTATCAATGCCCACAAGTGCCACCTATCAATGCCCACAAGTGCCACCTATCAATGCCCACCGGTGCTGTAAGTGGCTAAGGAGTGTTTCTGCTTGACAAACGCTACAAGAAACTTTACAAAAACATTTTTTTTTCTGCTCCTAGATGCTGAAGCTCAAAAACACTATTTAACTTCTAGGAGCTTAAAAAAAACGCTAGTGTGCATGGAGCCTAAAGCTGTTTGGGTCCCTATCTGTCTGATTTTCTAAACACAGCACTCAGTGAAAACAATATTCTATATGAAGTTTTATGGCAGTAAATCCAGTATTTGGGTTGGTTTTCTAATTATATAGGCCCAATTTTAATGTGTGGAACAAGATTAGGATCTAAAATAACACAATGCAGAAACTATCCTTATGATAGCCATTGTTTAACAATCAGCCTGCAGTAGTGTTCTCAGTACACTAAATTATAAGCAACATTTTATTATGGAATGCTTTTAAAATACATTATTATAATATTAAATTGAATTCATAATAGTCCAGTTACTAATTATGTTCAAGAAAAAATGACTATGCATTAAAAACATTTTAAATGACAAATTCTTGATTAGAGTCAGTCTTAAATGAAAGAATAAAATAATTGAATTTTAGTTGAGTGAATTCTTATTTGTCATTGTCAAGATGTCTTAAAGCCAAATAGGATGATGGTTCAAATGAAACTATTATCACAGTAATTTAATGAAAAATTAATGTTGCAAATGTAACCACTAAATAAAAATCATAGACATACGAAAATAAAAATGCTATCGCTAGCTTAAAATACAAGTTGGTAAGAAAAAAAAAAAAAATCTTTCACATCTCTTAGAATGTTATCTTTCACTTTCACTGAGCCTTTGACAGTAACAATTCCTTTCTGATTTGCTGCTGCTGCTGCAGAGAATCCTCTATATTACCATATTCCAAACCTGGCTTTGTTCCTAAAAATACACCATCGCTCGTTTCTTTTCTTTTTTTTTTTTTTTTTATATGTTGTGGTCATTTTTTTTTATCAACAGGGAACTGTTCATTTAACTGACATAAACAAATCTCTTAGAAAATGTATTTTAACTGCCATTTGTTGGCACATGAATAAATTGACTTTCCTGGTATCCTGTTTCTCCAGTTTTTTTTTTTTTTTTGCTGGCATTAAGAAATCCTTCCTGTTGACCAATAATGTAAAAACTTACTAGGAGAAGATAATGTGCATGATTGCAATGCCACCTTGTCAAATTTGTGGCTTTTTATGCAGTCCTGTCTTCAGCCATGCATTATGCATGAAAGAATATCTCATTACATTTCATTTTCTTTACAGCAGCCTTTCCTCTCTTTGACATGCTCAGATTCCCATTAGCTTTTACCACTACTCATCTTTTAGAACAGCTGCATCTAGAAGCTTTTGCAGCATTTTAGACAAAAATAGGTGTGGTTAACTTTGTCTCCTTGCTCCTTATATAAATTATTCACAAGGTTTTTGTATGAAATGCAAGATAACCTGCTTAAACTGAAACGCCAATAAAGCTTCATTTTTTTTTTTCATAGGCACATTTTTTTTTCTTTCAGAATACATTGAAGGTTATTATCCTTGCAGGACAGCTAAGTAAAATAATGAAATCCGCTTTTACACTTATTCAGTATCTCTTTTAAAACCCTGTTTTTTGTTTTTTTTTATTCAAATGCTTCTTTATTTACTCTATCATTTTTTTTTGTGTGCACATTTGAAGCAGGCATTAATGTTATGTGAACTTGTTAAAATATTAACTAGAGAAAAGTTTAAAAGTAAATGTTTGTAATATTTTTTCTTAAAGTGTTGGCTGTTTCACACTTAGCACCTGAATACGCATTGAAAAAATCTACAGAATCTTGCAGTAGCAAAGGTAGGCGTCTGTCTTTCGGCTCTTCAATGCAGCATTATTTTTTATTGCATCTTTTCCAAATACGTCACAGGAGACACAGGAGGATTGGCCTTACACCTGTAAAATTTCCTTTGAAATCTCTTATTTTCAGGACATATGTTGGACCAACTAAGACCCCTTTCACACGGAGGCAATTTTCAGGCGCTTTTACGCTAAAAAAAAAGCACCTGAAAAGCTCACGAAAACCTATTTCCAGCTCTTAAAAAGGCGCTAAAGTGCTAAAAATAGCGCCTGTAAAGCGCCCTGAAAGAGCCGCTCAATTCACTCCAATTTGAAAGCTCTGAGGGCTTGCACACTGGAGCGGTGCGCTTGCAGGACAGTCAAAAATGTCCTGCAAGCCGCATCTATGGAGCGCTGAAAGAGCAATGTATTCACCGCTCCTAAAGCATCCCTTCCCATTGAAAACAATGGGGCAGCGCTGCAAACCCTTGCAGGCTTTGCAGGCGCTTTTAACCCTTTTTTGGCCGCTAGCGGGGATTAAAACTGCCTTGCTAGCGGCTGAATAGCGCCGCTAAAATGACGGTAAAGCAGGGCTAAATATAGCACCGGTTTACCGCCGGCGCCTGCCCACCTCAGTGTGAAAGCAGCCTTAGAGTTACGACTCTTTCACACTGGGTGTTGCGGGGGTGGTAAAGTGCCGCTAGTTGTAGCGGCGCTTGACCGATGTTATAGCGGCACTTTGGCACCTCTACTCGTGCGGTAACGGGGTGCTTTTAACCCACTAGAAGGGGTTAAAAAGGGGTTAAAAGCACCCGTGTAACACCGTTGCCGAATCGCTTTGCAGCGGTGCCCATGCATTCCAATGGGCAGGGGCGCCCCAAAGATGCTGCTTGCAGGACTTTTTCTAACGTCCTGCAAGCGCAGCGCCCCAGTGTGAAGGCACTCGGGCTTTCACACTGGGGCTGCAGGGGAGGCATTTTTTAGGCCCTTTACAGACGCTATTTTTAGCGCTAAAGTGCCTGAAAAATTCCCCAGTGTGAAACGGGTCTTAAGGGGCAGATTTGACAATCAACTTTGAGCAGAGTGAGTGGAAAAATTGAAGGACACATTTTTATCAAATCTAATGGTAACTAACGCATTTCTATTTGTTAAATTGGCTCCCAGGCAAGAAAACTCATAACTAGTGTTATACACATGCTCTTGTCAAAGTTAATCTAGAGGTAGAATGGTTTTTACTGCAAAAATCTAGTCATTGCCATAGAACTCGAACAAAAAGTCCTTTGAAATTAGTCAAGTGCATGAAAGTGCCATGAGCGCTCGGACAAATGATTTCCATCCTTTCTCCTCCGAACAGTCTAACAAAATTCTACAGGTGTAAGACCAGCTTTATAGTTACACTACCATTGCCTTGCTTGCAGTTTCGCACTGTCAGTCAGTTGATAATTAGGGTGTAAACAATGTACTCAATTTTCTCTCCACAATATGCAACCATGTAAGCAATGCCAAAGGAGTCAGGTGTATTAGGCATATTTCAATTTTAAGCAGACTTGAAAATTACACCTAATGTTGTTCTTTAACCACTTAAGGACCGGGCCTATTATTTAGACTCGGTGTACTAGTAAAAATAATTTTTTTTTGCTAGAAAATTACTTAGAACCCCCAAACATTATATATATATTTTTTTAACACACTAGAGAATAAAATGTTGGTCGTTGCAATACTTTCTGTCACACTGTATTTGCTCGGCGGTCATACAATCGCACTTTTTTGGGAAAAAAATACACTTTCTTAATTAAAAATAAAATTGATACCCAACATGTCACGCTTCAAAGTCGCGCCCGCTCGTGGAATGGCGACAAACTTTTACCATTAATAACCTCCATAGACAACGTTTAAAAGTTTCTACAGGTTATCGGTTTTGAGTTACAGAGGAGGTCTAGGGCTAGAATTATTGCTCTTGCTCGAACGATCACGACTATACCTCACGTATAACACCGTTTTCATATGTGGGCCCTACTCACGTATGCGCTCGCTTCTGCACGTGAGCTCGATGGGGTGCTTTAAATTATTTTTATTATTTATTTTTACACTGTCCTTTAAAAAAAAAAAATTGTGTCACCTTTATTCCTATTACAAGGAATGTAAAAAAAAAAAAAAAAAAGCATGACAGGACCTCCTAAGTATGAGATCTGGGGTCAAAAAGACCTCAGATCTCATATTTACACTAAAATGCAATAAAAAAAAAAATGTAATTTGGAAAAAAGAATTTCTCCTTTAAGAACATTGGGTGGAAGTTAGGTTTGACGTTGCTTCTGGAAGTCGATGCTATGGAGCCGTCCAAACAGGGAAGAGGACGCGATTGTCTCGGCTGCTACTGGTGGCTCCGGTAAGCGGCGGAGACCACCAGAGGGCAGCGAGAGGGGGCCCTCTCCCGCCCTCGATAAAAGTGATCTTGCGGCGAATCCGCTGCAGAGACCACTTTTATCTGAAAGCGGACCGCCCACTGAAGAAGAGGATACCAGGGTTATGGCAGCTATCTGTTGCTATAACAACGGTATTCCTCTTCAAACAGACAACATAAGTGGTTAACCGCTTAAGGACCGCCTCCTGCACATTTACGTTGGCAGAATGGCACGGCTGGGCACATCAACATACAGATACGTTGCTCTTTAAGTGCCCAGCCGTGGGTCGCGTTCGCGCCGGCCGCGGCGCGCTCGCGACCCGGTCCTGAGCTCCGGGACCGTGGCCATGGGACCCGCGGTTCCGATCGCCTCTGGTGTCCCACGATCGTGTCACAGAGCTGTAGAACGGGGAGAGGTATGTGTAAACAAACCTCTCCTCATGCTTCCTAGTGAGACTGTCACTGATCGTCTGTTCCCTGTCATCGGGAAAGACGATCAGTGATGTCGAATGCCAAGCCACGCCCCCTACAGTAAAAAAAACACACACGTCACATTTAACCCCTCCCCACCCCCTAGTGGTTAACTCCTTCACTGCCAGTGTAATTTACACAGGAATCAGTGCATTTAAATAGCACTGATTGCTGTATAAATGACAATGGTCCCAAAAATGTGTCAAAAATGTCCGATGTGTCTGCCATAATGTCACAGTCACAATAAAAATCGATGATCGCCGCCATTACTAGTAAAACAAAAAATATTAATAAAAATGCTATAAAACTATCCCCTATTTTGTAAACACTATAACTTTTGCGCAAACCAATCAATAATCACTAATTGTGATTTTTTTTTTACCAAAAATATGTAGAAGAATACGTATCGGCCTAAACTGAGGAAAAAAAAAATATTTTTTATATATTTTTTGGGGATATTTATTATAGCAAAAAGTAAAAAATATAGCATTTTTTTCTAAATCGTCGCTCTATTTTTGTTTATAGCGCAAAAAATTAAAAACGCAGAGGTGATCAAATACCACCAAAAGAAAGCTCCATTTGTGGGAAAAAAAGGACGCAAATTTTGTTTGGGAGCCACATCGCACGACTGCGCAATTGTCAGTTAAAGTGACACCGTGCTGAATCGCAAAAAGGGGCCTGGTCCTTTGGCTGCAAATTGGTCCGGAGCTTAAGTGGTTAAAGGATATTTTTTTCGTATACTTATCCTTTAACCACTTCGGCTCTGGAAGATTTACCCCCCTTCCTGACCAGGCCATTTTTTCGATGCTGCACTGCTTTTCTTGAACTGACAATTGCACGGTCGTGCAACACTGTACACAAATAAAATGTATGTCTTTTTTTTTTCCACAAATAGAGCTTTCTTTGGTGGTATATGATTACCTCTGCAGTTTGTTTTTTTGCACTATAAACAAAAAAAGACTGACAATTTTGGAAAAAAAACAATATTATTTACTTTCTTCTATAAAACATATCAAATAAAAAAATTTTAAAAATCTAATTTCTTCATAAATTTAGGCCAATATGTATTCTGCTACATATTTTTGGTAAAAAAAATCCCAATTGGTTTGCACAAATGTTATAGCGTCCACAAACTATGGGATGTATTTGTAGCGCTGACATTCTTGTCTACTAATGTATGTTTGCATGTTGCATAACAAAAGTCTATGGAAATTTCTGTGGCTTAGTATTTGGCGCCATCTAGTGGCCAAACACTGAAAGTGGACTTAATGATTTTTCTTTCACAAAGCACTAAGCTAATTACAGGAAGTGACTGTTATTTACTTTAGAGAGTTGACCTTTTTACCCAGGATGCCAGGTGACCTACCCATGGACACCCTTGGACACTGCATGCTGGGTAGGACATAAAAGGGCCCGGAGCGGCAATCTTAGGTCTCTTCTGGATGCGTGGCCTGCCTGGGAGGACCTGCGGGGAGGTCTCCCAGGAGAAGCGGCCTACAGCCATTGCGGAGCGCTACTGTGACAGATTGTGTGAGCGACCAGGTGGTGTGAAAGACACAGTGACCGGATTGGGAAGATCCAGAGACACTCATCTGAGTACCGGAGGACCGGGTTCACCCAGCGGATTGGAGCGGAGTGACGGAGCCGGCCGGCATTGAAGCAAGCCACAAATACCGGACCAGAGCTACTATACAGAGCTTCGTATCCAGTTGGTGAGCAGGTTACGGCCCACAGCTTTATTAAACTTTTGCACCTAGTCAGACTTATATACAGAGCTCGCTGGGATCCATAGTCCTACGGAGGAGGAGTATAGCAACTGACACTAGGCAGGCATAAGGCCTACTTACTATTGCATCTCAAGCATTGTATTATAGTTATGGAAGCAACACCAGGATCATCTTTAACTCAACTTAAATTACCTTACCTCTTGGATTACAAATTATAAGAAACTATTATAGCTAGCAGAAGACACGAAGACTAAAGACTGAGTACTTTTAATGAGATCTCACAATAGCTATAAAAGTAGGGGGTTATATTGTTTATAATTGTTATATCAAAATTCATTGTCCTGTCATTCTATGTTGGGATGACAGCACAATTATTGTAATCACCTGTTTGCCAAAACTTATAGTAAAATATACTTTGGTTAAGTACCCTGTTGTGTGGAGTATTGTTTTCTCCCAGCAGGTGGAGCCAGTGAATCCTGAGAGGACAATACAGGTATATTGTGTTATATTATATTGTACTGTATTGTATTGTACCACAGCTATGTCAAGGGGACTTAGCCAAGTTAGTGGGGTTTATTAGCAGAGTGCAGGCCCAAATCAAACCAGCAGCTCCTTCGGGGGTCAGTGCTACATATTTATGGAATTTTTTTTAATGTATTTTTTCTACTAATAATGGCAGTGATCAGTGACTTGTAGCGGGGACTGCAATATTGCTGTGGACAAATTGGACACTAACTAAAATTTTTGACACTTTTTGGGAACCAGTGACATTATTACAGTGATCAGTGCTAAAAATATGCACTGTCACTGTACTGATGACACTGGCTGGGAAGGGGTTAACATCAGGGGCGATCAAACTGTGTGCCTAGCTGGTGTTTCAGTGTAGTAGGGGAGGTGGTTTTATTTGTGGAAGGCATGGATTGTTTTTCTGCTTTTCTGCTTTACATGCACACAGGATCTATGCCTTCTGTACTGACAGAACGGCAATCTGCCTTGTTTACAGATCACCATTCTATCTATGTATAGAGCGATCATCGGCTGCCGGCAGACATCGGGTGCCACCGGCAGCGCCCACTTGCACCCGATACCCAGAAATGCAGGATCGCGTATATATATATATATATATATATATATACACATGATCCTGCACATCGCGGCCACCCTGTAGCAGTAAATGTGCTATGGAGTGGTCAACAAGTGGTTAAGGACCCACTCCCCTTGGTCAGCTATTCATGGCTAAACCTTAAATCTCCACTGAGCTTTACTGTGCGGACTCCTAGAATACAGCCTTCGTTGAGTGGATTCTTGCATGCCAGATATCCAGTGCTTTTGGCCAAATAAAACATTTACTGCACATTGTGAATTTCTCATATGGTGTTGCAGAAGCTGAAGCTCTATTCTCCCCAGCCTGACTGTCATTGGCTTACCTTGCATCCATTGGATTTCAGTTCTTTCACCCATAGAAGGATGCAAAACAACAGTAAAATTGTGATTCTGGTACAAATCTTTGCAAAGTTGTTGCCAAATGAATTGATGGCTTAGTGACACTAAATCAAATGATAAAAACAAAAAATAATTTTAAATATTAGTGACTAGAAAAATAATAAAAACTTTAAAAAATTTGCACTTATGGTGACATAACTATGCAGCTGAACACCATACCTTCATACCAGGCATTAACATAAATACAAACCAACTAATGCAGCACAATTAACTAACATCAATACCCTATGGGCATCAATGGTGATCAATATAGTACAAATAGTACAGAATAATAAACTTTTGACAACTGTCATTAATAACACATAATTGATCATTGATGACCAATAAAAACTTCATACAGTAAAATAGTGACTATGAATATTAACAGAAAAAGTGTCCTTAAATTATCCAAAAAAAAGGAGCGAGATACTGTAACTGATGTAAACAGTCATAAAATGCAGTCCCACAAGCCGTGACAACATCAACTCTTATGCAAGGCATACCAGAGTGCCCATGACCCCCTAATAAGAGTGGTCAGTAAACACTCATAAAAGTGTTCCTAAACCCACAACAGTAAAGTCAGTCTGTATATGCAGTAAAGCATGCTTGTTATACTCCCCGTGGAACCTAAGGGATTAATCCTGCGCATTGTGTAAAAAGGCTGTTTGATCCCTTCTTCCACTGTCCCCTATCCATCTGCCGATAGTACATGCACATGCTCAGTTTGGTGTGTATAGCTAGAGAGGTTTTCATTTTTCTTGGGAGGGAGCATGTGATCAGCAAAGGGCCAATCAGCACTGTCCAGACAGAGGGCCAGGGGTCCTACAGCTTGATAGGACAGTCAGAGTAGAATGAAAACTACTCTTACAAGCTTTAACTAAACACTGATAGAAGTAATAGAAAACGGAAAATTGTATACTTACCTTTCCGTAATTTTCCTTTCCTGTCGCATCTCCATGGCAGCATATACCTTGGGTTGTGACTCCGCCTCCACAACCTGATAGGACCACGTAACTATAAAATGGTGATACGGCCCCCGCCCCGGTATTCTCTGTATATATGAATCACCTTCTAAAAACGGAAGAAAAAGGGTGGGCAAAGTATGCTGCCATGGAGATGCGACAGGAAAGGAAAATTACGGAAAGGTAAGTATACAATTTTCCGTTTTCCTGTCGCATCATGGCAGCATATACCTTGGGGAGTAACTCGCAGACAGGGTGGGAATATGCAAGTAAGGATAAGTTTATTGACAAGGAATAGAGGAATTGGCTCGGATAACTGATTTTCCGAAATCTGTAGTTGTTAGGCATGCAGAGTCCACTCTGTAGTGGGAGATGAAAGTATTCCTGGAGGACCAGGTGGCGGCTCTGCAGATGGTTTCCGCCGAGACTCTACAGTAGGCTGCCCACGAGGTCGCCACTGCCCTGGTGGAGTGTGCCCTTAAGCCGTCAGGAATTTGTATTGTGCTGAGTGAGTAGGCCTTCTTGATGGACTTGACTAACCAAGAGGCAATAGTACGGGCCGATGCTGCCTGGCCTTTCCTGAAGCCATGCGGGATAACCAGCAGGTTTTCTGACTTCCTGATGGGTTTGGAAGCGGAAAGGTAGGCCAGGATGTTGCTCTTGACGTCCAGGGGGTGAGGATCACCCTGGTCTGTGGTAAGGGCCGGTAGGCTAATTTCCTGGTTGAAATGGAAGGATGAGGATACCTTGGGAATCAGGCGGTCCGAGGGTCTCAGGACTACCCTGTCCGGGTATATGATCAGGTAGGGATCCTTCGCTAGCAGGGCCTGTATCTCCGAGACCCTTCTCGCTGAGGTTATCGCTATAAGGAAAGTAACCTTTAGTGTGAGGTCCCAAAGGGAGATGTTGTCTAGTGGGAAGAATGGTTCCTTGGATAGAGCTTCCAGAACGACAGATAGATCCCAGGCTGGAAATGAAGGCTTCCTGGGTGGTCTTAACTTGAGGCATGCTCTCTGGAACTGGATAATGAGAGGATCCTGTGCCCACCTAACCCCGGTCAGGGCGGATAGTGCTGAGACCTGCACCTTCAGAGTACTGGAGCCGAGGCCCTTGTCCAGCCCCGATTGCAGGAACTCTAAGACCTGGGATGTCAGTAGGGAGGATGGATCCCAGCCTTCCTGATGGGCGAAAGAAACAAACTTTTCCCACACCCTCCGGTAGGTAGTGTTCGTGGTGGGTTTTCTGGCCTGGAGTAGTGTATTGATTACCCTCTGGGAGCAGCCCTGGTCTAGATACCTAGCCCTCTCAGTTTCCAGGCCATCAGATGCAGCTTCCCCGGGTTGGGGTGAAGCAGCTGACCTTGGGAGAGCAGATCGGCCGACCTCGGGAGGGGGAGAGGGTCTGCCGTGTTCAGTTGCAGGAGGGTGGTGAACCACGGCCTCCTGGGCCAGAATGGAATTACTGCCACTACCAGTGCTGTCGTCCTCTTGAGTTTCAGGAGGAATCTCGCTATCAGAGGAGTTGGGGGGAAGATATAGCCCAGGTGAAACTCCCATGGGTGCTGGAGACAGTCCGTGCCCTCCGCAGCCGGGAAGGGGGTCCTCGACAGAAACCTCCGGCATTTTGCGTTTGCTGGGGTCGCGGCCAGGTCTATGTCGGGGAGACCCCAGGTCTGGACAATGAGGGTGAAAGCTTGAGGGCTCAGGGACCACTCGTTGTTTGAGATGAAGTCCCTGCTCAGAGAGTCTGCCAGTATGTTCTCGGCGCCCGGAATGTAGGCTGCCCTCAGATCCAGAAGGTTCTGTTGCGCCCATTCCATCACAGGGCGCACCTCCTGCAGCATGGAGGAGCTCCTGGTGCCCCCCTGTCTGTTGATATAGGCAACAGCTACCTTGTTGTCCATCTTTAAGAGGACTTGTTTTCCCCTCAAAAGAGGACTGAAAGCTAGAAGGGCCTGGAATGCTGCCCTCATCTCTAACACATTGGAGACAAGGTCCCGTGCTCTGAACGGCCAGCGGCCCTGTACTGCATGCTGAAGGTAGTGAGCCCCCCATCCTTCCAGACTGGCGTCTGATGTAACAACTTCCAGAGGGGGAGAGACAATGTGTCTGTACCTGTTCAGATTGTGGGGACGGGTCCACCACTCTAGAGATCGCTGGACTTCCCGAGTGATGTGTATTAGTTGGGACATGGATGAGCCGTCCCATTGGAGAAGGAACGAGATCTGGAGGGGTCTCGCATGCGCCGAAGCGCCAGGACGCTCGGCGCACCTGAGGGGAAGAGGAGCAGAGAGAAGAGGGACTACAGAGCCCAGCGGTAGCGCGGTAACGGCGTTTTGCTTACGATCAAGGCAAGGGGGGGGGGGGGGGGGAGACCACTGCACAATGAAAAGCCTGTTTAAGGCTTAGAGACATGATTGGAGTGTGTTTGCCCTGACACACAAATGCATAACAGCAAGGTGCTTTAAGCCTGTTTAAGGCTTTACACAGAGGCCAGGAGGATGTTGGTGCTTAAAACCTCTTTAAGGTTCTACACAGGGGCAGTCGACAATGTGCTTTAAACCTATTTAAGGTTTTGTATATAGCAGTCATCGCAGTGCTTTAAACCTATTTAAGGTTCTACACATATGCAGTCATCATAGTGCTTTAAACCTGTTTAAGGTTCTACACAGGCAGTCCGCAGCAAAACAATAGTAGAAGAAATAATACGATACCCCTGAGATCACCAGAGTGGGGTTCCTTCCATTTAGCTTCCTTTAGAGGCTGTACCGGCAAGGACTTCCAAACCAGGAGAGGCTAGAACCTGGCTGGGGCGAAGCGGTAAGGGGGTGATGTCCGTGCGTCCCAACAGGTGAGGAAAAATAAGAGAATACCGGGGCGGGGGCCGTATCACCATTTTATAGTTACGTGGTCCTATCAGGTTGTGGAGGCGGAGTCACAACCCAAGGTATATGCTGCCATGATGCGACAGGAAAAGGTATTTGGCCGTTTACATATACTAAAATAATTGCATTTACATGTTCTGTGTACTGTTAAAAAAGGAAGAAAATACCAAAAAACGCTCCCTACTTCCTCCTATCTCAGCGCTATGGGTTTCAGGCTTTAGAAAATATAGGCAAACAAAATATATAATAATTCCCTATAAAAACATATAAGTCATACAGCAGCCACTTAAAAAGCAAAGTAAATACTAGCATGTGATAAAACGAAATACTGCTGCTTGAAAATTCAACCAGAAATAAAAACTTTTATCAAAGCCGCACTCCTGTCAAATTAAACACATTGACTGGCTAGCATAGGCAAGTAAACCTAAACGATCATAAAATACAAAGTATTATTAAAGACACTGGTAGGATGGCAGAATCAAAATAGTGGATAATATAAAGGTATAGTCCGTGATGAGTCTAATTAGTGGTCCTAGGGGAATCTGCCGGTGAGTGCACCTTTCACCACAAACTAACCTCAATGATGATAGGATCAAGCCTCACACATCCACGATATCCTGCCCCATGTACAGATACGATCAAACTGGAAAAACTTAATGTAGATATGCTTCTAACCTCAAGCGTCCTGGGTCCTGGACACTTTAAATTGGAAACGCTGGCATCATGGAAGAGGACAGTCTCGTGAATTGTTGAAAAGAGGTCTCCCTCCAATAACAAAGATAGCGTGTGTGTGTGTGTGTGGTTCCACCCTATGCGTTTCCTCATATATGACATCATCAGGGGAATCAGGTGGCTAGAAAAATAGAAATAGTAAAAAAATAAAAATATCAGCAGGAAAATAATGAGGAGAAGGTAAAGAAGGAGTTAATTAGGACTGATTAGGCAAAACTAGAGGTTAACCACTTAGTGACCGCCAGTCCTCAAGGTACTGCGGGTGAGCCACTGCTGTACCCGTACATTGCTGCCTACTGTACTTTAAGACACGCAAATGCACGCCCCCCTGCCCGCCTCCCGCTGTTATTGTACACAGGAGGAGGCTGTCATCAAGTCCCAGCTATTGAGTTAGGCACATATTTAACCCCTTGATTGCTCTAGATGTTAACCCCTTCCCGGCCAGTGTCATTCGTACAGTGACAGTGTATTGTATTATCACTGAAGATGCTATAACTTTCACGCAAACCAATCAATATACACTTTTACCAAAAATATAGCAGATTACATTTTGCTTATATCGCAAAAAAATACAAAAACCCAGTGGTGATCAAGTACCACCAAAAGAAAGCTCTATTTGTGTGAAAAAAATTATAAAAACTTAATTTGGGTCCAGCAATGCATGACCATGCAATCCCCAGTTAAAATAGAGCAGTGCCGAATAGCAAAACATGGCCTGGTCATAAAGTGTTAAAAAAAAAGAAAAATGCATGACCATGAAATCCTACGGAAATCTCTTTATACAGGGGTTCCACGAGTTACGAACTCGTTAGGGACTGTCGGCCTGTTTTTAAATCAGAATTGTTCGTAAGTCGGCCGCGCATGCTATGAGTAAGCACTCTTGGTAGTGTGAAACGCGTTAGTATTTTCCTGCTTTGCTGTGACCTATTTTTGTGTGATTCAATATTTTACCAATAAAGGCTTTTGAATTTTTCTTGGAGTGCAGCCATTCAGATTCCTAATTTGCTTCTTTATCAGCTTGTGCCGTGCCTGCACCTGGGTTCTCTAACCATAGGAACAGCTGTGAGATTGAGTTTGGGTGGATCATCCTGGAGCGGTGGTTCTCTCTATACATACAAGTTTATAGCCATATGCAACTGTAAACGACGATGCTCCTGTGCATCGGTGTATACATGCATGCTCCTTCTTCAGGCTTTTATCCATCTAACTTGTTCCTAAACCATTCAGGCCTGAACTGCACTCAGATGAGCGCCGCTGTTCTCCACATAATAACTCCACTGGGGACACCTGATGTAAGGAGGCACTCCGCTGGGGATACCTGATGTAAGGAGGGACTCTGCTGGGGACACCAGACGCAATAAGGCGCTCCACTGGGGACACCTGATGTAAGGAGGCACTCCGCTGGGGACACCTTATGTAAGGAGGGACTCCGCTGGGGACACCAGATGTAAGGAGAGACTCCGCTGGGGACACCTGATGAATGGAGGGATCATCAGTGCAGCCTCATCAGTGTCGTTTATCAGTGCCCATAAATGCAGCCTCATCAGTGCCCATCAGTGCCCATCAGTGCAGATTTATCAGTGCCCATCAGCACAGCATATCAGTGCTGCCTTATCAGTGCAGCTTCATCAGTGCCCATCAGTGCAGCATATCAGTGCTGCCTTATCAGTACAGCATTGTCAGTGCCCATCAGTGCATCCTTATCAGTGCAGTCTATCAGTGCCCATTAATGCAGCCTCATCAGTGACCATCAGTGAATACTCTTCAGTGCCCATCAGTGCAGCCTCATCATTTCCCATCTGTGCAGCCTTATCAGTACCCATCAGTGCAGCCTATCAGTGCAGCCTTATCAGTGCAAATCAGTGCAGCTTATCAGTGCCCATAAGTGCAGCCTTATCAGTGCAGCCTATCAGTGCCCATCAGTGCAGTTTATCAGTACCCATAAATGCAGCCTCATCAGTGCCCATCAGTGCAGCTTCATCAGTGCAGCATATCAGTGCTGCCTTATCAGTGCAGCTTAATTAGTGCCAACCAGTGCAGCATATCAGCGTCCAACAGTGCAGCATATTAGTGCTGCCTTATCAGTGCAGCCTCATCAGTGCCCATCAGTGAAGCATATCAGTGCCCATCAGTGCTTCCTTAGCAGTGCAGCCAGTGCCCATCAGTGCAGCTTATCAGTGCCCATCACTGCAGCCTCACCATAGCTGCCTTATCAGTGCACATCGGTGCTGCCTTACCAGTGCCCATCAGTGCAGCCTATCACTGCCCATCAGTGCAGCCTGTCAGTGCCCATCAGTGCAGCTTTATCAGGGCCCATCAGTTCAGCTTATCAGTGCCCATCAGAGCAGCCTCATCAGTGTCCATCAGTGCAGCCTCATCAGTGCCCATCAGTGCAGCTTCATTGGTGCCCATCAGTGAAGCCTTATCAGTGCTCATCAGTGCAGCCTCATCAGTGCTCATCAGTTCAGCTTATCAGTATCTATAAGTGCAGCCTCATCAGTGCCCATCAGTGCAGCCTATCGGTGCCCATAGGTGCAGCAGGGATCACAGTAAGAATGAATCGCAAGGGTTGCCGGCTGGATCACGCAGAGTGGGGATCTCCCGCTGTGACACAGCTGGTATATGAAATGCTGGCCGCTATCAAACAAAGTCCTGCCTCCTGGACCGGCATTGGACCAGTGTGCTGTCTATCAAAGGAGCCAGTCCAGGAGCAGCAGCCTGCATTTCACCTCAAAGATGTGTTACAGCAGGAGATCCCCACTCTGTGTGATTCAGCTGGCTCTCCTTTGTGATCCCAGTAAAGTTTTTTTTTAGCAGCAGTAACAGATGGCAGGCTGGCGGGTGGCAGTGGCATGGGATTGGGCAGTGATATGGCTTTGGGAGGGGGAGTTCTGGCAGGGAGCAGAGGAGGAGGAAGACACCACCTCCAATGGGTGGTACAGACCGGGGGTCTGTGAGTCCCGTCCTCCCACTACAGCAAGCAGGGACTAAAAGTACATCCCTGCTTCCTGTGGAGAGAGCTACAGTGCCTTGCAAAAGTATTCACCCCCCTTGGCATTTTTTATGTTTTGTTGCCTCACAACCTGGAATTAACATGGATTGTTTGAGGATGTGCATCATTTAATTTACAGAACATGCCCACAACTTTGAAGATGTTTTTTTTTTTTTATTATTGTGAAGCAAACAACAAATATGACAAAATAACAAAAAAAGTCAATGTGCATAACTATTCACCCCCCCCCCCCTAAAGTCAATACTTTGTAGAGCCACCTTTTGCGACTATCACAGCTCCAAGTCGCTTTGGATAAGTCTCTATGGGCTTGCCACATCTTACCACTGGGATTTTTGCCCATTACTCCTTGCAAAACTGCTCCAGCTCCTTCAAGTTGGATGGTTTGCGCTTGTGAACAGCAATCTTTAAGCCCCCGTACACACGGTCGGAAATTCGGACCACAAAATTGTCAGATTTTTTCCGGCGGATTTTGTCCGAAACTGGTGTTGCATACCCACAGTCGTTAAGTACAATGGAACTACGTAGAGGCTAGTAGCCAATAGCTTTGGTCTCGTAATTTGATGTGAGCATGCGTGGCACTTTGTCCGTCGGAATTCTCGACACACGATCAGAAAAAGTATGATCGGATTTTGTTGTGGGAAAATTTGAGATCCTGCTCTCAAATGTTTGCCGTCGGAAATTCCAACGGAAAAAGCTCACTAGAGCCCACACAAGATCGGATTTTCTGACAACATAATCCGATCTGACTTTTTCCATCGGAATATCCGACCGTGTGTACGGGGCATAAGTCTGACCACAGATTTTCTATTGTATTGAGGTCTGGGCTTTGACTAGGCCATGCCAACACATTTACATGTTTCCCCTTAAACCACTCAAGTGTTGCTTTAGCAGTGTGTTTGGGGTCATTGTCCTGCTAGAAGATGAACCTCCGTCCTATCCTCAAATCACACACAGAGTGGTACAGGTTTTGCTCAAGAATATCCCTGTATTTAGCACCATCCATCTTTCCCTCAACTCTGACCAGTTTCCCAGTTCCAATTCCTGAAAACATCCCCAAAGCATGATGCTGCCACCACCATGTTTCACTGTGGGGATGGTGTTCTTTGGGTGATGTGTTGGGTTTGCGCCAGACATAGCGTTTTCTTTGATGGCCAAAAAGTTAAATTTTAGTCTCATCAGACCAGAGCATCTTCCTCCATACATTTTGGAGTCTCCTACATGCTTTTTTGCAAAGTCGAAACGAGACATTTTGTTTTTTTTGCTGAAAGTAATGGATTTCTTCTGGCCACTCTGCCATAAAACCCAAGTCTATGGAGCGTACAGATTCTTGTCTTCCTATGTACAGATACTCCAGTCTCTGCTGTGGAACTCAGCAGCTCTTCCAGGGTTACCTTAGGTCTCTGTGCTGCCTCTCTGATTAATGCCCTCCTTGCCCGGTCCGTGAGTTTTGGTGTGCGGCCGTCTCTTGGCAGGTTTGCTGTTGTGCCATGTTCTTTCCATTTGGTTATGATAGATTTGATGATGCTCCTAGGGATCCTCAAAGATTTGGATATTTTTTTATAACCCAACCCTGACTTGTACTTCTCAACAACATTGTCCCTTACTTGTTTGGAGAGTTCCTTGATCTTCATGGCAGTGTTTGGTTAGTGGTGCCTCTTGCTTATGTGTTGCAACCTCTGTGGCCTTTCAAAAAGGTGTGTGTATGTAATGACAGATCATGTGACACTTAAGCCCCATACACACGGTCGGAAAATCCGACCACCAAATCCATCGGATTTGGTCCAACGGATTTAGTCCGACACTGGTGTTGCATACACACGGTCGGACAAAGTTGTCGGAAAATCCGATCATTCTGAACGTGGTGACGTTTGTTGCCTACGACGGGACTACGTAGAGGCTAGTAGCCAATAGCTTTGGTCTTGTAATGTGATCTGAGCATGCGTGGCATTTTGTCCGTCGGAATTCGCTACACACGATCGGAATTGGTGTGATCGGACTTTGTTGTCGGAAATTTTTTAGAGCAGGAGATACAACTTTGTCCGTCGGACAATCAGATGGAAAATGTCCGATGGTGCCTACACACGGTCGGAATTTCCGACAACATTGTCCGATAGGACAGAATCCATCGGAAAATCCGACCGTGTGTATGTGGCTTTAGATTGCATAAAGGTGGACATCATTTCACTAATTATGTGACTTCTAAAAGTAATTGGTTGCACCAGAGCTTTTTATGGGCTTCATAACAAAGGGGGTGAATACATACGCACATGCCAATTATCATTCTTTTATTTCTGAAAAATTGTTTTATGTATATATTTTTCTAATTTTACTTCACCAACTTAGACTATTGTGTTCTGATCCATCACATATAATTCAGATTAAAAAAAAAACATTGAACTAAAGACTGTAATGTAACAAAATAGGCAAAAAGCCAAGGGGGTGAATACTTTTGCAAGGCACTGTACAAATGAAATGTGCCAAAACCGGTGGCTGGGGGAATAGGAGGAATAGCAACCCCCAGTCTTAAACAGGAAGTCACTGGGCAGTAACGGTTTTATTTTAAAAAAAATCAGGCTATTACAGAGTAACTACTGAGCTAAGAAGAAAATGGATTGCATATTCGGTGAAGGTAGGAGATCAGCAACAAGCTCATGGAAAAACATTTCTGCCCAGAGTCCTCCTTTAAATATGCCCAATTCCTTTAAAAAATATTCCTGGGGGTGGGCCCTATTCCTGCCTGTGAAGGGGTGCATTTCTGTGATGTACATGTTGGCAAATGAATTTTCCCTACTGGGTTATTTAAAAAAAAAATGGCACACCTATCCCTCCAAAGGACTTCAAAAAACCATGGCAAACATAGCATTCGCACATGATGGCAATGAAACATTACTAAAAAGAAATGTTATTTGTTGGCTATTTAAACTGTGTAATTTTTATAAAGATACGTATACACAGACCCTTTGAGTCTGGTATGGATTTGAAGGTGGTTCAAAAAGGAAAAAAAAGCTTGAGGTTCCCCGCATGCTCGAAAAGCCAAAGTTCAGTCTGAACCTAACCTTGATTCATCCAACATTCAACAAGAGATTGTAGACACATTTAATGTAGACTGCTTCTTTATATCAGGCTTCAAACAGTTCTCACTGATGAAAAGATAAATGACAACTCACCTATAGCTTTTTAGACCTACAACTACCCCAGAATCACTGGCTAATTCACTCACACGTACAGGCATTAACCTCTGGGAGATGGATGTATAGAAAGCATCTTGTGTGGAAATTAAGATAGCCAGCAAATTTAAATGTATAATAAGCTCTTTATTGAGAAATAAACTCCAAATAAGCAAAAAAAAAAAAATCCAAGCATCTCAGTGCATTCCTTCACAATATTTACGTTTTCAAGAAAATGGTGCTTACCAGCACACATAGCAGCCATGTGCATGAAGAATTATGTGTTAGGGAGATTTACCCTTTCTATTTGACCTGGTGAAAATTATCAGTAAAAGTGAAAGTGAAAGAATATTGCAAATTTTAGGCTTTCACCAAAAAGACTGTGGTTTTCTGGTGCGTACAGGAATTTCTTCCCACTTCTTGTTGTGGCTATGGGGCAGAAGGTGAAGGAATATCACCCCAATGAGACACAGACAACAACAAAAAAAAAACTCCAGCCACTCTCGCTCCCCCACAGTCTGGTGAACAATGGAGGGGCAGAGCACAGAGCGGTGACTGACTGTGCTCAGAGTGGACCTGAGAACTGAGCGATCAACGGTCTTTGATCACTCAGTTCTCAAGGTAGAGCCAGCAGGGGACAGCTGCAGCATCAGATCAAGGCAAATATGTATGTTTATTTTTATTTTTTCTTGAACTTCTCTTTTAACCTTTTGGTACATATGTTTGAGAAATAAAGGCTAAAAAAAAACCACTAACACTATGACCTCCTCCCAAATGTGAAGTATGGTAGATAGGGTATCATGCTATAGGGCTGGGTCCCTGAATCATTCTGGGACTGGATGGCTTGCAGTTAATTTCACTAATGTAATTGTACATTATCTATTAGGAATCAGACAGGAGAATGTCATAAGTTCATCTTCAAAACAGTGAATGAATGAATGAAAGACTTGTATAGCGCTGCAACTGCGAACTGAATCGCCTCAAGTCGCTTGATCCGTCCTGTGCTTCCTGCTTGTTAGAAGAGAAGGGTCTTGAGTTTTTTCCTGATGGTTTTTCTTGATGGTTTTCTTCCATGCGGATGTCAGTGGGTAGAGCGTTCCATAGCTGAGGTCCTTGGACTGCGAACGTTCGTTCTCCCTTGGATTTGTAGCGGGATTTAGGGATGAGGAGGAGGTTTTGGCTAGTTGATCGAAGTTTGCGGATTGGTGTGTAGTGATTTATTTTCTCACATAGGTATTGAGGAGTGTTTCCTTGTGTGCATTTGTGGGTGAGGTAGAGGGTCTTGAAAGTGATCCGATCCTTAACGGTTAGCCAATGAAGGGTCCTTAGGGCTGGGGAGATGGATTATCCGTTTTTTTTTCCAGTGACTAGTCTTGCTACCGTGTTTTGGACGACTTGTAGGCCTGTAATCTGGTATTTGGGTAGTCCTATGTAGAGGGAGTTAGCATAGTCGAGTCGGGAATTGATGATTGTTCCAACTACTACTGCTTTCTATTTTTCTGGAATGAAGGGGATGAGTCTACGTAGCGGACAGAGAAGATGGTGCGATCCGCTGACTGAGCATCCATTGACATATTTGAGTCGAAGGTGACTCCGAGACTTTTGGCTTTGGTGGTAGGGGCGATGGTCTGTCCAAGGATGGTAGGTGGTGTCCAAGGGGTCTTTGTTTTAATATTTCTGTTTGCATTGAGGAGAAGAAGCTCTGTTTTGGATCCATTGAGTTTGAGGGAGCTCGTGGTCATCCAGTCCTCTATCAATGTGAGGCATTTTTCTAGTTCTTGGTATTGATCATTGTGTCCAGTGATTCGAAAGTAGAGTTGAGTATCATCTGCATATGAGTGGTAGCATAGATCCATTGTCCTGATGATTTTGAGGAGAGGATGGATGTACAGGGGTGATCCTTGCGGGACTCCATACGAAATTTCCCGCGTTTCAGAGGTGAAGGCTCCTAGTTTCACGTGAGCGATTCGCTAAGAAGGAGGCGAACCATGGTAGATCAGAATCTTTAACTCCTGCTACTTCTTTGAGGCGTATGAGCAGAGTGTTGTGGTCGATTGTGTCGAATGCTGCACTGAGGTCCAGAAGTACCAGGAGACTGATTGAAGAGGGTCTAAGAGTTTGTGTGGGTCCAGGTGGAGTTGTAGCTGTTGTACTACTGCTTTCTCCATAATTTTGGCGATGGTGTTCAGGCATGTTATCGTTCTGCGGTTGTTAGGGTCTTTGGGGTCGAGGTTGGGTTTCTTTAGAAAAAAGGGGCATGCTAAGAAATAATTCCATAACTTACCTGACCTCAACTCCACTGAATGCAATCCATTCCAAAAATAAAGCTTATAGGGTTTACATAATTTGTCCATTGATAACATGTTGTTTACCTTTTTGTTAAATTAATACATCATCACGAAATGGAAAAAAAATATGATTGGCTTATTTGTTAAATAACTATTACTATGTCATTTTATATCTATATTTTTACTCTTTATTTTTTTAATGACTTAAGTTATTATTAGTATTATTATACAGGATTTATGTAGTGCCAACTGAAGGTTAGAGCAAATTACTGCAGCCAACTGCAAACAACTACATTTCCATATGTGTATCTTTTTGGTCAGATTGCATCCAGCCACACACCAGCTGAGGCATCTTTGGTTATGTTTGTCACTCTGTGATCTTTGTGATTGTTATTTGATAGCATCCCCTTTCTTGTGTCTGTCAAGGAAGCCAGCAGCATCTTTGAATGAGCACCTGTGGATACATACAGTTTAATCAGTGTTTTTTTGTGTGAAATGGGGCTTCTGTTTTTTTCTCATTTGTACATAGCCATTGCACTCTGGTTTTGATTTATTTTTTATTTTTTTATTTTTTTTCCTCAAAGCACATGTTATTATTATTATTTGTTTATTTTTATTTTATACATGTGTATTTTTATTAGCAATTCTTCTTTATCATCTTTTTTTACATGTTATTTAAAATGTTTCCTCCAGCCCTGATAAAGGGGGAATGTGTGTCCGTCCCTTTTAAAATTAGTTGGCTGTTCTTTGCCTGCTTGTTCTAACCAGCTGAACAATAAAGACTTTGGACTCTTTGAACTGAACAAGCTGATTGGTTACTATGCACAGCTGCCCCAGATTCTGTCTTTCCCAGTTTTAGTAAATTCCCCTCCAAGTGTTTATTATTTTTGTTAAATTAATATATCATCATCAACAAAAAAATGATGAGTGGCTTGTTTGTTAAATAATTATTAATACATTTAAATTACTTTTTTTTTTTTTCATTTAAAAATAACAAACATGTTATACTTACTTGCTCTGTACAGTGGTTTTGCACAGAGCAGCCCAGATCCTCCTCTTTTTGGGACCCCTGTCAGTGCTTCTGGACCCTCCTGTCTGTCGAGTGACCCCACAGCAAGCAGCTTGCTATGGGGGTACCCGCGCCGAGTGGCTGCTCTGTGTGTTCATTCAGACACAAAGCCACGGTCCGGCCCTGCCCCCTCCCTCTCCTCATCGGCTCACTGATTTTTATTGACAGCAGCAGGAGCCATAGGCGTTCTGCTGCTGTCTCAGCCAATCAAGAGGGAGAATCTCGGCCAGCCTAGTCTCTTGTGCAATATCGCTGGATAGAGATGGGGCTAAAGTAAGTATTAGGGGGGCTCAGGGGAGATGCTGCACACAGAAGGCTTTTTATCTTGATGCATAGAATGCATTAACCTCTCTGGCGGTATTCCTGAGTTTGGCTCGGGGGGGAATTCCAGTACCATTAGCGGTAACCCCGAGCCAGACTCAGGATCGCATTGCAGGATACAGGGGAAGTTACTTACCTTGTCCCCTGGATCCTGCAATGTCTCCCCGCTGTGTGTGTGAGCTCCTCCGCTCGATTCACACAGTGCCAAGAGCCGCTGAGCTCCGTTCCCTGTGACATTGCGATGCACGGGAGCGGAGATCGGCGCCAAATTCAAAAAAGTAAAAACACAGTACACATACAGTACACTGTAATCTTACAGATTACAGTACTGTATAAAAAAATTATACATCCCCTTTGTCCCTAGTGATTTGTCCAGTGCCCTGCATGCACTTATATTATAAATACTGTTCTTTCTGCCTGGAATTTGGAGATTGTCCATAGCAATCAAAAAGTGTCTCTTTATGTCAAAAGTGGTTTTAGACCAGCTAGAAAACAGCGATAATAAATTAGAATCACTTGCAGAATTGAGCGATAGCGATTTGTGGGGAAATTCGTCATCAAACACTTAGGCCCCTTTCACACTGGGGCGGTTTGCAAGCGCTATTGCGCTAAGAATAGCGCCTGCAAACCGACCCGAAACAGCTGTTGCTGTTCCTTCAGTGTGAAAGCCCGAGGGCTTTCACACTGAAGCGGTGCGCTTGCAGGACGCTCAAAAATGTCCTGCAGCCGCATCTTTGGCTCGCTATATAAGCGGTATATTTACCGCTCCTATAGCGCCCGGTCCCATTGAAAACAATGGGGGAGCGCGCCGAACCCACCCGCAAAACGCCGCTGCAGCGGCGGTTTGCGGGCGGTATTGACCCTTTTTCGGCCGCTCGCGGGGGGTAAAAACACCCCGCGAGCGGCCGCAATGCGCCGCTAAAACGCCGGTAAAGCGGCGCTAAATATAGCGCCGCTTTACCGCCAGCACCCCCACAGCTCCAGTGTGAAAGTAGCCTAAATCTAATGACAGCGACAATTCTGCAACTGAGCAAATTTCAGTGTTTTTGATTTGATTACATTATTGAATAAATTTTATTATTATTATATTATTATATGTTATAATTATTTATAGTTATTTAATAAATTATAATTTATGATTTTGTGTTTCAAACGTTATAATACCCGGGATGTCTACTAGACTGGTTTGGACAGATTTAAGTGAGTTATTCTTAAGAATTGCAGGCCTACAATATAAAACGCCAAATTTCCATGCAAAATAATTGTACCGCTTTCAGCACCTAAAATCAGAAATAATCATACCGCCAGGGAGGTCAAGATAAAAACAAACCTTCTGCCTTTAGAACCACTTTAAAAGAAAGCTAGAGCAAATTTTACGACTTGTTTACATGTAAATTTAAATATTTGCCTATTTCCATAGATTCAGCTTTATCTTACAACGATAGATAGATAGATAGATAGATAGATAGATAGATAGATAGATAGATAGATAGATAGATAGCCGTGACTGCTTCAAATTTTTGAAACATGATTACATTATATTTGTTAAATCGGCAGTCGGGAAGTTACTAATTAGACTCGGATTCAGGCATTCACTCAAGTGGAGGATCTAGTCACCCTCCTGGTAACTGAACAATCAGCAATCAAACTAGCAAATAAGACATGAGCATGAATACGCCTATATTTTTGCTATATGTCTTTTTTTTTTCTTTTCCTTATGTTTTCATTTTGTCCTTCCACCCTCCATACCTTTCATTCCTGCATCTGTGAACCTGTCCATAACACTTTAAATAAAGCAGGCAGAATGGCTTTAGAAGTGATTTACAATGTGATGTGTGATTTGTGTCTATGACATATCATTCATATAGTTATCAGGCATATGTTGTTTGATATCACAAAATAAGTAGGAGAAAAGGCACAATTGTGAAATCATGCATCTATCTTCAGCAGAAAAAGCTGGTGATGACCAAGAATGCAATCAACTGATTTGACTGTGAAAGTAGTGTACAGTATAATGTATATGTTAGTAGGCATGGGGAGCTGGTAAGTACTGTCTGATAGAAGTAATAGCTCTCATGCATATCACATCTTCATTCATCAGTATCACAAAATGGAAATTGTATCCCTCTAGTGAATCATATGCTCCATTAACAGTGAAAGGTAAAGCTTATTGTATTCCTAAGCAAAAAAAAAAAAACAACACTTCCTATAAACCAGGTATCATAAGGCAAAGCAATGAAATGACACAATTCTGTAAAGCGAAATAAAAATTGACAGATTATTGTTCAGCAGAGACACCTGTCTTTCATGTTCTCAAGGTTTAATTAATGCACAAAAATCAATATTTATGTAGCTGCCCTCTGCCTCCAGCCTGTCTGAAAGCAGAATGGCTTATACGGGGGGGGAGGGTGCTTTAAAGTTAATGTGAACATATGACCTGTACTGCATGGAAACCAGGCCTGGATTGGCAATTTGGCAAATGTCAGAAAAATTGGCATAGCTAAAGATTATATTTTTTACTATTTCAATCTTACTTTACAGCCAGAACCTGCAGCAACTTGCATTTCTCACTTAGCTTAGGAAGTAAAGGATCCATACTATTCACAATAAATAGAAATGAATGTAAGCAGTCTCAAAGATTTCACTGGAAGTGTTAATTGTGGTGACAGTTATCATTCTCACAGACCAGTTGACATCAGTGATGTTGAAATCACAGGAGAGCTATTGATCACAACATCAAAATATGTGTTTAAAATGTTCGGTTATGTAGGCTATTGAGTGGCCACTTAGCTTACAGAGTTTTGTAGTTGCAACATTGTCATAATGAGGTTCAAGTCTGCTGAGTACTAACAACCAGCTCTGTTCTTATGCAAAGCTTTCAGCAAAAATAATTTTCAAATCTCCAATACCAGTCCTTCATATTGGTTTAAGTGACCTAAATCAACATATTCCTGAGTTCCTGCAGAGTTTATTACTAGGTACGGAAGGGAAATTTATTGTGGGGTGCTTTTGATATCAATTTGAAAGGGTATAATATGATGTGGGGTAGTGACCATGTTATAGTTAAATTTTTTTAAGTTGAACAGTATGTTATAGTTGGATAGGATTTTCCGATGGAAAATGTGTGATAGGACCTTGTTGTCGGAAATTCCGACCGTGTGTAGGCACCCTCACACATTTTCCATAGGAATTTCCGTCACACAAAATTTGAGATCTGGTTCTTAAATTTTCCGACAACAAAATCCCTTGTCGGAAATTCCGATCGTATGTACACAATTCCGACGCATTCCGTTAGCGGGTACAGGGTCAATTTCAAAAGTTAGATTAAAGCCCAACTCCAGGAAACTTGAAAAATGTCCCTTGTAGTGGGTCCCTTGCTCACACTGCAAGGTTAAATGCTTATTTAGTTCTAGAGGGCATAGAAAAAAAAATGTGCCTACCCAATCCTCCTCTCCTTGGCCCTGCGAAACTAGCCTCTTCTCCCCCATGCTCCAATGATCAAATTTCTATTTGTTATCAAGATCAATTCAGGGTTCACAGTCCTGCATTGGACATGAGGATGGCCAGGGATAGTCTGCAGCCAGAGCATGTAGGAGCACTGTCTGTAGGCGGAACAGAGTATTGAGTAATTAGGATTGCTTTTGCTATCCAGTAAACAGGCAGTCAACCCCCTATGCAAGGAAAGAAGAAAGAAATGGCTGCACATCCAAAACTTCAGATTCCCTTTCTTTGGCTTCACATAGATAACACCAGAGACACCAAACTGTGGTTACGTGACCACAGTTTGGTGTCTCTGGTGTTATCTTTGTGAAGCAAAATAAAAGGCAATCGTAAGTTCTGGATGTGCAGTCATTTCTTTCTTCTTTCCAAGTTTCCCACAGAGGTGGGCCGGGGCTAGCACTCTGCAAGATATAAGTCAGTCTTATCTTTATACACCTGGAGCAGCGATTCTTTTTCTTTTAACACCCTATGCAATGTGGGTGCAGCCCCAACTCAATGTAGTTTTCATATTTACTGGAGTTGAGCTTTAAAGGTATAGGTTTACTTTTCTGAATTAGCTAGGCCTTACATTTCTATGTTAAGGGTTAGGCTATCTATTAAAGTGGGGAGGGGGTAGGATTAGGATTGAGGCTGAGGAAAAGTGGTAAGGATAGATAATTAGTTGTGGAGGACTCTGTTTCGTGGAAATTCTCATTTAAAATTTTTGATACTAGTTCTATGTTTGTGCACATGTTTATAACCCTACTCACAGGTATGCGCCTTTCCTGAAATGAACGCCACCACTGCCCCCCTCCCAGGTTTGAATGATGGCATCCTCCAGCACTAAGAGGTCAGAGGTTCCTACAAATATCCCTTTAATTCAAACCCCACAGTGTAGTATAAGTTAAGTGTGGCACCAAAGATACTATATTGCAAGTAAACGCTAAAGGCCAGTGAGATTTGAATTACAAGCATTTCCAGATCTTTTATATTGGGAGCCTATAGGCAAAGAAAATCTGGTGCTATGAGGTCCACCCATAAACAGGCTGCACCCCAATCCACACCCCAAACCACACCCATAATTAAAACTTTTATCACAATCATTTCTACACAGTGTGCAGATCATTTGAATGTAACAATTTGTCCCTAAGTACTGCAAGCTGGATCAGCAGTTTGCATCTGTATAAGTATAACCAAAGCCTGCAATTTGTGTTTTCAGGATTATTTACAGTATCTCACAAAAGTGAGTACACCCCTCACATTTTTGTAAATATTTTATTATACCTTTTCATGTGACAACACTGAAGGAATGACACTTTGCTACAATGTAAAGTAGTGAGTGTACAGCTTGAATAACAGTGTACATTTGCTGTCCCCTCAAAATAACACAACACATAGTCACCATTATTTTCTTTCAATAAATGTTTATTGTTTTAACAAAGACAAAGATACAGTATATTTGAAGCATATATAGAAAAACTGTGGGTAACATCCCCAAAATGTCACGTTGAAAAGTATAGATGCCGAGTACATGAGCAAGAATGTGAAGCAACATGAACATTCATAAACCTGTCCTATACAGGATTCCAGGCTCAGTGGCTAAACATCCTAATCATGGAACGGGTTTCAAGTATAGAGAGGGGGACCTCCACCTCCAACACCCCAATCGGGAGCATACTGTGTTAGAGATGAGGATCCCTCCCCTCCATTACATTTAAAGGATCAAGGACCCTTGAACCCCACTAGACTTTTAGATTCAAAGGTAGGTTAAACTACGTGAGAATTACCAACATCGCAAGGACAGTATTGGAAAGCCTGGAATCTGTAACAACAAACAATAAAAACCTTTATGAGGAAAGAAGAAAAGAGAGGAAGAAGGGGAAAAAGAAGGAGAGAAGGGGAAGGAGAGGGTGGAGGGTGTGAATAGCACCTAGCGAGGGGCCCTGGGAGGAAGAGCCGCAGAGTGAACCCCCGGGATGAGGGAAATGCCTACGTATGTGGCCCATGGTTCCCAAGTCTTCTGAAATTGATTCAAAGAATCTGATAATATACTGGATAAATTCTCTTGAGTCATAATCCACAATATTTTCCTTGTCACTGCAAGTACAGATGGTTTAGGCATTTTCCAAGCTTTGGCTATCGAAATTTTAGTTCCTAGGAGAATAAAGTGGATTAATGTTTGTGCGGCCTTAGGCAGTCGTGGAATGTGCGCATTGAGGAGCGCCACCTCAGGAGATCTGGGAATCTGATAACCGGTCACCTTGTGGATCATGTTAAAGATCCTTCTCCAAAAGGTACGTATCTTGGGGCATTCCCACCAGACGTGGACCATGGAGCCTAGCAGTCGGCAGCCTCTAAAGCATTGGGGGTCCGCTGAAGGATAAATGGCTGCCAGCCTGGTAGGGGTAAGGTACCATTTAACTAAAATTTTGATGCTAGCTTCCATCAAGGAAACGTTTTGAATTCCTTTAAAAGATTTGGTGATTGCCGATTGCCAGGTCTCCAGAGTCCATTGGTGTTGGAGGTCTGTCTCCCAGGCCATCATGTAAGAGGTTTTGTCAGTGGAATGAATGAGGGCTGAATAAATTACCGAGATGCCTCCCCTTTGCTCCATGGCTTGTCCGCACCATGTCTCATAAGCTGTAAAGTAGTCACCATTATTTTCTATCACTGCCTTAACCCTCTTCGGCATGGAGTTCGCCAGAGCTTCACAGGTTGCCACTGGAGTCCTCTTCCACTCCTCCATGATGACATTACGGAGCTGGTGGATGTTAGATACCTTCGCTCCTCCACCTTCGGTTTTAGGATGCCCCACAGATGCTTAATAGGATTTAGGACTGGAGACATGCTTGGCCAGTCCATCACCTTTATCCTCAAATTCTTTAGCAAGACAGTGGTCATCTTGGAAGCGTGTTTGGGGTCATTATCATGTTGGAATACTGCCCTGTGGCCCAGTCTCCGAAGGGAGGGGATCATGATCTGCTTTAGTATGTCACAGTACATGTTATTATTCATGGTTCCCTCAATGAACTGTAGCTCCCCAGTGTCGGCAGCACTCATGCAGCCCCAGATCATGAAAAAATATAAAGCAAGAGAGAGCGCACGCCAACCCTGGTGTATTAACGTTTTAATATAAAGTTAAATTTTATAAAATACGAGAATTGCACTCACAGATTGTTGATATAAAAAACAGCATAATCAGCTCCACAACAGCCTCCTCTCCTGGTCTGTATGTTTTCCAGAGACTTGCAGCAAGGTACAGGGAACACTGCAGGCATAGACCGCCTGCTATCTGATATCCTCCACTGCTCACAACATTAGCACGGACCAGCCGGCTCTGTGTGTCATTACTCACGGCCAGGGGGGGGGGGGGGGGGGCACTGATAACGTGCTCACTCCTCTAGTATGCAAACAACAATTGCTAAAACAACATGTTTCGGAGGCGTGGCCTCCTTCTTCAGATTCCAGATCATGACACTCCTACCACCATGCTTGACTCTAGGCAAGACACATTTGTCTTTGTACTCCTCACCTGGTTGACACCATATGAACCAAATAAGTTTATCTTGGTCTCATCAGACCACAGGACATGGTTCCAGTAATCCATGTCCTTAGTCTGCTTGTCTTCAGCAAACTGTTTGTGGGCTTTCTTGTGCATCATCTTTAGAAGAGACTTCCTTCTGAGATGACAGCCATGCAGACCAATTTGATGCAGTGTGCGGCATATGGTCTGAGCACTGACAGGCTGACCCCCCCCCACCCCTTCAACCTCTGCAGCAATGCTAACAGCACTCATACATCTATTTCCCAAAGACAACCTCTGGATATGACACTGAGCACGTGCACTCAACTTCTTTGGTCGACCATGGCAAGGCCTGTTCTGAGTGGAACCTGTCCTGTTATACAGCTGTATGGCCACTGTGCTGCAGCTCCGTTTCAGGGTCTCTGCAATCTTATATCAGCTGCCTCAATTCTCTCATTATGATGGACAAGGAACCTCTACAACATGGAGTGCATTCTTTCAAGTAGATCACCTCTGTCTCCTGGCAGGAACAAACATCTGTCTGCAAATGGGAGCCCTGAATGAGTCCTTCATTATAATGGCTGTGTGCACCTATTTGCCTGGAGTTCAGCTTCAAGGCGTAAAACTGAGATTTTTGCAGGTGGTTCGTGCATGTAATCTGATACAAATTGATTAGTAAATTTAGAATTGTCCTCGTATTACATAGTTTTGGTAAATCTAAAGGATGCTCTACTGTGCAATCTCCTTTAGCTCTGCCATCAACTATATAGTACAAGGGCCTACCTGAGTTGATACAGACTAAATGGAGTGTTTAGCTGTATCCTCATATTGTATAGTTTTGGTAAATCTGAAGGAGATTGTACAGACTTTATGCAATCAAATTGTATAGGGTATGGCCATCTCTAGATAGCATAGTGTATGCTTAAATGACGTAGGGTTAGGTACTTTTTTTCTTGTTTTTTTAATGTGTCAAATAATGATAGGAGAAATCATGGTAAGAGAGTCTGTATGAATTAGAGCCTTTCTGAAAACTATACATTGGATAATTAGATAATTATTAAATGCTAATGTTTTAAAAACTGAAAAAAGTTATAGTGAAATATTGCCCACAGGCACTAAAAGTATGCCAATAAACTCTGCGCTCTTGTGCTGTAGTAAATACCGTATTTATCGGCGTATAACACGCACCGGCGTATAACACGCACCCCAAGTTTAGGAGGGAATTTTAAGGAAAAAAAGTTTTAGGAGAGAAGTTTAGGGAAAAAAAAAACTTACATTTAAGCGTCATTGCAGCCTTGCCCAGCGTCATTTGCAGCTTGCCCAGCGTCATTTGCAGCTTGCCCAGCGTCATTTGCAGCTTGCCCAGCGTCATTTGCAGCCTTTCCCAGCGTCATTTGCAGCCTTTCCCAGCGTCATTTGCAACCTGCCCAGCGGCATTTGCAGCCTTTCCCAGCGTCATTTGCAACCTGCCCAGCGTCATTTCCAACCTGCCCAGCGTCATTTGTAACTTGCCCAGCGTCATTTGTAACTTGCCCAGCGTCATTTGTAACTTGCCCGGCGTCATTTGTAGCTTGCCCGGCGTCATTTGCAGCTTGCTAGTGTCATTTGCAGCTTGCTATCGTTTAAATTTCCCGCCGCGAGAAATACCGCGCATGCGCGGCCGAAAAAGACCGAACCGCGGCCGAAAAAGGCCGAAGTGTGGCCGAAAAAGGCCGAAGTGTGGCCGAAAAAGACCGAGCCGACTGTTTAGCTCCGCTCGGAGTCCCGCCTCCCTGCTGTTTCGGGAGCGAGCGCAGGGAGGCGGGACTACGAGCGGAGCTGAACAGCCGGCTTCGGTCTTTTTCGGCCACACTTCGGCCTTTTTCGGCCACACTTCGGCCTTTTTCGGCCGCGGTTCGGTCTTTTTCGGCCGCGTTATTCTGTGACAATAACAACCCAATAAAACTGACCCTTTCTATGCAATTGTTTGGCTGGGGGTAATGTTGGTTGGCAATTGTGTTTTTTCTATGACCACCTTGGATACAATGGTTAGTCATAAGGTTTTCATGCTAATTCCCCCGATTTTAAGGGGGGAAAAAGTGCGTGTTATACGCCGATAAATACGGTAGTTGAAAGAGGAGTATGACTAAAGTTGTTTGGCCATACTTCTCTTGTGGGTCACAGGATTACACTCACTTTTGGTCTCCTGTGACCAGCTGATGACTCTGAGCTACGTGGACTATTCACAGCCGCTACAGGCTCTGAAGGGATCCTGACCAGATTGTCAAGATCCACCCAGATGCCTAATTGACAGCTGGCTCTGGCTCTTAACACACGACTGAGAGCCAGAGCCAGCTACGCCTGCCCCCTCTCCTGCCTAGTGCACTGGAGAGGCAGAGTGGAGACTGACAGTCATGGTTCTCTGCTGTGTAGACCGAGAACTGAGTGATCAGTGGTCAGGTGATCACTAGAGATGAGCCCGATGTTCGATTTGACCGTAAGTTCGACTCGAACATCGGGTGTTCACCTGTTCGCCGAATAGCGAGGGGAGCCCTGCGCCAATTTTTTTTTTAAATGGCGTAGGGGTCCCCCTCAAAATCCATACCAGACCCTTCAGGTCTGGTATGGATTTTAAGGGGAACCCCGCGCCAAAATTAAAAAAAAATTGTGTGGTGGTCCCCCCAAAAATCCATACCAGACCCTTATCTGAGCACACAACCTGACAGGCTGCAGGAAAAGAGGGGAATGAGAGAGTGCCCCCCCTCCGGAACCGTACCAGGCCACATGCCCTCAACATGGGGAGGGTGCTTTGGAGTAGCCCCCCAAAGCACCTTGTCCCCATGTTGATGGGGACAAGGGCCTCATCCCCACAACCCTTGCCCGGTGGTTGTGGGGGTCTGCAGGCGGGGGGCTTATCGGAATCACCCCCCATTGTACCCCTCCACTTTCACAAAAAAAGAGTCAAAATGTAAAAAAAAAACAAGACACAACTTGGGACAAGTCTTATATTAAAAAATAAAAAAATAAAAATGTCCCACGAAGTCCATTCATCTTCTTCTATGGCTCCGCCGACGGACCAAAAAATAAAATTTAAAAAAATCCGCCTCCATGGGAGGCACCCGCCTTATGACACTTCAGCGCAGATGACAGTTTATAAGTGAGAGCAGGGCCACAGGGTGATGTACCCGGGTGACACCACCCCCCTCTGATGCACGGGGACTTCCCAATGGCTTCCCCGTGGCGTCAGACCCCCAGCTGCCACTGGTACGCCATTTTGTGTCACAGGAAACAATCACCCCAGTTTGGCTTTCTACTTCTTTAGCTAAATGCAGTGAACTTGCATGGGCTTTTCTTCAACCCTTCTCATCAGAAGACGCTCCTGTCGAGGTGTTACTTCTGTTAACTTCTGTGAGATGGTTGCAGTTCCATCTTTGTTAAATTTTTGTATCACTTTTGCTATAGTATTCTGACTGATAAGTAAAGCTTTGCTAATCTTCTTGTAGCCTTCACCTTTCTTGTGTAAATAAATTATTTTCTTTCTCAGGCCTTGTGACATTTCTCTTCTATGTGGTGCCATTGCTAACAGCATGAAATGGGAAGCCATTTTCTTTGTTTAGTAATGCCCTTTTATGATCAACTGTCTGCTGGATACCTATTTAATGAATAATTAGACTTACAGGTAGTGGAATTCTTTGGTAATTAGGATTTTGTTGTCTAAAATTTAACTTTTCTCCTAAGACTTTCATTGGGGTGTGTTCATTTTGCAACATA
This sequence comes from Lithobates sylvaticus, assembly GCA_028564925.1. Taxonomy (NCBI): domain Eukaryota; kingdom Metazoa; phylum Chordata; class Amphibia; order Anura; family Ranidae; genus Lithobates; species Lithobates sylvaticus. The sequence continues at coordinate 101,546,957 of CM053030.1, read as the reverse complement.
GTTTTGAATGAATTTGTTAGGAAAAAAAACATTTGTGTGTGTGCAAATTAATAAATCTTAGTTGCACTCAATGGCCCGCATTTGTGGGAGTATTTTGTAGTATTGTGTCCTATAGAAAATGTTGATTCTGAAAGGAAAGTAAAGGTTTTCTGACAAATCTGTTGGGGTGTACTCATTTATGCTGAGCACTGTACATATGTCTACTATTTTACCTGCTAAAGGATATGTAATATTGTATGTATGGTCATCACTGTTTGTGATATACAACCCTTTGCTTGTTAGGATGATCTTTTAGTCCTTTGTGGGTCAGCATTCTGCTCACTGATCCAAGCTAATGATACTGATTCATTGATCAAGCTGGAAGGTAGGGGTGACATTTGTTTGGCTGGGGGTAATGTTGGTTGGCAATTGTGTTTTTTCTATGACCACCTTGGATACAATGGTTAGTCATAAGGTTTTTATGCTAATTCCAGCCCTGATAGATACTGTATATTATTTTTTATATATTTGTGACTGTTTTTCAATGATAACTTTTTTGTTTTAAGTTAAGCAGTCCTTTAATAAAATAAAGTAATGATGTGCAGATTTAAAAGTGGGCATTTTTAATCTGACCCTTAGGGGCACAATTATCTTTTTTTATTTTTTGGCCTATCAAGTTCAATGAATAGCAGTCTTTCTATTGTATTGCCTCCATATGGTACACATGGAAGTTCACTTAGCAACCCGCACGTGCAACTTCCTTTGGACTTTGCTACAAAAGTACTATAAAATATTGTGCGTGCAATACATTTACAAGCCAATTAGCGAAAATAAAGTATAGGTTATTATGCATTCTCCATGAACCTCTCCCAAATCATTTTTGTGCGATAGGCTCATTTTAATGTGACCTATTGAAATATAAACCATTTAATGGCTGCCACTGAGTTCTGTTATATATCTTCCTGTTAAAGCCATATATTGTGAACAGCTTTTTCCATTCATAGTTCATTTAAACTTTGCCCTCCCTTAAATTCTCTGCCTCTTTATTCTGAGCTTCTTTTACCTTCTTAATGTGTTAAATGTTTTTATGAATATTTTATTAATGCAAAATGATCTATCCACATCCATGGTTTGGTCTAATGGTTTATAAAAATACTTTTAGCACTACATCATGAAGAGGCAGAATTTGCATCAGCTTTCCTGTAAATACTTCCCAAAGAGACTAAACAAATGGGAAAAGCAGTGTCTCAAACGGTTGTGTTAAATAGCTGATGTCACTTTTATTATCTTAAATTAATGTCTGGCTTGGTTTATCCTCTGCCTTGCAGTTATGCTATCAGAGTGTTGTCTTTTTGTAAACCATATACCATAATTATTTTCGAATAATAAATGCAGTTGCAAACTCTGTTAGTATAGATTTCTTTGGGGGTTATCCTTATTGCTATTGTTCAAAAGTGTACCTGAGTTCTCAAATTTATAAAAAATTACACAATACATAAAAGGATACTTTTAAATGTATTTATCATCTAAAAGCTATTAAACTGGTAACGTAAACTTAATGTAAGGGCAAGTACCTTCAAATAATATATTCAGATAGATGCTTGCAGTTCTTTAGTTCTATGATTCCCTCCTAAGCTATAATATGTAAAGGTGAGGCTGCAGTGGGTTTAGATTAGGGAGTAGTGCTAAAATCCAGGGAACAGGTTGGTTATATTTCAGACTTGCATACCTAAATGTTCAGCATAGTGGCTTATTCAATAAACTTGATATATAATAAACAGGAAACAAAGTGCAAAGTTTGTCACTTTACCTGCAGCAACTAATCCAATCTCCTTACTGAGATAGGAATGGTGCTCCACTGATTCTGAGTACTTTTTATTGTTTGCACTTAGGCCCCTTTCACACTGAGGCGCTTTGCAGGCGATAAAGTGCTAAAAATAGCGCCTGCAAAACGCCCTGAAAGAGCCGGTCAATGCATCACACTGGAGCAGTGCGCTTGCCGGACGCTCAAAAAAGTCCTGCAAGCCGCATCTTTGGAGCGCTGTAGGAGCAGTGTATGTACCACTCCTAAAGCGCCCCTTCCCATTGAAAACAATGGGGGAGCGCTCCAAACCCGCCTGCAAAGCGCAGCAGCTCTTTGCTGCACTTTGCGGGCGGTTTTAACCCTTTTGCGGCTGCTAGCAGGGGTTAAAACTGCCCCGCTAGCGGCCGAATAGTGGCGCTAAAATGACGGTAAAGTGCCGCTAAATATATAACGCCGCTTTACCGCCAGCCCGCTCAACGCCCCTGTGTGAAAGTAGCCTTATGCCCCATACACACGGTCAGAAATTCCGACCACAAAATCCGTCAGATTTTTTCCGACAGATTTTGTCCGACACTGGTGTTGCATACACACGGTCGGACAAAGTTGTCGGAAAATCTGATCATTCTGAACGTGGTGACGTTCTTTGCTTACGACAGAACTACGTAGAGGCTAGTAGCCAATAGCTTTGGTCTTGTAATTTGATCTGAGCATGCGTGGCACTTTGTCCATCGGAATTCGCTACACACGATCGGAAAAATTTGAGAGCAGGATCTCAAATTTTTTCCGGCGGAAAAAGTCCGATGGCGCCCACACATGGTCGGATTTTCCGACAACATGGTCCGATAGGACATTTTCCGTCGGAAATTCCGACCGTGTGTACGGGGCATTAGTGTGTTGTTACACAGTTGGATTGCATAAAATTCATAGTAGTTAGAAGGAAATTTGTATACCTGAGCCAAGCTTTGCAACGAATTGAATAATCCGAGGCCAACAGGTGTTTACCACAGAAAACTGTTTTACAGGTGAAATGGTAGCCCTTGCATCCCCTGCTAATTAATTTTCTATTTGCAGAACACACAGCATATCCAAGTGCCCCATATCTTCCCTACTGGAGCATGGGTCCCTCACTTATCTAAAGAGCCAATAGACAAGCTTAAAACCACTTCCATACCGGGCCTATTCTGGCACTCCTCTCCTACATGTAAAAATCATAATTTTTTTGCTAGAAAATTACTCAGAACTCCCAAACATTATAGATTTTTTTTTTAGCAGACACTCTAGGGCAGGGATCTCAAACTGGCGGCCCTCCAGCTGTTGCGAAACTACTGTGGGAGTCATGGTTGTAATGTCTCATGGGCTGACAGCCTTGCAATGCCTCATGGGACTTGTAGTTTTGCAACAGCTGGAGGGCCACCAGTTTGAGACCCCTGCTCTAGGGAATAAAATGGCGGTCATTGCAACTTTTTGAGTAAATAGATACCTAACATGTCACGCTTAAAAACTGTGCACACTTTTGGAATGGCTCCAAATTTTGGTACTTAAAAATACCCATAGGTGACACTTTCAAATTTTTTACAGGTTACCAGTTTAGAGTTACAGAAGAGGTCTTGGGCTAGAATTATTGCACTTGCTCTAATGTACGTGGCAATACCTCACATGTGGGATTTGAACGCCGTTTACATATGTGGGCACTACTTACATATGCGTTCGCTTCTGTGCACGAGCACGCGGGGATCAGGGGCTTTAATTTTTTATTTTTATTCATTATTTTACTTTTATTTTTTTATTTTTACACTTTCTCTTTACATTTTTTTTTTTAATCACATTTATTCCTATTACAAGGAATGTACACATCCCTTATAATAGGAATAATGCGTGACAGGTCCTCTTTATGTAGATATCTTGGGTCTATAAGACCTCACATCTCTCCTTCAGGCTGGAAAGACCAAGATAAAAAAATAAACTGTATCGGCCTTTTCAACCACATCCCTGGCAATTTTTACTTCCACCGGCCCGGACGTTTAGTCATAATGTCATGCCCGGGCCTCCGAGGGTCATATAGATGACTGGGGACCATCTGGTCACCAGAAATCTCTATGCTCAACTTCCGGCGGTGACAAGTTAATTCGCCCCCTCGCCGATTGCATGGGCAAGCCGGTAGAAGCACCAGAAGGCGGCAGGAGGGGGGGGATGTAAGAACAATCATGTGGCTGAGCTGCCGCTATGTTTGTTCTTATGGTGCAGAGAATCGCTGGCCGAAAAAGATGATTTCTGAATAATGCCTGTAATTGCAGGCATCATTCAGATATCCCCACTCAAACTCAATGACATCATATGATTTCCTTGGGCTGGAAATTATCAAAGGGTAATTTCACTTTCGTGGGGAAAAAAATAGCAAATAAAGAAAAAATTATATAGCGTATACAATTGCGACACAAGTCATATTGTAATTGAATGTTATTAAAAATTACCTTTCCTTTTCAATCTCTGTAATTTTCTTAAAATGCAATGCCATATGGCTACCTGGAGGTGTTCTGTACACAGAGTGTGTACAGAACGCCCCCCAGAAACATCATTTCCTACTTGTATGATTGGCTCACTGAATTTCCCAGACGTCTACACTAAGATATTAGTCAGATTTCCGGGATCCCTGCAACGCTTGCAAGATGGGAAAAAAAGTCCTGCAAGCAGCATCTTCTAAAATGTCCCTGCCCATTGGAATGAATGGGCAGCGCTTTCAAAGCACCTAAAAAAAGTTTTTAACCCATTTTTTGGGGTTGAAAGCGCCCCACTAGCGGCCAAAAAGTGGCGCAAAAGTGCTGCTTAAACAGTGGTAAAGCCCAACTAAAACAAGCAGCGGTTTACCGCGAACGCGGCCGCGGCCCCGGTTTGTAAGGGGTCTTAGATTTATTCAGCACAGGAGCACAGAATAACAAAAGGTAGGAATCTGCAAAAAAGTTTGTTAAAATCCTTGTAAGATACATTGGTCACCCAGAGGGGAATGTTTTTTTTCTCAACAAATGTGGAGTTACGCTTTGAGTTTGAGTTTGTGGGATCACTGGTGTAAGGGAATGCCAGTGAATTTTCACATAACTACTGCCACTATTTAGGCCATAGCATCTAAATTTAAGAGCTGTAGTTTTGATACTATTTCATTTTGTAACACATTTGTACTTTTATAGAAAATATTTACTACAAACATTGTTTAACCTTTAACTATAGCACCGCAGTCAGTACATACACATATCATTTTGTTTCTTACTGAAAGCTAGTCAGTTGCATTATAGAAGGCCAAGTGAATAAATGACTCACAGCATTTGCAGCCTATAGAAAGTAGTCACTGCTTCTGTTACAGCTACAACTTTTATTAAAAAGATGGTTAAAAATAAAATAACCAACGTAAAACAAAAGGTTATAGCAGAATGAAAAGACAAATAATGGAAACTAGTACCATAAATCGTGATGTTGCACATAGCACAGCTTAAATAGTTTTGTAGAGAGACAGTATTTGGGGTAACTGGTGGTGATGGAACTAGCTCTAATAATTAGCAGGTGAGATGTGACAATGTCTATACCTTCCAGTTCTGTGCAGATGTAAGATCTGTACAACTGTACAGTAAGTAACAGATCAGTTTTACTGCTGGCCTTTGGGACAAAAGATCTGCAGCAGGTTTGTGCACCTGTATATTGTCCGAAAGGACGATATATCCACTTAAGATTGAATTGCAGTATAATCAGATGAAATAGCAAACAGTGACACTAACATCACACTTGAAGTAGAAATTTGAAAAAGAAAGGGTTAGAAATGGAGGTGAAAAAAGTGGAGGGTATGCCCAGAGAAAAATAAAAATATAGTCAGTGAGTTGGATATAGTAATAATACTTAGAAACATAATACACAACCATCCAATGTGAAAGGATCATTTTTAGAAATTAGGATGTTAGGACACGATTTTTGCATACAAATTACCTATGAAACCTAATTTTATTTTTTAGAAAGGTAAAAAAAATTAGGTTTGGCATTAGTACCAACTGTTAAAAGTTAAAAGAGCATTCTGGTCTCCAAGTTTTGTGAGATGTAACGCTTGTATGGCGTGTAGTTTGAAGGAATTTGTTTCCCTTGCTCACAAGTACAAGATTAATGAGAAACATCCTCTTTGCAAGGATTTTAACCAGTACCATAACCAAAGCCTGAGAGGTACATCTTTTGGGCTATTGAGAGTGTGAAGCAAGGGGCGAGTGGGCAGGGGGGCACAGTGGCTGCATATTATGGGCACAGAGGCTGCATATGATAGGCACAGTTGGCTGCATTTGCTGGGCATAGTGGCTGCACATGATAGGCACAGAGGCTGCATATGATGAGCACAGTTGGCTGCGTTTGCTGGGCACAGTTGGCTGAATTTGCTGGGCACAGTTGGCTGCATATGATGGGCACAGTGGCTGCATTTGATGGCACATTGGCTGCAATTTATGTTTTTGTTTCAGTTTTTTAATATAATTTTTCAGTCCGTTTGCGCCCCCCAAAAATTTTTGAGCACCAGCCACCACTGGTGTGAAGAAAGATATGCTTCAAGGATCAACTAACAGTAGGTGGATGCTACTATTTTCCAACATATATGTGATAATAAAAGATCAGTCTGTTGCCACATTTGGGCTAAACAGTACATTGTCACTATGAACTGTTAATTAGAATAACGTTTTGATACATGTAACATTTGTGCAGCTGGCAAGTGCTCACTGAGTTCAATTCAATACTGTTACAGTAACATTTTGGATTGTGAGTAACGCTGTTTACGCAATACCAGCTGTTTTTTTTTTTAAAATCTCGACTCGATTTGCAAGCGCCGTCTCGCAACACGAGCAGGATTCAAACCTCTGGGGTGTGCACCCACCTCTGGCCACATGTGGTACTGCATACACTAGCAATGACACTGGAACACATTTCCATTGATTCCTATGGGAAACTCGCTTTGATATACAGGTGCTTTGGATTACAAGCATGCTTCTGGAAGGAATTATGCTCGTAATCCAAGGTACTAATGTAGTTTTCTCAACATAATTTAACAGTGTATATTCAGTGAATCCACCAAAAATCAGGAGTAGAAATCATTAGCAAGGTCATCTAATTTTATGTAATAAAATATATATATACTGAATATACAATATTAAAAACTGAGTCCTGAGCCTCCCTTTTAAAAGGGTGCTGTCTCTTTAAATATTGCAGCAGCGCTAAGCAGCTTTAGTAAAAAAGTTCAGCTTTAGTTAAAAAGTTCATAAAAGCACATAAACCCTGAATACAGTCTGAATTGGTGCAGTTCCACAGTTCTTTTTGTGACAAAGTGATCAAAGCTTCCACCCGATAATTATTCTTATCACCACGTGCTGGTCAAAAACTCCCCTTTGGGGATGCACTCACCAGAACAAAGATAAAAATGGGCCTTTCAATCAATAAAAGTATCCCTGCTACCAGCCATCTCTTAAGTACGTCCACTTCTCCTCCGCCTGCAGGCACCAAGGCTGATCCTCTCAAATACCCAGCGTGAAGGAAACAAATAGTACGGATAGCGTAGTACAGTTTGGCAAAAGATTTATTTAAACATCCAGTATTCCCCCCAGTTAAAATATGCGTACCAGATAAAACATGACAAATAGCTTTAAAAAGTAAGTATGAATGCACTCTGCCTGTACAGTTTCCGTCCACCGGAAACTGGTGCCAAAGACCGCCGTGTAGAGCTCTTCCTTACACTTCCTGGTTAGTCTGGGCCGGCTGGAGCGCACTCTGGAGCGCAAACGTCACTTCCTGCGAGGTCACGACCCTGACGCGTTTCGTCACTTCCGGACGTCGTCTGAGGGTGTGACCTCGCCGGCGGAAGTGTGGCTTAAGTGTGTTTACCCCCGAGGCGACCGCCAATCGGGATACAACACAACTTGATTGACATTAGAAATAGCCAATGAGACCTGGCGGTTAAGCTACCTATCGCTATGTGCACCTGATACTGTCCACATTAAGCGATCAACAAGATTCATAAATCGTAATGCATAATGATGATTAAAATTAACATTGGGCATAATTCACTTCATTCCGCTGCCCATCTCATTATATGTTGTGCGGTTCATGGGGTGATTTGGGAACATATCCCCTTACTTTGTGGTGCACTTTTTTTATATACACATATTGCCAATAGGCTCCAATACCGCTTGCCAGTATACGGATGCTGAACATATTAATGCATGCAATTACGCATTCAATAAAATCCCTCCCCCTCTGGTGGACATGGCTTATGGCAAAGTGTATGTTATTCTGCCGGGAGTATAAACATCTGTTCTGCTACATGCACAGCATTATGTCGCTGGTTTAAAATTGCATTGTGTTATGTGGGGCAGGCTCCTAATCGGCCGTATATCTTCCAGTTTATGGTCCCCATTTAGTTCGTATATATACATGCAGCATCCACATTCCTAGTTACAGGCGATATGTGAACCCACTAATTTCATACCATAGTTGATAAATAGTACCACTAATTCACCTTTATGTGGATTCCTGATAAAGAATGTACATAATAAATAGCTGAACCGTGAACCACATATGCCATTTTAGATGTAAGTGCATAAATTTCAAATGTATATATACAGAGCCGATTTAAATAAATTATATAAAATATATAATCTATATATGTAAAAATATGTAAAAATATATAATATAAAACATATAAATATATATATATGTACATAAAATCAGCGGTGGTAATTAAAATAATAACACGCTCACTTCGGCTAATTCATTGCCCTGAAGTGTAAATGTATATGTAAATAAAATCAACCTATGACATATAAAAGATATAATATGTCATAAAAGTGCACCAACAATTAATATGGCATATATAATATAAGATACATAAAACATAATACATGTAAAATATATAATTTACCACAAATATGCCACAAATTAAGACCCCTAATAAAAATAATACATAAAAATTAAAATATAAAAATATAAAAAAATTAAAATAAGCCTCCAGCATAAACAAACATCGATCTGTGTATGCGAGTGTACAAGCCTGTAAATGTGGAATGTGCGGGGTCATATGTATTATTCTCCCTTTCTGGTGACTGTAGCCTGCTGTGACCTATGGTGTTAGTGACCTGCTAATAATAGTAATTGATGGACTAAAAACTCATTGCAGAGAGAATAAAATCAAAAATAAAATATAAATATATACAATATAAAATAAATATTTGTATATGAGTATAAATGTAAAAGAACCTCCTGGCCACTTCAGTGCATAGGGCCAATTCCAAGAAGTATACTGTATTATGTTGTCATTCTGGTTGCTTCTTCATGTATCACTTATAAAACAATTAATGTCGAGTTCAACATTTAGGCCTTTGGGCACCAACACGTCTACCGAATAGATCCAGTGTGTCTCACGTTTTGACAACTCCCGAATCAGATTGATACCTCTCCAGTGGGGTTGGATCTGTTCCACCCCCCAAAATAATAACCCGGATGCGTCCATATTGTGCTTGAGCTTAAAGTGTAAAGACACATTGTGGTCTTTATACCCTATTTTAATATTATGTATGTGCTCTGCGATACGCACCCTCAATTTTCTTTTCGTTCGACCAATATACATAAGTCCACATGGACATTTAAGTGCATACACCACATGTGTGGTGTTGCACGTGATGAACTGGTCCACCGAGAATGTTTGGTTGTTAGATGGAGAGGTGAATGTTTCTAAGGCTCTACTTGGGGTGGTTATCTCTCTACATGCCTTACATCTTCTACAGGCGAAGAAACCGTTTTGATCCCAGAACGTTGATGGTCGCTTTGGCGGGTCTATAATTTTCCGTACAATTTTGTCACCGAAGTTAGTCGCTTTTCTGTAGATAAATTGTGGTTCCGGTGGGAGTTCTGTTTTTAATCTCTTATCTAACAGTAACACATGCCAGTGTTGTTTGAATATTTTCTCGATATCCTTATATTGGGCATGAAACCCAGAGATGAACCCCCATTCTTTATTGGAGGCGTTCTTATTTTTTTCCATTAATTGTTGTGATGGAGTATCATCCTTTTCTTCTTTTTCAGCTAGACAAGTAGATCTTGGTATCATTCCCACTTCTTCTACGACTCTCTCTAATGTAGTCGGGTTGTATCCTTTAGTTACAAATCTTTCGGCTAAGATGTTGGCCTGGATAACAAAGTTCTCATCTTCGGAACAGTTTCGTCGCACCCGCATGATTTGCCCCTTTGGTATGTTCTTTAGCCATTGTGGGTGGTGTCCACTTGTGATAGGGAGGTAACTATTCCTGTCCGTTTTTTTGAAGAACACCTTTGTTTCCAGCTTCTCTTCTTTTTTGTATACAGTGACATCCAGATAGTTTATTTCTTCCTTACTTCTTTCAGATGTTAAAATTATGTTTCGATCGTTTTTATTTAAAAACTCTAAAAACATATTTAAATCAACCTCGTCACCAGCCCAAATAAAAAACAGATCGTCTATAAAACGCTTATAAAAAACTAGCTCTGCAGGCTGTTTGTTAAAAATTGTCTTATCTTCCCACTCCGCCATAAAAAGATTGGCAATACTTGGCGCAAACTTGGCGCCCATGGCCACGCCCCGTTGCTGGGAATAAAAAGTGCTGTTAAACCAAAAATAATTGTGGCTTAGACAAAAATCAAGGCTATTTTTTAAAAACACTTTTTGACTGTGGGGGATGTCCTCCCTTTTACTTAGGGCCCAATTCAAAGCTAGTAGAGCGTCGTCATGCTGGATTATTGAGTATAATGATGACACATCCGCTGTTACTAGCCAAATCTCTGGTTTATTAGTAAGATCAACGTTTTGCAGCAGATTTAAAAAATTCTTTGTGTCTCTCAGATATGATTTCGTACTTTGCACACTTATTTGGAGAAATTTGTCCAAATATTGCCCTAATCTGGAGGATACAGATTCAATGCTGTTTACGATCGGTCTTGCCGGCGGGTTTATAGGGTCTTTGTGTATTTTCGGTAACGTGTACAGTGTAGGTACCCTGCTGCTCATTGGTGTTAGATATTTTCTTTCTTTGCTTGATAATACTCCTGCCGCACTTCCCATATCTATCAGTGTTTCCAGCTGGTTCCTATATGGAATTGTTGGATCTTTATCCAATTTCTTGTACGTGGTGGTATCTGATAACATGCTTATTATCTGATTCTCATAATACTCTTTCGTTAGGAGCACCACTCCTCCACCTTTGTCCGCTGGTCGTATGATGATGTCTTTGCGTTTTTCAAGCATTTCAATGCCTTCATTTATATGCCTCACATTTATTTCTTTTTTGGGCTGAATGTTTTCTAGATCCTGTAGTACCAACCCCTTAAAAACTTCAATCTGGTGATTGGGGTTGTTTGGGGGATTGAACAGTGATTTGTTCCTGAGGCCACTACTAATAACACCATTTGCATAGGTCACAGCAGGTCTAACCCCGGGAGTGGTCCCCAAGAAATACTTCTTTATGTTTAATTTTCTCACATATTTGTGGATATCAATGTATATATCAAACTTATTTATTGGCTTTTTGACACCGCATTTTAATCCTAAATTTAATATGTTCAGCTCTTTATGTGATAATGTGACTGGTGTTAGATTTTAAATTTAGGATTAAAATGCGGTGTCAAAAAGCCAATAAATAAGTTTGATATATACATTGATATCCACAAATATGTGAGAAAATTAAACATAAAGAAGTATTTCTTGGGGACCACTCCCGGGGTTAGACCTGCTGTGACCTATGCAAATGGTGTTATTAGTAGTGGCCTCAGGAACAAATCACTGTTCAATCCCCCAAACAACCCCAATCACCAGATTGAAGTTTTTAAGGGGTTGGTACTACAGGATCTAGAAAACATTCAGCCCAAAAAAGAAATAAATGTGAGGCATATAAATGAAGGCATTGAAATGCTTGAAAAACGCAAAGACATCATCATACGACCAGCGGACAAAGGTGGAGGAGTGGTGCTCCTAACGAAAGAGTATTATGAGAATCAGATAATAAGCATGTTATCAGATACCACCACGTACAAGAAATTGGATAAAGATCCAACAATTCCATATAGGAACCAGCTGGAAACACTGATAGATATGGGAAGTGCGGCAGGAGTACTATCAAGCAAAGAAAGAAAATATCTAACACCAATGAGCAGCAGGGTACCTACACTGTACACGTTACCGAAAATACACAAAGACCCTATAAACCCGCCGGCAAGACCGATCGTAAACAGCATTGAATCTGTATCCTCCAGATTAGGGCAATATTTGGACAAATTTCTCCAAATAAGTGTGCAAAGCACGAAATCATATCTGAGAGACACAAAGAATTTTTTAAATCTGCTGCAAAACGTTGATCTTACTAATAAGCCAGAGATTTGGCTAGTAACAGCGGATGTGTCATCATTATACTCAATAATCCAGCATGACGACGCTCTACTAGCTTTGAATTGGGCCCTAAGTAAAAGGGAAGACATCCCCCACAGTCAAAAAGTGTTTTTAAAAAATAGCCTTGATTTTTGTCTAAGCCACAATTATTTTTGGTTTAACAGCACTTTTTATTCCCAGCAACGGGGCGTGGCCATGGGCGCCAAGTTTGCGCCAAGTATTGCCAATCTTTTTATGGCGGAGTGGGAAGATAAGACAATTTTTAACAAACAGCCTGCAGAGCTAGTTTTTTATAAGCGTTTTATAGACGATCTGTTTTTTATTTGGGCTGGTGACGAGGTTGATTTAAATATGTTTTTAGAGTTTTTAAATAAAAACGATCGAAACATAATTTTAACATCTGAAAGAAGTAAGGAAGAAATAAACTATCTGGATGTCACTGTATACAAAAAAGAAGAGAAGCTGGAAACAAAGGTGTTCTTCAAAAAAACGGACAGGAATAGTTACCTCCCTATCACAAGTGGACACCACCCACAATGGCTAAAGAACATACCAAAGGGGCAAATCATGCGGGTGCGACGAAACTGTTCCGAAGATGAGAACTTTGTTATCCAGGCCAACATCTTAGCCGAAAGATTTGTAACTAAAGGATACAACCCGACTACATTAGAGAGAGTCGTAGAAGAAGTGGGAATGATACCAAGATCTACTTGTCTAGCTGAAAAAGAAGAAAAGGATGATACTCCATCACAACAATTAATGGAAAAAAATAAGAACGCCTCCAATAAAGAATGGGGGTTCATCTCTGGGTTTCATGCCCAATATAAGGATATCGAGAAAATATTCAAACAACACTGGCATGTGTTACTGTTAGATAAGAGATTAAAAACAGAACTCCCACCGGAACCACAATTTATCTACAGAAAAGCGACTAACTTCGGTGACAAAATTGTACGGAAAATTATAGACCCGCCAAAGCGACCATCAACGTTCTGGGATCAAAACGGTTTCTTCGCCTGTAGAAGATGTAAGGCATGTAGAGAGATAACCACCCCAAGTAGAGCCTTAGAAACATTCACCTCTCCATCTAACAACCAAACATTCTCGGTGGACCAGTTCATCACGTGCAACACCACACATGTGGTGTATGCACTTAAATGTCCATGTGGACTTATGTATATTGGTCGAACGAAAAGAAAATTGAGGGTGCGTATCGCAGAGCACATACATAATATTAAAATAGGGTATAAAGACCACAATGTGTCTTTACACTTTAAGCTCAAGCACAATATGGACGCATCCGGGTTATTATTTTGGGGGGTGGAACAGATCCAACCCCACTGGAGAGGTATCAATCTGATTCGGGAGTTGTCAAAACGTGAGACACACTGGATCTATTCGGTAGACGTGTTGGTGCCCAAAGGCCTAAATGTTGAACTCGACATTAATTGTTTTATAAGTGATACATGAAGAAGCAACCAGAATGACAACATAATACAGTATACTTCTTGGAATTGGCCCTATGCACTGAAGTGGCCAGGAGGTTCTTTTACATTTATACTCATATACAAATATTTATTTTATATTGTATATATTTATATTTTATTTTTGATTTTATTCTCTCTGCAATGAGTTTTTAGTCCATCAATTACTATTATTAGCAGGTCACTAACACCATAGGTCACAGCAGGCTACAGTCACCAGAAAGGGAGAATAATACATATGACCCCGCACATTCCACATTTACAGGCTTGTACACTCGCATACACAGATCGATGTTTGTTTATGCTGGAGGCTTATTTTAATTTTTTTTTTTTATTTTTTTATATTTTAATTTTTATGTATTATTTTTATTAGGGGTCTTAATTTGTGGCATATTTGTGGTAAATTATATATTTTACATGTATTATGTTTTATGTATCTTATATTATATATGCCATATTAATTGTTGGTGCACTTTTATGACATATTATATCTTTTATATGTCATAGGTTGATTTTATTTACATATACATTTACACTTCAGGGCAATGAATTAGCCGAAGTGAGCGTGTTATTATTTTAATTACCACCGCTGATTTTATGTACATATATATATATTTATATGTTTTATATTATATATTTTTACATATTTTTACATATATAGATTATATATTTTATATAATTTATTTAAATCGGCTCTGTATATATACATTTGAAATTTATGCACTTACATCTAAAATGGCATATGTGGTTCACGGTTCAGCTATTTATTATGTACATTCTTTATCAGGAATCCACATAAAGGTGAATTAGTGGTACTATTTATCAACTATGGTATGAAATTAGTGGGTTCACATATCGCCTGTAACTAGGAATGTGGATGCTGCATGTATATATACGAACTAAATGGGGACCATAAACTGGAAGATATACGGCCGATTAGGAGCCTGCCCCACATAACACAATGCAATTTTAAACCAGCGACATAATGCTGTGCATGTAGCAGAACAGATGTTTATACTCCCGGCAGAATAACATACACTTTGCCATAAGCCATGTCCACCAGAGGGGGAGGGATTTTATTGAATGCGTAATTGCATGCATTAATATGTTCAGCATCCGTATACTGGCAAGCGGTATTGGAGCCTATTGGCAATATGTGTATATAAAAAAAGTGCACCACAAAGTAAGGGGATATGTTCCCAAATCACCCCATGAACCGCACAACATATAATGAGATGGGCAGCGGAATGAAGTGAATTATGCCCAATGTTAATTTTAATCATCATTATGCATTACGATTTATGAATCTTGTTGATCGCTTAATGTGGACAGTATCAGGTGCACATAGCGATAGGTAGCTTAACCGCCAGGTCTCATTGGCTATTTCTAATGTCAATCAAGTTGTGTTGTATCCCGATTGGCGGTCGCCTCGGGGGTAAACACACTTAAGCCACACTTCCGCCGGCGAGGTCACACCCTCAGACGACGTCCGGAAGTGACGAAACGCGTCAGGGTCGTGACCTCGCAGGAAGTGACGTTTGCGCTCCAGAGTGCGCTCCAGCCGGCCCAGACTAACCAGGAAGTGTAAGGAAGAGCTCTACACGGCGGTCTTTGGCACCAGTTTCCGGTGGACGGAAACTGTACAGGCAGAGTGCATTCATACTTACTTTTTAAAGCTATTTGTCATGTTTTATCTGGTACGCATATTTTAACTGGGGGGAATACTGGATGTTTAAATAAATCTTTTGCCAAACTGTACTACGCTATCCGTACTATTTGTTTCCTTCACGCTGGGTATTTGAGAGGATCAGCCTTGGTGCCTGCAGGCGGAGGAGAAGTGGACGTACTTAAGAGATGGCTGGTAGCAGGGATACTTTTATTGATTGAAAGGCCCATTTTTATCTTTGTTCTGGTGAGTGCATCCCCAAAGGGGAGTTTTTGACCAGCACGTGGTGATAAGAATAATTATCGGGTGGAAGCTTTGATCACTTTGTCACAAAAAGAACTGTGGAACTGCACCAATTCAGACTGTATTCAGGGTTTATGTGCTTTTATGAACTTTTTAACTAAAGCTGAACTTTTTTACTAAAGCTGCTTAGCGCTGCTGCAATATTTAAAGAGACAGCACCCTTTTAAAAGGGAGGCTCAGGACTCAGTTTTTAATATTGCCTTATCACAGTTTCCATTTTACTTTATAGCAGCTGCTTGTATAAGATCATCAATCATTGTCTGTTCTTATATTTTATATATATTTATGTTTATATGTATACATTTATATATTGATTATCCTAACTTATAAGAATAATATCCAGGAGCGCAGAGTGGTAGACCCAAAAGGGGCGGCGTTTTTTTTTTTTTTGGTTCTATCCTTACACAGCATACTGAATATACAGCCAACCCAAGTAATGCAGCTGTCCTCCTGTTGGAATGAGTAGTTTTATTTTTTCTTGCCACTGGAGGTGATGAAGACTGTAGTAGAAAAATATCAATTAATCCTAGCACTGTAAACTATACTTATTTCCCATGGAGTCAGTGGAAGATGGAAAAATGTGCATTTAGTTACAGGTTCTATTTGTCATATTTTAAGTTTTTGACCAAGTTTCCAGTATTTTGCTTGACACTTTATTTTTCTATAAACCAATATACCTTGGATCCAGTGGCAGCCCGTGCATTGTGGGCACATGGGCACCGCCCCCCTAATCCCTGATGCCACCTCCCGATTCGATTCCATGCGCCCGGCCCCTTTCAGGACGCTGGACGCATGGACTCCTATGGCAGCGTGGGAGGGGTGTTTTTTTTTTTTTTTTAAGCACCTGAGGCTCTAATAGGCTTCAAAAAAAGGGTGGGCTCAGGGTGCAGAGAGTTCGCCCTGATCTCACCCTATTGTGTGACCATAACAAATCCATTTTTGCTATGTTAACATTACAGTGCCTCCCCGCCAATCAGGAGGCAGGTCAGTGCCACGCTATTGGCCACGCTTTGGCGGAAGAGACACAATCACAGGGGAGGAAGCTGGAGGATTGGACTCCTCCGCTACCGCCGCTGACACAGGAGGAGAGGACAAGGACCCAACAGCCCGGAATGGAGGAGGAGACACGCGGGATACAGGAGCCGTCGCCTGCCCATCCCCCAGCAAGCTGCCGTCACCTGGATGGGGTAAGTGCCGGTCTGATGGCAGGCAAGCGGAGGGGTCACAGTGGCTGCATATGATCGGCAGAAGCTGCATATGATGGGCACAGGCTGCATATGATGGGCACATGCTGCATATGATGGGCACAGAAGCTGCATAAGATGGGCACAGGCTGCATATGACAGGCACAGGCTGCATATGACAGGCCCATCCTGCATATAATGGGCACAGAAGCTGCATATGATAGGTACAGGCTGCATATGACGGGCACATGCTGCATATGACGGGCACATGCTGCATATGACGGGCACATAAGCTGCATAAGATGGGCACGGAAGCTTCATAAGATGAGCACAGGCTGCATATGATGGGCAGAAGCTGCATAAGATGGGCACAAGCTGCATATGATGGGCACATGCTGCATATGATAGGCACAGGAGCTGCATAAGATGGGCACGGAAGCTGCATAAGATTGGCACAGAGGCTGCATATGATGGGCACAGGCTGCATAAGATTGGCACAGAGGCTGCATATGATGGGCACAGGCTGCATATGATGGTCAGAATCTGCATATGATGGGCACAGGCAGCATATGACAGGCGCATGCTGCATATGACGGGTACATGCTGCATATAATGGGCACAGAAGCTGCATAAGATGGGCACAGAAGCTGCATATGATGGGCACAGAGGCTGCAACTGATGGCACAGTGGCTGAAATTTATGGGGCATAGTGATTGCATATGATGGGCACAGTGAGGCTACAGTTTATGTTTTTTTTTCCAGAATTTTTCAGTTTGCTTGCGCCCCCCCCCCCCCAAAAAAAAAAAAAATTGAGCTCCAGCCGCCACTGCTTTGATCTATACAATTCATTCAGGCAGCACTTGATGTTCATATGCATTTATTTGGGTAACCATAGGAGTCACAGATGCAGAGATGTCTCCATGCATCTCCATGGCTGTACCCATTACTTAGATATCTCTGTCAGAGCAGACTGGAAAGCTTGAAAGCCCAGCATCCCTCACTTTAGTGGACAACTCACACGCCTATTATGGCCATTGAAAATACACCGTTTTGCAACATTATATTAAAAAATATTACTATTTATTAAATAAAAACTTTAATGTGATTGTTCATTCATGAGAAATGTGTATGTGTGTATACAGTATCTCACAAAAGTGAGTATACCCCTCACATTTTTGTAAATATTTTTTCATATCTTTTCATGTGACAACACTGAAGAACTGACACTTTGCTACAATGTAGTGAGTGTAAAGTAGTGAGTGTACAGCTTGTATAACAGTGTAATAACTCAACACACAGCCATTAATGTCTAAACCACTGGCAACAAAAGTGAGTACACCCCTAACTGAAAATGTCCAAATTGGGCCCAATTAGCCATTTTCCCTCCCCCAATGTCATGTGACTCGTTAGTGTTACAAGGTCTCAGGTGTGAATGGGGAGCAGGTCTGTTTAAATTTTGTGTTATCACTCTCACTCTCTCATACTGGTCACTGGAAGTTCAACATGGCACCTCATAGAAAAGAACTCTCTGAGGATCTAAAAAAAAATAATTTTGGCTCTACATAAAGATGGCTTAGGCTATAAGAAGATTGCCAAGACCCTGAAACTGAGCTGCAGCACGGTGGCCAAGACCATACAGCGGTTTGACAGGACAGGTTTCACTCAGAACAGGCCTCGCCATGGTCGACCAAAGAAGTTGCGTGCATGTGCTCAGCGTCATATCCAGAGGTAGTCTTTGGGAAATAGATGTATGAGTGCTGCCAGCATTGCTGCAGAGGTTGAAGGGGTGGGGGGGGGGGGGTCAGCCTGTCAGTGCTCAGACCATACACTGCATCAAATTGGTCTGCATGGCTGACATCCCAGAAGGGAGCCTCTTCTAAAGATGATGCACAAGAAAGCCTGCAAACAGTTTTCTGAAGACAAGCAGACTAAGGACATGGATTACTGGAACCATGTCCTGTGGTATGATGAGACCAAGATAAACTTATTTGTCTCATATGGTGTCAAGCGTGTGTGGCGGCAACCAGGTGAGGAGTACAAAGACAAATGTGTCTTGCCTATAGTCAAGTATGGTGGTGGGAGTGTTATGTTCTTGGGCTGCATGGGTTCTGCCGACACTGGGGAGCTACAGTTCATTGAGGGAACCATGAATACCAACATGTACTGTGACATACTGAAGCAGAGCATGATCCCCTCCCTTCGGAGACTGGGCCGCAGGGCAGTATTCCAACATGATTACTACCCCAAATACACCTCAAAGACAACCACTGCCTTGCTAAAGAAGCTGAGGGTAAACCCTATTGAGCATCTGTGGGGCATCCTCAAATGGAAAGTGGAGGAGCGCAAGGTCTCTAACATCCATCAGCTCCTTGATGTCATCATGGAGGAGTGGAAGAGGACTCCGTTGGCAACCTGTGAAGCTCTGGCGAACTCCATGCCCAAGAGGGTTAAGGCAGTTCTGGAAAATAATGGCGGCCACACAAAATATTGACATTTTGGGCCCAATTTGGACATTTTCAGTTAGGGGTGTAATCACTTTTGTTGCCAGCGGTTTAGACATTAATGGCTGTATGTTGAGTTATTTTGAGGGTACAGCAAATTTATACTGTTATACAAGCTGCAATAATAATTACAAAAATGTGAGGGGTGTACTCACTTTTGTGAGATACTGTGTGTATATATATATATATATATATATATATATATATTGTGACAGTAGGAGATGCTGTCTAGGTGGAATTGACGGTTTGGGGGACACAGGGTATGCACATTTGCTTGGTGCAAGGCTACAGAGCATAAATGTGGACTGGAGAGAACTGCTTTTGCAGCTTTCTCCAGGTTTTGGTATTTGGTCATGGGGCTCTGTAGTTTGGAGATTCCAGAGTGTCTTGGGTGGGACGGAATCTCCAACCCTGTGTCCAGATTTTGTAAATTACCAGCAGGGTGTGTGCTCAGGTGAGCACAGCACTTATAATGAGAGTATGGGAAGACTTCATGGCTCCCAGTTGGAGACTGCTCCACACCCAGAGAGACAGCAGGTCTCCAGGAGTCAGAGAGGTTGCAGGTTGCAGGTTGCAGGAGGCAGCCAGAACGTGCGACTGCAAGAGGCAGTGCAACAGCTTAAGGACTAAGGCCAGAGCGAAGCCGTGGGCGCTAAAGAGAAGCCATCTTCAGTGAGGAAATCCTGTGGTCTGTGTGACCAGGACAAAGCGCAGAGGTACTGCTAAAGAGCCAGGTGGGCTAGCATTTTCTGTGAGTGTTTATTTGCTGGAGAAGAACCCCTGTGTGGGAAAACTTTATGTTACAGACTTTCATTTGCCTTTTTAATAAAAATGGGCTATCATGCCCTTAAATATAGTTCCTGACTGGCTTGAATCACTAACAAACGCATCTACCACGAGAGCTAATGGTCCCCCATGTTACAAGTGGTTGTTGGATGCGGGCACAAGACGGTGGAATCTGGGTCCTTGCTCCACAGTGAGTTCAAGTCAGGAACTATTGGCTGTGTATCGAAGTGCAGCCAGGCAAAAGGCATTGCGTGTTTCAGGTTGTGTACCTGTGAATGAAAAGTCAATTTTTTTTTTTCTTCTATGAACTGTTTGTGTGCATGAGACAGCACAATCTGTGTGTGCACTGTGCAGGTGAGGAAAGCTTGCATCAAGTGAAAAGCAATTTGCTTTAAAGTGACAGTGCTTCATTTTTTGCTGGAGGGCACAAAAGTGCAGTGAAGTGACTGCGAATATGGAAAGCCCACCAGTGTTTGAATCTGCAGTGGATTGGTGCAAGCGGCACCTAGCAGCACTGAACCCAGATAAAGAGGAAAGCAAGCCAACCCTCAGTGCAAGGAGAGAGTGGGGGCATGTTGTCTCCAAGTGTCCTTTGTCTCAGTCTCCAATACAAGGTGACAAGGCCAGACAAAGGTCTGCAACAATGTTTAGGAAGCCTGATTTGAGTCCCAGGAGTGTCCAAAAGGCTGATCAGAAGTTCAAGAAGTATGTGGTTGCCCGTAGCAACCGTGGTGATGTCAAGTCTGCGAACTATGCAAGAAACGTATTGCCGACAGAGGATCGTGGCAAGTTGAAAGCAACAATGCTTCAAGGAGTGAAAAGTCGCTGCATTTGGGAGAGTCAGCAAAGTGCAGCTGGGAGACCACCGTTTCCATTAGCAACCAGAGAAAATGTGCCAATGAGAATGAGGAGCTACAGGGAAGAGGTGCCCCACCATCCTCATAGAGATGCCAGTGAGATTATGCATGTTGGGAGAGTGCCATCTCCCTTAGCAACAGGAGAAAGTCGCCAAGTAACATGCCAGGAATGTGGTCAACTGGGGCATGGGATCTTTTCTTGTCCTAGCTTGTGGAATACAGCTGCTGATATTGTTGCTGGGCTTAACTCTTCACCTGCAAGCCCGGAGTCCTGTGTTAAAATGCTTGCAGTCACCCCTGGCAACAAAGAAGAAATTCCTGTTGTGCCTGCTGCAGTTTCATCCTATGGCCACCAGGGAGAGTTGGCCAGTAAAAGTGCGATAAAGGAAAGACAACGTACTCAAATGAAGCCAGAGTTAACTGCTACAGATTATGGTAAGACTGTTGCAGTTTGTGGGACTGATCCCAGTGAAGTGGGAGTATATCCAGCTGGGAGATCGGCAGGAGGTGTAAAAATGGACTTGCTGCAGTGTGCTACCCGGAGTAGTGGGGAGACACAGGTTGAAGCTCAACCTGCAGCAAGGTTAAGAACTCAAAAAGACTGGACTCTGTATGTGCCTGGTGTAATCCACCAGAGTGTTGAAAGTGGTAACCTAGGGGTGACCAATACAGTTTGTGTGCCAGGTTCCCTAGTGACAGGTGCTACAGAGATGCCCAGGGAAACCTCCCAGGAGCCCACAATGGTGAGGCACGTGGTTTCCCAGGACAACTGTGGAGCCACCCTAGTGGGAAAAAGAATGCCTTTGGAGAGGAAGGATGGTGTGCTGAGCGGCACACAGGGTGCTGTGTGTTCTGACCAAAAACAGCCTGTTAAAGCTTATAACACTGCTATGTCTATGAATGCTGATGGTAAAGGTACTGCTGATGATACATGTACTTGTGATGTGTTCAAAAGTAATAAGGAAAGAGTGATGTCTCCCTTGGCAACCAGACGCAGAGCCTCAGGGTTGTCCATGGAAGTCTCAGGGACTCTCCATGCGCTTGAGCCAGAGATTTTCCAGGACAACACTGACTTTGCTCTGGTGGAACAGACTGGGTCTACACCATGCAGTGAGAGTTTGTGTGAGCAGTCTGTTTACCATATGTGTAACCCAGTTGGTAAGGGGTTAAGTCAGCTGGCCACAGCTGAAGGTACACAGCTGAGTGTGTTAGCGCCTCTGGAGCAAGGTGGTGATGGTGTATTGCAGCCTGCCTTGTTTGAAGCATTAGCAAAGGGTAAAAGCATGTTGTCAAAATGTGATTTATATAGAACTGACAAAGGTACTGTTTGTGCTGCTGAATCCCAGGTGCCTCCTAGAGCAGATGAGGTACTGCTGATCCCTCATAATAGAAGCACAATGGATTGGGACGGTTGGGCCAAACAATTACTAGCCATGTTAGACAAGGCTATGTTGAGTGACAGGGGTGTGAATACAACAACTGCTATACCAGATCAGGGCGCATGCATGGCAGATGTGGTGTTCACAGCCCAGCAGCTGAATGTCAAGTGTCAAGGTGACTTGCAGAGGCTTATTGGTGAGTTAGAGGGCATGAGTAGGAGACATGCGTCTGACAGTGGTTCAGAGGAGCGTCAGGCTGTGATGGATACCTCCAGTGAGGTGGAGGCCCCTTTAAATTTCTCGGGCCCTCAAGCTGCAGTGAATGAGCCCCTCCATGTCTCTAATAAGGGAAAGGTCCCCAAAAATGTTTTGCATATTGATGTGAAGTGTATAGAAATTACAGATATGCTAGTGGAACTGCTTGAACTGGTGAAAGCTCATTCCTTGTATACCTGGGTGCCTCCATTACAGTCAGATGTGGTAGTGCTGCATGGTACCAAAGGGTGGAGCCAGGTCATGCCAGCTGTGCTGGGTAACATTAATCACCAGTGGAACTGGTTGGTACGGTGCTTATTAATAGTCTGGCAAGTGATCTCACAGTTCCCTGTGAGGGTGCTTCCGGATAAGGTTCAGTACGGAAGGCGCTCTGGGGGGCTGCTGGAGACATCAGAGGTCTCTCCGCCTGATGCGTTGATGGACATGTCTGCTAGTGTGGTCCGAGGTGCGGCTGAGCAGGGTTTAGTAAATGGCGCGGATACTGCCTCACCCGCTAAACCTCCCAAGAAGGAAGGGCCAGATATGGACGCGGCAAAAGTAGACATTCTGTCTGTCACCTGCAGAGAGGTACAAGTTGGGGTACCCGGAGATGCTTTTAAATATAGTATGGAGAGGAACAAAAATTGTGACATGGAAAAATGTGAGCTGGCAAAGATTGGTTTTGCTATAAATGGGTCATGTGTTGCTCAATGTCAATTGCTAGGACAACTGCCCACAGAGATTTGGACAACAGGTGAAGGGAAGCCTTGTGAAGGTCCCATAGGGGGTAGCTGCTCACCTGTGTGTTGTCCCTCCTTGGGCCTGGCCCTACCAAACCCTGAACAAGAAAGAATTGACGGTATCGGTAATTGGAGAAATGGTGGTGTATTACTGAATGTTAATGTAAATAATGACCTTGATATGGCCATGAATAATTTCTTGGAAAATGAGCATGATACACAGATGTTGAGCTCTGGGGAGTTGGTAGTCAAAGGTAAAGGCAAAAGAGTTGGTAAACCCAAGAGACCTACTGTGATGGGTAAAACAGGTATTAGTGAGGGAAAAGGTGGTTCCTCATCAGGCGTAGTGTCTGGAGCAAGTTCCCTACAGAATCCGGAAACTGAGTTGGAAGGAAGTAGCAGGAAAGGCAGGATTCCACCAGAAAAGAAATGTGAGCTCAGGAACCCCAAGGATAGAGGGAGTAGGCTGAGGATACAGAACTGTAGGACCCCGTTGCGATCCAGAGTAGGGCGTGCCTGGAAACGCACCCGGAAAAAAAATTGGGCCTACGCAGCGAACAGCTGGCGCAGAAGTGCCCCAATCAAGGATTCGGGCTGGTGTGTTCCGGCCCCTTCGGGTTCGAAACAAGGGGAGGGGATATGTGACAGTAGGAGATGCTGTCTAGGTGGAATTGACGGTTTGGGGGACACAGGGTATGCACATTTGCTTGGTGCAAGGCTACAGAGCATAAATGTGGACTGGAGAGAACTGCTTTTGCAGCTTTCTCCAGGTTTTGGTATTTGGTCATGGGGCTCTGTAGTTTGGAGATTCCAGAGTGTCTTGGGTGGGACGGAATCTCCAACCCTGTGTCCAGATTTTGTAAATTACCAGCAGGGTGTGTGCTCAGGTGAGCACAGCACTTATAATGAGAGTATGGGAAGACTTCATGGCTCCCAGTTGGAGACTGCTCCACACCCAGAGAGACAGCAGGTCTCCAGGAGTCAGAGAGGTTGCAGGTTGCAGGAGGCAGCCAGAACGTGCGACTGCAAGAGGCAGTGCAACAGCTTAAGGACTAAGGCCAGAGCGAAGCCGTGGGCGCTAAAGAGAAGCCATCTTCAGTGAGGAAATCCTGTGGTCTGTGTGACCAGGACAAAGCGCAGAGGTACTGCTAAAGAGCCAGGTGGGCTAGCATTTTCTGTGAGTGTTTATTTGCTGGAGAAGAACCCCTGTGTGGGAAAACTTTATGTTACAGACTTTCATTTGCCTTTTTTAATAAAAATGGGCTATCATGCCCTTAAATATAGTTCCTGACTGGCTTGAATCACTAACAAACGCATCTACCACGAGAGCTAATGGTCCCCCATGTTACAATATATATATATATTGGATGGTGTTCTTTGGGTGATGTGATGTGTTGGGTTTGTGCCAGACATAGCGTTTTCTTTGATGGCCAAAAAGTTAAATTTTAGTCTCATCAGACCAGAGCACCTTCCTTCATACATCTTGGAAATCTCCCACATGCCTTTTCGCAAACTCAAAACGTGCCATTTTGTTTTTTGCTGAAAGTAATGGCTTTCTTCTGGCCACTCTGCCATAAAGCCCAACTCTATGGAGCATACGGCTTATTGTCGTCCTATGTACAGATACTCCAGTCTCTACTGTGGAACTCTGCAGCTCCTCCAGGGTTACCTTAGGTCTCTGAACTGCCTCTCAGGTTAATGCCTTCCTTGCCCCGTCTGTGAGTTTTGGTGTGTGGCCATCTCTTGGCAGGTTTGCTGTTGTGCCATGTTCTTTCCATTTGTGTATGATTGATTTGATGGTGCTCCTAGGGATCATCAAAGATTTTGATTTTTTTTATGACCTAACCCTGACTTGTACTTCTCAACAACATTGTCCCTTACTTGTTTTGAGAGTTCCTTGGTCTTCATGGCAGTATTTGGTTAGTGGTGCCTCCTGCTTAGGTGTTTCAGCCTCTGGGGCCTTTCAAAAAGGTGTATATATGTAATGACAGATCATGTGACACTTAGATTGCACACAGGTGGACATTTCACTAATTATGTGACTTCTGAAGATAATTGGTTGCACCAGAGCTTTTTATGGGCTTCATAACAAAGGGGTGAATACATACGCACATGCCCATTTTCATTTTTTATTTCTGAATAGTTTTATGTATATATTTTTCTAATTTTACTTCACCAACTTAGACTATTGTGTTCTGATCCATCAGATATAATTCAGATCAAAAAAAACATTGAACTGAAGGCTGTAATGTAACAAAATAGGTAAAAAGCCAAGGGGGTGAATACTTTTGCAAGGCACTGTAGCCTATGCCATCTTTATGTAGAGCAACTATTCTTTTTTTTAGATCCTCAGGTACATTCACTTTTGTGAGATACTGTGTGTGTATATATATTATATATATATATATATATATATATATATATATATATATATATATATATATATATATATATATATATATATATATAATCAGTATAAATAATATGTTATATTACAATCTTATTCCAAAATGAATTAAATTCATTATTTTCCTCAAAATTCTTCAAACAATACCATATAATGCTTGTACAAATTGTGTATTCCGATATTATGAAAAAAGGAAAAAAAAATTTTTTACCAAAATTCTGAAATGGTGAAAAGAGTCTGAAAATAAAAGACTAAGGTATAGTTCCAGTACATGAAATTGGAAAACTACAGCCAAATAAAGTGAGAGACATATGAAATGTGATCAACAATCTAAAAAAATTATAATAATCTGAAATAAAACTATTAAACAAACACTATCAAGTACTAAAAACCTACAAATAGTGCTCATAAATATATAGGCAATGACAAAACATCATATATAGAAAAGTAAAAATACACAAAAACATTTGGTGAAAAAAAAAGTCCAGAGAATGAAAATTGAAAAACTGAAGAAAAGTCCCAAATAGATATTCATGTGATGAAAAATTAGCTGGTGGTTACTATAACCCTCAACCTCCGAAGAGAAAAATGTGATGACGTCAGTATCACAGGCCCAGCCCTATGCGTTTCATCACAATAGGATGTCGTCTGGGGATTGGCTGCTTTTTTTCTGTTTATCTGAGTTTTGTATTTAAGACTTTTGGTGCTGGCAGCTTTTTATTTACTTCATTCACTTTTATTTTTTTATATTCATTTCAGCGTTAACCTTCGGGTTCCTTTTTTACCAATACCCTATAATGACAACATGAAAGAAGTTTGTTTGAAATCAATATAAAAAATTACATGTTCATAAGTATTTACAGCCTTTGCTCAATACTTTGTTAGAGCACCTTTGCTACCAATTACAGCCTCACGTCTTTTTGAGTATAATGCTACAAGCTTGGCACACCTATTCTTTGGCAGTTTTTCCCATTCTTCTTTGCAGGACATCTCAAGCTCTATCAGGTTGGATGGGGAGCGTCGATGCACAGACATTTTCAGATCTCTCCAGAGATGTTCAATCGGATTCCTGGCTGAGCTTTGGCTGGGCCAAAGGACATTTACAGTGTTGTCCCGTAGCCACACCTTTGTTATCTTGGCTGTGTGCTTAGTGTCGCTGTACTGTTGTAAGATGAACCTTTGCCCCTGTCTGAGACCTTGAGTGCTCTGGAGCAGGTTGTCTCAAGGATGTCTCTGTACATTGCTGCATTAATATTTCCCTCAATCCTGACTAGTTTCCCAGTCCCTGCCACTGAAAAACATCCCCACAGCATGATGCTGCCACCACCATGCTTCACTGTAGAGATGGTATTGCCCAGATGATGAGCGGTGCCTGGTTTCCTCCAGCCATGACGCTTGCCATTCAGGCCAAAGAGTTCAATCTTTGATTCATCGGACCAGAGAATTTTGTTTCTCATGGTCTGAGAGTCCTTCAGGTGCCTTTTGGCAAACTCCAGGTGGGCTGTCATGTGCCTTTTACTGAGGAGTGGCTCTATCTGGCCACTCTACTATACAGGCCTGATTAGTGTAGTGCTGCAAAGATGGTTGTCCTTTTGGAAGGTTCTTTTCTATCCACAGTGCTGGAGCTGGAGCTCTGTCAAAGTGACCATTGGGTTCTTGGTCCTGACAAAGGCCCTTCTCCCCTGATCACTCAGTCTTGCTGGGCGGCCCGCTATAGGAAGAGTCCTGGTGGTTCCAAACTTCTTCCATTTATGGATGATGGAGGCCACTGTGCTCATTGGGACCTTCCCCAGATCTGTGCCTCGATACAATCTGGTCTTGGACTTCATGCCATGGTTTGTGCTCTGACATGCACTGTTAACTTTGGGACCTTATATAGACAGGTGTGTGCCTTTCCAAATCATGTCCAATCAACTGAATTTACCAGCGGTGGACTCCAATCAAGTTGTAGAAACATCTCAAGGATGATTAGTGGAAACAGGCTGCTCCTGAGCTCAATCTTAAGGCCACTTTCACACTGAGGCGCTTCTAAACTGCCAGTAAAAACACTGAGCGCTTTTGAAGAGCTTTTCAGGAGCTTTTGAAGAGCTTTCCATTCATTTCAATGGGGAGGGGAGTTTTTCACAGCCCTGCCAGCACACTGCCCCAGTGTGAAGGCGTTCATTGATTTTAATGGAAATACGTTTTCATGAGCTTTTTAGGCGCTGTTTTTAGCGTGAAAGCGCCTGAAAAGCGCCTCAGTGTGAAAGTGGTCTAAGTGTCATGACAAAGGCTGTGAATTCTTATGTACTGTATGTGATTTTTTTGGTTTTTAATTTTTAATAAATTTGCAAAGATTTCAAACAAACTTGTCATTATGGGGTATTGTTTGTAGAATTTTGAGGAAAATAATAAATTTAAACAATTTCAGTTTTGGAATAAGGCTGTAACATAACAAAATGTGGAAAAAGTGAAGCACTGTGAATCATTTCCAGATGCACTGTATGTATGTAATATATATATATATATATATATACACATATTTATATATACACACACATACATGTGTGTGTGTATGTATATATATATATATATATATATATATATATATATATATATATATATATATATATTATATTCTGTATTTCTCAATGTCTAGCGAAAAAATAAAATATTCATTTTTGCAATGAAGATTGTATGTAACTAAAAGAAATATTTTATATACATTTTAAAGATGATTAAGTCACATGTCCCAAATGATTTCAAAATATAATTTACAACTTTTTCATGTCACTGGGGATTGTGCTTATTGCCTGCATTTAACTGACAAAATCAGGGGAAAATTATAATTTATTATACATAGATCAAAATAAATTTCAGTAAAAGCTGCTTTGTATAGAGCAGAATAACTGACAAATTACATAAAATGCCCTTGCATCTTCAGTCATAAATGGAAAGCATGTGCAAGAAAACACTATAGCAATTTAAAATCCATTTCTAAAAAAAATTCTCTGAAGCCCCAAAACATTTTAAATTTGACATTGCTAAATAGCGATAATGTCTTAAATGGCAAGCTATTAACTATATAATGAGGCTTTCGGTGAGTGTTTCTTACTTTTTGACATAAATTACACTGTTTTATTTGAATTTTCTTCCTCTAAGAGGAATACAAGATGCATTATGTATGGTAAAATGCCATCATATAGCATGACTCGCAAACACCTGAGCATGTCTTCTACTAAATGTGCTTAATCTCTTAGGATTTAATCTCATTTTTGATCAACATTCCACGTGCTGTAGCTAGTGAGTGGCATGTTAATGTGACCTCATTAAACTATTACTTTGCTTGTGGAGGAAATTGGCTACTGAATATAAACATTAATAATGCATATTTTTTTTTTTTTCCTCATCTCCACTTTACCATTGCTTTGCCAACCATCTGGGGAAATTAAAAAGGGTTACTGATGTCAATCAGCCAGTCCAATGGCAAAAGGAATTCACAATTAATAATGCTACATTAGAACAACCCTGAAAAAAACCCTATTAATAAAGCGTCATTATTCCTCCTGCTTGAGTTGACAAATAAGAACACTTTTCCCCAGGGATACTTTTTTCTGTATGAAAGATTCATAATAATTGCTTTTTCATAAATTGCCCACAGAAAAATTGTGATTGCATTTCTTTCAATTTAGGATTCTAAACAAATATGAATTTGCAGAATGTTTTCATTCCATCCTGCCCTGTCCTCCTCCTCTCCTTTGTCCCTGTTTTTGCTTGCTAAGCTAGCTAATATTGCACTTACTTCTCAACTTGTTAGTCCTTAGATCATGCCGGCAATAACTTATCTTACTAGTTATGGTTCTCTCACCGTCATCAATGTCAGCATTCTTCACTTCTCTTGCGGTTCAAAGTTTTTTCTATTATAAAATCACCAATATCAGCTGTTGTCAGTTAAGAAACTGCTGTGGTGTTGAGACAACCGACACAATAGACTAAGCATATAGATAAAAATAATGAGCAATATAGCAATAAAACAGGCAGAGCATGTAACACTTGGATATGAATGAATGTCCACATGAATTCTTAAGTATAGTACACAGTGATAAACACTAGTGAGATCCTTTTTATTGTCGGTATAGCCATTCAATTTTAATAATTGTATGGGTGACAATGACTAGGAAGGGATGATCAGCATAAGATGAAAAACTTTTCCCAAAGTTACTGCTTGCTTACATTTTAAAGCCTAACCCTGGCTTATTTTTCCAGTTTCTGCTGACTGGAAAACAGTAAAAGAAAATTCTGTGATATTTTTGCTTCTGTCTTTTATGCCATTGGGATGTTTTTCTCCTGCTTCCTTCCCAAGTGACACATACAAGTGGGTGTGTGGGTATCAGGGTGAAATGCCCAACAGACCATTGAGAGAAGTTCTAATCTTCCCCTACTCTGCTTTTTTTTCCTTTACTTTCAAATTTTTTTATTCTTTTAACAAGAAAAAACAAAGACAGTAAACAACGGAAACATTGTAAACATAGTACATTAGGCCAGAGCAAAGTCAACAAAGAAGGTTGTGTTGATCAGATCACAGTCATATAGTTACATATAGTCAAATTATGATACTACAAGCCTGTTAAGAATTATAGGCAACAAAATGAAATATCAGTTAAATCAAGGGGGGGTCGGAGTTCTGGAAGTGATACCCCAGCACCCCTAACGGGAACTAACTGTGCCGGGATAAGCACCCCCAAGGACCCCAAAAGACCCAGCCTCGAGGGCTAGCGCAGAACACATCCAGAATTTTAGAGACATGGGAATTTTCATAAAAAGCTTTGGTATGTGTTCTCTTTGTCCTAGTATCCATAAGTCAAAGTGACTTCAAGTTTGATCTGAACTGAAGCAGTGGCCTTGTAACAGGCTTAGAAATAAAGAAAATGAAGACTGAACAACTAAACGAGTCCTGCCTCCAAAGACAGAGAGGGGAGGAGGAATGGAGAGGAGGGGATAGAGAGGGAGGGGGTAGAGCCAATCGACGGGGTATGGATCTATCTACTGTAGACAAAAAGTTGTTGTTAGGCCGGGCAGCCAGGGCGAAGTGCAACGCCCACATATTGAGCCCAAGGTTCCCAAATGTTTAAGAACTTTTCCGTACGGTCGAGCAAGGTGCTTGTCAATTTTTCTTGGGACATGATCCATGAAATCTTGTTTTTGGCAGCCTTAAAGGAAATACTAGGCTGTTTCCATGCCTTTGCTAGAGTTAATTTGGCGCCCAACAGTATGAAGTGAATTAATGCCCGATTAGATTTGTGAATCTTAGGAATGGAGGCGTTAAGAAGAGCCACCGCCGGGGTTTTTGGGATCTGGAGACCTGTTACTTTATAAATTAAATTAAAGATCCTCTTCCACTGCTTTTTTTTTTCTATGTCTGTTTACCTGTTGGCAACAGTTTTTCATAAAATGTTGTCCTAACAGGTAAGGGTACGTGAGGGTAAATCTTCCCAATAGAGTTACAGTAAAAAAAAATCTGACAGATCCTCCAAGCTTTTCCCAGTTTACAAAAAAAATAAAAAATAATAGTACTAATAAGTTTTGCCTAAAGTTTAATATAATTTCCTGGAACCCTGATGTTTAAGTGGAAATCCTAAACCAGTTACGTGTTATGATACTGTCTTGTAGCACCGCAGAGCAATATGTTTTCTTTATGGCATTCTTAGTAAATTAAAATATAATATTGTTTGTTACTGTATGTATGGCTCTGAAAAAAAAAAAAAAAGAATGATTAAATGCTCATACTATATGTAACTACGTATCTGTTCAAAACTTTGTAAAAGTAGATCCACAAACCTTCCACAATCGGTAGAAGTCCTTCCGTGACACGTGGAGACCGTGGCAACACTTTCAATGATGTCTATCTGCTGGAGGTCTCGCAACATGGCTGATTTTTCTATGACTGTGGCAAGGCTCTGGGTGAGAGAATTTGTCTTTCTGGTTCTTTTGGCTCTCCAAGTCCTTGTCTTTTGTCTTTTGTCTCCCCCCCTCTTTTTCGTTGTACATATTTTATTGTCTCTGTTCCCAATAGTTTTTTTCCCATCCCATCCCATCCCATCCCTTTGCCCTTTCTTTTGCTCTCTCCCTTTTATGTGTACACATTCAGCTCTGGAACCCCTCCCTTGTAGTTTCCTTGCTGTTCATATGTATCTGACCATATATGATAGATTGTGCCCTATTATCAAGTTATATTGGCCATCAAGGGATTCCTCATTCTTTATCCTACAGGGTTGTATTACTACTTTAGGGCTTTTTACATAGGCTTGGAAAGTTGGAAATACTTACTATTACGCCCAATATTTTGCACGCCTTGGAACTTGTCACATTGTGCAAGCTTTGAATTTGTTGAGCTGCCTTTGAAGTTAATGCGAATATTTAATCTTTGTTTCTCGTTTACGTACGTCATTGTATCTAGCTTTACCCATACCTTAATTTGTATAATGCAACTGTTAATTAAATAAAGGAATTACAAAAAAAAGTAGATCCACTAAATTAGGCCAATGGTGATCGGTTTACCAGGTAGAAACTGGAAATTTTTGAGTTTTACATCATAATACAGGAATGGTTGGAGATCCGAAAAAAAAAGTAATTAGGTGATCATACAATTTACATTTACTGACAATGCTTCTGGCGTATAGCGTTCCTCTTTAATTTAAGGGACCACAATCTCAAAATAAGCTGCAACAAACTGAATATAATGCTGAAAAACAGGAATTTTTTCTCACAATGATGAATAACTACGCGGGCCAATTTTTTATTCTGAAAAACCTTACACCTGGTAATGAACTCCTTCATTACATATGTAAGAAGGGTGTAACTATTCTTTTAGTTTCAGTTTATCTCTCCTAAAGGTTAACTTTACCCATAACAACTTGATAAAAAATAATGTTCTTTATCAAGGAAAATACAGTATATTCCTCATTATTAATTATGCTACCAAAAAGAGTGTGTGTTGTAAATTTCCTCCAGCATGTTCCTGTTTCTTCTTGCTAGAGGCTGCTATTTTGCTGGAGCCCGGAGCACCTGTTGCATTAAGCAGAATGCAGCATTAGGACATTGGCTCCTCTTGCACCACAGGAGAAGTAAGACTATTTTGGGGGATGGTAAAGTAGCACACTCTGGAAGGAAAATCTCAAAGATCAAGTCTTCAAGAGATGCACAAGGACAACATCTGTTTGGATATACCAGCATTTATATAAAACTACTACTACATATCAGGTACATGTATATTGGACCATTATGTATTCCAAAGCTACCTTCTGCTCATCTTCCATCTGTTGACAATGAGATGTCAAATATTGCAGTGTAAATGGATTAATGGGTAACAAAGTAATTAATACTATACACACTGTATATATATATATATATATATATATATATATATATATATATATATATATATATATATATATATATATATTGCAATTAATATATGAGGTAAACAAAGTTTAAAATGGCAGTAACAATGGTAACATTTTTTAATGACTTGTCACTTCAATAATGGATCAGATAAGGACTGCTGTGATCAGAATGGCATTGCTACAGACTTACCACATGCTCATTGGACTGCATAGGTAAGTTTGGAGTCTATAGAAAGAGAAGTGGCCATATGCTGACAGCATTGCCTAGAACAATCGCTTCAGACAGACTTCTTTATTGTGAACACTACTTAATAGTGTGTACTGTGACATTAATGGGATTGTGCTTTCAACCATTTACTAAAAAGTAATTATGTTCTTTAAATTACCTGGAAGATTTTTTTTTCTCAACTATTATTTTTTTTTTTACTATTTAGATCATAACTCATAAAAGCTGGGCTCTATTTTGACAGGTACTGACAAAGGAATGCCAAAGAATTGTGACACAATTGTCACCTTCAATGTGCTCAAGTTGAAAAACTCAGTTTGAGTGCTAGGTATTAATTAGAGCCGCTATATTAGGAAAAGAAAATATAGTGGAGTCGAACATTAAACAAAGAAGAATTCTCATCTCAAAGGTTTCCATTATGTGCAGCTTATTTCATAAAGCCATTTTGCATTCTAATGAAGTACAAACAATTACTAGCAGAGTAACTAATTTCATGCTATTACAGAAATCATATAAAACAATTCTTGCTGTTTTATGAATTTTTAATGGAAATTTTCTTCGTGTTAATTGAGAAATTCATTGGCTTCATATAATGAAATTTGTATTTTATCTTTGTTCACAGGAAGTTCTACAACACAAAAATGAGAGAAAGCCAACTGAGTATTTACAGAAAAAATATGCAGGGTGCTTATAAACAATTATAATAATTGATGGACTGACAATAAATAATCCTTTAAACATATTAAGGAATAATATATGGTGAGTGTATTGTAAATTCCTGTACTGTTTTATAAAATGTAACGGAAATTAAAACGCTGCTGTAATATTTATTGCTCCGTTTATTGAAGCAAGTGACTTGTTAATAATTGGGGATAACTGAAGCTTTATCCCCCTTGCAAACAATATTAAAGTGAACTTTGTTGGATATAAAACACCAATTACTGCAGTTATGTCTTCATTAAAAAAAACATTAAATGTATTTTTAAATGCAATAACTGTAAGTACCTGAATATGTCTTGATATACGCTCTGCGCAGCAACACTGAAATTGGGAGAGGAAGGAGCAAGACTATGATCCAATCAGGCTCTTCAGCATATACAGTGGTGTGAAAAAGTGTTTGCCCCTTCCTCATTTCCTGTTCCTTTGCATGTTTGTCACACTTAAGTGTTTCGGAACATCAAACCAATTTAAACAATAGTCAAGGACAACACAAGTAAACACAAAATGCAATTTGTAAATGAAGGTGTTTATTATTAAAGGTGAAAAAAAATCCAAACCATCATGGCCCTGTGTGAAAAAGTGATTGCCCCCTAAACCTAATAACTGGTTGGGCCACCCTTAGCAGCAACAACTGCAACCAAGCGTTTGCGATAACGTGCAATGAGGCTTTTACAGCGTCCTGGAGGAATTTTGGCCCACTCATCTTTGCAGAATTGTCCTAATTCAGTTACATTAGAGGGTTTTCGAGCATGAACGGCCTTTTTAAGGTCATACCACAACATCTCAATAGGATTCAGGTCAGGACTTTCGCTAGGCCACTCCAAAGTCTTCATTTTGTTTTTCTTCAGCCATTCGGTGGTGGACTTGCTGGTGTGTTTAGGATCATTGTCCTGCTGCAGAACCCAAGTTCGTTTCAGCTTGAGTACACGAACAGATGGTCGGACATTCTCCTTCAGGATCTCTTGGTAGACAGCAGAATTCATAGTTCCTTTTATCACGGCAAGTCTTCCAGGTCCTGAAGCAGCAAAACAGCCCCAGACCATCACACTACCACCACCATATTTTACTGTTGGTATAATGTTCTTTTTCTGAAATGCAGTGTTCCTTCTACGCCAGATATACTTGGACACACACCTTCCAAAGAGTTCCACTTTTGTCTCATCGGTCCACAGAATGTTGTCCCAAAAGTCTTGGGGATCATCAAGATGTGTTGTGGAGAAATTGAGACGAGCTTTGATGTTGTTTTTGCTAAGCAGTGGTTTTCTCCTTGGAACTCTGCCATGCAGGCCATTTTTGCCCAGTCTTTTCCTGATGGTGGAGGCATGAACGCTGACCTTAACTGAGGCAAGTGAGGCCTGCAGTTCCTTGGATGTTGTTGTGGGGTCTTTTGTGACCTCTTGGATGAGTCGTCTCTGCGCTCTTGGGGTAATTTTGGGCGGCCGGCCACTCCTGGGAAGGTTCACCACTGTTCCATGTCTTCGCCATTTGTGGATAATGGCTCTCACTGTGGTTCGCTGGATTCCCAAAGCTTTGGAAATGGCTTTATAACCCTTTCCAGACTGATAGATCTCAATTACTTTCTTTCTCAATTGTTCCTGAATTTCTTTTGGGTCTCGGCATGATGTGTAGCTTTTAAGGATCTTCTGGTGGACCTTACTGTGTCAAGCAGCTCCTATTTAAGTGATGCCTTGATTGTGAACAGGTGTGGCAATAATCAGGCCTGGGTGTGGCTAGAGAAATTGAACTCAGGATTTGGACAACCACAGTTATAGTATGTTTTAACAAGGGGGGCAATCACTTTTTCACACAGGGCCATGATGGTTTGGATTTTTTTTCACCTTTAATAATAAACACCTTCATTTACAAATTGCATTTTGTGTTTACTTGTGTTGTCCTTGACTATTGTTTAAATTGGTTTGATGTTCCGAAACACTTAAGTGTGACAAACATGCAAAGGAACAGGAAATGAGGAAGGGGGCAAACACTTTTTCACACCACTGTACATGGGCTGACAGTGAAGATGCTGACAGGAGGTGACAGCAGAGTGATGACTGTATCAGTGTGCTGTTACTTCATTGTCCAGTCAGCAAGCTGAGGAGTTTTTTGACCAGTGTTCTTATCAAATTTCACTAGTTCTGCATTGGGGACCCAGAAAGAATCTGTGCTGTTCTGCATGTGTTTAACCACTTGAAGAAAAAGAACCAAACATTTTGCCAAAAAAACAAAACAAAAAAAACACAATTTCTCTTGGTCTCTGCTATAAAAATTTGCAGATAAATATTCTTCCCTTATAGATTTAAGCCAAAGGTATTTTGCTACATTTATTTGGTTAAAAAAAATGTCAAGACATTAGAATTGTTTGTGTTTTATCAGCTTAAGTGTTTGTCTATTGTTGCGACTTTGGAGGGCCATAGACGGTTTGAATCTTGGCCAGTTCCTGCTGTACCAGCTGAGATTCAAAGTATGTGTGGGCAGGATGAATGTGCCAAGTTGATCGAGTGATCAACTTGAGTATAACCAGCCTGGCGGATTCACTTGTGATTATGGCTAGCGGCTGCTAGAGTTGCTGGTAGAACTTGCAGTAGGAGATGCAGACTGGCAAAGCATGAGGTCAGGAGCTGCAACCATAAAGGACGAGCCAGCTGAGGTTAAAGTAGCACCCTGTATACACCGCAGGTTCAGGGCATGAGGCTTGTCAGAGCTTCCAGCAGACTGAAGACAGGAACATGCTGTGAGGATTGAAGGTGATATGGGTGACAGCCACAGCAGGCACTCAGCAGGCACTCAGAGATAACGTGGAACCAAATCAAAGACAGAAGCAAAGTCACAGGTCTAGCCGAGGTCAGCAGCAGGCAGGCAGGCAGTGCAGTACAGAGGCAGAAGCATTGTCAAGGGCAGAACCAAGTTCAGGAATGGGTAGGCAGAAGACCAATCCGGATACAAGATCAGGTCAGTAGCAAGCCGAGTCAGCAACAGAGTTCAGGCACAGGATTCAAGTAGGACACAGGAACAGCTGAAGACCAGTCAGCAAAGAACAAGGGCATAAGCATCCTTTAAATAGCATGTCTGTTGCCAACAGTAACTGTGCAGGTGCATCACCATTCTGTGGGAAAAAAACATTTGTATGCGCATATCTGTGCACCAGACATCTCACAGGGATTCCCTGACAATGGGTTACCAGAGCAGTCAGTGTTTTTGATCACTAGCCGCCCCAATACAGTGTCACCATAATGATAATGATAATCATACTGGCTGGCTGCTCTGTTGACATTGTAACAAAAAAAACTCTGAATCGCTGTGAAAGCACTCTATTTCCTCCCACAGCCGATCAGTGTGTTAGTATTGGCTGCAGCATACTGAATTTATTTATTTATTGATTACTGTGATTGCTCACAGTGACCACAAGATACAGGGCCAATTTAATTTCCAAAAAAACACAGCGATCACAGGGCACACTGTTGTATGCTAAAGGGCCCACATGAACAGTGCAAGTGGGAGGACATTTTATTATGCTCTCCAGCGCTTAGGAATGAGCTGTCTAGCTGTTTAGGTACAATGGCCAAATGATCAGTAAGACTTCCTAAACAGAATTACAAATCCTTTACTACATAGATTTCCATATATGTTTACAGCGTAGTCAGCTGCTTCCCAGCAGTTCAGGCAAATCTGTGATTCGCTCATTCATGGGAAATCAAAGATTCTATTTAATTCCACCCTACCAAGTAGCATACTTACCTACCTTTTGCACTTTGCAATCTTATGTAAGCAGTGCACTGTCAGAGCCATGGTGTTGATTTGATAAAGGCAAATAGGATGTTCACTTTGCAATGGCATTTTCCCCTAGCTTAGTGACTCTGGGAAGCAGTGATGACATCCAACCATGTGCATGCAAAAATAATTTTTTTGAAATCTTCTTTGCATCTGAATTTTTACCATATTTACTAAGCTAAGGGAAAAACTTTCTTGCAATGTTCAAAATTCCCTGGCAGAGTGAATAGTCTATTTGCGTTTAGTATAGTAACCCCATCCTATAGCTTACGTAAGGCTATGCACTCCCTATCTGATACCCCTGATAAGCTCAATGCTCCTCTATCTTCTAAAGTACCAGATGTTTCCTTTAGCTCCTTGTACTAAACAAAATGACTGAGGAGTGAATGAAAGGTAAGTACAGTATATGCAGCTGTGAAAGAGGGAAAATCAAACCTCTTGATTTACCATAAATAGGAGAAGCACCGGTGTGCTTAAGGGTAAACTCCAATTAATTAAACATTTAACATTAAATTTAATATTGCAATTATTCTCTATCATGGCATTGATAGACTAATCCAGTACTCTCCTGTTGGTTAAAATTAATTGTGAATGTTCTAAAGGTCTTCATCTTAAAATAACAGAGTTGAATTCAGTAGGAAAATCTACAACACTAGTGGTTAAAAATTAAACATACGTGACACTTTCCTGATGTGCATCAATACATGAAATTTCTTTGAATGAGCCCTATGGAAAACAATGAGTTTATTTTATATAATACATCTACATTGAGACAAGGAAATAGATATAAGGTAGTGCTGTGAGATAAAGGGATCGCTTTGACAAAGTTGTAAGAATGAAACGTTAGGGTCGGACTGCACGGCAACTGGAAGTGACATCAGACCCCATCCCAGAAGTGACGTATTGGAGCTCTCGGAGTCAGGGGACCAGATGAAACTCCTAGTGTTCAGCACTTATCACAGGTGCTATTGGACTTTGTATCTTTAATGGGCACTTATTCAATGTAGTTTATGGACCATTCAAACCCACCACCATGGGCAAGACCAAAGAGCTGTCAAAGGACTCCAGGGACAAGACTGTAGAGCTGCACAAGGCTGAAACTGTCTACAAAACCATCAGCAAGAAGTTTTTTGAGAAGGAGACAACTGTTGGAGCGATTATTCCCAAATGGAAGAAATACAAAATAGCCATCAATTGCCCTTGGTCTGGAGCTCCATGCAAGATTTCGCCTCACGGGGTAAGGATGAGATCATGAGAAAATTGAGGGATCAAACCAAATCCTGCAGCACCTGCAAGGTCCCCCTCCTCAAGAAGGCACATGTACAGGCCTACAAAAACATATTTGGGAAGCACACCCTAATGCGTTTAAATCCAAGATGGTGCTATAAGACTAACAAACTTCTTAATTACCTCTTATTTAGTGGCCACCAATGCATAGGAGGAATCCCTTCAGTTCTCCCACATAGAGGAGTTTGGCTCCCATGGTTGAGACGCAGGAGCTTTCATTCTATTACTAGGGTAGGACCCACTAATTCGGGGTACTTTGTCGCAGTAAGTGGGCTTAGCACTATATAACCATATAGTGTGACCAAACCCCCATATTTTTGGAATATGTTCAGGTGTTTTTAACTAGCCCTGCATGAAATGTCATTCTTGAACATGTACAGGCCTGTCTAAAGTTTGCCAATGAACATCTGAATGATTCATCTAAATGATTAAGAGAAGGATTGGGAGAAAGTACTGTGGTCAGATGAGACCAAAATTGAGCTCTTTGGCATTAACTCGACTCGCCGTGTTTGGAGGAAGAAAAATGCTGACTATGAGCCCAAGAATACCATCCCTACAGTCAAGCACAAAGGTGGAAACATTATTCTTTGGGGCTGTTTCTCTGCTAAAGGTACAGGAAAACTTTGTCACATTGAGGGGCCAATGGACTGGGCCATGTATTGTAAAATCTTGGATGAGAACCTTCTTCCCTTAGCCAGAACACTGAAGATGGGTCATGGATGGGTCTTCCAGCATGACAATGACCTAAAACAAATGGTCAAGGCAACAAAGGAGTGGCTCAAGAAGAAGCACAATAAGGTCCTGGAGTAGGCCAGTCCCCAGACCTTAATCCTATAGAAAATGTATGGAGGGAGCTGAAACTTTGAGTTGCCAAACGACAATCAAGAAACCTTAAGGAACTAAAGAAGATCTGTAAAGAAGAAAGGACCAAAATCCCTCCCTGAGATGTGTGCAAACCTGGTAACCAACTACAAGAAGCGTCTTACCTATGTGCTTGCCAATAAAGGTATTATCCACCAAGTACTAAGTCATGTTTTGCTTGGAGATCAAATACTTTTTTTACTCACTGAACTGCAACTCAATTTATAACATTTGTATTATGTTTTTTTTTTTCCAGGATATTTTGGTTGATATTCTGTCTCTATCATTTAAAATACACCTATGATAAAAATTATAGACCCTTCATTTCTTTGTAAGGGGGTAAACTTACAAAATTTGCAGGGGGTCAAAAAATTATTTCCCCCACTGTATATATATATATATATATATATATACAGTGGTGTGAAAAAGTGTTTGCCCCCTTCCTCATTTCCGGTTCCTTTGCATGTTTGTCACACTTAAGTGTTTCGGAACATCAAACCAATTTAAACAATAGTCAAGGACAACACAAGTAAACACAAAATGCAATTTGTAAATGAAGGTGTTTATTATTAAAGGTGAAAAAAAATCCAAACCATCATGGCCCTGTGTGAAAAAGTGATTGCCCCCTAAACCTAATAACTGGTTGGGCCACCCTTAGCAGCAACAACTGCAACCAAGTGTTTGCGATAACGTGCAATGAGGCTTTTACAGCGTCCTTGAGGAATTTTGGCCCACTCATGTTTGCAGAATTGTCCTAATTCAGTTACATTAGAGGGTTTTCGAGCATGAACAGCCTTTTTAAGGTCATACCACAACATCTCAATAGGATTCAGGTCAGGACTTTGGCTAGGCCACTCCAAAGTCTTCATTTTGTTTTTCTTCAGCCATTCGGTGGTGGACTTGCTGGTGTGTTTAGGATCATTGTCCTGCTGCAGAACCCAAGTTCGTTTCAGCTTGAGTACACGAACAGATGGTCGGACATTCTCCTTCAGGATCTCTTGGTAGACAGCAGAATTCATAGTTCCTTTTATCACGGCAAGTCTTCCAGGTCCTGAAGCAGCAAAACAGCCCCAGACCATCACACTACCACCACCATATTTTACTGTTGGTATAATGTTCTTTTTCTGAAATGCAGTGTTCCTTCTACGCCAGATATACTTGGACACACACCTTCCAAAGAGTTCCACTTTTGTCTCATCGGTCCACAGAATGTTGTCCCAAAAGTCTTGGGGATCATCAAGATGTGTTGTGGAGAAATTGAGACGAGCTTTGATGTTCTTTTTGCTCAGCAGTGGTTTTTCTCCTTGGAACTCTGCCATGCAGGCCATTTTTGCCCAGTCTTTTCCTGATGGTGGAGGCATGAACGCTGACCTTAACTGA
This sequence comes from Lithobates sylvaticus, assembly GCA_028564925.1. Taxonomy (NCBI): domain Eukaryota; kingdom Metazoa; phylum Chordata; class Amphibia; order Anura; family Ranidae; genus Lithobates; species Lithobates sylvaticus. The sequence goes on along the minus strand of CM053030.1, from coordinate 101,505,568 downwards.
GGCAAGTGAGGCCTGCAGTTCCTTGGACGTTGTTGTGGGGTCTTTTGTGACCTCTTGGATGAGTTGTCGCTGCGCTCTTGGGGTAATTTTGGGCGGCCGGCCACTCCTGGGAAGGTTCACCACTGTTCCATGTCTTCGCCATTTGTGGATAATGGCTCTCACTGTGGTTCGCTGGATTCCCAAAGCTTTGGAAATGGCTTTATAACCCTTTCCAGACTGATAGATCTCAATTACTTTCTTTCTCAATTGTTCCTGAATTTCTTTGGGTCTCGGCATGATGTGTAGCTTTTAAGGATCTTCTGGTGGACCTTACTGTGTCAAGCAGCTCCTATTTAAGTGATGCCTTGATTGTGAACAGGTGTGGCAATAATCAGGCCTGGGTGTGGCTAGAGAAATTGAACTCAGGTGTGGACAACCACAGTTATAGTATGTTTTAACAAGGGGGGCAATCACTTTTTCACACAGGGCCATGATGGTTTGGATTTTTTTTCACCTTTTAATAATAAACACCTTCATTTACAAATTGCATTTTGTGTTTACTTGTGTTGTCCTTGACTATTGTTTAAATTGGTTTGATGTTCCGAAACACTTAAGTGTGACAAACATGCAAAGGAACAGGAAATGAGGAAGGGGGCAAACACTTTTTCACACCACTGTATATATATTTTAGAACACTCAAATATTGGTGAATACATTTACTTTGCCTTTCTATGAAAACACTGCAAAATGCATGGCAACTCTTTAGTTTTCAGAAGTTTAGTCCTAACTTAATTCAGTACTTACTTTGTGTGATTCTACAGACATTATCAGAATCTTGAAGCCCCATCTGAATCTCTTTGCAAAAACTAAAACAAATTATTATTTCAGTTTAAGGCAACTTTCGCACTGATCAAGATATTGTTGTTGTAAGCTAGCTTCAATCCCAGTACATGTCAGTTGGCCCGCCACATATTCACTATCACAGTTAACCCTGTGATTGGCAGCAACACTATCACAGACACACTATAATCCTCCATAACTAGTATAGTGTCTGAATGGATTACTATCTTTGATCAGATCTATACATGCGTCCCTAATAGTTTAATGTCCCCAAAAACGCAGTGTTAGCAGGATCAGCCCCAACACCTCCCAACACCTGCGTTTAGCCCCTACACCCCCCCCCCCCCCAACAAGTGCAGTGTCAGTAGATCACTGTGACTTCTGATACATTGCACAAGAAATTGCAGTGTTAGTAAGGTCAGCCCTGATCTCTGCTAGCACTAGCAGGTGCATTTTATTTGTAGCATTTCAAGCAGTCTCTGACAGCCAGGTGCTCTTTTACCCGCAAGTCACACTGGGTACCTATAAATTTAGTGGCCAAAATTTGCAATGAAAGGTAAACTAGTTAATAGGATTCTGAGTAAGTCAGATGAGAGGGAAGGGGAAGCCTCACTAACAGAATTAGGCCCAGAATACAAATATTTAGAGAGCAGCGGCACCCTGACATATAGCTCAGACGATGGAGTAGAGGTCCCTGCTGAGGTCAGGCATATCCGACCCTGTACCCAGGTTGCTGAGGTGCTACAATCACATGATGGTTCTCGTTTGCAGCAGAGTGCCAGTACTAGTGCTGCACTAACTTTTGGTGAACTGGTTAGCACCAGTGGTCTAATACATCCTGGTCTTTTACACACCAGCACTGCATCATCATTTGGTGACATGGCAAGTGCCATAAGTGCAGTCCAAGCTGGTGCGGTGGCTAGCAAAAGTAGCGTCCTGTAGCCACCAAGAATGATAACACAGGCACGTAGAGCTCATAGTGTCCCTTCTGATGTGCTTGCAAATCCTGATTGGCAGCCCACAGATTTTGCAGCACCAATTCAGGTGGAAACAGCAAATTGAACTACTCCCCTTGATTTTTTGGAGCTGTTTTTCACAGAAGATCTGTGGACCCAATTATATGCCGAATCCAAATTCAAACCTTGCCAGACATTTTGAATGGAAACGTATCATGGTTTCCAAGTTTAAAACTTTTTTGGGCCTAACCCTCAACATGGGCATTACTAAAAAGAATGAGTTGTGATCATATTGGTCCACAGACCCAATTCATAATATGCCTGTGTTCTCTGCTACCATGGCCAGGGGTAGATATGAGAATATAATGCGATTTATGCTCTTCATTGACAATATACTCTGTTGTCCTCTGGGTGACCCTGAATATGATGGGCTCCACAAAATTCAGCCCATCATAAATCACCCTAACCAGAAATTTGCAGATGTGAATACGCCCCAACAAAACATCTGCGTAGATGAGGAATTATTGAATATAAAAAGGTGCACTCGCTTATTCATAGTGAAAACGAGCATGTAATCATATAGAAATGCTGCAGCAATGGCCATAGACAGAGTACTTAGCGGTCATAGAGCGTTGTGACGTCTTGTCTGGTCCCAATAAATAGCTGTTATACAGTATCATGCTATGATCCTTTATGTTTTAAACACGTATGCATTGGGTATGTGATTGTAATTTGAAGCATGCCAAGACCGCCAATACCTCTATAGATACACTTGGGAAAGCATTTCTCTACAACGCTTTTGGCTTTTTCATTTGTTTGGAAGACACTACATTCTGGTAAGCTGCTATCTTCTACATTGGTGGTGTTTTACACAGAGGATCTGGGGAAGCTGGCTCTCCTATGCATGCAGCTATCTGTTTTACCCTTTACTCATGGAATTTGCTTTTCTGGGACACTGGAATCTATTCTAATATTTTATTGATTTTTTATTTTCTTCTTTTTTTTTACTTTTTTTATGAACTTGAATATTTTATTGGGAATTTTTGAAAGAGTGACCTATCACAACCACAATATAACAATGGCATGCTTCCATCCCTAATTAATTTGAAAAAAATATAGGAAATATAAATGGGACTTTAGATGAAACATGTCATTATGGGTAGTAATAATATGTATGAATGAATAAAGTAAATTTTAATTCGATTTGATGTCATTAACCCCATGATTTTTAGAGCATATATAAAAATATAATACAGATATAATCATAAAAGATTAATATTATAATTTTTAATAATAATAATGAATTTAATGCAAACAAATCGATGGACATGATTAATACAATTCTTACAAAGAAATACATAAATCAATACATTTACAAATCAAAAATGCATAACATGATACAGATACAGACAAGAAAGAGTAATATTGATGGAATTCATAATTAAAACAAGCTTTAGCTAGGCACCCTTAGTTGAAGACCTGACACGTTTCTTGTCTTCCTGCCAATCATCAGGGGTAAGATGCACATGTTTTACTAAAAAATAATAAGGTAGCTATTAATAAATAAAAAGTTCATCATCAATATAAAATGGATGTGTTAATCAAAACATAGTCCATCAGAAATGCACACAAGACTGAAGAAAGGGAGCCGTCACCAACACCCGATATAACTGACTCTTACCGCCAGTGCATTGGATATACACAGTGAATAGACTTATGATTGGTCAAATACACATTTCCTCCTACTCGTCAAATGGTCAGACATTCGTCAGAAGAGACAATTTATTTTATAAAAGTTACATCTAAACTCACATGTAGTAGATAAAATACAGGCAACAAGAAAGCATCCAGTGCTTCCTACCAACAAGATGGTGGCCACTCTTCCATCCACAACGCTATGTCACTCGTTCCTTACTCAACCCGACATTTTGTCACAAACGTGCATCTTCAGGAGCGTTTTGCACGTTTTTGACGAAACGGACTGTCTTTTTTGCCCTCTTAAGTGCATCGGATATACACAGTGAATAGACTTATGATTGGTCAAATACACATTTCCTCCTACTCGTCAAACGGTCCACTTAGTTACAGCAAGAGGTCCTTCTTCCACTGACCCACCAGATGCAATCAGCCCAATCTCTGCAAAAACTTGACCAAAAAGTATGCTTCTAATAGCACGGTGGCCACATATGTAGAAAATGGAAGAAACACTCTCATTGCGCAGACATTCGTCAGAAGAGCCAATTTATTTTATAAAAGTTACATCTAAACTCACATGTAGTAGATAAAATACAGTAAACAAGAAAGTATCCAGTGCTTCCTACCAACAAGATGGCGGCCACTCTTCCCTCCACGTCACTCGTTCCTTACTCAACCCGACATTTTGTCACAAACGTGCATCTTCAGGAGCGTTTTGCACGTTTTTGACGAAACAGACTTTTTTGCCCTCTTAAGATTAATGTGTACTTACTCACTCTCATTCTACCACCCCTCCCTCCAAATTCCCTGAAGAAGCAAACAAGGCATAACAGGTTGTGTGTTTTTTCTCCCTGTTAAAACAAACGAAGTGTTCTGTGCAAACACAGAGTGATCTCAAATGTATTAGTGTCATATTTACATGTCCTGGGGAGGAATTACTATCTTCGGGGGGATCTTGGTATTCTAATCAGTTGTGAGGAATTTTCTTTTTTTTTAAGGGGTGTCTAATTTTAATGTTAGACACATTTTTAATGAATTGTACAATAAAATTTACTTTTTAAATTTATAATTGTGTATGGAGTATTATACCGAGAGGAGGTTTCAGCACTTGAACAGTCCCAATTATTTTTCTGTTTTTGTTTGTTTTATTGTTAACCGTTGTTAACAAAATGCCATTTTGCTGCAGCACTGATATGGCATCAGCATACCAAGACATTTTGGACAATTTCATGCTCCCAACTTTGTGGGAACAGTTTGGGGATGGCTCCTTCCTGTTCCAACATGGCTGCGCACCAGTGGACAAACACGGTCCATAAAGAAATGGATGAGTGAGTTTGGGGGTGGAAGAACTTGACTGGCCTGCACAGTTCTTGACCTCAACCCGATAGAACACCTTTGGGATGAATTTGTGGATACCCTTCCCAGAAGAGTTGCAGCTGTTAAAGCTGCAAAGGGTGGGCCAACTTAATATTGAACCCTACGAACTAAGGCTTAATGTACATGGGACGTTTTAAAACCACCCCTGAAGGATTTAACTTGACAGATAGTAAACAACGTTTAAAAACATTTGTTTTGCTGTGTTTGCATGCTGCATTTAGCCTCGTTCAGCTGCGTTTGCATTTAGGAGCTTTTTAAAAAAAATATATTTTTATTTTTTTTCAAATAGTTAAACACGTATCTCCATTAAAAACGCCTGTAAATAAAAAGCGGCTAAACGTGAGTTACCACATTTACACGCTTTTACAAGCTGTTACAGGCGTTTGGCGTTTCAAATGCCTCTGAACATCCGTCCTGAACGCATTTTTTTGCATTCGAAAAAATTATTCTAAACTCAACTGCCTAGAAACTGCTATAAACAACCCTGTGTACATGTACTGATAAAATAACATAGAGAAGAGTTCAAGGGCATCTGAAAAAAAATACCCAACTGCTCCTAAATGTTTGTTTACCAGCAGCAGTGTACATGAAGCCTAAGACTGAGATGTCATTAAAGTTCATGTGCATGTAAAGGCAGGCGTTTCAATACTTTTGGTGATATAGCGTATATGCCCAACAAGGACCAGAAACGTCCTGGTACATCGCTGGACTTTGAGTGATTATACCAGAATGATGCCTGCAAGTGCAGGCATTATCCTGGTATCATTTTCTTCAGCCAGCGGTCTGCTTTCAGAAGGGCTCCAATCATCTCTATTGTCTAAGAAATTGGAAGCTAGGAGCATTTTATCACTTAGGTTTTGCCAGATATAAACAGTGCCATTTTTAAATTGGGAAAGCATCTGATCACACCGATCTTGGTGTGGTCAGATGCTTTAAGGGCAGAGGAGAGCTCTAGAGTCCAATAGACCCCAGATTTCTCAGAAAAGAATACCTGTCACTGCCTTTTGCCATTACAGGGGACATTTACATTCCCTGTGATAACAATAAAAGTGTTAAAATAAAAATGAAAGCGACAGTGTAAAAATAAAAATAGATAATAATTCCCAAAAAATGTATTAAAGAACCCCCCCCCCCCCCCCCGGGCTCACACGCAAATGCGAACGCAAGCATTGGTCTTGTGTCAGTATGTAAACAGCAATTGCACTATGCATGTGAGATATCACCCTGAACATCAGATCGAGGGCAGTAATTATAGTACTAGACCTCTTGTGTACATCTAAAGTGGTAACCTGTAATGGCTTTTAAGGTGTCGCCTGTGGATATTAAAAATGTACGTAGTTTGTCACCATTGCACGGGATTGCACAATTTTAAAGCGTGTCATCTTCGGTATCTATTTCCCCAGCGTAAGATCATTTTTTACATTATACCAAACAATTGTCAATATATTGTGTTATTGTACATTAAAATTCAAAAAATCTTTGTGTTGAAAAAAGACTGTGTGACATAAAATATATATATATATAATGTTTGGGGATTCAACGTAATTTTCTAGCAAAAGGAATGATTTTTTCATGTAAACAAAAGTGTCAGAAAATGCTTGGTCTTCAAGTAGTTAGAAGAATGGGTTATATGTGGCAGAAGCATCTAATGTTGAGCAAAAAAATACAAGGACAATTCAAACACACCGCAAATGATCCTTTTTTTTTGTTTTCAAAACCTTGTGACAAAAAAATTAGATCTGCAAAATACTCAATATGCTTCTTATCAAATTCCTTGGGGGGGGGGGGGGGGTTCACATTTCAAAAAGGAGTCATTGGGGCATTTCAGGGCCTCCAAAACTATAATAGGTAGTGAGGAAGTGAAATGGGCAATTTACACCCCTCGAAAGCCTGGAGGTGGTCATTTGGTTTTTGGCACCCGTGCGTGGCTAAGCTCTCAAAAAGTCTCACACATGTGGTATCCCCATACTCAGGAGAAGCAGCAAAATGTATTTTGGGGTGTAATTCCATATATACCTATAGCATGAGTGAGCAATATATAATTTAATTGCACAGAGGTGGGGGTGCCCTGCTTCCCCCGGTGAGCACAGGGAGGTTATGGATCAGCATGTCAAGTTTTACAGTTTGAAGGTAAATAAATAGATAAGCCAAACTAATTGAAAAAATAAAAAAAACAGTGTCCCCGTTGTAAATCTATCGTCACTATTGCCGCCCGCCACACCCAAAAATGTAATTAAAAGAAAAGCTCCCGCCCTCCATGAAGGCTGGCTGCCTACTGCAGGCAGTTTTTATATAGTTAAGGGGCGGGGCCAGCTGGCTACGTCACCTGGTGGCATGGCCTCATTCTGACATCACGGACCGGTGAATGCTGGGTCAGTGATGTCAGAATGGGGAGGTTGAGGTTTTCCAGCATAATGAGTTACCTATTTGGTTGACGTTGCCTTGATAAACTGTATAGCATCTTCTGGTGGTAACTTTATGTGTTGGATTTGTCCTTAAGGGTTATATCTGTCTGCAGTTGCAGCCTGGGAACCTGCCTTAACCCTTGCCTCTCTTCCAATGCATTGGAAGTTGGGATGAAAAATATTAATTCTATCCTAAAGAATAATTCTGACAAGTGGGACATTCTGGTCTGCACTGCAAGAGTTAAACTGTCCTCTTCAAGGGCTGGCTTTATTTGATAGCAAAAAGCTAGGAATAATTCTACAAGTGGGACAATCTCTTGTCTGCATTGCGAGGGTCTAAACAGTCCCCTTCAAGGGCTAGCTTGATTTGATAGCTAAGAGCTGTGTTTAGCCTGGCCTCCTGCCTCAGAGTAAATGTTTTCAGAATGGAAGAAGACTGCAGTTCTACAAGAGGTGTCAAACTCCAAAGAGGTTTGCTCTTGCAGTTCCGGCTTGGATTCCAGAAAGTATTGAAGAGAGAACGAGAGTCCTCAATCAAGTAGTCAGCAAAGAGCTCCACTTCTGGGGAAAGGTTGCTTACTGGTCTTTTTCAGATTGTGCCACTCATTCATATCTTATGGGTACCTGGTTGCTCCTCTTCTGATAGGAGGGTACAGCGTTGGTCTCAGATGGTTGGACCATCAGGACAAGCACTTAGGGCCATGCTGAACAGAACATTCAGACAACTTTAAGCCTCTGATTGTACCAGGAGGATTCCTTTGCTCCAGCAACAATAGACAAGTTCTGCTAGCCAATAGGGATGAGCCGAACACCCCCCCCCCCCACCCGAACATGCGAACAGGCAAAAAATGTGTTTGAACATGCGAACACCGTTAAAGTCTATGGGACACGAACATGAATAATCAAAAGTGATAATTTTAAAGGCTTATATGCATGATATTGTCATAAAAAGTGTTTAGGGACCTGGGTCCTGCCCCAGGGAACATGTATCAATGCAAAAAAAAGTTTTAAAAATGTCAGTTTTTTCGGGAGCAGTATTTTAATAATGCTTAAAGTGAAACAATAAAAGTGTGATATTCCTTTAAAATTCGTACCTGGGGGGTGTCTAAAGTATGCCTGTAAAGGGGCGCATGTTTCCCGTGTTTAGAACAGTCTGGCAGCAAAATGACATTTCTAAAGGAAAAAAAATAATTAAAAACTACTCACGGCTACAATGAATTGTCGGGTCCGACAATACACATAACAGTTCATTGATAAAAATGGCATGGGGACTTCCCCACAGTGCTCTGGTCAGGAAGGGGGTAAAATGTTCTGGGGCTGAAGCAGTTAATGCAATGCACCATACTGCACAAAACACCAGCATTGTGGTGTGAATAAGACACATAGAAAACAATTGTCCTTACAGTGACCAGTACTTTTCCTGTGTGGTAAAATGCAGGCCACTGCAGTATTTGTCCACAGGGCCTTAGAACAAGAGAACAGGATATGTATATAGTCAGGAATAAGTCCCAATATGAAGAGTGCATTTTAAAGACACTAGTGAGTTAGAAAGAGTAGCTGTACAAAACAATCCTGACACTCACAAGCATTCCCAGGAAGGAATGGCATTGCAAATTCCAGGCTTCCCATTTCCCAAATCTATAACTCCAATCCCCTCCAGAATTTTTGGTCCGGTACTTTCATGGAAAGCCAAAGAAAGATAGGCTAGGATATGAGTGGAGTTTTTGCTATTTAAGTGCAGATATCGGGGATGGGGGGGGGGGTGTGGTGGGGGTTGTACATAGCCTGTATTGTTTGGGTTTCAATTAATAGAAAGTAAACCACCAAACAAAATGTCTATGTCTGGCTTCAGAGTATACGGCCATCTTGAATGACTGGACCAGGAAAATATAACTCTTGTGTATGATCGCTGGAGTTGCTTTGTCCCTGTACACAGAACTGTGCATGCCCGCCACAGTATACACAAAAAAAAGTGCTGACGGCATCTATTCTGCATTAAAAAAAGCCTGCCTGTCAGCACATTTTACAAAACCAGTTTACTTCCACCTTAAAGCCAAGATCTTTTTGTATCCCAATAATGATTTGAGTTTCAGTCTGCCTTATGTTTTATCTGAAGAACACAATTTCAAATAGCAATTTTAACTGAGGATATTTAGTGTCATAACAATTTTCTAGATTTTTACTGGCAAAATGGAAACACGTAGCAATTTCATCTATAAACTTCTTTTATACTAAATGATATATGCAAACTGATTAGTTTTCAACAACATGAAAAAGACTATTGGCTTTTTTTTTTTTGTTCTGCTTCTGTCCTTTCAGTTCCAATCCTCATTTTATTAGAAATATGACATCTTTCAAAATGTCTGAGAAAATGATAAGTTGAATCTCTCCTTGATTGTTCTAAATTGCTCCTCTGCTATATTTCAATTTCCTAATTGTCGTACCATTATAACACACTCCAGAGTTGCATACTAAGTGATAAATAATGCATGTAGTATCATAAGTAATAAAGTGAATTACCTCAAAATGTTCTTCAAATTCAGCTGCTATATACCAGATGTATCTTCAGTGAAATTGTACATTATCTCTCTATCATATGCTATGTACTGTATACGGAAGATATCATTATTATCTATTGTTTTGACCACTGATCTTTGAAATTCTATTATGCAGAACATTACAGTCTTTAAAACAGATGTACATTCGTATTAACCTTTTCAGTTTTACTATTTGGTTTAAGAGAACCTCTGCAAATATTCTATACATTTAATTTTACTTTAATAAAAAAAAGTTTGAGTAAATGTTCAAATACAAAAGTTGGATAAAAAGAACAATTTTTAAAGTTTAAAGTGAACATGTGACTTCTGTCTCCATGCATAACAGATCCTTTTCTGTGCCCATGTGGAGTAGTCTGCAACTAAAGCTTTGAATTCCAATCCTTATTTGGATTGGCAGATGCACCTGACATTCCACAAACCAATGAAAGCACTTATGCAACAGGTAGGAGATATGAGTCAAATGATCAGACTGAGGGTAGCTTCAACTTAAACTTTACTAAACAAGCGCAGAGTAGGAATAAAAATGCAAAATGGGAAAAGGGTGTGCATACAGTACAGAACAATGTTAAACAGATTATGAAGCTGTACAAACAGGAGCTCACAAGAGGAATTCCACCCTCCTCCCCATTATCGTTTTTATCTTTCCTGCTTACCTGATGGTCGGTTGTGCACATTTATCCTACTTGGGTGGCCTGAACGTCTGTCTCTGTGATATGGTTGCAGTTCCATCTTTGTTACATTTTTGTATTACTTTTGCTACAGTTTTCTGACTGATAAGTAAAGCTTTGCTGATCTTCTTGTAGCCTTCACCTTTCTTGTGTAAATAAATAATTTTCTTTCTCAGGCCTTGTGAAATTTCTCTTCTTTGTAGTGCCATTGCTGACAGCATTAAATGGGAAGGGGTTTTCTTTGTTAAGTAATGCCCTTTTATAATCAACTGTCTGCTGGATACCTGTTTAATGAATAATTAGACTCACCTGTATTTGAATTCTTTTCAAAATGTAGGATTTCTTTTCAAAATTTAGCTTTGCTCCTAAGACTTTCATTGGGGTGTATTCATTTTTGCAACATGGTTTTGAATTCATTTGTTAGAAAAAATACTTTTTTGTGTGTGTGCAAATTAACAAATCTTGGTTGAAATCAATGGCCTGCATTTGCGAGAGTATTTTGTAGTATAGTGTCCCATAGAAAATGCTGCTTCTGCAAGAAAAGTTATGTTTTTCTGACAAATCTGTTGGGGTGTACTCAATTATGCTGAGCACTGTATATACTGCAGTACTGTATCTGGTATGTATCTGGTGCATTAGATTTTGTGGCTCATAAGATAAAATAGTGGCAATGACAGGTCTGTAGCCAAATGCAGGGGTTAAGCACTGGCCACTACTGATATATTTATACATCATGAACGTTACTACCATCAAGCATTTTCTTTGTGTCAATATATACACACAAGGTGAACACAAGCTTGCGCTCACCAGATAAAATTGACCCTCTGAGTATAGATAGTCTTATTTATTTCAGGGAGGAAGAAGCCGGAGGAAGATGCTGGAGGAGAAGACCGGAGGAAGAAGCAGAGGACTGGAGGAAGAAGCAGAGGAAGATAGAGGAAGAAGCGGGGGAAGAACAAGATGGAGGAAGAAAACCGAAGGAAGACCAGAAGAAGATGGAAGAAGAAGCGGGGAAAGAAGAAGACATTAATAAAGGAATTGTCAAAAAACGGCTATTGTCTTTTTTAACACTTTTGACACTTTTTTGTGAAATGGTAGGGGTACTTGTATATCAACATGGGTACATCCTCCCCATGTTGAGGGCATGTGGCCTGGCACGGTTCAGGAGGGGGGCGCTCTCTCATCCCCCCTCTTTTCCTGTGGCCTGCCAGGTTGCGTTCTCAGATAAGGGTCTGGTATGGATATTTAGGGGGACCCCCACACCATTTTTTTTTTGGTGCGGGGTTCCCCTTAAAATCCATACCAGACCTGAAGGGTCTGCTATGGATTTTGAGGGGGACTGTTCAGGTCAGGTATGGATTTTGAGGGGGACAGCCACGCCATTAAAATGTTGGCGCGGGGTTCCCTTTAATACCCATACCAGACCTGAAGGGCCTTGTATGGAATTTGGGGGGACCCCCACGCATTTTATTTTTAAAATTTTGGTTCGGGGTTCCCCTTAATATTCATACCAGACCCAAAGGGCCTGGTAATGGACTGTGGGGGAATCCCATGCCGTTTTTTTTAATGACTTTTATGTGTATTGCAGAGACCCGACAAATCATTATAGCCGCTAGTACTTTTAAATGATTGTTTTCCTTTAGAAATGTCATTTTGCTCTCGGACTCTTCTAAACACAGGAAACATGCGCCACTTTACAGGCATACTATAGACAACCCCTAGGTACGAAATTTAAAGGAATATTTCACTTTTATTGTTTCACTTTAAGCATTATTAAAATCACTGCTCCCAAAAAAACGACAATTTTTTAAACTTTTTTTTGCATTGATACATGTCCACTGGGGCAAAACCAAGGTCCCCAAACACTTTTTATGACAATAACTTGCAAATTAACCTTTAAAATTAGCACTTATGATTTCTCCCATAGACTTTTAAAGGGTGTTATGCGGCTTTCGAATTTTCCGCGAACACCCCAAATTGTTCACTATTCGGCGAATGGGCGAACAGCCAATGTTCGAGTTGAATTCATGTTCGACCCGAACATAAAGCTCATCCCTAATCAGGAATATAAAGTAATTCAGAAAGGAAGGGGCTGGATCATAAAGGGTTGTTGGGTGAGGTTGACCATTGGTCAGTTAAAATACATTTTTGTATATAAAGAAGTATGGAGAAGGAGGTTTTCAGCAGAGTATTGCCAACAAAAAGGGACCCTAGACAATATTATTCAAGCATTTAAAAAATGATGCTATAGCAGCCTCACTGGTAGTACATGCATTAGCCGGAGATGGATAAAGCCAGTCATGAATGTGCACCAAACTGATAGGCAAGGCAATAGACATAAAAGCTAGAAATAGCTAGACTTGCTATTTAAGTGGGCAATGTAAGGAGGTCCAAAGCAATTCTAGGAGTTTGCTTTTGCCAAAGAAAAACAGAGTAAATAGCATCAATCTGTAAAAGTGCCGGAACAACAGGGAAAAGGCTGGACTTCCCCCTGTTGACCTGGAAGCTTGAGTAATTGCCAAACTCCTCTATCATATCCAGCAGACAGCATAACGATTCATTAGGTCATCTAAGTAATTTAGGGTGTCATCTGCTTAGAGTGAAATATGCTTTTCTAGGGTTCCTATAGTTCGACTCACTATGTCCTGTAGTATTTGAATATAGATGGCTAGGGGTTCAATGGCCAAAGTGAATAACAAAGGGGATATTGGCAACCCCTGTCATGTACCAGGGTGAGTAGAGATAGGAGCAGAAATATGATTATTCACCCAAACCAGCCAAATCAGGCAATTGTTCTTGGACCAATGCCAAGGAGTTGTAGTGAATACAATGCTATCAAAAGCTTTACAAGTGTCTAAAGACACTATTACCTGTGTACAGGTGTGAGCATGAATATTGGAGATTATGAAAAATACTTTGAATATTCATTATGGTAGACCTTCCAGGAATAAAACTCCCTTGGTCACATCCCACTAGGTGTGATGATCACATTATTTATTTGGTTAGCCAAAACCTTTGCCAAAATCGTAATGTCCACAATGATCAAAGAAATAGATTGGTAACATTTACAATTGGTGGAATCTTTCTGTGGCTTCAAAATAAGAACAGTAAGTGTTTCTCACATAGAGGGCGGAAGGATCCCTATAGCCAGTGCCACAACAAAAGTTTTAGGGAGGTATGGACTTAGCATTTGTTTCATATTGACAACTGGAAAGTGATTTAGGCCAGGCATTTTATGAGAGGGTGCCTATAAAATAGCAAATTAAATTTCTTTAGTAGATATAGGATAATTTGAGGGGTCAAGGAATGGAAGGGGACATTCTCCAAATAAATTGTATACTTCTATTGTACAATACACCAATGAGCAAAGAAGAGTAAAAAGTCATGAACGCATCCATATTCTCATAAGGGGTGGTATGGAGAGCTTCAAATGTGGAAAATAGAGGTGGGGGTAAAATCCAGTTTCCCCACATATGGCAGGAGGTACCCTGCTTTATTACCATGTTAAAACATTTTTTTGCATGGTATTATTTTTTTTCTCAGTAAGGTCTGAGAGGCAAAGCTCATATGATTTACATTTATGAAACCAGTCTGTGCGGGCATCTGGTGAGGGCGCATTGACATATCATTGTAGCATAGCTGATTCCAGCTCCTCAGCAAGCATGTGGTTGTTTTTTTATGTAGTTTTTCTGCAATGGAAGAAGGGGAGGCAGGACCAGTACTGAGTTGCCAAAATTCAGCTATGCCCTTGGTGTTTTCCCCATCTCCATCTGATCTTCCAACCATTGAAAATTTAAATGCCACAGTCCCAAACCCATAGGGGGGAAAAGTTGAAGTTCCAAAGCATGGTCTATGGCAAATGACTTGGCCAGAACATTACCTTCCAAAGTGTGTCATGTCATGAAGTGAGAAACTGCTCAGAAAGATTTTCCTCAAATTTTTCAGCAAAGCCAACAAAGCACAAGTTATTCCATCCTGACCTTTTTTCTAGGTCATCCAGTTTAGATCTGAGAGTCACCATTTTACGGGAGGTTTCCCATACAGAAGTGGAAAGCAAGGCAAGGGTATCTTCCAGAGAGCTAATGCACACCTTAGCTGCTTGGGGTTCTTTCTCACAAATCATAGACATTTTGCTTGAAAAGAGAGAAGTCAGTATTTATTATCTCGATTTAAGCTGTCAACCTGAAGGGCACGCTAAATCTGCACCAGCGTGTGTCCGCCATCAGACTGGAAGGGTCCCCCCTAAGCTGTAGAACCAAGCAATGAGCTGAGGAGTGGTGGGGCAAACACTGAAGGTATCCACCAGCAGCTCTCTGAGTGTCAAACGGCAGAAGATATCACCTGCACATTCTAATGGCAGCAGCTGGGCAGTTGGTAAGCTCACAAAGGAACTTTCGCTATGTGGCCAGCTTCTCTGCCACAGTAGATGGGCTGTTCTAGCCAATTTTCACTATGGGGATGTTGGGAGGACAGTCCAGCAGCAGGGAGTGAGTGGACTGGAGGCAAAGTAATAGAAACACCACAGGATGTCTGGATGGAAGGATCAGAAGAGACAGAGCTCAGAAGTGTGCTTAAAGCTCTGCCATCAGGCAGCCCCCTCGGTATTGCCACAGTTTAGTCCTATGGGGCCATCTATGTGAAGAAATTAAAAAATAAATAAACTCCCATGAAAATACCACAATGATGTGAAACTGAGAAGGAGACAGTAAACGAACATAAAGTAGAATAAGTCTCTGGACAGTATTGGATCAAGTCAGGGCAGTTTATTTTTAGAACCATGGTACTATAATTTAAACCCCCTACCCTGTCACTATCAAACCATATCCATAAGGCCTCATGCACACTGGATGTTTTTATGGATTTTGTTTTTGGCTTTAGGTGTTTTTTTTATGCAGCCAGTAAACTCCACAGCTTGTTATCCTCTGTGTCCATGCACACATAGTCTTTTATCAGCATTTTTTGGGCAGGGCATTTTCGGCTGGAAAAAAAAATCCAGAACTAGCGGATTTGAAGAGGAGTTTTTCAGCTGTAAAACACTTATTGAGCGTTTATGAACGTTTTTGAGCCAAAAGCTTTCGTGGAAGTATAATTTTGCTAAAAAAAAGCTAAAAACTTTAAAACGCTACTGCAAAAATGCTGCAAAACTCATGGGAATGAAGGCCACACCCCTCCCTGCCCAAATACCCCAACAGAACCCCTAATAAATAATAACACACAACAATTACGTTTGGCATAAAATTGGCAGCGGCACATTTATTGGTGTAATAATCAAATAAAATAACATAATATTAATATTTTCAATAATTTATGAAAGTCTTTAACTTGCAAACAATAAGTTCAAACAGCTCAGCCCTAAAAGACTCGAGCAATACAGAATAGCTATTAACACAAGCCCCCCTTTAAATATAAAGGGTATCAAACCACATAACATGCCTGCGACAAGGTAGGGGGATGGGGGAATGTTGCCGACTCTGACCAACTGGCAAAGATTTTCGCACGGGCCCCTTTTATATAATGAGCCCCTTTCTGGAATGTTCTATGCGGTCATGTGACATTCTGGAACCTTCCCTAGCTGACATTTTTTTTTAATAAGGAGGGTGGGAAGGGGGGCGACAGTATGCCCATTGTAAGGGCTTACCTTGGATGGAGTCACTAGTGCAGAGATGTATGCTCACCCTTGCAAATACACACAGCCCATGGTAACAAGGTAAGAAGCTACCTGGGCTGTGAATCTGTGCACGGGGGGCTGACAGGAATTTGCTAAAGGATAGTCGAAGTAAAGCCGTAGTCAAGGATTCCAAAAGTCAGAAAAAACTATAAACAGAGCCTGGGTCAGAAGACGGTCCCCCCCCCCTTGACGGATGGGCGTACTGTGCCTTTAAAAAACTGAACTTCTTGCTGCAGCTCCGAAACTGTCTGGCCCAGGCTGGAGACTTGCAGAGCAAGGGAGGTGAGTATCTTGTACATCTCTGCGGACTCCACGTTGGTCAGTTCATTATATAAGGGCTTACATTGGTTGGAGTCCATAGTGCAGAGATGTATGCTCACCCTTGCAAATACACACAGCCCACGGTGACAAGGTAAGAAGCTACCTGGGCTGTGAATCTGTGCACGGGGGGCTTGACATGAATTTGCCAAAGGATAGTCGAGGTAAAGCCATAGTCAGGGATTCCAGAAGTCAGAATAAACAGAGCCAGGGTCAGAAGCCAGGGTCAGTCTTGGAACATTGTAACTTGAACAGAGGAAAACTGGAACCTTTGGCAAAACAAGAGACAATGAACTGACAAAGCCCTCAGAGTGAAGGAGTGTTTTATACCCAGCTGATTGGATAAACTGCCTCAGCTGAACCAGGAGTGGCAGGTACACTCAGAGTATTGCCCTCAGTACTTCATGCAGAACAAGGCATAGCTGGAAAGCAGGCTGAACAGAGAACTGAGGTGTGGCTTACAGGTAAAGCAACAGGAGCAGCAAACGGAAGGTTATGGGTTCAATACCACCTTGAGCCACTTGGGGCGTGACCACGCCTGGCCGTCTGCTTGGCACGGTAGGGACTGTGACGCCCATGCTGTCGGGCTTCAATTATTATCCCTCTGAGTCCATTCTACAGGTACAGCTTTCTACAGCTAACGCCAAAGGCATTTTTATAACATCTAGTGTACATGAGGCCTAAATGATTCAGATTGTTTGGCCACATAGTGCTCATCGCTAAATCTCAGGAGGGATGAACTCAGGGTTGAGTCCAAACACAAGTTCAGACTGAACTTCTGTCTGGACTTTTTTCTTGTTTAAGAGCATCATGTAGTAGTGGTATCTCTACCGCTACAATACGGGATATGACACGTTAATGGTTGTTAATGAAGCAGCAAGTGCTGGCACCTGCTGTGTTCTTAGCAACCAGTGATTCCTCCCAGGCCCGTTTATTTACTAGCTGGGAATACCCAGCCATGTAAACAAAGGGGTAGGGATATCACTAACTAAATATGGTCACATCATATTAGGCCAATGACATGACCATATTTGGTAAATGACATCACCCAGGAGACCCCACCCCTTTTTTTGCATTTGAAAATGGGGCTTCGGAGAAGTCCTTTGTCCCATGTACATCACAAGACATTTTTGTTATTTTCATTTTTTATTAAAGGGGTTATCAGAAAGTGTGTTATTCTTATTTACTATTTACATTTTTTAATGTACCCCTTCACTCATTTACATGGAGGGTGTTATCTGGAGGCCTTTCAGATTATGATAAACCCACCACCCACAGACCCTGACAACCACTGAGTCCTTATCTTCATCAACATAGGGTCCCTCCAGGCAAGGTACCCTGACCATATTGAGGACATGTGGTCTAGCATGGTCCAAGAGGAATTGTCTCCCTTCCCCGCTTTCTGGTCAGTCGGGCAGTATGCCCGGATAAGGGTCTGGTATATTTGGACCAACACCATTTTGTTCTTGTTTTTCTGTGTGGGGGTCTCCCTTGACATCCATAGCATCCTCATCAAGGATAAGGGCCTGGTATGTATTCATAGATGGAACCCTATGGCATTTCTTTTTTGTGTGGGGTCCTCCATTAACATCTTTACCAGACCCTCATAACGATAAAAGTCTGGTAGAGATAAAGGGAATCCCCAGATGCTTTGTTTACGAACAGAAGCCGCCAAAGCTGTAATTTTATTTAAAGTTTTCTTTGTGTGTGTAAATGTTAGTCTTGCTGCAGTAGGTTTTATACCATTAACATCTTTACCAGACCCTCATATCGATAAAAGTCTGGTAGACATGAAGGGAATCCCTAGATGCTTTGTTTACGAACAGAAGCTGCCAAAGCTGTAATTTTATTTAAAGTTTTCTTTGTGTGTGTAAATGTTAGTCTTGCTGCAGTAGGTTTTATACATTGTATGGCTGCACCACTTCACAGGCAGGTTAAGGTCCTCTCCCAGGTATGTTATTTAAAGTAATTGAGCATTTTTTATGTTTATCTTTAAAAGATAAGTTCACCTACTCAACATGTTACATGTTACAACCATATTTATGATGTAACATGTTAAACATCCCCCCCCCCACCCCCTGATCCACCCTTCCCTGTGACAGTGGGCAGGGGTTCTGTTCCCCGTACCCGCTTTCACATTTTAAAAACAGTGCAGCTGTGTGAGGCTCTGTCTGCACATTTGCTTCATTCATTCACAGAAAAAAAACAATACATGCACATTTTTTTTACCTGCAAAATCATGTAGGCTAAGCCTTTAAGAAATATTAAAATTACTGCTCCCTACCAAATGGAATTTAAAGAAAAAATGTTTTTGCTTTGGTACATGTTCCCCAGAGCAGTGTGCAGCCCTCTGTCCAGATTGTTTGACAATTCCTTGTCTATCAGCGTAGAAAATTGCTATTACTGATTTTTAATATCGAACTCCCATTGTCTTCAACAGGTTTCAGATTTGGCACCTGGAAATGAGTAAAGTTTGCCAAACCCAGGTTTGGCCAATCCCTATATCTTAGATTCCCAGTGTTTCAAATCTTGTTATATATTAAACATATAATGATGTTTAATTGTAAATACCCTAATGCATTATCAAATAGGGTTGAACACCTGTGTATGTATCCCAAATGTGCAGATTGTGCTTACACTATCAATGGCCTGTATTCTTTTGCATTCCTACATGGCCCGCAGCAGTTTTGAAATTCTCTGCATGCACTGGGTTCACCGTTAGAATGAAATGGCTGCCTACTTTTTAGCCTGGCAAATGGGCCAAGCCATTAATCATTGATTATTGTCTGATTCACACATGCCCAGACTTGGCATATATGCAAAATTTTAGAACTATGGTGAGGGAAATACTGTAGGTGGGCAATATATTTTAAGGATGGGAGGGAGTGTTTAGTTGCGCACGCATCTATAATGGTGGTGCATTTATCCACTAATACTATAGTAGTTACAATATGTGTATTATTATAATAATTATAGTTATAAGTATTACATATCAAAACATTCACATAAATCTATGCTGAGAAATATATTACTTTCATTTGTTTCTGTTCTGAAGAAGATTCCCAACACTGACGTTGGTTAATTTGCTTTGACTGGAATCTAGAGAGATAAGACGAAATGCTTTGAACAATAGCATTTCAGAAAACGTAATATGGCAGCCTTCATTTCACACAAAAGATACGTCAGCCATTCAATTATGATTTTTAAATGATTCATTATTTCTAATGAATTGTCAGTGAAACAGCAAATGCTTTAAATGAGTTTTAGATATTTAAAAGTAATACAGATGAGATGAGCTGGGCACATGCTTGTATATGAAATACCAGAAAAAAATCATTTTATTTTGCCAGTGAAATGTTTTTTCCTTTGACTTCCAGCGACAATGTTTATGAAAGAACAGTGCTATTAAATTGCACTCTGAGCACATTTTGCATTTCAACCTTATCTCCTATACAGTTCATATTTTCACATAGGCTATTCTTGCTTTGGATAATAAGCTTTTATCTGCCTGCAACATCTTTGCTGAATCCATTGCTGGTCTTATTCTTGAAATAAATGCAGACACGTGGGGGTATATGAATAATGGTCCAGCAAGTGACAAGAAGCCTGATGAGTTACCACAGTCTGATTCACATGTGGGCCAATCTACTACGCGCCTTGCATTTATTAGATTTTCCTATTTCTTTCCTTGAATTTCATCAAGCGCGCCTCGAATGGATTTTTAAAGACGCAAGCTTGTATTTACAATATGGCGAAAACCGAGGAAGAAAGAGCAGATATAAATACTGCCTTAGATATTTCATTTGCAGCACTGTATCCTGTGCTGACAGTTAAAAAAAATGAACACAGCTTTATAGATTGATCACAAATTATTTTTCGCATTGCATTCAGAAATCTTCCCAGGACTCATCTATTGAAACTGAATTGTGTATTACCAAGCTTATTTTAAAATTAAACCTAATTTATATAAGTGTAAAAACATGCGTTTTCTATTCTAAACATAAAAAAGATAAAGCAAAAATGTAAATGTTCTCTCATTTGTTAAAGAATATGCAAATTCAGTCACATAATGCATGCTCTTTAACAGTTGATATCATATCAAAAGTCATTTTCAGGGGGGCGTGGCGACCGAGCTCCAACATGGACGCCTAATCTAAGAGCTCCGCTCGGCCGCTCGAGAGAATCCACATCCATCCGTGCCCCAGGCAGCCATCCACAGCCCAAACACCTCCATTGGCCTCCTGGAGCCCCGCTGACTCGACAGCCATGACCCGACAGCGAAAAAACCCGCAGAATCCGCAAAAGCTGAAGGAATTCTTCAAGGCGCGCGGGCCTCAACAAAATGGCAGTTTCTCCTGCACATGGATCAGTTTATGGATCCCTTTCTTATTGTGCTTAGCATTTACTTACTATTAACTATGTTCTATTTCTGTTGTTTTTATTTTTTAAGTTTTATCTTTGAAGCACTTCAACCAACACAGAACTACCACACAGCTCTGGATACGCCAGATACCACAATTCATCGCCCAACTACCTTCCAAGGTCGCAGTGAGTATGTGCACTACACAGTCCAGCAAAATCTCTACAAACTGACCCATGCCTATTAACTGCCTGTCCATCAACGCAAGGGGCTTAAACCACCCCACAAAACGGCTCTCCATGTGGGCTGAAGCCAAAAAACACAAAGCGGACATCTTGTGTGTGCAGGAAACACACTTCCAGGATTCAAAAGCCCCGAAATGCTCCCACAGAGATTACCCGCATGTGTTCCTGGCAAACACACCTGGACATAAAAAAGGTGGCGTCCTGCTCGCCCTGAGAGACACCCTCTCCTTCCAACACAAAGAAACTATCACTGATCCGAATGGCAGATTCATCATTCTCAAAGGAGACATAAACTCCATGCCATACACACTGGTCTCCCTATATGCCCCGAACTCACACCAAATCCGCTTTCTCAGCAGATTGCTGAAAAAAGTCAAAGATCACCCTTATGGCAGCATACTCTTATGCGGGGACTTCAACCTCATAGTTGACCCAAAACTTGATACTTCTGCTCACAAAACTAACAGTTCCTCATACCTAGGCAAACTGATGAATAATGCAGATTTGTTCGATATCTGGCGATACTTGAATGCTAACGCAAGGGACTATACATTTTTTTCACACAGACATTGCTCCTACTCGCGCATCGACCTGTTCCTTTCGGACAAGTGGTTGCTACAAAAAGTATCCTCGGCACACATACATGACATCACATGGTCTGACCACGCAGCTGTAACCATTACTATTAATGATCAGGTTGTCTCCTCTTCCCCACCCATCTGGCTCAACAACGTACGGTTATTACAAGACCCCCGTACACTACAGGGATCTCCCAACAGATAAAAGACTTCTTCCTCAATAACGCAGACTCTGTCAGGGATCCATTTACCCTTTGGAATGCCCATAAGGCATATATGAGGGGCATCTTAATCCAATCAGGGGCCAGGGAAAAAAGACGTAGAACAGCACACATTACAGATATCCTACGTGACTTACACTCCCTAGAAGAACAAAACAAACAAGCACCGACTACTACTCTTACCCACAAGATATCCCAATGTAGAGAAAAGCTTAGGGAAATACTTTCCCAACAATACGACTACCACCTCAGATGCCTGAAACTGACGTCATACGCCAAC
Organism: Lithobates sylvaticus; assembly: GCA_028564925.1. Taxonomy (NCBI): domain Eukaryota; kingdom Metazoa; phylum Chordata; class Amphibia; order Anura; family Ranidae; genus Lithobates; species Lithobates sylvaticus. Next base: position 101,483,420 of record CM053030.1, on the reverse strand, counting down.
GCCAATAAGGCTGGAAAATACCTGGCGAATAGACTCAAGACGGCACCTGTGAAAACAAGAATTTTTCCACCTGCTTCACCCCACTCTCAAACACAAAATTACCAACCCGCAAGACATCGCTATCCAATTCGCAGACTATTACAGTAGTTTATACAACATCAAGGATGACTCCTGCACGAATCAACCTACACCTGAACATATACACAACTTCCTCAAGACACTGAATTTGCCCTCTTTATCGGAGGACCAAATTTAATCCTTGAATGGACTGTTCACAACATCCGAAATAGCTGCGACAATAGCTACACTACCCTCTGGTAAATCACCTGGACCAGATTGGTTCACCAATGAATACTTTAAACTTTTCCAAGAACACCTTTCCCCACACTTGCAAACAGTATTTACCAGAGCTGCTGACTCTGCATCCTTTCCTCCAGAAATGCTGAAGGCTTACGTAGTCACACTACCTAAGCCGGGTAAGGATCCCACAACACCACCTAATTTCCGTCCAATTTCCTTGTTGAATACGGACATTAAGATATACGCTAAACTTATCGCCAAACGCTTATCTGACTTCATCTCATCCCTCATACGACGCGACCAGATGGGCTTTGTGAAGGGGAGACAAACCTCAGATGCTACAAGGAGACTCATTAATATTATTCATCATGCTACACATACTCAAACACCTTCTCTGCTGCTCTCTATAGACGCAGAGAAGGTGTTTGACAGGGTACATTGTAAATATATGTCTATGACATTATCTAAATTCGTTTTTTGTGGTACTATACTCAATGCAGTGCTGGCCTTGTACTCCTGCCCATCGGCACAAGTATATACATCCAGCATGTTGTCAACCCCCTTTTAGATCACTAATGGTACCCGCCAGGGTTGCCCCCTATCCCCGACGATATTCAATTTCATGATTGAACCCCTGGCAGAGACCATTAGATCTCATAAGGATATTGCTGGTTTTCAATTGGGTTCCAAATCCCACGTTATCAACTTATTAGCTGACGATGTGATACTGATGCTGACTCGACCTCTTTCTTCACTTCCTCTGGCCCACACGGTACTAAAAACCTTTGGAGAGGTTTCCTACTACAAGGTGAATTTTTCCAAATCCCTCATCTTAAATATGGGCCTCACGCCTATTGACTGTCTCAAACTACAACGAAACTTACCCTACACATGAAATGACAAAGGATTACCATACCTAGGTATAACCCTGACTCGTAACATTAAAACTATGGTTGAAACCAATCTGAAACCTCTCCTAGCCAAGATAGGACCCCAAATCAACAACATAGCCAAAAGAGAATTGCCATGGCTTGGTAGACTAGCGGCATTCAAAATGCTCATACTCCCACAAATTCTATATATTTTCAGGGCTATTCGAAACGATATCCCCAAAACCTACCTGAAATCTCTATCTAGTCTTCAATGGCGACTACCATGGGGTGACAAAAAAGCCAGGGACTAATCTACTACCCCATAAATCGGCGTGGGTGCAGGCCTTGTGGACATACAGGACTATCTATGGGCTACCAGACTTGACCAACTTAAACACTGGTCCCCTTCAGATGACAGGCCTCTATGGGTGGACATCGAAACTTCCCTAGCTCCCATACCTGGACTTACCTACAGTACTACTGGGAGACAAGTGGTTACCCTGGAACTTATGGAAGCTACCCCCCACTATTGCCACATCACTTCGGGCTTGGAGATTTTTACTCTCCCGCCACTTCAGTAATAGCAAAGCTATAGACAACAACCTCCCACTAAATATAATAGAAGCTAACATTTATATGCTATCCCTGAAACAATTCAATTCCCTAGGGGTAAACTTTGTCCGGGATTTACTCCACGACGACAACCCACTGTCAGTAACAGACTTGATGACCAGATACAACATGCCTAATTATATGCTGTTCACATGTATACGGGTAGCACACTTTATGACGGATAACCCATTTTGTACCTTATCTCTACCTACCTCTGTATGGCAACACCTCACCAAAGGTCCACAGAGCAACAAAGGTATAGCAATGTACTACAATCTTTTAAACAACAAAAAGTTGTTTGTTAAATCAGCGGCACATGTGAAGTGGGACACTGACATGGGAACCACAATTACGGATGACCAATGGAAATTCGCATTTAACATTATACAAAAATCTTCTCATTGCATTAACCATTGGGAAACATCACTTAGGATAATCAATCGATGGCAATATACCCCCTGCAGATTCGCAAAAATTTTCCCTGGTACTTCTCCTCTATGTTGGAGAAACTGCGGTCACAAGGGGCATATTCTCCACCTTCTCTGGGAATGCCCTAGCATCACTAGTCTATGGAACCAAACATTTACACTTATTTCATCCCTAACGAGCATGATTACACCCCCTACCCCCACAATGGCTATACTGCTGATAGGTTTGGAAAATTTTCCATACACAATGAGACATGTGGTGTCCCACATCATATTGGCTACTAGATCCTTGATACTACAACATTGGAAAACCATTCCGACTGTTAATATCACTGATGTCTTCAGAAAAGTCCACCAAAATTACACGTTCCAGCGACTCTTGGCAATTAACTCGCTTAAATGCATTAAGTTTGATGAAATGTGAAATATATGGACTGCAAAATACGCTACTACATGACTTGCTACATAATTTACTGATGATTGTATGACTTGAGTACGAATACTGTACATACTCTGGTTCTGTGCTTCTCTATGTTCACTACTTTTGTTTTATTTTATTTTACTTCTCTGTATGTTATAAAAACTCAATAAACATCTTTTAAATGAAAAGTCATTTTCAGCATTTTAAAATCTGCAGATTTCTATAATATATTAACTGGTGACTGTGCCATGAAGGCCCTTGTTCAGGCATTTCCTCTTAGAGGGGGCAACTCTCTGTCCCTGAGGGTCTCAACTATATGATTGTGTTCTTAAGCTGTTACACAGGATGAGAGACTACAAGGGACCATTTCAACAAATAAAACACAGGCATGGTTCACAGTTGTTTATTAGGAAATTTGCCATGAGAAAATCTATGCAGCCATCCTGAATTAAATGCATGCAGACCGGGAATCATTGCAAAGGGGCAGCACTGAAATGCAACAAATATTAAAAAGAAATAAATACAAAAATTGTATTTATTTTACTATATACAGTATTTATTTATTTGTTTTTAAAGACAATTGCCTATTCACGGTAGATTTGCAAACTAAATGTCATTCAATTAGGTTTCACAAAACAACATCGTTTGATTGATCTTTAGCGCTTATGATCTCTGGCAGCCTATTTGCAGCGAAGCCTAGTCTACATGTATGCACTTGACCAATGGTTGAAGTAATCCTGCTTGCTACCTCTTTTAGGGCAGTTTCCAGCAAAACACACTTTTATGGGTGTCATTGATAAAACATGTAAACCACATCTAAAACATACTGCACTGCAACTGTGCCAAAAATGTTAGATGCAATAAATTAACCCTTTAACAAACTTGGATGGTTGAAACTGGGAGTGTGCTAAAAAATACATTGGCAAAAGACCACACATAGGGGGTGATTTACCCCCTCACCTATTCTCCTTAAAAAATCATCAGAACTGATTTTAAAGATATGGTTTCCATTGACTTCAGTGAGATTTGGATTAATATTGAAAAATCCATGACGTGTTTGACCTCCCAATAACCTAACCTAGGTACATTTGGCTCCTTTCAACTAGCTATGAGTGTTACTTCTATGGTAAGGTTATCATCAGGATTAGTCTTTTAGCAGCACAAAAAAAATAAACTCAGCGCTCGTTTGAGGAGAGACCCTGGAGGTGTACACAGATCGAAAACCTGTCATTAATAAAGTCTCTCAATAGGAGGGACGAAGTCCATAGCAAGAGTCTTTAAGATAAAGAGGGAGAGGAATCCATATACCAGCACTAAGGTCAGCCAGTGTGAAGAGCTAGAAGCAGTCTCTGGCTCTGCAATGCAACAAAGGAAAAGAAACACAGCGCCTCTAAGTGCAGTATTGGTAAACCATTTTATAAATCAAAAGTAAAACTACTCACCTCACTTCCTCTCCTGCACCCGGAAGTGACGTCATCTCTGATTGCCCTTGTGTTCCCTGCTGTTCTCATAGGCTGCGAATGCTGGAATCCACCTGCACGAGCTGTCAGCTGCACTTCAGAGACACGGACGTTTAGGAGAAAAAACACGTCCGGATTTTGCTGCAGGATTACTATCATGCTTGTGTTTATGCTCCCTTTGTGAGTAGTTTTACTTTTGACTCATTAAATGGTTTACCAATACTGCATTTAGAGGCACTGTGTTTCTTTTCCTTTTAGCACACAAACCTGTCCAGGATAGTTAAAAAAAACTTCTGAAATGCTCAAGCACCTATTGATCCTCAGGAAACCACCAAAAACTGCCCTAATTGCATCTTCCCCTTTGACTGCAATGCATTTTGCCAAAATGTCTTGATTTTTGCTGAAATTTCGAAGTAAATTTTTTGCTGAAAAAATTAAGTAAAATCGTCTTCAAAAAGTGTGTGCAATACATTTGAAAACAAAGCACTATCACATCATCATCATTAGACCAACTACTTTGTGATACCATATACTACCGCAATCCATACTAATAGCTGACAAAAATGAGTACAAACGCATATACAATTTATTTAGATCAATTATATTCTATAATTGTCCATATTTAACAGAATTGGAGTATACTAGTACAAAGCATAGATGTGTGAACACCACTCTAGGTCAGTCTCCCATCTCCACCTCCACTAACACACAGGGAAGGTGCTGGCCCCGTCCATCACAGATTCCAATGAGCAAAAAAGAATTCTGGTTGGCCGCACGTCCAGGAAAATCACCTTTATTTCAGCAAGTTCATAAAAACATGTCCAAAAACACAAATAGAGGGGACCAGCATTATCAGCTAATGCGTTTAGCGCTTAGTCATAGCTCACATACAAATGTCCACTACAGAGATAAATATACATATAGAGTATGCAACAATTACTTGTGATTGGAACAATCTGTGTGAAACAATTGGTTTGCGGCTGCCAATAATTGGCAGATTACCGTCCCTGTTTAGGGATGCAAATGCAGAAACTCTAACATATATAACAGATATAAAACATCATAAGAATCATATAAAGTACAGACTGAATACAAAATAAAAAACAAAATAAAAAATAGGCAGCAGGAAGCTGAGCGCTGTTCTATACAGCCGAGTGATAACATCAGTTCCGGCGGGGCTAAAGCACCTTAACAGGCACAGAAAAAAAAAGAAAACATGTCTATTGGGGTCACCAGTAGCAAACGTTTGAAAAAATTTCTATCAGGGTCACCAGTAACAAAAGTTTGAAAAACTGTATCAGGGTCACCAGAAACAAAAGTTTAAAAAAATGACTATCTGGATCACCAGTATCAAAAGTTTGAAAAAATGTCTATCGGGGTCACCAGTAGCAAAAACTTAGGATGTACTTTATTCATTCATAAAAATGTGACACATCCCAATCATGGTTGAGCCCTACAGGTTTCTGTGTACCGAGACGGAGGAACCAGAAAATGTCCATTTTACACACCACCTCTCCTGGGAACTATGATCTTTTCTACACCCTGTATAGATACAGCTGAGGGGTCACCTGCATGAGAATCATTGAACTGGTTAGCTACATTGGTTGAATGGTTCTTGGTAATGTTATAAAGATGGTCAGGCAGATGATCCCTCAACCTGCGGGTAGTATGGCCAACATACTGAATTTTGCAAAGCTTTAACGTAATTGCATATATCAAATACCTATCATAATTTCTGTCATTACTAGTAGAATGCACAGAGTCTCCCCTCTTAATGTGTGAACAGCATGGACAACCACTAATGCCACATGCAAAAGTGCCTTTGAACTGAAGCCAGTGTGAAGGATTTTCCTTCCTGCTGGGAAATAAACTTGGAGACAGATATCTACCTAATGTTGGTGCCCTGCGGGAGACTACCTTAATGCCATTAGACAACACCTGTGTATAAATGGGATCAATATACAAAATAGGCAAATATATTTCAACAATGTTTTTTTTATTTTATTAAACTCAGCAGTGTAAGGAGTGGAGAACACATGAATATTATTAGATCTAGAAATCTTTTTATTTTTATATTTCAACAGCTCCTCATGAGATGTTTTATTAACAGTCCTTAATGCTCAATCTAAAACAGATTCGGAATAACCTCTACACACAAAGCGATCCCACATCAATTTGGCTTCTTTATCAAAATTGATATCATCGCTGCATACTATGCTGTGTTTCAAAAATTGGCCGAAGGGGGTGGCTTTTTATAGTGTGCAGAGGGTGTCCCGAATCAGCTTTGAGCCCTGCATTGCCAGATGTTAACTTTCTGTGAAGTCCAGATACAATCCAATTCCCTTCACTGGATGAATTCACAGCACTAAGGAAACGTGAAACGCGTTAGTGGTGATGCCAGTCCCCTCTATTTGTGTTGTTGGACATGTTTTTATGAACTTGCTGGAATAAAGGTAATTTTACTGGACTGGGGCCAACCAGAATTATTTTTTGCTCATTGAAGTATTCTAGTAATAATACCTTTCCTTAAGCTGGAGTGATCCTAAGTAAAGTGTTTGCACCTAGGCTGTAGCCAGCCTATGCTTTGTGTTATCAGTGTTTGCTGGGTTTCTTCTAAGCCCAGGTCACTAATTCCTTTTGTCTGCTACTGTTGAATGTTCTCCAGGAGTAAGAAAATGGCACCATATTGGGTTATGCATATTTATTCTATCTTGGCCAATAACTGAAGGGCTTATTCCAGTGATGTGGGCCGAGGAAGATATTCAATTAGGTTCTTTCCTCCTAGGCTGCTGCCTGGAAAGGATATAGCTATGAGAGCACATCACCTTCCAGGCTCCTACGGGTGAGGATCTGAGAGCAGAGGTTCAGTTGTTCTCTTAGTTTTCCATTCGTTCTCTTCGTTTTTTCCTAGTCACTGGTCTGGTCCTAAAGAAAAAAAAATGTTGCCGGTAGCAGAGGCTTAAATAATTCAAAACTGGCCCATGGCAGAGGCCTAGCAAACAGAAAGTTAGCCACCTATCTGGATCTACAGAAATAAAGCTGGTCTGAGAGATAGGCCAAAAGAATCACAAGAAATCCTTTAAGTACATAAATAGTAAGAAAGGAAGGTCAGATCATATTGGTCCCATAAAGAATGAGGAAGGACATCTGGTTACAAAGGATGGGGAGATGGCGAAGGTATTGAATTTATTCTTCTCCTCAGTCTTCACGAGGGAATTGGAGGGCTTCAGTAACCAAAACTTCAATGCTTATCCTCATGACACGTCACAGGAAGCACCCTCATGGCTAATAGAGGACAGAATTAGAAATAGACTTGAACATTAACATTACGTAACATTAATAAGTCACCAGGACCAGATGGCTTGCACCCGAGGGTCCTTAAGGAACTTAGTCAAGTAATTGCCAGACCATTGTTCCTAATTTTTAGAACAGTCTACTGATTGGAATGGTACCAGCTGATTGGAGAAAAGTCAATGTAGCACCAATATTTCAAAAAGGGCCAAGATACATCCCTGGGAATTACAGACCAGTTAGCCTAACATCAATTGTATGCAAGCTCTTGGAGGGGATGATAAGGGGCTATATACAAGATTTTATTAATGACAACGGTATCATTAGCAGTAATCAGCATGGATTCATGAAGAATCATTCTTGCCAAACCAATCTATTAACCTTCTATGAGGAGGTGAGCTGCCATCTAGATAAAGGCCCGTAGATGTGGTGTATCTGGATTTTTCAAAAGCATTTGATACAATTCCCTATAAACGTTTACTGTACAAAGTAAGGTCCGTTGGCATGGACCATAGGATAAGTACATGGATTGAAAACTGGCTACAGGGGAGAGTTCAGAGGGTAGTGATAAATGGGGAGTACTCAAAATGGTCCGGGTGGAAAGTGGGGTCCCCCAGGGTTCTGCCCTGGGACCAATCCTATTTAATTTATTCATAAATGACCTAGAGGATGGGATAAACAGCTCAATCTCTGTATTTTACAACGATACTAAGCTAAGCAGGTCAATAACTTCTCCGTAGGATGTTTAAACTTTGCAAGAAGACCTGATTAAGTTAATGGGGTGGGCAACCACATGGCAAATGAGGTTTAATGTAGAAAAATGTAAAATAATGCATTTGGGTGGCAAAAATATGAATGCAATCTACTCACTAGGGGGAGATCCTCTGGGGGAATCTAAGATGGAAAAGGACCCCCAGGTCCTAGTAGATGGCAGGCTCAGCAATGGCATGCAATGCCAAGCTGCTGAAAGCAAAACAAACAGAATATTGGCATGCATTACAAAGGGTATTAACTCCAGAGATAAAACAATCATTCTCCCACTCTACAAGACTCTGGTCCGGCCCACCTAAAGTATGCTTTCCAGTTCTAGGCACCATTCCTCAGGAAGGATGAGTTGGAACTGAAGAGAGTCTAGAGAAGGGCTACAAAACGAATAAAGGGACTGGAGGACCTTAGTTATGAGGAAAGATTACGATCACCGAACTTATTCTCTCTGAAGAAGAGACGCTTGAGAGGGGATATGATTTCAATGTACAAATACCGTACTGGTGACCCCACAATAGTGATAAAGCTGTTCTGCGAAAGGGAATTTAATAAGACATGCAGCCATTTACTAAAATTAGAAGAAATGTGGTTTAACCTTAAACTGCGTAGAGGGTTCTTTACTGTAAGAGCGGTTAGGATGTGGAATTCTCTTCCACAGGCAGTGGTTTCAGCGGGGAGCATTGTTCATTTTAAAAAACTATTAGATAGGCACCTGAACGACCACAACATACAGGGATATACAATGTAATACTTACATAAAATCACACACATAAGTTGGACTTGATGCACTTGTGTCTTTTTTCAAACTTGCCTACTATGTAACTATGTAATACAACACTGGCCTGTGACAGAGACATGAGAAGTAAGAAGGTAGCTGGCCATCTAGGCCTACAGAATCTATCCTGTGCCTGTGGCAGAGACTTAAGATACTGAAAGATAGCTGTCCCTCTGGGCCATCTTTGAGAAATACGATGTAAAGGTTTTTGCTGCTGTTTTTGGGTAACCTACGCCCTTAAATGTATCATGACGAAGGTAACAAAGCCAATAAAATTGCAAAAAGAAGACTGAAGGATCTAAAGTATGCCTCTTGCTGTGCAGCCACAGAGTGGGTAATTACTAGGAAGGCTAGGAGGGCCCCTTTAAAGTTCAGCTACTCCTTTGTAAGTTAATGTGTAAAGATACTTGTTGAATCCAAATGCTGACTGCATAGTGCAACTAAGTCATAGGTAGGTCAGCTATACTTGTCTGCCTATTTCAACCTAGATACTGACAAGGTGGCATTATAGGTAGCACAGGGAACAGCAGCCAATGGCATTTCGTAGCATGTCCTCTCTGATCTAGAGGTCATTACTAGGACCAGACCTCTTGTAGAGTAGGATGATGAATGTCTGTTAGCTTCAACTCAACAAAACATAAAGAGCCAAAACCCAAGTGGCCCTGTTAATTCTACATGGCCAGTTGCCCAGTTGTAGATGTATTGGCATCTAAGAATGATGGGTGAACAAATATAATCCCTTTCGGTCACCAGACAAGAAGTGGAGATTGCTGGGGAAAAAAATAATTTATAAATGTCCATGGAGCTCTGCTGCCTAAAAACATGCCTATGTGGCATATTAAAAAACCTAACCCTGCGTTCTGTGTGCTGATAGGCCTGATAACAATGGCATAGACAGCTACATCTGACACCCGCAGTTTAAAATATTTTACATATTTTGATATTAGAAGTGTGAATAACACCTGTACTGCACACATGTTCCTATATATACAGTATATATATATATATATATATATATATATATATATATATATATATATATATATATAAATTTACTTTTGCCCTCTAAGTGAGTGAGGATATGAGAGCGTGTGAGCGTAGTGACGCAGGCTCTAATCTCGTGATGATTCCAGCGAGAGACAGAGGATCAGTGAGGATTGTACAGCGGGCAGACAGTGGAAGGTCCTCGGCCCCCGTCCCCATAGCCTATAGCTCCCGGGAGTTCCCAGCGGTGGATGGTGGATGTCTTCTGTCTCCTTTTCCCTATTTAGGTCAGCTGGATATCGGAAGCATAGCCAGGGGAAGTGGCGGAGAAGAGAAGACCACATGTGGAAGCGGTGAGGAGGGGGGGACTGTGGACGAGACTGTGGGTTATAAGCTGCTTCATAAGAAGGGGCGAAAGTGTGGAAGGCTGCAGAAGAAGGAGAAGAGGGGAAGTGGTAAGGCGAACGAAGAGTCTGCCTTGCAGCTGGAGACTTTCAGGAAATTGAAGGCTCCCGTGACAGTGGGTCTGGATGGCCCCAGGGAAGCCATGCTCTGTAAAAGCACAGACTGTTCCCCTCTGCTCCTCTCCCACTTCAATGGCAGCAAAGACAGCAGGAAAGTCGGTAGTAAAGTCCCCCCAATATCAGAAGAGACTCAGACAACAGTAGACAAAGTGGTAGAGCTGCCTCGCACTTGCAAAGATATTATGGCAGCTATCAAAGCATGTAGTGAGACTCTCACAATAAAAATTGATGCTCTCAGAGATGGAAGTTTGTGTCTAAAAGGTAGAAGAGAAAGAAAAAAAAACAAATGACAGAGAATGGCATATCATGAGAAAACAAATTAGTGTTCTACAGGACAGAGCAATCGATATAGAAAGCCGTTTGAGGAGAAATAATATCCAGATCATAGGATTGCCAGAACGAGTGGAAGAAGATAATCCAACAAAATTTTCAGAGAAATTATTGATAAATATACTGGGCCTTACAGATAACTGTAACATTTGTGGTTGAAAGAGCACACAGGATGTATTTTCGATAACCAAAGCCAGGGCCCCCCCTCCTCTGTTTCTTTTACATCTACTGAATTATAGAGATTGAGACTGTATATTGTCAGCAGCCAAGACAAGGGCAGACTTACAATATGAGAGTGCCAAATTACATTTTTTTCCCCTTAAATACAGCAACAGAGAAGAGCCTATATGGAAGTGCAGAAAAGATTGAGAGAAAAGGGGATACAATTCAGTCTTTTATATCCTAGTAAACTACAGGTGATTGATGGAACATACCCACACTTTTTTGAGACACCAACAACTGCAGTAGAATGGCTGGACACTCGATAAATAGATCCCTCACAATTTTGGGAAAAGAAAAACATTAATTTATTTTTTTTTTCCCCTTTTCCCTTGTTCTCCCTGGCCCCCCCTTCCTCCCCCTTTTTTTCTTCTTTTTTTCTCTCTCTCCCCCTTTTTAGGGGATGGTGAGGGAGGGGTGTGGGAGAGGAAAGATTACATATATATAAAAATATTGCAACACAAGTTATTAATATTTATAACAGCTCAGCATTTTATAATAGCACATGTGGTGATAAAAAAAGTAAAGTATAAAGTAGAAAGCATAAACGATGGAAATTGGTGATCATGAGAGTGATGGGAACGGGAGGGAAGGATGGAAGGTGTTTTCTTTTCTCCTTCTATTCCTCCCCTCCCTCTGCCCTCTTCTTTTTTTTTTTGGAAGAGGGATATAGGGATATAAGGTGTGATTAGGATTATGGGAGTATATGATTATGATTTAAAATAATAACAATAGAAATGAATACAAGATGTTTGGTGTGTAGATATCATTTTGATTCAAATGCGTCTCTTGGGTTAAATTGTCTATTAGAGAGCCAGACTCACAAATTGGATGGAAGGATTGTTGCGGTACACATTGGGGGTTGTTTTGTGTGGAATAGTTACTGGGCATAGAACAGAACCTATAATCAGTGAGGTCAAGAGTAGGGGAAAGGTCCTTTTTTCTCCCACCCATAGATGGATGTGGTTGTAGATTATAGAGCGGAGTGAAAAGGGATAGGATGGGATGGAAGGGGGGAGGAAATGGAGGTGCAGAGGTGTGGTGTATAAGGATTCAGGGATGGTGTGTTTTTTTTGCCCCGTTGATGTTTGCTTTAGGAGCCATATGGCTCAAGATACTGTGGAGATGTCCCTTTTTTCCGTTGTGCAAACATGCTGCCAGGTGAAAATAATTGCTATTCTATAATATCCTGGAATGTCCGAGGTCTAAATTCTGGGTTTAAAAGAGCATAGATGTTCCAATATGTAAGAAAATATAACCCCCAGTTGATTTTACTTCAAGAGACTTATCTAGTGGGAGGGAAACTAGGGACCTTAAAAAAAGGGTTTCAGTGCTAATAAATAAATCCTTTTCCTGCCTAATAGAGAAGATATATACAGACATGTAGGGAAAATATGTTATTTTAGTATACACATTGGGACAACAAAGGTATATTATAGTGGCAATATATATTCCACCCCCTTCCTCTTTTGGGAATATTAGAGAAAATTATTAAACATTTTCCAGCAAAATGATTGTTTATTGGAGATTTCAATTCAATTTAATCCCCAGAATTAGATAGACCGAAACTTCCCAAGCAGTATTCAGCTGATTTACATAACTGGGCCCAGGCGACAGGTGTAATAGAAATTTGGAGATGGAGAAATCCCCAAAAAAAGAGCATATTCCTGTTTTTCCACTGCTTATAAAACCTCATCTCGAATAGATTTAGCCTTTGCAGATCTGACATTAGTAGCGGATATTGTAGAAGCAACATATTTACCAAGCGGTCTTTCGGACCACTCTCCTTTGTTGCTGTCAATACGTACCCCTGCCTTTAAAAAAGGCATCAATGTGGCGATATGCTCCTCAGTGGGTGTAACACCCAGAGATAGTGGAGAAAATGTCATCAATGGTAGTGGAATACTGGAAAAATAATGTTGGATCATTCATCTTCATTGAACACTGTCTGGGATACCTTTAAGGCATATGTGCGAGGGCAATACATTTCAAGTATTGCAGCAGTTAACAAGAAACAGAAGGATAAGATACAGGTACTACAAACGCAGATAGAATTACAGAAGGAAAAGTATAGCCGAAATTCTAGTATAATTAATTTTGATATAATTATGGCCGTGCAAGGGATCTATATTTGCATATGACAGAAATAACTAGGTTAGAACTATATAAAAATAGACCAAATTTTTTTTAACAAGGGGATAAAATCAGGACTCCATAAGGAAAAACGGTGGTTGAACCTGAGGAGATTTTGGAGACTTTTAAGAGGTACTATGGCTCTCTGTACACCTCTTCTCTCCTCTCCAACTTCCACCCAAAAGGTTAAACCTTTTGGACTGTATAGCCCTCGGGTGGTTGTCGGATAGGGAGAGAGAGACATTAGTTCGATTACAAGTGAGGAGATTTTGAAGACTATACATACTTTTCCGAGGCGAAAAGCCCCAGGCCCTGATGGAATTCCTGTGGAATTTTATATAAATGTAGTGCTGGCTCCTGACGAGCAGGCGCTATTGTTTTTGAAAATTAAGTTGCCTGAAGCCAAAGTTGGGCTTCAGGATAATTCTTCTAAATTCTTCTAAATTAAGTTTCAGTACCAGTCCAGCTGGGTTGCACTGGGTTCTCCTTGACCGTAGGTGTCGCTGTCACCGCCGGCAAGAGTAGAAAGCAGTCTAGCTGGATGCATTGAATGCCACTTGCCTCTCGGAACCAGCCCAGTGGGAGTGTTCTCCTGCTGTGCATTCTGGGGGGGGGGGGTATTTGAGGTACCAATGCCATGTTGTACAAAAGCTTTTCCTGTCCGCGTGGTTTTGGTGGTTCTCCTGACCCAGCCTCATGGCCCTCCTGGAGTGGGGTGCGAAACCATGCATCCTGTGTCTCGAGGCTTGCTGGCCCAAGGCAATGTAACTGCAGGGGTAGGCACGAGTGACTTTAGGAGCCTACTGATCCAAGGAAGGTCCGGTGCCGCCTCATCGGAATGGAGAAGCCCAGCAACTAAAGAACCCCAGGGGAGGACCCTTTCAGGAGAAGGCCATGCGCAAAGGCTGGCTTCTCTGAAGGAGCTTGAAAGCTTAGTTGAAGGACGCGACCTGAATCATCCCTCATATGGTATCGCCAGATCGGCTGAGACAACCTGGTACCATATGACAATTCTTTAAAGTTCATATAATACCTTAGTGACGCTAAAGTGTAACTTACAAGTCTGTGGCAGAGACTTTACCGAGCATCCTACCGGCTGCTAGGCCTAGTGAGAGAGACCTATCCGGGGGACTGCAGGAATCAAGTTCATGAAACAGTTAATTTCTCTGAATTCGTTTAATATCTTCACCCCGCAATCTAAGTACCTGAACTCACCCCTAAACCCTCTACCCTCTACCTTTTATTCTATTTTTTATTCAGTGTCAGTCTCAGCCTTTTCTTTGGGTTACTTTCCACGGGATCCCCAAGACTGAGCTACAACAGGTGAGGTAACGGTAAGCCCAAATAAAACCAGCAGCTCCTTCGGGGGTCAGTGCTACATAAAGTATGGGGACTTTTAGCCTCAAAATTAGCAGAAGTATTTACAAGTAGGTTGCTGAAAGGGGCTCTCCCAGATTCAATGAGACAGGCACATTTAGCCCTTGTACTTAAGGAAATGAAGGATCCAAACTGAAGGAGTGGAAGAGGACTCCAGTGGCAACCTTTGAAGCTCTGGTGAACTCCATGCCCAAGAGGGTTAATGCAGTGCTGGAAAACATTGGTAGCCACACAAAATATTGACACTCTGGGCCCAATTTGAAAATTTTCACTTAGGGGTGTACTCACTTTTGTTGCCAGCAGTTTAGACATTAATGGCTGTGTGTTGAGTTATTTTGAGGGGACAGCAAATGTACACTGTTATACAAACTGTACACTCACTACTTTACATTGTAGCAAAGTGTAATTTCTTCAGTTTTTTTCACATGAAAAGATAGAATAAAATATTTACAAAAATGTTAGGGGTGTACTCACTTTTGTGAGATACTGTGTGTGTATATATATATATGTATATATATATAAATCACACTTACACAGCACCACAGACTAAACACTTAAATGTACAAAAGTGTAAAAATATAATGTTTACAAGAAAAACCCTTATGTGTAAATATTAAACACACAAAAAAAATCAATATTAAAAAAAATAGTGCATAGAGCTGCTGCCCCTTAACCCCTTGGTGCCGGTGACATGCAAATATGCGGCCAATCAGTGCCTGGTCCTTGGTGCGAAGGGGCTGCATATTTGCATGAATTGCAGTGCATACAGCTGTGCTGAGAGCGCGCTCCCAGCAAAGTTACTAGTGCCTAACCAAAAGCTCCTGATCGCAAGCATCGGTTTTTGGATCTCTTAAGCCCCACCCTACCCCGCCTCCCTGCATCATAAACCTTTTAAAGAGTCGGGAGGTGCCGGAGTTAAGAGGTTAATAAATCAAAGAAATCAAATCAGTGTCTGAAAAAAAATCAAATAAACAGATTAATTAGGTGGCACTGCAAATCCTCATACCTCCAATATAAATACAATATTAATACATATACAACTGAATCAAACTATACCCAATTACCAAACTTTTATAATTCCTTTATGTTCCTTCAGAGACCTTCCCTGTTTGGGAACATGAAGGGATTTTTAACTTGCAAAAAATGGAAAGCTTGCACCACAGCTAGAACTAATTTAAAAAGGAGATATGAATTCATGACCAATGAAAGGAAGTGTTATAAAATTACAGAATTTATAACCAGTAACACTACATATGTGGTTTGCATCATCAAATGCCCGTGTGGGCTATTTTATGTTAATCGCACAAAGAGGACTCTTATAAAATGAATATCGGACATATTCAAAATATTATTGATGAACACCAACAGCACACTTTATCCCTGCATTTTAGGAAAGTTCATGGAAGAGATCCATTGGGGTTACAATTCTGGGGGGTTGATGGGATTTTTCTCTCATGGAGGGGATCCAACTTGGTTGGGGACCTCTCCAGGAGGGAAACAAAAATAATGTATGACCTAAACACCTTATTACCTAGAGGACCGAATGCAGAAATAGATTTGATTTATTTCATCAGTGATGTATAGCAGTGGTCATCAACCCTGTCCTCAAGGCCCACTAACAGCCCACATACATCACATACATCACAGGTGATATCATTTGCTGCTCAGTGATTGCAGTATTCTAGTCTGCATCTCCCCAGGGTAATACATAAAACCTGGTCTGCTAGTAGGCCCTGAGGACATGATTGAGGACAGGGTTGAGGACCACCGATGTATAGACCACCCACTTATGGTAGTGATAAATTATTGGGACTAGGAAGAAAAGGGGTTAAAATTTCAGGAGATACAGGTAAATGTAGCTTTGAAATTTCTGTCTAAGGGTTATTGATATTATCTGCACTGTTATTTTACATAATTTAATGATATGTTATATTTAAGAAGGGGGTAGTTTATGTACTTGTTTTTGTGCAATGTATGTACCTAATAAGGAGAGGCATATATTCAATGTGCACAGTGAATCTCAATTTTAGAATTATTATTATATAAAATGTATGTATTAGATTTCATTATTATATTTTGAAGGTGATATTATATAAGTGGTAGGTTCTAAAAAGTTTGATTTGGGATAAATGTCTCTTTTTTAATTGATTTAATGTGTATGAGCTATATTGGAGATTGAATCTTGTAGACTGGAGCTTTATACAATTGCTTTGTATCTGGCACACTGGGTGTTAATTACCCTTGGTGCAACCTTATATAAATCAATGAGTAGATAGGTGTGGTTTGGCTCCATGTGGAAGTCTGCTCAGATGAAACGTATCAGAGTATAACTGCATGTAGGAATGCAAGTGTGGCAGGCAAGCTGATCCGGCGAAGACAAGGAGGTAGCGAGCTGCACCGTAAGGTGGTGAGATGCCAGAGATCCAGCTCATACAGGGAAAGTGGGCACACTGACATCTTGTTTTAATGGTTGCAGGCAATGCTTTTTAAAATGTTTGTATTTTACAGTTTTAAAAAATTCTGAAGGTGTAAAGGTATTGCACTATTGTGAACCTATCTTTTTTATGGGTGATGGTCGGAAGGTAAATGCTTGACAAGATATTTCTTTCTGGAGCAAGAGAGCAATATGTGTGGAGGTGTCATTAACCATTTCAGCTCTGCAGGTTGATCATCATAGATGTGAGACACTGAGTTTTGGTGAGTCATTGAATTCACATTGAGAGAGTGGTGGTCACAAGCACTGTATGAAGAAGGATATTGTTTGAATATATGTGGGCACTCTTGGTGATTCATAATATGCACTGTTGTGGAGGATTTTTTGGCAATTTAATTTTATTTTACATTTTACTCTTCTTTAAAAGGTTGTTATTTGTATATAGTTTCATTAAATTGTATATGTATTCATATTGTATTTATATTGGAGGTATGAGGATTTTCAGTGCCACCTAATGTCTGTTTGATTTTTTCACACACTGATTTGATATGACATATTTTGACTGGTTTAAATCCCTAATATCTCAAATGATATTGTATTGGTGTCTACCCATTATGATTTCTTGTTTTTAATTATTAAATTATGACTAATGGCAATTTTTTTTTTTATCATCAAAAGTGAAAGTAAGAGAAAATCCCAAATGTTGGTTTGTCCTCAGAACAGAATCAAAATCTACTCCCATCCCAATTCTAAGCTTATACTATCCACCCTGTGAAAGGAAAAATATGGATATTTACCTATTCTGAAGTCGCTCTGGTCTGGTCACATGATCTCTCCAGCACTGGCTTCAGTGAAGAGATTGCTGACAATGGCTGCAGAGCCTGTGCGATGACATCACTCTTAGGCTTACTATGAGGAATCTGTTGTTGGCTGTCCCTCCTCTACACTGAAGCAGGGACTGGAAGCCGGCCATGTGACTGGACCCCAGTGACTTCAGAAAAGGTAAGTGTAGGCATATTTCCTTTTACAGGGTAGATAGAATAGGGTTAAAATGGGGTTGGGAGTAGATTTAAGCGTATTTAGGTTTTGACTTTACTTCCATTTAATTTGCAGGGATTTCCTCTCACTTCCTGATATGGCTATGGGACAGGAAGTGGAGGTAAATCTCCCCAATAGGACACAGATGGTAGAAAAACTGAAGGGGGTTATAACCTTTCCTTACTCTATCCAAAATGAAAAAAATAATTCTGCCTATAGTTTTACTATAAATAAACCCAGACTGCATGAACATTTTCTTTAGATGAGCTCATGTATACCAAAGTCAGCAATTATAATGTAATATGGAGGTAACACATTTTTCATGTTGAAGCATATTGTCTTTAAATTAATGGCTTCCCATATACATAGACAAAATCGATTGATTGCTAAGCCCTCGGTTGGCAATCAAAAGGTACTGGTACTCCATCGGCGGGGCAAGTCTGAGACATTGTTTTAAACACCAAGTGTGGTGAGTTCACACCATTTGCATATATAATTACGCATTGAAATTGTATATAAAAAAAAGAAGCAAAAAAGGGGTTTATTCCCCTAGGTTTGTGGACTTTTGATTGGCACTATCATGCTTTCCCAAAGAAAAATATATAGATTGTATAAGTAGTAACAAAATGTTTATTAGAGTATTGAAAAATTAAAAAGGAACATAGGGGTCATGTAGAACATGATCAATATAAATGCATCAAAACAGTAATGATAAACTTATATGTGACATTAGACCAGATGCGTTTCGGAGTAGGTAGATTCCTCCTTCTTCAGTGGTCGTGGTGTCGAGTCTATAGTTTATACCTGAATATAAAAGGTATATGTATGTATGTATGAGTTCAACATGAAAGGTACATTATGGGAACAGTGTTATACAAAACGGGCATAGATAGCATTGATTAAAAGATATATGGGTGGTAAACAGTGTGTTACTTTTAGAGCGACAAACCGTAAAATCGTAAATATGGTCATATGCACTCACGTGTGTGTTGATGCAGGGGTGGGAAGGGTTGTTCCCCCTTGATAAAAACAGGATACAGGATAAAGCATCGGCACAACAAAGGGTGGTTAGGTCGCAAGCAAAATCTCACTTTTCACATAGGCAATCAGATATTTTGTTCTCACGTGGAGAGTAGTCTAGGTATATCAGAGCTTCAAGATACTATGAGACCAAAAACGTCCCAATAGGGTCTAATTGCGAGTTTGAAAAGGCTGTGAAGGGTCGAGCAAACGAGGACCGTGGTTCTGCTGGGGTCAACAAAACAAACCCGAACAAACCTCTGTAAAGAAGAAGTAACAATTATGATATAAATTGTATGGTGGCTAATGAGCAATATGAAGCAAGGTAAAAATTATAACCATTTTGCTTGTAAAATTATTTAGAGGGAACAGGTGAACCTACAATTAGTTGGTATAAATGATAGAGCTTAAAGGTGGTTCTTAAACATTAGTTGTTGGTTAGTGAATCTAAACAATAGGGCTCTATGTTAATGCTTAAACAGACAATGTTGGTGTGCTACATCACCAAAGCATTTTTAAACAATTGTGGTTGAAAACTAATGGAGCATAAAATAAATTTCCATCAAAGGAGTAGCAGGATGGAGAGATAAAATAAAATGTCCATAGGGTAGTGGTTATGGTAAAAACATACCTTGTGTATTCAGCATAGAGAATTAAGCTGCCTGTTCCTATGGTAGTGCTGTCAGAGGTTTAAAGATCTGAACAGTGTGGTTATGTAGGCGTAGCCACTCCCTCAATCAGCTGTTATCAGAAACAGCTGGCTGGTGAGGGGTGGGAGGTTTGTGGGAGGGGTCGGCCCCCCGAGCGGTGTGCGCGCGGTCCCATCCAGACACAGCATGTATGTCGTAGGATGCGGCCCCGCCCACTCCCCCCGCCGGCACGCACGGCCTCAAAATCGGAGCGCGCATGCCCAGTGGGTGGAGGAGGATGGCAGGTAACTCCTCCCACGGGCATCGCACAGCCGAATGGATGAGGCTGAAAAGGGAGGGAGGGCGTGAGATACGGCCTCACCTCCCGTCGCCGCACCGCCCATGTGGGCGGGCGGCTTACGTGTCGGGCAGTTCCACGGGTCCAGGTGCCGACTTGAAACACAGCCATCTAGTGGAAAGATAGAACGTTGTAAGATTCTGTCATTTATGTTGAGACATAGGCAAAAAACGGATCCTATGCCTCAGAGTATCAAGGACAAAAGGGGACACGTTAAGCCTGGTAATTAGCCTCCGTAAAGTGCATAAAGTCTCCCCCTAGCAATAGGGGGGGAAAACCTGTGTATCAAACCAGGAAAGTGAGAGAGAGCAGCATCCCAATATAACACTCCTTGTGTGCCGGCGCCTGTTTAAGATACAGTGTATACATTACAGTGTTCAACACTTTAGTATAATCTTATCAATTTTTACATTGTAGATTTACCCTACTCCATATATAATCTGTCACGAACCGTGCAGAGGTAGATGGAGTAGGTATACAGTATTCATACATAGATATAAACATATTACAATAGTTGTTCAGAAATGTACAGAACAAATATGTGTATATTAAACATATATATTCCATATATAATCTGTCACAAACCGTGCAGAGGTAGATGGAGTAGGTATACAGTATTCATACATAGATGTAAACATAATATATTAGTTGTTTAGAAATGTGCAGAACAAATATGTGTATATTCAACATCTGTCATTTGAGTCAGCTATCTGATCAAGGTTCGTTTATGTCCTGGATTACAGATAACTATAATAGATGTGATTGTTGACATATGCGTTGTTATTAACCAATGCATGTTAAATTGCATTGGTGTTTATTTTTCCATACCCCCAGATACAAAGCCCTCCAAAAAGGGTTTAAACCAAATAGTTTCGTTTAATCCTGGAGCCTGAGTGGCTCGGAGCTTATAGATCCATTTTGACTCGAGTTGAAGGAGGGACTTATTCCAGTCCCCCCCCCTCGGGTTTGGATGAATCCGATCCAGGATCAGAAACTTGATTTTTGGGAACCTGCCCATGTGCACAGTACTGACGTGTCGGCCCAGGGGGAGATCTGGGTCGCACGTCATCATACTGTGCACATGTCTGTATGCACGCTTCCAAAACTCGAGCTTCGTCTTGCCGACATAAAAGCAAGAGCATTCACACGTTAGAAGGTAAATAACCCCCAAGGTTTTGCAGTTCGCAAAGTGTTTTGGTCGGAAGGTATCCCCATTGGGTAAAATGGGGCTCTTCTCTGTAGCCATATATTTACAATAGTGGCAAGAGCCACACATAAAGGTTCCCTTGTATTTGCAATGCGGGTTGCCGCTTACAAACTCAGTCTTTGTAACACAGTCCTTAATGGATGTTGCTCTCCTAAACGTGAAAAGCGGTTTCTCCGGGACGAATTGTCCTAACAAGGGATCGTATGTGAGTAAATGCCAATATTTTTCTACTATGGCTTTTAACTGCTTTTGTTGATTATTATATCTGGAGATGATTCTCAGGGGGTTTGTTTCTTCTCTGGATTTTTTGCTATATAGGAGTTGGTCTCTATTACGGAGGCATGCTTGCTGATACGATCTTTTTAAGGATGCATGAGAGTATCCTCTTTGTAAGAGGCGGGTACGTAGTTTATTTGCCTCTATTTGGAAGATTTTGTCATCTGTGCAATTCCTTCTAATGCGCAAGTATTGCCCATAAGGTATTGATTTTACCAACGGTGTTGGGTGGAAACTCGTGGCGTGCAGGATGGTGTTTCCCGCAGTTGGTTTTCTATATAAACGAGTCAGCAATTGTCCAACATTGTTTCTATAGATCTCTACGTCTAAAAAGGGGACACAGTGAGTGTCATATGACATAGTAAAACTCAGATTAAAAATGTTTCTGTTCATTCTGAGAAGGCATTGCTCTAGAAGTGAGCTGGTGCCGTCCCAGACGATGAGGATGTCATCGATGTACCGGTGCCATGCAAGGATATGGTCCGTGTACATCGATAAGTCCTCATCGTCTAGGAAGGCCCGCTCCCACTCCCCCAGGTACAGGTTGGCATACGATGGGGCACAGCAAGTCCCCATCGCTACCCCCTGCACCTGGAGGAAGTGGGAGCCGTTGAAGGAAAACACATTATGTTCAAGAATAAATTCCAATAAAGCAAGGATAAATTCTCCATAGGCTGGATCTATTTTCTCATCTTTAGATATAATATGTCTAATAGCTGCCACTCCTCTAGTGTGAGGAATGGAGCTATAGAGGGTTTCTACATCCACTGTCACTAATAAAACCTCCGTAGGAATGTGCAGGTTGTCTACAATTTGTAGGAGGTGTAGAGTATCTTTGACATATGAGGGAAGTGCTTGAACATAAGGTTTGAGGAAGTCGTCTATTAGGCGACTAGCGCCTTCACTTATAGAGCCAATTCCTGATATAATAGGTCTACCAGGTGGGTTGTCTTTATTTTTGTGGACTTTGGGTAATGCATAGAACGTAGGAACTTTCGGAAAGTTGTTCCGAATGTATGTCCAAAGTTGTTTCGTGATGACATTTCGTTCTAGGGCTGTGTCAATAAGCTGATAAAATTCACTGTCATATTTTTTAACAATGCTAAGAGGCATCCGTCTATACCAATTTGGATTATTTAGGATTTTATTACACATTCGTAAGTACTGATCTTTATCTAAGAGGACAATATTCCCGCCCTTATCAGACGCTTTAATGACAAGGTTGTTGTTAATACCTAGTTGTCTGAGGGCTACTGTTTCTTTCTTTGTAAAATTTGTTGTTTTGGGTGTTCGGATTTTTAGTTTTTCTAGATCTCTGTTCACTAGATAGAGAAAGGTAGCTGCATTAGGGTTCGTACTGGGAGCTGGACAGATGGTTGATTTCTTTTTAAGTGTAGATTTAGTATTATCTGTAGCTGAATATACTGAGTCTAAGGCCTGTTGGAGATTAATTTGGTCAATAAGACTGCCCACATGGGCGGTGCGGCGACGGGAGGTGAGGCCGTATCTCACGCCCTCCCTCCCTTTTCAGCCTCATCCATTCGGCTGTGCGATGCCCGTGGGAGGAGTTACCTGCCATCCTCCTCCACCCACTGGGCATGCGCGCTCCGATTTTGAGGCCGTGCGTGCCGGCGGGGGGAGTGGGTGGGGCCGCATCCTACGACATACATGCTGTGTCTGGATGGGACCGCGCGCACACCGCTCGGGGGGCCGACCCCTCCCACAAACCTCCCACCCCTCACCAGCCAGCTGTTTCTGATAACAGCTGATTGAGGGAGTGGCTACGCCTACATAACCACACTGTTCAGATCTTTAAACCTCTGACAGCACTACCATAGGAACAGGAAGCTTAATTCTCTATGCTGAATACACAAGGTATGTTTTTACCATAACCACTACCCTATGGACATTTTATTTTATCTCTCCATCCTGCTACTCCTTTGATGGAAATTTATTTTATGCTCCATTAGTTTTCAACCACAATTGTTTAAAAATGCTTTGGTGATGTAGCACACCAACATTGTCTGTTTAAGCATTAACATAGAGCCCTATTGTTTAGATTCACTAACCAACAACTAATGTTTAAGAACCACCTTTAAGCTCTATCATTTATACCAACTAATTGTAGGTTCACCTGTTCCCTCTAAATAATTTTACAAGCAAAATGGTTATAATTTTTACCTTGCTTCATATTGCTCATTAGCCACCATACAATTTATATCATAATTGTTACTTCTTCTTTACAGAGGTTTGTTCGGGTTTGTTTTGTTGACCCCAGCAGAACCACGGTCCTCGTTTGCTCGACCCTTCACAGCCTTTTCAAACTCGCAATTAGACCCTATTGGGACGTTTTTGGTCTCATAGTATCTTGAAGCTCTGATATACCTAGACTACTCTCCACGTGAGAACAAAATATCTGATTGCCTATGTGAAAAGTGAGATTTTGCTTGCGACCTAACCACCCTTTGTTGTGCCGATGCTTTATCCTGTATCCTGTTTTTATCAAGGGGGAACAACCCTTCCCACCCCTGCATCAACACACACGTGAGTGCATATGACCATATTTACGATTTTACGGTTTGTCGCTCTAAAAGTAACACACTGTTTACCACCCATATATCTTTTAATCAATGCTATCTATGCCCGTTTTGTATAACACTGTTCCCATAATGTACCTTTCATGTTGAACTCATACATACATATACCTTTTATATTCAGGTATAAACTATAGACTCAACACCACGACCACTGAAGAAGGAGGAATCTACCTACTCCGAAACGCGTCTGGTCTAATGTCACATATAAGTTTATCATTACTGTTTTGATGCATTTTTATTGAGCATGTTCTACATGACCCCTATGTTCCTTTTTAATTTTTCAATACTCTAATAAACATTTTGTTACTACTTATACAATCTATATATTTTTCTTTGGGAAAGCATGATAGTGCCAATCAAAAGTCCACAAACCTAGGGGAATAAACCCCTTTTTTGCTTCTTTTCAATATTGGATGTGGCACATACCTTCTAAATTCTCCCAAACCTTGTGAAGTCAGTTGACCTAACCCAACTTTGTCTCTATTACATTTTAGGTAGCAAATACCTTTTTTCCCCACCAGGTCAACCCACTTTACAATTAATTTCATTATTCCCTTTTCCCCATACTCGTGGGTAGTGAATAGAAATTATAACTGATAAGGAAGACGGAGGCAACTATATATTCACTCCCTCTCCCTCTACGTATTTTTTGTGTTTTTTATCATTAATAGTTACTTCCATACAATATATATGACATGTTAACAACAATAATAATAATTCTTTCAGCTCTTTTTTGATTATACATACATTAATCTTTTCAAGTATCCTTTTATAGTGTAAACATGACAAACTTTACAGGTACCGAATGGGAAACCCTCATGGAGGGCTACCTCAACGATTTTGGCAATAAGGAACAGGTAGATTCGGATTTACTACTCTTGTTTTCTAGATTGTCTCGCTTCTTAGAGAAAAAGTCTATGCTTTTTTGGCATATTAAATCCTTTGAAAACTACATTAGAGAAAATATAAACCCTTTGGGACTCAGGGTCCAGATCTTCCCCACATTGGAAGGCCTGGACCCTGACTTTAAAAATTTATGGGAAAATGCTTTAAAAGTCTGTTCCCGTACTCTTATGGAGCTATTGATGACTGAATACAGGAAAAGATCATCAGTACTGGACGTAGAGATTATAAATATCTGCGACAAGCTTCAGAAACTCAAATCCACTCAATCCCTAGCTCCCCAAGAAGATAGATTAAAAAAGCATCTCGAAATATTCAATAAAAACATTCTGAGGAAAAAAAGCATAAAATTTAGCCGTGATAAGGATGCATTTAGAGATGGGAGAGCGTACAAATGGACCCAAAACACTAACACGTATACATACACCAGAGGCAACACCACTAAAGTTCCACCTAATCCGAATAAATTCAAGACTAAGACCCCCACTGTTACCCCTCACCAAACTCTACCTAAACAAATTCCTCACAAACACAAATCCAACACAAGCACAAAATGACAATTTGAAAGCAATTCACCAGATGGCCAGAAAGCCAAGAAATCTGGCTCATTGACTCCCAGTTTGGAACCCACACCCAATCAAAGAAACATGGGCACTAATATAGACCAAACACAAGTCATTAGTGACAGCAATGACACAAACACACAGAACACGTGCACCTCTTTTACCTCCACGGTAACTCCCCTCAATGATACTTCTTTTTTAGAGAAGGTTTTGGCAGGACTCCAGCCATCAACGTCGAATCCAAATACATACACCCAAATCACGTTCTAGACGACTTGCCCACAGTTGATGATGTAACTTCAAATAATATCATCAACTTATCCTCACACTCTCTTTCAGAAGATGAGATATCAGTTTTAAAAAAAGGATTAAACTTTTGCCCGAACCAAGATGGAGATAAATTTGATTTTTATAAAGATCTACAACTATTCATACGCAAACTACTCCTTAGAAAAATGTTTCAAAAACATGATATTCCACCTGATCATACCATACAAGAAAGTCGAGCATTGGACCAGTTGATCTCATTACTAGAGGAAAACGATCCAACAGATCTTATTGACCAAATTAATCTCCAACAGGCCTTAGACTCAGTATATTCAGCTACAGATAATACTAAATCTACACTTAAAAAGAAATCAACCATCTGTCCAGCTCCCAGTACGAACCCTAATGCAGCTACCTTTCTCTATCTAGTGAACAGAGATCTAGAAAAACTAAAAATCCGAACACCCAAAACAACAAATTTTACAAAGAAAGAAACAGTAGCCCTCAGACAACTAGGTATTAACAACAACCTTGTCATTAAAGCGTCTGATAAGGGCGGGAATATTGTCCTCTTAGATAAAGATCAGTACTTACAAATGTGTAATAAAATCCTAAATAATCCAAATTGGTATAGACGGATGCCTCTTAGCATTGTTAAAAAATATGACAGTGAATTTTATCAGCTTATTGACACAGCCCTAGAACGGAATGTCATCACGAAACAACTTTGGACATACATTCGGAACAACTTTCCGAAAGTTCCTACGTTCTATGCATTACCCAAAGTCCACAAAAATAAAGACGACCCACCTGGTAGACCTATTATATCAGGAATTGGCTCTATAAGTGAAGGCGCTAGTCGCCTAATAGACGACTTCCTCAAACCTTATGTTCAAGCACTTCCCTCATATGTCAAAGATACTCTACACCTCCTACAAATTGTAGACAACCTGCACATTCCTACGGAGGTTTTATTAGTGACAGTGGATGTAGAAACCCTCTATAGCTCCATTCCTCACACTAGAGGAGTGGCAGCTATTAGACATATTATATCTAAAGATGAGAAAATAGATCCAGCCTATGGAGAATTTATCCTTGCTTTATTGGAATTTATTCTTGAACATAATGTGTTTTCCTTCAACGGCTCCCACTTCCTCCAGGTGCAGGGGGTAGCGATGGGGACTTGCTGTGCCCCATCGTATGCCAACCTGTACCTGGGGGAGTGGGAGCGGGCCTTCCTAGACGATGAGGACTTATCGATGTACACGGACCATATCCTTGCATGGCACCGGTACATCGATGACATCCTCATCGTCTGGGACGGCACCAGCTCACTTCTAGAGCAATGCCTTCTCAGAATGAACAGAAACATTTTTAATCTGAGTTTTACTATGTCATATGACACTCACTGTGTCCCCTTTTTAGACGTAGAGATCTATAGAAACGATGTTGGACAATTGCTGACTCGTTTATATAGAAAACCAACTGCGGGAAACACCATCCTGCACGCCACGAGTTTCCACCCAACACCGTTGGTAAAATCAATACCTTATGGGCAATACTTGCGCATTAGAAGGAATTGCACAGATGACAAAATCTTCCAAATAGAGGCAAATAAACTACGTACCCGCCTCTTACAAAGAGGATACTCTCATGCATCCTTAAAAAGATCGTATCAGCAAGCATGCCTCCGTAATAGAGACCAACTCCTATATAGCAAAAAATCCAGAGAAGAAACAAACCCCCTGAGAATCATCTCCAGATATAACAATCAACAAAAGCAGTTAAAAGCCATAGTAGAAAAATATTGGCATTTACTCACATACGATCCCTTGTTAGGACAATTCGTCCCGGAGAAACCGCTTTTCACGTTTAGGAGAGCAACATCCATTAAGGACTGTGTTACAAAGACCGAGTTTGTAAGCGGCAACCCGCATTGCAAATACAAGGGAACCTTTATGTGTGGCTCTTGCCACTATTGTAAATATATGGCTACAGAGAAGAGCCCCATTTTACCCAATGGGGATACCTTCCGACCAAAACACTTTGCGAACTGCAAAACCTTGGGGGTTATTTACCTTCTAACGTGTGAATGCTCTTGCTTTTATGTCGGCAAGACGAAGCTCGAGTTTTGGAAGCGTGCATACAGACATGTGCACAGTATGATGACGTGCGACCCAGATCTCCCCCTGGGCCGACACGTCAGTACTGTGCACATGGGCAGGTTCCCAAAAATCAAGTTTCTGATCCTGGATCGGATTCATCCGAACCCGAGGGGGGGGGGACTGGAATAAGTCCCTCCTTCAACTCGAGTCAAAATGGATCTATAAGCTCCGAGCCACTCAGGCTCCAGGATTAAACGAAACTATTTGGTTTAAACCCTTTTTGGAGGGCTTTGTATCTGGGGGTATGGAAAAATAAACACCAATGCAATTTAACATGCATTGGTTAATAACAACGCATATGTCAACAATCACATCTATTATAGTTATCTGTAATCCAGGACATAAACGAACCTTGATCAGATAGCTGACTCAAATGACAGATGTTGAATATACACATATTTGTTCTGCACATTTCTAAACAACTAATATATTATGTTTACATCTATGTATGAATACTGTATACCTACTCCATCTACCTCTGCACGGTTTGTGACAGATTATATATGGAATATATATGTTTAATATACACATATTTGTTCTGTACATTTCTGAACAACTATTGTAATATGTTTATATCTATGTATGAATACTGTATACCTACTCCATCTACCTCTGCACGGTTCGTGACAGATTATATATGGAGTAGGGTAAATCTACAATGTAAAAATTGATAAGATTATACTAAAGTGTTGAACACCGTAATGTATACACTGTATCTTAAACAGGCGCCGGCACACAAGGAGTGTTATATTGGGATGCTGCTCTCTCTCACTTTCCTGGTTTGATACACAGGTTTTCCCCCCCTATTGCTAGGGGGAGACTTTATGCACTTTACGGAGGCTAATTACCAGGCTTAACGTGTCCCCTTTTGTCCTTGATACTCTGAGGCATAGGATCCGTTTTTTGCCTATGTCTCAACATAAATGACAGAATCTTACAACGTTCTATCTTTCCACTAGATGGCTGTGTTTCGAGTCGGCACCTGGACCCGTGGAACTGCCCGGCACGTAAGCCGCCCGCCCACATGGGCGGTGCGGCGACGGGAGGTGAGGCCGTATCTCACGCCCTCCCTCCCTTTTCAGCCTCATCCATTCGGCTGTGCGATGCCCATGGGAGGAGTTACCTGCCATCCTCCTCCACCCACTGGGCATGCGCGCTCCGATTTTGAGGCCGTGCGTGCCGGCGGGGGGAGTGGGCGGGGCCGCATCCTACGACATACATGCTGTGTCTGGATGGGACCGCGCGCACACCGCTCGGGGGGCCGACCCCTCCCACAAACCTCCCACCCCTCACCAGCCAGCTGTTTCTGATAACAGCTGATTGAGGGAGTGGCTACGCCTACATAACCACACTGTTCAGATATTTAAACCTCTGACAGCACTACCATAGGAACAGGCAGCTTAATTCTCTATGCTGAATACACAAGGTATGTTTTTACCATAACCACTACCCTATGGACATTTTATTTTATCTCTCCATCCTGCTACTCCTTTGATGGAAATTTATTTTATGCTCCATTAGTTTTCAACCACAATTGTTTAAAAATGCTTTGGTGATGTAGCACACCAACATTGTCTGTTTAAGCATTAACATAGAGCCCTATTGTTTAGATTCACTAACCAACAACTAATGTTTAAGAACCACCTTTAAGCTCTATCATTTATACCAACTAATTGTAGGTTCACCTGTTCCCTCTAAATAATTTTACAAGCAAAATGGTTATAATTTTTACCTTGCTTCATATTGCTCATTAGCCACCATACAATTTATATCATAATTGTTACTTCTTCTTTACAGAGGTTTGTTCGGGTTTGTTTTGTTGACCCCAGCAGAACCACGGTCCTCGTTTGCTCGACCCTTCACAGCCTTTTCAAACTCGCAATTAGACCCTATTGGGACGTTTTTGGTCTCATAGTATCTTGAAGCTCTGATATACCTAGACTACTCTCCACGTGAGAACAAAATATCTGATTGCCTATGTGAAAAGTGAGATTTTGCTTGCGACCTAACCACCCTTTGTTGTGCCGATGCTTTATCCTGTATCCTGTTTTTATCAAGGGGGAACAACCCTTCCCACCCCTGCATCAACACACACGTGAGTGCATATGACCATATTTACGATTTTACGGTTTGTCGCTCTAAAAGTAACACACTGTTTACCACCCATATATCTTTTAATCAATGCTATCTATGCCCGTTTTGTATAACACTGTTCCCATAATGTACCTTTCATGTTGAACTCATACATACATATACCTTTTATATTCAGGTATAAACTATAGACTCGACACCACGACCACTGAAGAAGGAGGAATCTACCTACTCCGAAACGCGTCTGGTCTAATGTCACATATAAGTTTATCATTACTGTTTTGATGCATTTTTATTGAGCATGTTCTACATGACCCCTATGTTCCTTTTTAATTTTTCAATACTCTAATAAACATTTTGTTACTACTTATACAATCTATATATTTTTCTTTGGGAAAGCATGATAGTGCCAATCAAAAGTCCACAAACCTAGGGGAATAAACCCCTTTTTTGCTTCTTTTCAATATTGGATGTGGCACATATCTTCTAAATTCTCCCAAACCCTGTGAAGTCAGTTGACCTAACCCAACTTTGAAATTGTATATATGACATTTACATATATCTTTGGTTTATATCTTTCTAAAAATTATTCTTCTAATCAAACAGAAGCACCTGAGGAAGCGATATTATGAAAATCGTGTAACATGAACCAATGAACACCCCATCAACATATGCCACGTCCTAGTGGAGGCTTTTTTGACTTGGTCATCAACACCCCACAGGAAGTATACGAGTGGCATAACCCCCCCCCCACACACACACACACAGGACCGTGGCAGGCAAAAATACATTTCTAGATTAAAGTTGTCAGTTATGTACTTACCTGTGATTGGTAGTTGATATATCATATGATGTCTTCAGCAGTTTTGGCATGAGTTGACCCCTATAAAAAGAGAAAAATGTGTCAATGGAGATGCAGTCAGCGGGGATCTTGAAGAAAAGGCACATCCCATCCTCCCTCCCTTGTTGCGGCTCCTGTTTTGAGGTCTTGTCCCTTTCTTATGAAAGGGGACTTTAGGCTGTAGTAATTATTAGTTTGAGCTTCAATAGCTGTGCTGAATATGTTGTCACTGCATATTGGTACCATGCTTAAATAAACAGATAAAAATAATTCTTCAGCAATCCATTTCAATGATCATAGCAAATTGAAATCTGCTTAGGTGCTTCTAAAGCTGGGTATTCACTAGTAGAATTAAATTTGCCATTTTTTGTTGTAAGAATGTTTGTTTATTTTTCTAATCATTAGTGGGTCAAATGGTTTGTTTTTGACCACGGTGATAAGAAAATTTGAAGGAGCAGGATTGTTTTTTTGTTTTTTTATACAAGGGTATGAAATTCGAATGTGGTTTTCATTCGGTAAAGACCATTGATTCCAAAATCAAATGTTAAAAGCAAACGTAATCTTGGACTACTTTCATATGTTCTGCGAATTTTCGTCCAAAATTTTCTAAGAATTTTCATACAAATCTTCATGCAATTCAACTATTGTACACACAGCTTAAGGTACTGCACTTTTCATATTGCCAAGAATATAAATAAGGTCGTAGCAGACTGTATAGATTTAATGCACAATTACTTTGAGATATAATTGCTTGATAAATTAAGTTGTTTATTAATTATATGATTCACATCATGGGGAATGGTCTGAGATGTGTCAATAATCGTTTGGTCCCTCCCAATCTTTGGCCCCGGCTTTTAAAATTCCTTTGGTCCATCCTGTCACATGACTTTACAAGGCACAGGCGTGCAAAACATGTCGTTATTGTGACAGGACTATTGGTTACAGCTTGCTGTCCAGGAAGTTGAGGTGTGCGGTTTATCAGAGGCTTCCTCCATCGACTTTTCTGGCTCAGCAAGTGACGTCATCGCTAGAGGCCAGACAAGGCTTGACACCAGCCCTTTCTCCTGGTCCCGGTACCTATGTGTCCCCACAATGCAGCAGATCAGCTCCCCCGGTCACCGGACAGTCACCATCTGGTCAGCTGTTTTTCACCATGGCTGCTATCCATCCCTATTGAGACACATCCTGAACCACTCTCAGTGGAATGCAGGCTAGCCACTGTTTATACACACCTCTGGCACTGGCTTTGCTTAAGCTTTCTACTTTTTAATCAATAAACAACAAGCATTACAAATGACTGACTCACATAAGTATTGGCCTAATGCAAGTACTGGTTTCACCACTGACTACATGCTTTATTGAGATAACATTGTGGATCTAAGCGCTTTAGGAATTCTTGCTGCTTGTTCTATATGTCCTACTCTCCCGGGAGTGTTTTCCCAGCCGCTGTGATCTACAATTGATATTGACTTATGCTCTTCATATAGCAATTTGTTGCTCTTCAGTAGGCGCCAGATTTCTTTTGCTGCTTTGGCTTTTGCTGCTTTCACACAGATTGTGTGACTTCTATAGGGCCCAGAAATATTTGACAAACATGTTTAGTAAAATTATTAGTTTTGAAATTTCAAACAATTGCTATCAAAGCAATTTGCTTTCTGTATGACAAGAGGATCCACCTTTGAGATTAAACTTAGTAAAACAGAGGGCCCTGAATGGTTTTGCTATGGTTGGTTACAGCCCTGAAAACTATTTCTTGTACTGCCTTGTGAAATGCCTTGTACTGCCTTGTGAAATGTACCCCTATCTAGCCAGTATTGTAAGTAGCATTGTTAGGTTCTAGCTGGCACTTGTCTCTGTGCAGTAAAACCAAAGCCCAGCTATACTTGGCTAAATAGATTCTTGAAAGAGCAAGACTGCAGAAATACACACTAAAGAATAAAGGAGTTTATTGGTCTGGCTGCACTACAGAGCCGAGTGTATTTCAAGCATGACCAAGTCAAAGCAGAACAGTAGCCAGAAAGGAAGAAGTAATTATTTCAGATTACAAAATGCTTCAGTGATTCACTTCATGAGACAACTGCATAGTCTACTTCAGCTAGGATGCAATCAATACTATATTTCGTCAAAATCTTGTAAGGTTGAAAACAAGATGATTCACATTGTTACAGACAGTAGCTGGGGGCTGTTTAGGAATACATTACAATAAGCAAAACTAGTTTCACGGTAAGTTTTATTTTACAAAAACAAATCTTTTAATGCATCCTGCACTATTAGAATGAGTTGGAGTAGGCATATCAAGCTGGCAAACTTCCTTCCAAAACGACTTAATAATAATATAATGTTCTAGTGGCTCAAACAGGCTTATTAGGCTAATTGCCAAGTATGCAAAAATAAAAAAAAATTAAATAAAGGTTTATGTCAGCAATCATTGAAAAGGCTATCAAATCTTGGTAAATCTTTGGTGGGCTCATGCCGCCCCCCACAGCTGTGTCTCTGAACATTCATTATGTCATAATTATAAAGTCCCTTTGAAGTGGATAAAAATCCCTAGCCTCTTCTCATCAATTATTTTCACCTGTTAATTCATTTTGTGTGAGGTAATAACCTCAGCATAATAACAAATGTGCAAGTACTCCGATTTTGCAATTAAAAGCAGCAGGACTCCTATTTTGATCATACAGACTGTGACATCCATCACAGAAAACAATTTGGGCCTAGCGGGATGACAGATGCCAAAGTGATGGCTCTACTAACTAACTGCTTGTCGTGAGGGGGAAGAAAAAAAAAACGTATAAGCTGGCATCAGTCTGCAGCTGCAAGCTATCTGATAGCTTCTGACCATTCAGAGAGAGAAGCCCGCAGTGACTAAATTACTGGGAGGTAATTTTACTTCTGAAAATGTGGATTTTTTTGATATGTCCGCCATGCATTCCAGTGGCTGGTGTAATTTGAAAACAAATAGTCTTTCATTTGAAAATATCTGTAATCGTTGTCAGTGTTCTGCATTCAGTGTTTCTCAGCCCTCAGCATAAAAATATAAACCCCATTCTCATTATATTGCCTTTTTTTTTTTTTTCAAACCTTATTAGATGTAGACGTCAAGTGGTTATCCTTTTGTTTTGTTTGAGTAAATCGGAACAAGGGGGATTTCTGCAAACCTTTGGACAGGTGCCTAAATAATAGACGAGATTTCTTATGTTGCTTTTCACTTTGCATCACGGCTTAATGAATTCTTAGTTGGGATTCGCGCAAGTGACTAGCAAATTTTAAAGCAATATGTTTCTCAATTTCTAGACAATTATTACAGTAGCCTGCAAGCAAGATACCCAATTAGTCGTCAAATGGATTCACAAGAGAATAAAATCTGTGCACTTTAAAAGCATAAACATATCACAGCCTTTACTTGAGATTGGCGGACGCATCCGGGGCTCCTCGGTCTGGGTGTATTTACATTTTGTCACTGTGGATTACAGTACACATGAAGGAGATCAGATGTCTTTCACACACAACTCTGATTTAGTCAAATAGGGTGGAAATTGCTCACATACAGGATTAGCTCAGTGCTTCGATGGTTTTCAGAAAGCTTCTCAGTAATCAACCTGAATGATAAAGCACAGTAAGGCTCAATACTGGTTTAGAGTTTAGCTCAAATTTTTTTTAACTCTTTCCCACCCAGCCCCAGCATCCCTTTAATAGGGTCTGTATGTCCTGGGAGTTGGAAAGATTGGCTGATCACCTGACCAATGCTACCTACTTTATGCTTGTGAGAAAGGCTCTTGAGGGTGAAATGTGCATAGGGAGTGCAATTTTCTGAGGGTAGATAATATGCATGCAGCTTTTTTTATGGACTTTGGAATAAAGCACCCAGTGTTTACAACAGAGTGGGACTCTCATCTCTTAAAATTTCACTGTGATTGGCTGTCACTGATGTGACCCCCTCTTTGTTGGTTACATGATTGGAAGCCATCCTGCTAATTCTTGTACATTAGTACGGACCCAGAGCTGTCTTTGGCACAGAAAGCTTTGCTGTCCATGAGCGCATATGTGCAGCATGTAGGTTTTAACCCTCTTTGCCATCACACATATGTGTTACGTGGGCAGCAAGAGGTTAATTATGTGTCCATTGATGTATTTGATATTGTGCTTCTTTAAAGTGGTTGTAAACTCTCCACTTTTACTTTAGCTCATTGTAATCTATATAGAACAAGCCTGATCTCGCACAAGCCCCCCTCCCCCTTTCTCCGCCTCCGTGACAATTAGAAAGCACAGCGCGCTTCGAACATGCACAGTAGGGAACCAGCAGTGAAGCTGAAAGGCTTCACTGCCTGGTTACCTTACCAGGAATGGCGGCGGCAGCACCCGGGAGTTGACCCGAAGATCAGCTGGGTAGCCAACATCGCGGGCTCCCTGGACATTAAAAGTCAGCAGCTACAGTATTTGTAGCTGCTGACTTTTACATTTTTTTTGGGCTAGACCTCCTCTTTAACAAAGTATTTTCTCTGTGGAGTTTTCATTTCTTTAAGTTGATTCATTTTTTTTTTGTCTTTTATCTTTTGTAAACAATTTAAGAAAGCTTCATTATAATTTCCTTTCAAGATCAAATCAATATTATTTTCATCCATTGTTATGGGGCCCTTAAATGATGTGGGGCCCATCAGCCGGTGTCTACTCTGCCTATTTAGTTCTCCGGCACTGCCATCATGGTCAGCTAAAGTGACAGATTTTTAGCAGATTTTTCTGTTTTGGCTATCTAAGCTTTGGTTACACTGCTAGATGTAAATATATATATACAGTATATATGTATGTATTAATGGTGTTCTCACAATTCAGACGGTTCCCCAAAGTTTTAAGTAGATAGGTAAGAGATCGGGAGTAACAATACTCTACTCACACTCAGCTCAACTCTGGCTTACTGGGAAGTGTGGTCTCATCCTATCTGCCAACATCAGCACAAAGGCCAAGGCAATGGCCATCTTGGTGTGTGCACCCAATCAGAAGCTGCAACTCTTTAAGAACATTTTTTTTTAAAGTAGGTTAAAAAAAAGCAACATTCAAAAAAAAATCTACAGCATAACAGTTTATTTTATGCAGATCTACATGCTCCAACAGCATTGCAACCAAAATTATTAACTATTAAATACAACCAAAATAAAACTCTATTTGTCTTAAAAAATTATATAAATATATATTTGGGTATAATGGTGCATGAATAATTGTCAGTCAAACTATCACATAGCTGAAAACTGAAGAATGGCCTGGAATTAAAGGGATATTACAGGGTGGTACTTAAAGGCCTGCCATTGGAAAAGTCTAAATCGCCTTCGAGTTATTGAACATATAAGGGTATCATCAGGAGCATTTCTAACAGCAATTGATGTAGAGGCATTATATTTAGTCTATATACCATGGATAGTCAGACTTATGCCGCGTACACACGAGCGGACTTTCCCGCGGGAATTTTGGCATCAAAAGTCCGGCGGACTAAGTTTTAAGTTTTGTTTTAAAATTGTCCGCTGAACTCGGCAGTCCGGCGGACAATCCCGCAGTTAGTATGCTAGTCCGCCGGACTTTTGGAAATAAACGGACTTGCCGATCATCGGAAAGTCCGTTCATTTAGCACGTGACTTCAGGTAGACGGGGCTAGCGAAGGCAGTGAATGCCCCTGCGCTAGCCCCGTCACCTGGTATGGATTTAAAGGGAATCCCCACGCCGAAAAAACTGCGTGGGGGTACCGCCCAAATCCATCTCAGACCCTTTTCCGAGCACGCAGCCCGGCCGGCCAGGAAAGGGGTGGGGACGAGCGAGCGCCCCCCCTTCCTGAGCTGAACCAGGCCGCATGCCCTCAACATGGGGGGTGCCCTGGGGAAAGGGGGGCCGTGCGCCCCCCCACCCCAAAGCACCTTGTCCCCATGTTGATGAGCTGTTGGTTGTCGGGGTCTGCGGGCGGGGGGCTTATCAGAATCCTGGAG
Source organism: Lithobates sylvaticus (assembly GCA_028564925.1). NCBI lineage: Eukaryota > Metazoa > Chordata > Amphibia > Anura > Ranidae > Lithobates > Lithobates sylvaticus. The sequence continues at coordinate 101,446,571 of CM053030.1, read as the reverse complement.
CCCCCTTTAATAAGGGGGCCCCCAGATCCTGGCCCCCCACCCAATGTGAATGAGTATGGGGTACGATGTACCCCTAGCCATTCACCTAAGGTGTAAAGTGTAAATAAAAAAAAAACACACAATTTTTTAAAAATATTTTATTGCACTGCTCCGGGGGTCTTCTTCCGTCTTGGGGGGTCTTCTCGCCGGACTCCTCCGCTATTTTACCTAGCTCTTTTACCGAGCAGAGGAGCCCAGCTACCTTCTTCGTCGCCGCCGCCGTCGTCTGGGGGTCTCGTTCCGCCTTCGGGGTCTTCCGGGGTCTCTTCTGTTCTTGCCGCTGTCGTCGCTTTCTGCGCCGCCGCCGCCGCCTTCTTCTTCTTCTTCTTTCTTCTTCTTCTTCTTCTTCTTCTTCTTCTTCCGATGTTGACTCATCGCTCTCTCTGGCCGGAATGGCAGAGCCGCGCTGTGCTGGGACTTATATAGGGACAAGGGGGCAGGGTCACATGCTCATGTCACATGGTGACCCCGCCCCCCTATGATGTCACAGTCCCGGAGGATATATATATATAATACTCCCAGGACTTCCTGTTTGATTGGTTCAGCGGCAGCAGCGAGTGGAACGCACGCCGGAGCACAGCAGGAAAGCCACAAGGGAAAGATTCTCCTATCCATTTTATACAAAGCGAGCAGCCCCAGTGCCGGGCAGGCACCGAGGAATGTAAGTAGCCATTTGGCTTCTGTGTTTTTTATTCAGTTTTTTAATAAAGCAAGATTACACTATGAGGTGTGTTTCTCTCTGCTCCCACCTATGTATCCATCATAACTTGAGCTGATCTGTGAGGAGGAAGAGCTGCCTAAAGTACGGTGTATCTGTGAACAGGACAAATCCTGTATAAGTGCATTTGATTGTTTTTTAATTAAAGCAATCAACTACATTTGGTAAGCGGCCAGCCAAACTTTCTTGCTTTTTCACTTTGGGTGTAAGAAGAACGCTGTGGTTATGGTTGTCATGCGATTCCAGCAGGAGTGAATTATCACATATTTTCAGAAGGAACTGTTGTCAAGAACTTTTTCTTTTTTAAAATACTTTTACTTTTTCCTAACTATATATATATTTTTTTATGTACACTATCTATGGATGGTTTTTCAATTAGCTAAAAGTAATTTTTTCACGATTGAGCATTTATATAGAGGACAAACTCTATTTGGGACTCTGTTCATGGTGATTTGGGTATTTGGGCATCCCTGGGCTTCAACTTATAGACAGGCAATCCTGGTAGTACAGAATATGCTCTGTCAGGTTGTTTTCACCTAGATCTGCGTAAACAGTACACGATCCCAGGCTGTAGGTCTTGTACTCACTTCAAATCAAAGTTCCGCTTTGTTTCGGGCCCCCTCTGTTCAGAGGCCGCTGAGCTTTTTCGAAAGCTATCTTCAAACTGTGCCCTCAGTCTGTCCACATATCCTTTGTGAGATCAGACTAGGTCTAAGAAATGCCGAGGCCAGATCACTGGCAATCTTGCTTCTCTCCCAAACATTAGGGGAAGAACCGGTCACTCTGGTTGTACTTGTTGATAAGCATGCACCAGAGCTGAAATGTGTTGGTCCAAAGAGTCCCAGTAAATGATCTGAATGAATTCTCTGTGGAAGGCATAATGAACAAAGTATTTTTCTAGGAGCCTTTGGCCACACTGTCCTTGGTTGGGAATGCCTCATAACGGTTGAAATGGGGCCAATCCATAAAATCGGGTTCGATGGCAGAGAAAAATCAATGCATACCAGATCCATTGGGCCTGACTCTGTAGATGGCCCATTGGGGCAGCTTGATGGGGTAAAAGTCCTCTGCATCTCCCCCCCCCCCCCCCCCGCCCCCCCCACAGGAATGGCAATACTCTCACTCGGCCCTCATGCGGGCCATAGAAAAAACCGGACTGACAAGTTGGAATGCTCCCAAGTGACCATGTGGTCATGTAAGGCAATCAGCACAGTCCTCTCGATGCTTTTCGGGAAGAAACAGCTGCCACTTATCTTCTGGGCTATCAGAGGGGCCCCTTCGGTAGACCACCCCCTGATGCACCTGTAATTTGTCCAACTCTCTCTCCTCAGTAGGCGAGCCTCTTTGGAAGGGTGAAGTCGGGAGTCCCTCTGGACTCTTGTTTTCCAATGCTTCCAGGGACCAATTTCCCCATGGGTCTTCCAATTGGTCACACCTTAACTCTTTCTTTGACAGCTTCGGTAGGCACTCTTCTTCTAGTTGAGTTACCCCACAGTAACATTTCGGGACTCCCACTGTGGTAACTCCTATCTCTTCAGCTCTGGATCCTCCTCTGGCTTGGTGTTCAGCCCCCTGACAAAGGGCTCGCACTCCTTCTGGTGCCACTTGAGTCCAGTCTTCCCAATCATCGACCATGACATGAGATCTTCGGGACAGGGCATCTGCATCCCTATTTCCAGCCCCTGGCCTGTACTTGAGGCTGAAATTGAATCCAGACAACGCCGCCAACCATCTGTGTCCAGTGGCATCCAGCTTGGCGGTGGTGAATAGATAGGTCAAGAGGTTGTTATCTGTTTTTACAGTAAATTCTGCCCCATAAAGATAGTCCTTTAGTTTGTCAACTACTGCCCATTTGAGGGCTAAGAACTCCAACTTGTGGGTGGGGTAGTTCTTCTCTGAGGGGGAGCTGATCTTCATACTCCTGGTAGAGTACTCCACCTAGGCCCTCATGGCTGGCATCAACATGTAGCTCATATGGTCTGGTGGGGTCAGCATAGGCCAAAACTGGGGCTGTGGTGAGACTCCTCTTCAAGGTTCTGAAAGCCTCTTCACACCTTGAGTTCCATTGGTCTTGAAATGACCAGCCAACTGGGACAGCAGGGCTCACCTGTCCCAGCAGCATCCTGGCAGGGATCTCCACGGGCCGCTCCGTAGGGTTCCTCACGCTCACTGGGACTCTTCCTCTGGCCTTTTTTTTCAATGCCTTGATTGGGATCACTTTCTGGGATCACTTCCAGGCCTGAGTGACCCTCATTGGGTGATTCCAGCATAACAAAGGGGCCAGGCTGCTCCCAATTAAGCTTCACCGTGGCCCTAAGGCAGGTTACCTCTCCAGGCTGTAACACCGCTCCTTCTCTTCCAAGCCTCCAAACCTTTCCTATCCCCTCGCTTGGGGTCTTCTGCTCTAAGACCAACCGCTGGTAGGCCGCCTTCAGCATGGGATGGATCTTGGGAGCTGAATGATTCTGCTTCTGTACAAGGGGGGTCAGGAGCCTTCTGACTAGATCCGTGTTCGTCCCTATGATCAGGGAAGTCTTGCTGGTTCCTGGCGGGCGAGGGCACACCACTGCCAGGGTGTCAAACACTTCAGCCTTTCCAGCCACGGATGGGTCAAAGGTCAATCGTATGGGTAGGTAGCCGTCGTAGGGGAAACTCTGAGTTCCCAATCCCCATATCTCCAGCTCCTCTATCTTCTGGATAGGCAAATGACTCAGGTATCTGTCATAGAAGTCCCTGTACAATAGGGTCACTTGTGCTCCAGTGTCTAGGAGGGCCTGTGTGTATACTCCTTCCACTTGGATGGGTACAGTAGGAGATGGACCAACCAGCTCTTCTGGGTAGGGCCGGGTTGATGCGGTCCTCTTCTTTGGGCTCTTTTCTTTCCAACTAGATTTGCGCTTGATTCTTTCCTGAGCCTGGTATGCATTAATTTTCTCCCTCGCTATGGGAGTGCGAACCCGCTGAGGGACATTGTTATCTCTCACTGAAGGTGATGGGCACCCGGTTGGCTCCTTCACCGGGGCCCTCTGGCGTTTCCCGCCGGCTGGCGGCTATCTGTTTTCTTCCTCTTGGGACTGGAACATACAGCTGCAATATGGCCAATTCCCCCACAATTAAAACAGATCATCTCTCCCCAGTCTGGTGGGGATGCTGGTGCTGAAACAGTTGGAAATAAACTGGGCGTCTCTTTCGCCACCAGAGATGTCAGTATCTCTCCATCATCTGGGGACATCTGCAACTTCAGGGCATATCCTATGCAATATGCTAGCTTCTCCCCTGTCTTCTTGTGTTCAGTTGATAGGTAAGCTCCACTAGGTATCTGGGCAGTGCAATCTTTCTTGCTTGTCTTCAGGTTGCGTATAGCCTCTAAGGCAGCCACCAAACACACTTTCCTTTTAGGCTCTCAACAATCCTTTGCTTCTTTCTACCTTCTGGGACCTCCCATTCTTCTAAGGCCTGCGTGGCGCCATCTAACCACTCTTCAAATCCCTCTTCCCCCGAGGGTACAGGTTTCCTCCCTGAAAACATCCGGAGTTTCCTGTATCCCGACATCGGGTAGTCCCCGGGTCTCTTCTGCACTGAGTCACAATCTCCCCTAGGACAGCGCACAGCGTATATGGACTCAAACTCACAGGCAGACTGCTGGCTGAAAAATAACTGTCTTTACTTTGGCAGTATGAAAAGAAATGGTAACATGCATCAACATTTGACTTACAACACATTAACAGGTCCCTGCAATATGCACTATAACATGTACACATATATAGGTTTGGACAGCAATGGGGAAACGGAGCGCCACGTGTAGCGACTGTCTGCTATGCACCTCTGAGGTGCAACAAATCTAACTACGACTATCTAATGGACCAGGCCTGATCCCTAACAATAGAGCTCAGTCCTTGGGAGAACACAATATTCTTCACCGGCACAAGAACTGTAGAGGTGGTGCACATGTAGCTTCAAATGGTGTGTTTGTAATCCACAAGAAAGAACAATCTTCTGCTCTGAGGTAAATTTGCCTTGGCAGTTCAATAGGCATAAAGCGAAATAACAGTGCAAGATGAGCTTTTCAGCTCGCTCACCACTCCGGATACCGTCCTCAGCTCCGGGACCTCCACTGGCGGCGTCCGGCCTCGTCCGTCACAGCCCCTGCGTTCCGGTCCTCCTTCTGACCGACCGTTCTCAGGCAAAAGGCTCCGCTCTGCTCAGGCTGACAATGAGGTGTGAGAGTCTCTCTCTGTCTGCTGCAAGGCCCAGGCTTCAGGCCTTCAGCAGTCTTCAGGTAATGGTGTGTTTGTAATCCACAAGAAAGAACAATCTTCTGCTCTGAGGTAAACATCGGGTAGTCCCGGGGTTTTTTTTCTTTTGCCTTGGCAGTTCTGCACTAAGAGTGGCTTTTCAATAGGCATAAAGCTGGCCAGCGCATGCAGCTATTTGATAGGTCTGAATAACTGAACTGTGCAAGATGAGCTTTTCAGCTCGCTCACCACTGCCTGCGGCCGGATACCGTCATTCTATCGGGCATGCCGGTACCCGGATCCCTCCACCCCAATTGCGGCGACTCCACCAACCCCCGGCCTCGTCCGTCACAGCCCCTCACAGGCCAGTCCTGCTGGCGTTCCATGGTCCTCCTTCTGACCGACACGTTCTCAGGCAAAAGGCTCCGCTCTGCTCTTCAGGCTGACAATGAGTGTGAGAGTCTCTCTCAAGCTGTAGCTTTTCAGTCTACCGGTCCGCAGTCTGCCCCTTCAGTCCGGTCCCGCCACAGGACTCTGTTCATGGTGATATATTTGGGCTCTAGTAATTACCAACGACCAACTGGAGCGAATATATATATGCATTTGTTGTGGAGTTTTTGTATGTATTATCTAGTGCATTTTTTAATTAATTAATTTTGAGCAATGTATGTGGAGACACGTGTAATTGTACAGATCAAATCTATTTAGCTAGCACTGTGGGGAGGGCACCACTGCAAAGCTACTGACAATAGAAACTGGAGAACACTATTTCACCGGCACAAGAACTGTATTTGGGCTCTAGTAATTACCAACGACCAACTGGAGCGAATATATATATGCATTTGTTGTGGAGTTTTTGTATGTATTATCTAGTGCATTTTTTAATTAATTAATTTTGAGCAATGTATGTGGAGACACGTGTAATTGTACAGATCAAATCTATTTAGCTAGCACTGTGGGGAGGGCACCACTGCAAAGCTACTGTCAAAGTGGCAACACAGCACCAATTGCTACTTGGTCATCGGAGTGGCATATCGGATGCACCAATTCTTTCTGATTGTTAATACATGGGCCTAAGCCCCATTTATGGAACAACCAATTTACACTAGAACCTAATATCACCAGGCAGGCTTTCCACGGTACATCTGGGAAACAGGATTTTCCAGCACCACACTTTAGGCACATTATAATCCTCATCTGTCAGATCACTCAACTAAGTAAGACAGAGGGTATCACTTTCTACCCATATAATACACGTATTTAATTTTGGTAATTTGTGTATATATAACAGCGCCCCTATTGCACCACTAACTGATATACATTATTGTGTTGCATCTGATGTGTTTTTATGTATTTAATATACATAGAGATGTGTGTACGTGATATGTATATTTATATATTCTTGTGACCATCCCAGCCTCACACTCACATTCAGGCTTGGTGTGTTTGCTCAGGCTTTCTGCAAGTGGGCACTTGTCCAACAGATGTCCCATAGTGCAGTGGTCATCAACCCTGTCCTCAGGTCCCACTAACAGGCCAGGTTTGCAAGATAACTGAAATACATCACAGGTGATATAATTTGCTGCTCAGTGATTGCAGTATTCTAGTCTGCATCTCCCCAAGGTAATACATAAAACCTGGCCTGTTAGTGGGCCCTGAGGACAGGGTTGATGACCACTGCCATAGTGCTTACACAAGATACCCTATCTACTACCATTGTTTATACAGGTGTTCTGGTCAACTTTAAATATCTAGCTTGGCCTTTTGCTATATATCATTATAATGGGGCAGCATACGCCCAGGTGGGATTGTCTTCTCAAAACTTTTCAAATAAAAGCGAAAAACAGAGATTGAGAGCAGGACTCTCTGTAATAACGTAACATCAAGAAAGGTCTCTGCCAGAACCGGAAGATGCTTTTTGCACGATCTCCTGGATCTGCCTGGAGTCCTCATTGCCAAGGAGATTGTGAAGTTTCTATAAGCAGAGCTAAGTAACCTTTTTGTGTATTCCTCTTATATACAGACCATAGTTTTGCTAGGAAGTAGGTAGCATTTCTCTTGTTATAGGTATATCTGTCAGTCTTGTATTGTATTCCTAATATTGTAATAGTTTTGTATGTAAAGCATTTTTGTATAGTAAAAGCACATGTATACACTCCAGAGGTCTGAACTTCCTTACTTATACCGCAAAGTAACCCTAATAGACAGACGCAAGCAAAACAATTATGCAATATGGATATTAGAGGGTTGGATACATGATGTATAGAGGTGCACCAAAACCATGTATTATCAGGATCATTTTTAGAAATATGAAATATGTCTGGTTTTAATATATGATCTTATGGGATGTATAGTTAAAATATACAGTATATTATTTAAATGGAGTAGTTATTGTGCCCTATTTTGTGCTGTTAAAACTCAAGTACTTACATTTGTGTTATGGTGTACCCAATGGCAAGGTGAGGCACCTTTATCGCTACTTATTAACTATTTCTAGATTCACCTTAAATTTTGCTGCTATTTAACTGCCCATGTTTATATTTTGTAAAGGTCCTCCTGTACTATGACCCTAAGGCTTGCTATGTAAATCTGCATAACTTATGTGATAACAAAAATGGTATAAAAAATGGTATAACTTTTTTTATTTTATATACATAATTATTACTAAATAGGCCCAACACCAGTCCCTATCATGTACCAGGAAATCATTTTTTTAAAAAGATGAAATGTTTGCTGGTGAGATTTGCTTTGCAAGATGTGCTACAGTAGTATACAGTATACTGTCTTTATAATAGGACACATGTACAACTGGTAAATGTGATAATTGTTAAATGGCTGGTGAAATCCATATTTACTGTAAGCATGTAGTCCAGATCAGCATTATGCAAGTTATTTTTTTTAAGTATATTCTCAACAGTGTCAAGTCCGCATGCCAGGCTTTCAAGCTGGTATTCTCATTTAAATAAAAAAGGAGTGCCTTTCACCCTGTATGTTGATACATGCTTGCATGTCCTTAAGCATTAGGAGGGGTGACGTGTTCTGACAGAAGTCTCCAAAAGAATGTGGCACAACCCCCAAAGAACCATTAGGCATGCTGATAGGCACTAGACTCTTTGATATCCCCCAGTGCCCAGAAAAGGATGTTGCAAGGAAACTTCTATGCCACCTCCCTGCCCAATTCCTAGTGAACGTATTTTATCTTACAGGCTCCAGAAGCATCTACAAATATCTCCTAGCAGATCTCCTAGGATAAAATACCTATAGAGGGGACAAAATAATCCCTGTTCACAAAGTGGAAAACTCTGGGGAGGATTTCTCTGTGACACCATCTTCTGCAAGTCCATATTTAGGATTAATCCAAAAAGAGGCAAAGATCCACTAGGAGACATTTTGAATGCCATTGGAATCTGCATTTTCTTGATTCATGGTTATCTCTAATAAATATTCCCTCCACTAGCCTTTAAGGCAGCCAGGTGCAGAAGGTGTATCTCAGTGTTAAAGCAAAAGCAATATAGCAGGTAGGCTGTTTCCTCAGCACTATTTTTTTTTTTTTAAAGCCTTTTCATCTGGACTAGAAAGCACTAGTGGAACAATAAAGTCTAAATGCATGGTTAAAATACATACATTCAAATTGTTTTGCAATTTGCAATTCTGTGATTACTGCAGCTATTGTGATTCATGCATCCCTTCAACAAAACTTGGTGTTTTTGTGGTTCACCTTCACAGCTTTATGTTTTGGGTAGAGTGGGGAAGGATTAGAAGCTCTGCCGTATTTTTATTGCTGTCTGTGTCTAAACCAGTTTCTTTATCCTGGTGACCATTGTCACCAAGACAAAGCAGTCTTTTTTAAACTGTGATCCTGGCCTATGGTTGAGCTGTGGGGAACAGACATTTATAGAGGGCAGACAGAAACATTCTAAAACATTCTATATGACTGCACATATGTGAGAATACAGTATATTCTTTCTCCTTTTTCAGACCTAGGCTGATTCATTTACTCTGGTTATCAACAATAACCTCAAGGTATATTCTCCATTTATTTCTGTACCATTAAACACAAAACTATTAAATGAGCTTTTTTTATAAGTGCATTGCAGGAAAAAAAAATACACATTAAGGTTCAGCAGCCATTTATCTTCATGATTCTGCTTTATGTAGTTTACCTTCTTTTTCACCCCACTTATTTCTCATGAATTGTACTGAATGGAATCAACTATGGAAAGTGTGACTTTGCTATTAACCACTTCTTTCAATGCTTCATTGTCCCAAAGGGAGCTACATAATGATAAACATATTCAATTAATTTTTATTCAGTGCTTTCCAAGCACAATCCAATTTAGAATATATTCACATGCATCAAAGCTCTATTCTTAAGGTACCTCTTTGCATTTTGCAACAAGCAATAATATTACTGCAAAGTGTAAAGCAGGAAAATGCATAAAAGCTCCAGGTAGATACATTTAGAGTAGCCTGCATATGTGTTAAATGAGAGGAAATATACTATTCAATAGTTCTAGAGGTTTTATAGACAGTAAATTTATTTTTTTCTGTTACAAGAAGAGACGAAAGAAAATCTTATTATACAGAGATTATTGGTATTCATAAATTTACAAATGCATACCTTAGTGATTTAAAAAATAAAATGAGATTTCACTTCTTGGTGGATGCCGGTGTGATGATTTACGCAATAAATACTTGTATCTCCTTGCAATATCCTTGAAGTTTATTTCCAGCAAAAGCAGTCTTCTTTTTGGTTTTGGGGAAGATCGGGGAAGGATTAGAATTGCAGTTTTTTACAAATTTTTAGGGTTCTATTTGTAGTGGTCACACTTTACTAAGTGTGCGCTATCAGTGCAAATTTAGTTTTTCTCAGAACTGTAATGGAGTTCTGGGGGTTAATTGTACAGGATTTACTTTGGCATCAGTCTGGCTGGGCTGTACTAAGGTTCTGCCTGGTCAAAGGTGCAGTGAGGCACCCATGACAGGCTGAGAACCAGGCCTGGTTGGATGTCTTAGGTACCAATCTTTCCCGGAGCCAATCAGTGGGCACGTCTGGCCCTGCTGCGTAGTCTGGGAAGGGGTATTTAAGGTGCTTAAGTCACGTGTTCAGGGTTCGGTTGCGGCTTCAATTCCTGGTTCTGGTCCGGGGTCAGCCCCAGGAGGGGTCCCGGGCCTAGGAGTGTTTGCCGTCCCGCAAGCATGGTCAATCCAACCAGCCCCAGAGGCCCTCATGGTCTGGGGCAGGGATCCGTCTGTTCCCGAGTCTGGGAACTGGCTAGTCCGAGGCCCAGTAACTGAAGGAGGATTCAAAGGCGTCCTGGTGTGCTCTCAGTATTGGAGGGACACGGCAACTCGTACAAGTGACCAGGGGAGGACTCTTCGGAGGAGGGCCAACAAGCTGGCTGCTCAGTAAGAGCCTGGGAGCTGAGTTGTATGGACACTAAAGAAACCACCCTCTACACAGTATCGGCAAGAAGGCTGAGAGATCCAGGTACTGTGGGAAAGGTTCCTATCTATCTTCAGTTACAATTTAGTATGTGGCAGAGACTTTGCAATCACATTTTGGCTGCTAGATCTCTGGCTAGAGGTTTATCCAGCAGTGAAGCACCCAGCTGCGATAGCTACTCTCTGGGTTGATTAGAGACATTCAGTGGATGTCAGCAGTTCAAAGTGCCTGAGTTTTGTCAAGCGTGCCCCCTATTCCCATCAGAGACTGTGTTATGTTGCATTTTACCACTGCAAAATAAAAACCTTGAAAAGGAATTTCATGTGTCAGCATCTGAAGTCACTGGGTACTAACCCTGGGAACCCCTAGACAACAACTGACAAGCCATGAGGAGGTAACTGGTAAGCCCAGAAAGTCAAGGCCGCCCCTCAGGGGGTTATGACCGCTACATATTTGTGAGATTTCCCCACATATACTATCTCAGTGACAACAATTTCACTAGAGAGGATGTAAAGGAAATATCTCCAACAACAACACAGACAATAAAAATCAAGTTTTCAGTGTCATTGGGGAAGGCTAAAACCCCCATCATTACTGTCTATATTTCATTTGCAGATTTTCCCTTACTTACACATTTTTCTAAGGCACAATAACATTTTCCATGAAAGTGTGGAAAAATGCCAATTTTATTTATGGTCAAGTCACTAACAATCATATACAGTATGTCAGATTTATCCAATCACAGTTATATCAATAACATGCTGCTTTAGCAATAATAAGTATACCATATATTGGGACCTAGGAAATTGGATTACCTATTTTTCAATCAGTAGGTATCGTCACCACCATGTTGGAATACAAGTAATTTAAACAATACTGTCAGACAACAAGGTCCACCCCACTTAGTCCCTCCACTCAAATTCTCTGCAGCTGAATGCAAAGATTAAGTCTTTACTACTAGTTACACTGACACAGCTCAACTTATTTACTTTGATTCCTTAAGTGGAGATGACACCTTTGAATATGATTTAATGTCAGAGATCTATCACACAGAATTCTGAAAGATCAAAGACCACACCCAGAGGATTTTCAATGGACATTCAATATAGATTATGATCTGGTATGGAGAGCCTAGATTTGTGATGTAAAGTTGAGATGCTGATCAGATTAGTACTGTATCTGAGTGAGTTTGTGAGGGGTTACAAGTCTGAGAGTTTGAGCCTTGAGAGTTTCAGAGCCCCTCTTTCTCTTTGAATTCACGCTTTTATCCCCAAAATTCCCTTATCTAAAAACTAACCTAAAAGGCGTAATTTAGAATATTAACCCATGTCTGATTGGGAGGAATTTCTATTGATTACCTACATATTTATTTGGGTAGTGATCATATCTGTTCATCACTCTAAGACCAGGAATTCCTATTTTGAGGTCTCTGGAAATATATTTGTATTTTCAACAGATCAATTAACTTTATCTTTGACAGTTAATTCCAGAAATAATACCCTCATAATAGTATGAGTACTGCCCGCCATCGATATAGGTCGGTCCTTTGACGTTAAATATAGCTGCCATAACCCCAGTATTTTCTTCAACGGCGGATGATCTGCTTTATGATAAAAGTGGTCTCTGCGTCAGATTCACAGTGAGATAACTTTTATCGCTGCGTCCTTGTCATCTCCACTGCTTATCGGAGCCGTTGTTAGCTGCAGAGATGATCTGATCCTTTCCCCTGCTTGGTACTAAGTTGAGTGAGGGAATGATAGCCCCCACGCAACTCTGTGCCATTGGATGATGGAAGCGACGTCAAACATCACTTCTGCCCAACTACCTTAAAGGGACAATTTTTTTTTTTGAAAAAAAAGACAGAGTGTGTAAATCTTTTTGACCCCAGATCTCACATTAAAGAGGTCCTGTCATGCTTTTTTCTATTACAAGGGGTGTTTACAGTCCTTGTAATAGGAATAAAAGTGATCCTTTCTTTTTTTTTCTTTTTTAAAGGACAGTGTAAAAAAAAAAAAATAAGAAGAAAAATAAAAAAAAAAAAAAAATGAAAGCGCCCTGTCCCTCCGAGTTTGCGCGCAGAAGCGAACGCATATGTAGGTTGTGCTCACATATGAAAACAGTGTTCAAACCACACATGTGAGGTATAGTCACAATCATTAGAGCAAGAGAAAAAATTCTAACTCAGGACCTCCTCTGTAACTCAAAACTGATAACCTTTAGGCATTTTTAAACGTCGCCTATGGAGAGTTCTAAGTGCCAAAATTTGTCGCCATTCAACGAGCAGGCACAGTTTTGAAGCATGACATGTTAGGTATCAATTTACTTGGCGTAACATCATCTTTCACAATATAGAAAAAAATTGGGCTAACTTAACTGTGTTCTTATTTTTTACCAAAAAATTGCATTTGTAGGACCGCTGCGCAAATACAATGTGACATAAAGTATTGCAATGACCGCCATTTTATTCTATAGGGTGTCTGAAAAAAATATATATATAATGTTTGGGGAATTTTCTAGCAAAAAAAAAAGAATTTAAACTTGTAAACAACAAGTGTCAAAAATAGGCTTGGTCCTTAAGTGGTTAATGTTCTCTCATTTTAATCATGGAGTATTTCCAAATGATGAATGACTGATCAGGATATCAATTTTGAGGCAATAATTATTGACCCTAAAAAGGACAACTTGGTAAGTATTGCATAATCATTTTCCCTATCATTTCTAAGAGGCTGGATTCACACCTATGCATTTCTAGTGCTTTTTGCATTTTGCAGATTTGCACTACAGAACGTGTTCCATAGGAAACAATGTTAAATGGACTGTAGTGTAAATCTGCAAAATGCAAAAAGCACTAAAACTGCATAAGTGTGAATCTAGCCTTACTCCTAATTGTTTCCCACTTTGAGTATTACAATAATACATATACTGTACTCGTATTTGATAAAATAATTCTTATCATGTTTCAGTCTTTTATATGGTATGATGCACTGTAGCTAAGTAAATTGGGCAGTGTTTGAACACTTTGCATTTTTCCCCAATTCAAATAGAGTCCAGGAGCCCGCTGTTCTGTTTTATTCTGAAATTATTAATAGCCAGTCAGAATAATGGAAAAAATCCAGTTCACCAAGAATTGAATTTTTCCATTTGCAGAGAAGTTACAGAGACGTTTCACTCTGTTAATAATTTTTGATGTGCAAACTCAGTTTGTTATTAGTTCTATGACTGGGACATTGTGAGTAGCTGATATTATGATGAGTATGTAAAAAAATATATATGTTTCTTGTTGAGCTAGAGATATAGTGATGCATGTAGCTTGGATTTCCTATTTGGTGTTTATGCCTACTAATGCCTGGCAAACAGAAGAAGATTTGCCTTTCCTTTAACAATGTTCATATGTTTATATAAGTTTCAATATAGGGTCCATGCACACTGGGCTGAAAAAACGCTGCTTCTACATGTGTTTTTTTTTCTGGCTTTAGAAGCAGCTCAGTGTTATCCTATGTGTTCATGCACATTATGACGTTTAGAGGCATGTTTTTTAAGTTTAATGTTTAGCGGCAGAAGAAAAAACCCTTCTAGATTGCATTTGCCTAAATGCACCGAAACAAATGTACAAAAACGCTCTATATGAGTGTTTTTTTTTCTGCCAAAAGAATTGTCTTTTTCTAATCCCAGTGTGCATGGACCCTTAGGCCCCTTTCACACTGGGGCGGTTTTCAGGCGGTACACCGCCTGAAAAAACCGGCCCCATTCATCCAGTGTGAAAGCCGGCGGGCTTTCACACTGGAGCGGTGCGCTAGCAGGACGGTAAAAAAAGTCCTGCTAGCTGCATCTTTGGAGCGGTGTAGGAGCGGTGTATACCGCTCCTATACCGCTCGTTCCCATTGAAATCAATGGGAAACCGCGGGGATACCGCCCGCAAACCGCCGCTGCAGCGGCGGTTTGCAGAGGTTTTTTACCCTTTTGCGGCCGCTAGCGGGGGTTAAAACCACCCCGTAGCGGCCGCATACCGCGGGTAAAGCGATGGTAAGCAGCGCTAAATATAGCGCTGCTTTACCGTCGCCGCCCCGCACCGCTCAGGTGTGAAAGCAGCCTAAGAGATGATTTTTTTTTTTATTCAGGTGTTTGAATAGGGAATCTAACTCATGGTTTACTAGAGGGTAGAGTTGCATGATTCTGGCTAAAAATGAGAATCACTATTTTTTTTGCTTAGAATAAAGATCACAAGTCTCTCACGATTCTTGCAGGGTAACATCATCTTTCACATTATACAAAAAGATTGGGCTAACTTTACTGTTTTCTTTTAATTAATTGGAGTGTATTTCTTCCCCAACAATTGTGTTTGAAAGACCGCTGCGCAAATACAGTGTGGCATAAAAAATTGCAACAACCGCCATTTTATTTTACATAGTAGGTGAGGTTGAAAAAAGACCATCAAGTCCAACCTATGTGTGTGATTATATGCCAGTATTACATTGTATATCCCTGTATGTTGCAGTCGTTCAGGTGCTTATCTAATAGTTTCTTGAAACTATCAATTCCCCCCACCGCCTGTGGAAGGGAATTCCACATCCTTGCCGCTCTTACAGTAAAGAACCCTCTACGTAGTTTAAGGTTAAACCTCTTTTCTTCTAATTTTAATGAGTGGCCATGAGTCTTGGTAAACTCCCTTTTGCGAAAAAGTTTTATCCCTATTGTGGGGTCACCAGTATGGTATTTGTATATTGAAATCATATCCCCTCTCAAGCGTCTCTTCTCCAGAGAGAATAAGTTCAGTGCTCGCAACCTTTCCTCATAACTAATATCCTCCAGACCCTTTATTAGCTTTGTTGCCCTTCTTTGAACTCACTATATTTCCAGTACATCCTTCCTGAGGACTGGTGCCCAGAACTGGACAGCATACTCCAGGTGCCAGAGTCTTGTAGAGCGGGAGAATTATAATTTTATCTCTGGAGTTGATCCCCGTTTTAATGCATGCCAATATTCAGTTTGCTTTGTTAGCAGCAGCTTGGCATTGCATACCATTGCTGAGCCTATCATCTACTAAGACCCCCCAGGTCCTTTTTCATCCCCAGAGGTTCTCCCCCCAGTGTATAGGTTGTATTCATATTTTTGCCACCCAAATGCATTATTTTAAATTTTTCTACATTGAACCTTATTTGCCATGTAGTTGCCCACCCCATTAATTTGTTCAGATCTTTTTGCAAGGTTTCCACATCCTGCGGAGAAGTTATTGCCCTGCTTAGCTTATAATTGTCTGAGAATACAGAGAATGAACTGTTTACCCCATCCTTCAGGTTGTTTATGAACAAATTAAATAGGATTGGTCCCAGCACAAAACCCTGGGGGACCCCACTACCCACCTCTAACCATTCCGAGTACTCCCCATTTATCACCACCCTCTGAACTCGCCCCTGTAGCCAGTTTTCAATCCATGTACATACCCTATGGTCCATGCCAACGGACCTTATTTTGTACAGTAAACGTTTATAGGGAACGTTGTCAAATGCTTTTGCAAAATCCAGATACAGCATGTCTAAGGGCCTTCCTTTATCTAGCTGGCAACTCACCTCCTCATAGAAGGTTAGTAGATTGGTTTGGTAAGAATGATTCTTCATGAATCCATGCTGATTACTGCTAATGATACTTTTGTCATTACTAAAATCTTGTATATAGTCCCTTATCATCCCCTCCAAGAGTTTACATACTATTGATGTTAGGCTAACTGGTTTGTAATTCCCAGGGATGTATTTTGGGCCCTTTTTAAATATTGGTGCTACATTGACTTTTCTCCAATCAGCTGGTACCATTCCAGTTAGTAGACTGTCAGTAAAAAATCAGGAACAATGGTCTGGCAATTACTTGACCGAGTTCCCAAGCTATCTGGTCCCGGTGATTTATTAATGTTAGGTTTCCCAAGTCTAATTTTAAATCTGTCCTCTGTTAACCATGGAGGTGCATTCTTTATGGGGCCATTATGGTCTGTCCTCCCTTTTTTACTGTTTACATACTTAAAGAATTTATTGGGATTTTTTTTGCTCTCCTCTGCTATGTGTCTTTCATGTTCTATCTTAGCAGTCCTTATTGCACCCTTACATTTCTTGTTGCATTCTTTATAAAGTCTGAATGCTGATGATGATCCCTCAACCTTGTATTTTTTTGAAGGCCTTCTCCTTTGCTTTTATATGCATTTTTACAATGGATTTAACCCATCCAGGACTTTTGTTCGCTCTTTTAAATGTATTACTCAATGGGATGCATTGGCTAATGCCCTTATTAAATATGCTCTTAAAGCAAACCCATCTCTCGCATTCTTTGTTCCTAAGATATTTAACCCAATTTATGCCTTCTAGTAAGGTTTGTAGTTTAGGAAAGTTGGCTCTTTTGAAATTCAGTGTCTTTATTCCCCTTATGTTTCCTATTTGTGTGACTGACATGTGATCGCTGTTCGCTAAATTGCCCCGTATTTCCACATCCGTTATCAGGTCTGTATTGTTGGTAATTGTTGGTAATCAGTAGATCCCAAAATTCTTTATTTTCTAGGGTCTATGCTAAAATATATATATATGTTTGCAGATCATAAGTTATTTTCAAGCAGAAAATACAGATTTTTACTTCTAAGCAACACGTGTCAGAAAAGGTTTAGTCTTTAAGTGGTTAACCACTTCAGCCCCGGACCAATTGGCAGCCAAAGGACCAGGCCCCTTTTTGCGATTCGGCACTGCGTTGCTTTAACTGACAATTGCACGGCCGTGCGACGTGGCTCCAAAACAAAATTGGCGTCCTTTTTTCCCACAAATAGAGCTTTCTTTTGGTGGTATTTTATCGCCCCTGCGGTTTTTATTTTTTGCGCTATAAACAAAAATAGAACGACAATTTTGAAAAAAATGCACTATTTTTTGCTATAATAAATATACCCCAAATTTTTAAAAAAAAAACGTTTTTTTTCCTCAGTTTAGGCCGATACGTATTCTTCTACATATTTTTAGTAAAAAAAATCCCAATTAGCGATTATTGATTGGTTTGCGCAAAAGTGATAGCGTTTACAAAATAGGGGATAGTTTTATAGCATTTTTATTAATATTTTTTTTTTACTAGTAATGGCGGCGATCAGCGATTTTTATTGTGACTGCGACATTATGGCGGACACATCGGACATTTTTGACACATTTTTGGGACCATTGTCATTTATACAGCAATCAATGCTATTTAAATGCATTGATTCCTGTATAAATGACAGTTGTAATGAAGGGGTTAACCACTAGGGGGAGGGGTTATGGGCTGTGACGTGTGTGTGTTTTTTTACATTAGGGGGCGGGGCTGACGTCTGACATCATTGATCGGCTTTCCCGATGACCGGGAACAGCCAATCAATGACAGGCAGAGTAGGAAGCGCGGGGAGAGGTTTGTTTACACATACCTCTCCCCGTTCTTCAGCTCCGTGACCCGATCGCGGGACACCAGCGGCGACCGGGTCCGCTGGTCCCGCGGCCGGGGTCACGGAGCTCCCGACTGGGTCACGAGCGCGCCGCTGGCGGCGCGCACGCAACCCACGGGCAGGCATTTAAAGGATCACGTACAGGTACGTGATTTTGCCTGCCCGTGCCATTCTGCACACGTATATGTGCATGAGGCGGTCGGGAAGCGGTTAAACTGCCCTCATGTACAGACTGAAGTTCTTCCCTTTGATCTAAAAGAACAAAATGTTACAATGCTTCTCTCTATCTCCCAGCGCTGAGGAATGTTGATAAACATTTGCTGGCTTTCTTTTTTTTTGACAGCTCTGAGGGTTCTGCACTTGTTACATAGAATCAGGGAAATGCTGAAACAAGATCATTAGGGGGGGTTGAATCGAGATTGCTATTTTTTTAACGATAAATCGTGCAACTCTACTAGAGGGTGTGTTCTGGTTTGTTTGGAGTGCAAATAAACGTCTCTAATGCCCCGTACACATGGTCGGAAATTCCGACGGAAAATGTCCGATCGGACAATGTTGTCGGAAAATCCGATCGTGTGTGGGCTCCATCGGACTTTTTCTGTCGGAATTTCCGACAGAAAAAATTTGAGATCCTGCTCTCAAATTTTCCGACAACAAAATCCGACGGACAAAGTGCCACGCATGCTCAGATCAAATTACGAGACCAAAGCTATTGGCTACTAGCCTCTACGTAGTTCAGTCGTACGCAACGAACGTCACCACGTTCAGAATGATCAGATTTTCCGACAACTTTCTCCGACCGTGTGTATGCAACACCAGTGTCGGACAAAATCCGTTGGAAAAAATCTGACGGATTTTGTGGTCGGAGTTTCCGACCGTGTGTACGGGGCATTAGTGTTTCAAAAATCAATCCCTCAAGGTCTTTATGTTAACATTGTTAACTTAAAGTTAGAGTGCAGATTCTATTGATTTTCATATCATTGATAATTCTTAAGCCCCACACACACGCTCGGATTATCCGAGGACCAGGTCCGTCGGATCATGTCCGTCGTACTTTGTCCGATGTTGGTTTTGCGTACACACGGTCGGACAAAGTTGTCGGAAAATCCGATCATTCTGAACGTGGTGACGTTTGTTGCGTACGACGGGACTACGTAGAGGCTAGTAGCCAATAGCTTTGGTCTTGTAATGTGATCTGAGCATGCGTGGCACTTTGTCCGTCAGGAATTCGATACACACGATCGGATTTGGTGTGATCGGACTTTGTTGTCGAAAAATCTATCCAGCAGGAGATAGGACTTTGTCCGTCGGACAATCCGACGTACACTGTCCGATGGTGCCTACACACGGTCGGATTTTCCGACAACATTGTCCCATAGGACAGAATCCATCGGAAAATCCGACCGTGTGTATGGGGCTTTAGAGATAAATTTATAATTTTATATCAGTCATACCCTGACACTAATGAGGTCTCAGTCTGCTTTACTTCCTTTTTGTACATCCAATGGCTGCTATGGTTGCTATTCCCCAATCACGGCTGCGTTCATTTCTTTCTGTAGTTCTTGAACAGTGAGTTTTGACAAGAAAGTTTCAATATATCAAAGTTGCAGCCTTATTATCTACAGATATAAAAAGAAGTTATGCAGTAATTACTCAACAGGTATCCTTTTGCATCTTTATAACATTAGGTAAATGAACCAACGCTTATTTACTTAAAGATAACATATTAGTTTTGGGTGAACTAACCTACCTCAAACCCACAACTTAGTTTTACAGAGCCTAGACAATTCTGGGTTCAATAAACTGTATCTATCATATCAATTTGTATACACCTATTTTTTGCAGCCAGAAGAAAGCAGAGCATAGAGAAGGGCATATACAGTATAACAGAATATAACAAACAATATCTTAGCAACGAAGGAGAAAAACAGCAAGAAACTAAGCAA
Organism: Lithobates sylvaticus; assembly: GCA_028564925.1. Taxonomy (NCBI): domain Eukaryota; kingdom Metazoa; phylum Chordata; class Amphibia; order Anura; family Ranidae; genus Lithobates; species Lithobates sylvaticus. Next base: position 101,426,752 of record CM053030.1, on the reverse strand, counting down.
TATTTGTGCTATAATAAATCTATTAAAGTAGATGTAAACCAAACTGAATGACATTTTGTCTGATGTGTATAAAGAAAAGCATTTTTTTAAATAAAATATATTTTCAGCTTTTTTTCTTCTTTGTCATATCTCAGCCCTGCAGCCTTTTTGCAGCAACTTTCTGCATGCATGCCACCAATGTCTATATGCATGTACTCTACTGCTGGCTACTAGAAATTTCTCAGGACAGGTTGGGTAAAATGTTTTGGAACAGCCACCTGTAGTCTCACTTAGAAGTCTGAGTGACAGGGTAACAACAAAGGAGCACAATTAGGAGACAATGTCACCCTATAGGAAGAATCTGAGCAAGGAACTTGATGGTACAATCACTAGGTGTTATTTTACTAAAAGCAGAAGATTTAAAAAATATGAAAGTTACTTTAAAATTACAATACAATTTTAAGGCTTATTTAGGTGTAGCTCTACCCATGTAGGAGTGGCTGGTATTAACTGGTTATTCCCCAAAAGTACAGAGGCTGCCCACCACCGCAAGCACCAATCCATTCACACAGGTTCCAATAACACTGTCTAGGGGATATCTTTTTAAGATGAATTGCTTGAAGAATCTTTAACAGGAGAGCGGTTAGGGTATGAGATACTCCAAAACAATTAGCACATAGCAATTAGAGGACAATCTTCTCCTTAAGTAAAAATATTGGACAGCCTAAACCCCCACAGCTGAAGACCATTAGATAACTTTCTGAAAAGGCTAAGACCTCACAGCTGAGGACCATGAGGCAAGTTTCCTTGGCATCCGGTTACCTTGCACCTATGCAATTTCCTGAACACTACACAGTTACAGCGATAAATATAGGGTCTTTACTTACAAGTCCCCAGGACAGCCGTCACCTTCTAGCTTCCTCTGGACACAGTTCGGTAAGTGAGACAGTCCTTCTCCAGACCATATCGCTTGTGGTGAAGTCCTGCAATTGGCTTATAAGCAGATCCACCCAGGCCCTCAGCCCTGACACCACTGAGGCCTCTAGAACAGATACACAGTCCATGGGCTGCCTAAAGGCATCGTCCCATTGTCTGGGTATTTGCATCTCCCTCCCTAAGCTCTGGAAACTTTTTCCAGAGGCAGGGGGAAGCAAATACACTCCCAGCCTGTGAAACCCTGAACAAACCAGGACAAATGATCACTGCTCCCTTGATTGCAAAAGGATCCAAACACTACAATTACCTAGCATCCTACGCTAGGAAAGTAAAACTTAAGATTTTAGTAAATGGGTTTACATATACTTTAGATAGTGTGTTATATATTCAGACGAGGTACAGATATGGTGAAATTATGAAGAAAAAATTGTAAGTACCTACAGAAAAACTATGCACTAAAAAATATTCTTGGTCTGTCATTATATAAATGATTTATATTCTTAAATGAAAAAAATGATAATACAATAATAATTAGCTGTTAGCTTGATGTCTAGAGATAAGTGAAACTGGCAGAGTTTGGCTCGAGCCATGTTACCTAAACCCATTGATATGCCATAGGGAACATAAACCAATGGAAATAATCTTCAGTGGGCAGAGTGTCTTTTTATGTGTTTTAAGGAGCAACATTGAAAATACTCAAATCCTAAATTAACACGCTTGTGGGATGCCTAAAAGTTGCATGTGTTGCTATGTAAAAGTACAATGTAGTTCAGCCCCCCAAAAATGATATAGAGGTCTGTGGGGGGGAATATGAAAGTCCCCTTTATAATATATGGGGCCCCAGATATTTTACTTCTCCCAGGGGAGTTAGTATAGGGGTATACTATTACCCCTTATTACTCATTCCCAAAAAGGTGAAATGTGAACAAAGACACCCACGCTGTAAAAAATCCTTTAACAGCAAAACAGCCTGCAAAGCGCCTCTCTTTTCTCACTCCAAAGTGAAAGCCTGAGTGCTTTCTCACTGGAGCAGTGCGCTGGCCGCATGTCAAAAAAATTCCTGCAAGCACAATCTTTGCAGCGCTTTAGGAGTGGTGTATACGTCGCTCCTAAAGTGTCCGTGCCCATTGAAATCAATGGGCAGTGACGCCGAAGCGCCGCTGCAGCACCGCTTTTAACCCTTTTTCAGCTGCTAGCTGTGGTTAAAAGCGCCCGCTAGCAGCCGAATGCCACTAAAATTACGGAAAAGCGCCGCTAAAAATAGCCAATGCATGGCACTGCTCAGTATGAAGGTGCCTCCATAGTAACAGATACAATCGATCATCAGCTCTTTCTTTTGTTAAAATATGTATGTTGGTGGGCTGATTGCAAAGCTTGAAAGCCCCAACTCCAGGCAAAATCTATACTTTCCTCACCCCTCTCTCCTACCCCTTCTAACCCATTTTGCCAGCTGTTAAATTCTCATTACCTGATGATGAAGTCAGTTACCTGAGTCCCCACATCAATGTTAGTCACATGACACCATTTCCATATGCAAGGACCACTATTCCAGTGTTGCATGTTAATCCTCACTGTCCAAACCCTTCACTCTTTTTGGTCAGATGCCAGATCTCTTTTTGGATTCTAAAATGATCCCTCCACTGGCCAATTGTCTAAATCACTTAGTGACATGGACACCTGGAAGAAGGATCCAAGCAGGAAGTAAGCCTCTGCTGCGTCTGGTAGTGTCTCTTCTTGTGAGCCTCCTGAGATGCTAAACAGCTACTGTCTGATCCTTTGGCCCTTTTTTTGCCTTGTCTCTTGTTTCGAATGAACCTTGAACTCTTTTCTCCTCCCATGAACTTCCTGATTTAAGCCATGTCTCTCCACTCCCTGTTTGTCAGATTATTGTGCTCTCTCCAGCCAATATCTTGTTCCTTTGTGTACTTGCAGCTGTCCTTATCGCCGCAACCACACGTTACTGACCTTTGACTTGTTCCTTGTCTATGCTTCCACTTAATCCAGCACTTGTTACATAGTTCTATAGTTACATAGTTTTTTTTTTTTTCCAAAGTTTTTTTATTGAAGTTAAGCAAGTAACAAGAAAAGTACAATACAGTATAATATAAAATGGTTCGTAATCAATAAACTGCATAACCAAGATGAAGAACCAAGGTAGGAAGAAGACTCCACTGGCAGGTATCGGAGTTGGGAACTAGGTCTCGTATGAGTAATTTGAGGATGTATAAGGACAGGTGTACTCCTACGTGTTCCCCCATCCTCCAAACACCCCTAACGGGCTCTAACTGTGTTTGGATTTAGGGAGGTATGGATCTTGCCAGATACTTTCAGTCAAAAGAGAAGTTCACCTGTACACTAGTTCGTTATATGTTGTGCCAGTGGGATAAGAGGAATAAATAAAAGATAAAGGAATGAAGTAAAAAAAAAAAAAAAAAGACAAATAAATAAAATAAATAATATTGGAAGGAGCGAGGGAGTGTCACTGGAGAGTGATACTGAAAGACAATACCGTGAAGGACAATGAATCTCACAGAAATTCAATGTCATCAGGAGGTGGATAGGGAATGTAAGCTAAAGTATCACTCAAGTTCATAGTACAGGTAGGAAGTGTTTTGTGGAATACCCCGGATTGAGTAACAACGTGTTATGGTAGAGAATCGCGGTAATCAGCAGAGTCTTTAGTTACATAGTTAATCTGGTTAAAAAAAGACACAAGTCCATCCAGTCACCTACCTTAGCTTGTTTCGACCCTACCTGCTATATCTGCTTTTGGACCCTGGTTTACTCATCTCCTGGTGGGGTGCTACCCAGTACTAACACACAGCAAAGCCCATCTCCACCATCAGGAGCTCTACTGAATACTGGTTAGTGTTTAGACCCCCCACACCTTGGGGGAGCCCGCATAATCTGCCAGAGTCACCTGCTTGTTTACTTACTTGCTGTTCGGTGGGAGCCCTGCTACTTTTATAGCTGCTGGTCTTTGAGCCTGACGCCTAGCCATGACAAAAGGGGAAGAGGTCAGAGAGGGGAGATGATCAGAGAGAGGAGGATAGGAAGAAGGGGTGGAAGTGGGGTAATATGGGGTAATATGTTTGCTTCTGTCAAGTTTTTACTGTCTGGGACTAAATTGCAACTCATTAGTGCTGTTCCCAAGCGTATATCCACCAAAACAGGTGATCAACTCAAGAAATTAAAGCTTGTCATACCTGCCTTATGTTCCACCTGCCTGATTGCCATGAATCTTTACATGTATGGCCAGCTTTTTTTTTTTAAAAACATGAATCTTTGTTTTTTTTTTGTGTGTGTGTTGTTTATCAAATCTATGCAGTAATCCAGAGTGAAACGTTGCCTGTGTGCGGCAGTCTCTTGTATTAACCACTTGCCTACTGGGCACTTTGACCCCCTCAGGCCAATTTTCAGCTTTCACTGCTGTTGCATTTTGAATGACAATTGTGCGGGCATGCAACACTGTACCCAAATGAAATTTGTAGCATTTTTTTCCTACAAATAGAGATTTCTTTTGGTGCTATTTAATAAACACTGGGTTTTTTATTTTCTGCTAAACAAATAAAAAAAAGACCGAACACTGAAAAATAAAATAAAAATCATAGTTTGTTATAAAATGTTGCAAACAGGTAATTTTTCTCCTTCACTAATATGCACTTATGAGACTGCACTGATGATCACTGATAAGGATGAGCCAAACACCCCCCCCCCCCCCCCAGTTCGGTTCGAAATTTCTTGAAAACGTTTCGGTTCGAAATTTCTTGAAAACGTTGTCAAAAACGCCCCCCTTGCTGTGAGTGACAGGTTATTTACATATCTCATGCACTAGTCAGTGCAAATACCCCCTTACATTGGTGGTCACTGCAAACCCCCCCTCACATTGGTGGTCACTGAAAATTCCCCATTACATTGGTGGTCGAATCTCCCAATATATACTTGCCAAACATTCCCAGCTTTACTCTACATGATTCAGAATTTGCCCTCTAACTAATCCAATCCCCCCACTAATCACACACTCCCCTCCCCCAACATTGCCACTGATCCCAATAGTCCTAGGACTTCTGTCTATTTATGGGTCCCCTCACCTCCCCAGTCTATGTTGTGCAGGCAGTGAAGAGATGATGTGCACTAACCTCTTGCAACCAATCATTGTGCAGTAAAGATATGCAGTAACCTCTAGAAGCCAATCAGTGAGCAGTAACAATGTGCAGAAACCTCTAGCAACCAATTGGGGAGTGCTAATGATGTCCAGTAACCTCTAGCAACCAATTAGTGGTCAGTGTTGATGTACAGTAACCTCTAGCAAATAATAAGTGAGCTATACTGTGTGAAGTAGCCTCCAGCAGCCAGTCAGTGAGCAGTAATGATACACTGTAACCTCTGGCAACCAATCACAATCGCTGCCTCATCTGATTAAGTAAACCAATTTTGAGTCTAGCTTAATTTATTCTATGACTTTAACACAAGACGGTTATTGGCTCTCTTTTTTCTCCTTACGCTGTAAGCATGAGGTAAGAGAAGTCAACAACCGGCTTGTGTTGACCACTGTGATCAGCAGAGTCCAAAGGGTTTGGCGATCACAGAGCCCTGTGCGTGCGCCACAGGGGGCGTGCAGGAAGCATGATTACAGGAGGACATCCATGTATGCCCTCCCGGCAAAGTAAGCCCTCACTGTAGCCATCATTCGGCTATAGTGCGGATGAGAAGGGGTTAAGACTAGTCACTGCTACTCTCTTATTGTGCGGGGTGACTGGACTTGTAAGTGTTTCCCCCACCTATAGTTTTCTACAAGCTCCCTGTAGTAGGTGGACCTGTTGGGTCCCTCCCACAGCTCTTCTCTCTACACAGGGTATAAGCAACACAGTAATTTCATCACTACTTTTACAAGATAGTAGCTGAGTTTAAAAAGGCATTTGGTGCACATAAAGTGAATTTATACCCCTTGTTTCTATTAGGAAATGTATTTAAATGAACGTTTTTGTACCTGATGCTCAGCTTTGACTATGTGTGTTTATCAGTACAACTCCTGCTTTTACAGTACTTTTCAGAAAATTCTTATTTACAAAGAAAACTTATTCCTTCCATTCTCAAAACTCATAACTTAATAATTAAATTTTTCTAACAGCAATATTGCCAGGTATAAAATAATGGGAACTCTCACTTATGAACTAAAAAGAAGGCCAACAATAAAATAAAGTGGCATAAACAATTCCAAATGTAGCACGGGTCTCATGAATATCCTTTCTTTATTCATGCACCACAAAGTGGGAAACAAAGCGACTAAATTATAAATCCAATATTTTTATGTCCTCTTTAATCACTGCCAATTTTTCTTGCCCTTTGTGTGCCTTAAGTAGTGCTCGGCAGTACTTAACAAATTATGACACATAGCACTTTTACCGTTGCTGTGAAGCCCAAAGTCCAATGGAGGAAATATATAGTTTTTATTACCAAATTGTTCTTGTTTACAATTCTAATATTGCCTTCATTATCCCTTTTGCTAGACATTTTAGGCAGCGGTGAAGACCTGGGGCAGTGCTCGTCCTGTCATGAAGAGAAATTAATGTTGTTAAAGATGGCCTCGTTGCCCTGTGGGACAGCAGAAGATGTGAAAATATAGGACTCTGTTTTATAGCAGAAATGATTAAAGGCACAGGCACCTTACTCTCAGCGCTGCTACTAAAACTTTTAATAACATACTTCAGCATGAAAAAAAACTGTTTTACTTGTTCCTACTGCTCTTTCTTTGCTTTTTATCGCTCTCTTTTTTTTTTTACTTAAAGAAAACTTTGTTCTGGGAGAAAAGCTTCCTTTAATAGGCGTAAAAAAGATCTCATCATTATAAAAAAGAAATTCGCTTCAGAATCAGCTCACTTAATAAAGACTGTATAATAGAAAAAAAAAATAGTAGAGCTGTCTCCTATTAGCCGGTAAGCTAATTAGTTGCATTGTTAGAACGAGCCTTACAGAAACTGACAAGCATAAGCCATTTTGCCACACATACACTAAATGAGAGCAGTATAACAGATGTAAAATAATTTTTCCTCTAAAAGGTGTCTTTGACTTCTAATATTGCAAGAAATAGAAAAAACTGTGTACCCATATCTTCTAATATTCTAAGAACAGGTTTCACGACCTGGGCCTAGAAGCATTGGTTAAGTAGTTTTGGTGGACTATATATGTCTCTGTGATGTGATAGCTTAGATCATTAGCAGAAAATAGTAGCAGGAACAGCATAAAGTGAGAGCACAACCTTTGTCTTAAAGGAGGTGGACCAATGTTGCTTAAAAGTTTCACCCTCACAATTTTGCACACCTCAGTCATTTTTGTCTAGAGGAAGTGGCAGTATATCAATAGTTAAGAGAGAGAACTGAAATTGTTTGTAGAAAATATATAAATGTAAATTGTTATATTCATTTGTTAAGGCACAATTTTAGCACACTACCACATAATGTGTTTATAATGGCAAATAATACAATTTTAATAAGCAAAATATAATAATTCCTTTAAAAACAGAATCAATAGGTTCTTTGAGAACTGCCTTCTGTCATGTCTCATAAGCCCTGAACGATCTAATTTCATTGGGACACAGTAAGACATACATCACTACTGTATCACCCTAAAAGAGAATTGTGTAATTTCTCCATGCATTGATAGCGTAATAACCTAATTAACCGTTTTAAAGCAGTCCACTAATTCATACAGACAAGGTGATGGACTTCTACTCCCACTATGGACCCCACAATCTCAAAACTTTTTCTTTGGGGCACCCAGATAGCGGAGGGTAGAATAACTGTTTTCTTTTTTTTCCTGAGAGGGGTGGGCAAAATCGTCTTCTTCCTAAAACAGCTTAATATTTCTTAGGTTGATCTTAGTATAGCTATAAATGCCAAGCCATACAAAATATTTGAATTTAAGACACAATACAACCTTTCGATGAAACAGGAAGCATGAAGAGATTTTGATTTTTGTTATAGCCAGGTAGGTGCTATGCACTCTTTGCTGTCAATTTGAAAGACATCATGAATGAGAAAGATATATACATGTCTTTAACCACTTTCAGACCGGACCATTTTGCTGGCTTAAGACCAGACCACTTTTTGCGATTCGGCACTGCGTTGCTTTAACTAACAATTGCGCGGTCGTGCGACGTGGCTCCCAAACAAAATTGACGTCTTTTTTTTCCAACAAATAGAGCTTTCTTTTGGTGGTATTTGATCACCGCTGCGGTTTTTATTTTTTGTGCGATAAACAAAAAAACAGCGACAATTTTGAAAAAAATGCATTATTTTTAACTTTTTGCTATAATAAATATCCCCCAAAAATATATTTAAAAAAATAGTTTTCCTTAGTTTAGGCCGATACATATTCTTCTACATATTTTTGGTAAAAAAAATAATCGCAATAAGCGATTATTGATTGGTTTGCGCAAAAGTTATAGCGTTTACAAAATAGGGGATAGTTTTATGGCATTTTTATTAATAATTTTTTTTACTAGTAATTGCGGCGATTAGCGATTTTTTTTGTGACTGCGACATTTTAGTGGAAACATCGGACATTTTTGACACATTTTTGGGACCATTGTCATTTATACAGCAATCAGTGCTATACAAATGCACTGATTCCTGTGTAAATGACACTGGCAGTGAAGGGGTTAACCAGGGGGTGGCAGTGTAGGTGTTAAGTGTGTCCTAGGGCCGTGTTACTAACTGTGGGGGGCGTGGCTGTGTGTTAGTGAACACTGATCTCTGCTCCAATCACAGGGAGCAGAGATCAGTGTCACTTGTTGCTAGGCAGAACGGGGAGATGCTGTTTACTTCCGCATCTTCCCGTTCAGCCTCCCCGTGAGGCGATCGCGGGTATCCCTGCGGTGATCAAGTCCATGGGACCCGCAACCGGACTCACGGGGGACCCGACCGGCGCACGCGCGCCACCAGCGTCGCTCACGCGATGGCAAGGCGGCATTCTTAAAGGGACGTACCTGTACGCCCATATGCCTGTCCGTGCCATTCTGCCGATGTACATCTTCGTGCGCCGGTTGGAAAGTGGTTAATAGAGCAATATTAGCTATTTTACAGCAGCGAGGAAAGTAGGGAAAGGTGTTTACTGAATACATGTAAAACCTGATATGTAAAATATATGCTAGACAAACTTTCTTTGTTATGTTAACATTATAGTTATGAAAAATCAAAGTAGCTGGTGGTCAGGACCTCAAAACTGCCTTAAGTTTTCATATCCCTGTGGACCCAAGCTTTACACAAGATCTTTAAGTGGTTCTAAAGCCTCAAGGTTTTTTACCTTAATGCATTCTATCTATTAAGGTAAAAAGCCTTCCATGCTGCAGGAGCCCCCCAGACACCCCCCCCCCTATTTTCACCTGAGCCAGATTCGATCCAGCAATGTTCATGAGAGCATCGGGCAGATTGATAGCAGCGGCAGCCATTGGCTCCCGCTGCTGTCAATTAAATCCTGTGACAAGGGAGCGGGGGCAGGGCCAAGTTGCCTGGTCTGTGTCAATAGAAGCATACACGGGTGCCCCCAGGGAAAGTAGCATTCCCTGGGGACACTCAGCAAAGAGGAGGGGCCTGGAGTGATGGCAGGGAACCCCAGAAAAGGAGGACCGGGGCTGTTCTGTACAAAACCATTGCATATAGAAGGTAAGTCTGTCATGTTTGTTATTTTAGTTTTCATTTTTTAAAACAAGGTTTATCACTTTAACCTCAACCCAAGTCCGTATAAGCCTCACCCCCTGACATTAAACTATCTACTGTAAAAGCAGGGGCTCCATGTTACCTTTAGTAGAAATAGAATACCTATGTAACACACAGGCATAGACTTCAATAGGATCCACAGATCAAGAAACTACTCTGATGGTCAAGAAAGGTACTTGCTGGCAACATAAGGGGGTTATTTACGAAAGGCAAATCCACTTTGCACTACAAGTACACTGCGTGTGCACTTGAAAGTGCACTGAAAGTGCCCTTGGAAGTGCAGTCGCTGTAAATCTGAGGGGTAGATCTGAAATGAGGGGATGCTCTGCTGATTTTATCATCCAATCATGTGCAAGCTAAAATGCTGTTTTTATTTTCCTTGCATGTCCCCCTCGGATCTACAGTGACTGCACTTCCAAGTGCACTTTCAGTGCAAAGTGAATTTGCCTTTAGTAAATAACCCCCATGGTGACTGCACTTCAACAGTATATTTAGCTTAAACAAAGTTTCAAACCTGACAGTTCTTTTTAAAGTGACTCTGCTCTTCATATAAACCAATTGTCATGTCTGACACTGCAAGATACTTTCTGCTACCTTAGACAGAAAAGCATCTGTTATGCCGCGTACACACAACCAGACTTTCCAGCAGACTAGGTCCAGCGGTCTTCCCGACGGACTTTCGGCGGAGTTCCAACAGACTTTCCGAACAAACTGACTTGGCCATACATGAACGGACTAAAGCCCCATACACACGGTCGGACTTTTTCATGGATTCTGTCCGATCGGACAAGGTTGTCGAAAAATCAGACCGTGTGTATGCACCATCGGACAGTGTTCGTCGGTTTGGCCGACGGACAAAGTCTTATCTCCTGCTGGAAAGATTTGCCGTCAACACGGTCCGATCACACCAAGTCCGATCGTGTGTATCGAATTCCTGACGGACAAAGTGCCACGCATGCTCAGATCACATTACAAGACCAAAGCTATTGGCTTCTAGCCTCTACGTAGTCCCGTCGTAGGCAACAAACGTCACCACGTTCAGAATGATCGGATTTTTCGACAACTTTGTCCGACCGTGTGTACGCAACACCAACATCGGACAAAGTACGACGGACATGATCCGACGGACCTGGTCCTCGGATTGTCCGACCGTGTGTATGGGGCTTTAGTCAATTTGAAAGTCTGTTTGTTTTGAACGTGATGACGTAAACCGGACTAAAAAAGGAAGTTCAATAGCCAATAGCTAGCTTCCCTTGCGTCGTATTTGGTCCGTCGGACCAGCATACAGACAAACGGTTTTCCCGATTTGAGTCCGTCGAAATTGAGTCCGTCGGATAGATTTGAAACATGTTCTATTTCTAGGTCCGCCGTTTTTTTTTTACGAAAAACAAACGGATTAGCCTACACACGATCGGATTGTCTGACGGACTAATCCCGTCAGACCTAGTCTGCCGGAAAGTCCGGTCGTGTGTACGCGGCATTACCTTCACTGTTCCTCATATATCAAAAAAGGCCCTTCAAGTGATCATTATGCTTGCTTAAGAAAAAGCCACATCCAGTGGTTCTACAATACCATTTTAAAAAGTGCTTTGACATTTGTAACTGACATTTTTTTGTGACCCTTTCTGATCGAGTTTTACTTTTACTGAAGCTTTATTTTCAGTGACTTCCTGGGGTTAATTTACTAAAGGTAAATAGGTTGTTGGCTTTGCAAGGGAATTGTCCCTTAGTGAATTCGGTGAAAATTTACTTTGCAAATAATACCCAGTCAGATGCAAGGAATACAAATATTTTTAGCTTGCACATGACTATATGATAGAAGTCAGCAAAGTTTCACCTTGTTTACTAAGCTAAAGTTCCCTGACAAAGTAAACAGCCTGTTTGCCTTTAGTAAATCAACCTGTATAAATTAGCAATAACAACTGTCCTTCTACTGTGCAGTCAGATTACCTCAATGGTTGCAGGGTGATGGCGTTTTATGGAGCTTATGAAGTCAGGCAAAGTCAGGCCACAATAACAATGTAAAACTAAATCAGAGAGGAGCACAGATGAGTATTGTACTGGTTAACAAAGGTAATATGCATCTTGCTGGGTCTGATCCAAAGCAACCCAATTTAACAGTTTTACTGCGGCAGAATGGCACGGCTGGGCAAAACAACTTTATGTAATGTCACTTCGCCCTATGGCCACTAGGGGCGCGCCCATGCTGCTCGCCCACAGAGCGGATGCGAGTGCCTGGCCGTCGCGATCACCGCCGGGCTCCCGCGATCGCTGCTGACACACAGAGAACTGGGATCTGTGTGTGTAAACACACAGTTTCCGGTTCTCTGAGGGGAGAAGTGACTGATCGTCTGTTCATACAAAGTATGAACAGTGATCTGTCATCTCCCCTAGACAGTCCCCTCCCCCCTTCAGTTAGAACACAGAGAGGGAACACAATTAACCCCTTGATCGCCCCCCTAGTGGTTAACCCCTTCCCTGCCAGTGACATTTTTCCAGTAATCAGTGCATTTTTATAACACTGATCGCAGTATAAATGCCAATGGTCCCAAAAATGTGTCAAAAGTGTCCGATGTGTCCGCTATAATGTCACAGTCCCAATAAAAATCGCAAATCGCCACCATTACTAGTAACAAATTTTAAATAATAAAAACTATCCCCTATTCTGTAGACGCTATAACTTTTGCACAAACCAATCACTATACGCTTGCAATTTTTTTAACCAAAAATATGTAGAAGAATACATATCGGCCTAAACTGAGAAAAAAATTGTTTTATATATTTTTGGGGGATATTTATTATAGCAAAAAGTAAAACATATTGAGTTTTTTTCAAACTTGTCACTCTTTTTTTGTTTATAGAGCAAAAAATAAAAACCGCAGAGGTTATCAAATACCACCAAAAGAAAGCTCTATTTGTGGGAAAAAAAGGACAGCAATTTTCAGTTAAAGAGACGCAGTGCCGAATCGCAAAAAGTGCTCTGGTAAGGAGCTCTCTGTTAGATCATGTCTTGCGCAGGACTGATTCTGAATGGGAATTACGTTTTCATTTTTGATCAGCTGATGCACTCGCAGGGCTCTATTGAGGTGTGTGGCAGAGTCTGCATTCCTTTAGAAGTGATTAACCCTGAATAATTAGCAAGCATCCTGCAAGATAAACAAACCAGTTTTGAAATGGTCTAGAATCAGTGGATCAGATACCTTCAGTCTCCTGGGTGACTTGTGGGGGGGGGTCAGTGTCTGGGTCAGGGGGATCTACATCTCTTTCCTCCACCTTTCCCCTTTCTTTTTTCACTCTTTCCTCTTCTTTGTTTTTCCATCTCCTTATGTTTCATATAGTGCTATACTGGGTGCAGTCCCTTGAATCATTATTCTTTTTGTCCGATTTGATTCAAATGCAATATTAAAATGCCTCAAGCTCTGGCAAGGGGAGCTCTGTGTTGCTCCACTGTATTTTACTCCTCTCCTCGTTTTAGAGAGGTGGATATGCTGTGGACGGAATGTTTGACATCAGGATATCATGACATTGATCTGTACGATGTGATTGGGCAATGTTTTCCTTTACTTTCCTTGCAGTACTTTGCTGACAGATGCCTTAATGTCTGATCTTGTTGTGTTATGGATCCTCATATACAAACTGTTTATGTTTTCTCTGAGTCGGATGTGATTTACTCATGACATTGACCGTGACTGCACTGCGGTACTGTTACTTTTATATATGTACTTCTGTTCTTGAATCGAAATTCTCTCAATAAAAATATTGGAAAATAAGTGATTAACCCTTTAGGGACATTTCACCAAAACTGGCATTTTTGCTGCCTAAATCTGACTGGTAACTTAGTGCAGAGTTCTGGGAAAATCAGTAAGCCAATTACGCAAGTAGGAATTTATATCTCTGGTGTCATACACCAGGATGCCATAATGCATTGAATTTTACAGAAATTTACAGTAGCTGCAGATTGAAAAGGAAAGGTCTTTATTAATAACAATAAATTACAATATGACTTATTTTGCAATTACATATGCTATTTATTTTTTGTAATATTCCCATCAAAGTGGCGTTACCATTTAAGCAGCTAACTCTTTTCAGCAGTTGCACACGTAATAACAATTTACTGTTTTTTGGTTTAGCCCTACTTTTAACTTTAGATAGTTTTCTAAAAAAAAACAAAAAACATTATTAGCAATCTGTAAATAGTAAATGAAGTTCACAAATGTACTAGCGTGAAACATTTATTTGCTGTATGGATTTACTCAGTGTTTTCTAGCTGAGCCAAAGATGCAACATTTTGGCATATAAAGGATTACCTGGTGCAGTAACTTTTGAAACAATAACTACAGGAGATACAACAATCTGAAAAGAAAGCTTTTGCGATTCTCAGTAAGCTATGACAGCATTAAATGTAAAGAAAATGAGTCTCAGCAATGGACTGAAGATCTGGACACAACATTTAAAGTTTTTTCTCTGAATCTGTGGACTTAGTGTGTTTCTGGATGAGGGACAAAGGACGGATTACAAGCTTAAACTGTAAAGATAAAATACATTGAAAACAAAAGGTTTGAAGTAAAAGAAGCATGTTTGCTTGCTATAACCATTGACAGGATAACAGTTAAGGGGCTAAATGGAAAGTCCTTCATTTGCGGGGTACAATAGAATACAGTTATAAAAGTTTAAAACCAGTCCTGAATTTATAAATAGGTTTTATATTTTTAATATCTGATAAACACATGTAATTTCTGGGTATTTTTTTTACAATATGCATAGTTCATCAGGTAAAATAACAGAGTATACTGTAGTTTGATTAAAAATAAACCCTGAACCCTAGCCTAGGAGCACACTAATGCGTTGTGGGAAACACCACAATCCGTGCATGCTTCCCCTACCACTTTCCAATTGCATTACCCTTGCGATCCATTGGAGGTCTCAATACAAAGTTAATGACACCCTAAACACAGGTCGCAAATGCAATGCATTTGCCTGCATCAGATCGCATGGCACAAAACGGCCATGCGATTCGGTTGCAGTGCGGCTCCCAAAAAGGTGCATGTACGTCTTTGGTGCGATGCGGAGAGATTTGAGCTCATTCAAATGAATAGGCTCAAATCACACCGCACTGAATCACATGCGAGTTGCACATGAATGTGGTGTGATTCCAGTGCAATCCATATGTGGTTCATAGTGTGAATTGACATTTATTTCAGAAAACAGAGAGTTTTCTCTTTACCAAAATATCACCAAAACCTGGGATTAGAAATTTGCCAATGCAATGCATTGGATTCAATGAGAAGGCAAAATTAAAGTAACTATAGGCAAAACTTTATTTTTTTAATTTGGATAGAGTAAGGGAGGGCTATAACCCCTATCAAATTTTTTTTGCCATCTGTGTCCCATTGCAGAGATTTCCCTTCACTTCCTGTCCCATGGCCAAACAGGAAGTTAGAGGAAATCCCTGGAAATTAAGGGAATTCCTTGGGGACCCCCAGGTCACCAGAACTAGTTTCCCCATGGGAAGATTTCCCCACTATTACTTTTCTGGGGACAACCCAAAATGTGGGATTTTCTTTTACTTTCACTTTCAATGATAATGGTAAACAGGACAAATAGAGAGGGTGAATCTCCTTAACAGGGGCACAGACAGCAATCAAAACTGACAAGCTTTCTAACCCCTCTCCACTCTATCCACAACCAAAAAATAAATAAAGTTTTGCCTTTAGTTATACTTAAATTGGTGTTGCACCCCCCCCCCCAAAAAAAATGCTTAAAATTCCTAAAAAAAATATTTGGAAATCTTTTTTTTAACTCACCTCTAAATGCCTGTTGCTAGGGGGTCCCTCGTAGTCTGTCTCCTTCAGTGCCCGGGAAGGTGACACCACTTCCCCTCTGCGCAGGAAGGGCTCCCTCCCCCTGTCATTCATCTGGGACACGTGACAGGTCCCAGATGAATGCGCAGTGGGTGCCTGGCTGTGAACCCACAGCCAGGTGCCCACAGTTGCAATGCCGGCGCCGCTGAGCGGATCGGGGGAAGAGCGGAGCTTCGACCCCCCCCCCCCGCATCGCTGGACCCTGGAACAGGTAAGTGTCTGATTATTAAAAGTCAGCAGCTGCAGTATTTGTAGCTGCTGACTTTTAATTTTTTTTTCTTTCTGGATACTCCTCTTTAAAGGAGGTTTTTGAGGGGGCCATGTCACATGAGGATCAGGGAAGTTCCTTTCAATCATTTTGGACCTGATCTAGTGCCAAGAAATGTCCTACCGTTAGTTGGGAACATATCCCTCATGCTAAACCTAGTGTTAACCCTAAAGCTAACCCATACCCTTTTGTTTAAAAACAATGTAATTTAATCACCATGTTAGGACTTTTAAAGAGTTGAGGTTGTTTATCAACAAAACTATTAAAAACCACTGCCACCAAGGCAAATGTCGCATAAGCAGTCTGCAATGAACATCAGTAATTTCACTACAAAATGTTTTGGATTTTCTCAGCACTGGGTGGGCTCTTAAAGAAGGAGCCTAAAAAATAGGCGCCTCTCCGCCTGGTGTTGACAGGTACTAAGTAGGGATGAGCCGATCACCCCCCCCGTTCGGCTCGCACCAGAACCCGCGAACGGACCTAAAGTCCGTGCGAGCTTTAGAACCCTATTAGTTATAATGGATGCGAACGTTCGAAATTAAAAGTGCTAATTTTAAAGGCTAATATGCATGTTAATGTCATAAAAAGTGTTTGGGGACCTGGGTCCTGCCCCAGGGGACATGTATCAATGCAAATTTTTTTTTTAAAAACGGCCGTTTTTTCAGGAGCAGTGATTTTAATAATGCTTAAATTGAAACAATAAAAGTGTAATATTCCTTTATATTTCGTACCTGGGGGTGTCTATAGTATGCATGTAAAGGGGCGCATGTTTCCCGTGTTTAGAACTGTCTCTGCGCAAAGTGTCATTTTTGAAAGTAAAAAAGCTATTTAAAATCACTCGCGGCTAATGTTAATTGACGGCTCCCGTAATACAGAGAACAGTCATTCATTGAAACTCATTCATAAAAAAAAAGTCATTGATAAAAAATAAAAAAAATGAAAAAAAAAAAAGCGTAGGGCTCCCCCCAAATTCAATAACCAGGCCCTTCAGGTCTGGGATGGATATTAAGGTGAACCCCAGCCAAAAAAAAATAAAAAAATGGCGTAGGGTCCCCCTCAAAATCCATACCAGACCCTTGAGGTCTGGTATGGATTTTAAGGGGAACCCTAGCCCAAAAAAATGGCGTGGGGTCCCCCTCAAAATCCATACCAGACCCTTATCCGAGCACGCAACCTGGCAGGCCGCGGGAAAAGAGGGGGGGACGAGAGCGCCCCCCCTCCCGCCTGAACCGTACCAGGCCACATGCCCTCAACATTGGGAGGATGCTTTGGGGGTCTAAGACCCCTAAAGCACCTTGTCCCCATGTTGATGAGGACAAGGTCCTCTTCCCCACAACCCGGGCCATTGGTTGTGGGGGTCTGCGGGCGGGGGGCTTATCGGAATCTGGAAGCCCCCTTTAACAAGGGGACCCCCAGACCCCGCCCCCCCTGTGTGAAATGGTAAGGGGGTACAAAAGTACCCCTACCATTTCACCAAAAAAGTGGCAAAAATTGTAAAAATGACAGGAGACGGTCTTTGACAATTCCTTTATTAAAATCTTCTTTCTTCATCCTTCGGTTTCTTCTCCTTCCGTCATCTTCTTCCATCTTCTTCCATCTTCTTCTTCCTCCGATCCGCTTCTTCTTGCGCTGGTCTTCTCGTCCTTCTCGTCCGGCATCTTCTTCCGTCGGCGTCGGTGTCTTCTTGGGCCGCTCCGCGCAATGGGAGGCTCCCGCTATGTGAGGCTCCGCTCCGTTGACAGGTCTTTTATAACGGAGGGCACCTGGTGACCCCGCCCTCCTCTGACGTCATGGGGAAAGCCATCATGGAATTCCCCATGACGTCCCCGTGCGTCAGAGGGGGCGGGGTCACCAGATGCCCTCCATTATAAAAGACCTGTCAGACGGAGCGGAGCCTCACACAGCGGGAGCCTCCCATTGCGCGGAGCCGGCCAAGAAGAGACAGAGACACCGACGCCGACGGAAGAAGATGCCGGACGAGAAGGACGAGAAGACCAGCGCAAGAAGAAGCGGATCGGAGGAAGAAGAAAATGGAAGAAGAAGATGGAAGAAGATGACGGAAGGAGAAGATGAAGAAACCGAAGGATGAAGAAAGAAGAAAGAAGATTTTAATAAAGGAATTGTCAAAGACTGTCTCCTGTCATTTTTACATTTTTGCCACTTTTTTGGTGAAATGGTAGGGGTACTTTTGTACCCCCTTACCATTTCACACAGGGGGGGCCGGGATCTGGGGGTCCCCTTGTTAAAGGGGGCTTCCAGATTCCGATAAGCCCCCCGCCCGCAGACCCCCACAACCACCGGGCACGGTTGTGGGGAAGAGGCCCTTGTCCTCATCAACAAGGGGACAAGGTGCTTTGGGGGTCTTAGACCCTCAAAGCATCCTCCCAATGTTGAGGGCATGTGGCCTGGTACGGTTCAGGCGGGAGGGGGGGCCGCTCTCATCCCCCCCTCTTTTCCTGCGGCCTGCCAGGTTGCGTGCTCGGATAAGGGTCTGGTATGGATTTTGAGGGGGACCCCACGCCATTTTTTTTGGCTAGGGTTCCCCTTAAAATCCATACCAGACCTCAAGGGTCTGGTATGGATTTTGAGGGGGACCCTACGCCATTTTTTTTTTGGCTGGGGTTCCCCTTAATATCCATCCCAGACCTGAAGGGCCTGGTTATTGAATTTGGGGGGACCCCCACGCTTTTTTTTTGTTTTTTATTAATGAATTAGCCGCGAGTGCTTTTAAATAGCTTTTTTCCTGCAAAAATGACACTTTTTTGCAGGGAAAGTTCTAAGCACAGGAAACCTGCCCCCCTTCACAGGCCACCTATAGACACCCCCCAGATGTGATACTGCAATGCTGTTCTAACAGCACGCACACACATATCCCCAGAAATAGAGCACATATTGTCAGCAGCACACTGACACGCTGACACTGACTGAAACAGAATATGCGAGGCCGCCGGCGCGGCGGCCTCTTATACCGTGGGGCGTGTACTAAAGCCCCTGAGCTATAATTGGCTACAGGCATCCTGCCTGTAGCCAATTATGGCTCTCCTCGCTGCCGGCGCTGTGATTGGCCAAGCATGCGGGGTCACAGTGCATGCTTGGCCAATCATCAGCCAGCATTGCACTGCGTGGGCCGCAATGCATTGCGGGGCCGCACGCATCACACGAATTTGATGCGAGCGGCCCCAATAGTTCTGGGCTCGCCGAGCGAGTGAACGCCCGGTGCTCGATTCGAACATGGGTTCGAATCGAACATCGGGCCTATCCCTAGTACTAAGTATGTGAATGGAGAACTGCATGACTCCCTAAGATAAAAAGGCATACATCATACCTGTAATGAGAGAAATATAGAGGCTGTTATTGCTGAATTCCCTCTGAAAATGCTAATTGGCCCACCCTTGCCATGTGCCAAGCCTTTCATAAGGCCAATTTAACATTAAAACATTAAAGTGGTTTTAAACCCTTACAAACCACTTTGACCTACAGGTAAGCCTAGATTAAGGTTTACCTGTAGGTCCAATAAATGTCTCCTAAACCTACATGGTTTAGGAGATATTTAGAAAAGAAAAGGCATCGCTGTCTACGGCGCATGCGCCGTAGACAGCGGCGCGCAGGCGCACTGCGCATGCCGGGTTCACGGCGATATGCCGTTTTCCTGCGCATGTGCGGGAGTGACGTCATCGCCGCTCCAGCGAATGACAGCGCTGGAGCGGCGAGACCCGGAAGTCACTCCGGGTTTGATGGCGATGCAGAAGATCAGGGATGAGGACCGATTCGGGGGCTTCGTTTTCAGGTAAGTCATTCATAATGAGCTAGTATGCTATGCATACTAGCTCATTATGCCTTTGCCTTGCAGGGTGTCTTTTTTTTTTTTTTAAAGAGGCTTTACTTCCTCTTTAAGGCTGGGTTTACACTGATACGACACGATAGTCATACGACTGTGGATCCGAATTTGCCCTGTGACTTGAAGTCCGTCTTCCATCTGACTTCAATAAACGGGATCCGACTTTGATCCCAACAATACCAGGCCTTTTGTGTCTGGCATGAATCTAAAGGGGGAACCCCCACCCCAAAATAAAAAAAAAAAACGGCATGGGGTTCCCCTCCAAGACCATACCATACCCTTTGGACTGGTATGGATTTTAAGGGGAACCAGACCCTTATCTGAGCACACAGCCCGGCAGGTCAGGAAAGGGGGTGAGGACGAGCGAGCCCCCCCTCCTGAACCATACCAAGTGCCACATGCCATTAACATGGGGGGTGGGTGCTTTGGGGCAGGGGGCCCTGTGCCCTTCCACCACAAAGCACCTTGTCCCCATGTTTATGGGGACAAGGGCCTCTTCCCGACAACCCTGGTCGCACTTTCACTTCCTTCCTGCCCAGGCAAATTTTCAGCTTTCAGCGCTATCGCACTTTCAATGACAATTGTGCGGTCATGCAACGCTGTACCCAAACAAAATTATTATAATTTTTTTAGACATATAGAGCTTTCATTTTGTGGTATTTAATCTCCAATGGGTTTTTTATTTTTTGCTAAACAAACAAAAAAAGTCTTGGTTTCTGTTTGAAAATGTTGTAAATAAGTAATTTTTCTCCTTGACTAATATGCGCTGATGAGGTTGCACTGATGGGCACTGATAGGCTGCACTGATGAGGTGGGACTGATGGTCACTGATGAGGAGGCACTAATATGCAGCACTGATAGGCACTGATAGGTCGCACCAATGTGCAGCACTGATAGGTGGCACTGATATGCTGCACTGATGAGCACTAATAGGCGGCACTGATGCTGAGACACTGACAGGCATCACTGATGGGCACTAAAATGCATCACTGGTGGACACTGACAGGCATTACCGATGGGGTAGTTCTCCTCTATGAGGAAAGCCACTTATTGGCTCTCCTCACACGCTGTCAGTGTGCGGAAAGGAAAGCAGATAACTGGAATTTCCTATTTACACTTTGATCAGCTATGATTGGACACAGCTGATCACATGTTAAAGTGGTGTTTCCACCAAAATTACAACATTGTGTGTATCTACATAAAATCTGTCAAAAAAAAAAAATTGGGTAAAAAAAAAATTCACTTACCTATTTCTCCCTGTTGCTAGGTGATCCCACGAAATCTGCCTCTTCCTCAGCCCGGGCTAGAAATGTCACTTCCGTTTGGCAGTCAGTCATCTGGGACACGTGACAGATCCCAGATGACTGTGCGGCGAATCACGATGTGCGAGGGGGGGTATCGTTCCCCCGCATCGCTGGACCCTGGGACAGGTAAGTGTCCGATTCAAATTTTTTTTTGATGGGCACACCTCTTTAAGGAGCCTATGTCATAGGCTTTTTTACTGGGATCGCTGCACACAGCTATTCTGAAGGACGTCATATGACCTCCAGTCAGAACAATAAAGCATGTTAAACTTCAGCTTTAATGTTTGTAGTTGTTGCTTAAGGCTGTTAAGGTAGTTCTATTAAATCTTGAATGTACAGTGTCAATGAATTGAATGTGTCTCCTGTGTCATGTCTTCAGATTGCCAAGCTCATTAAATAACTAAAAAGGACATTACAAAGATTTCAACATTACCGTTCTGTACTTATTTAATATGTCAGTTATGTCAGAGGAGGAGGAATCTGCCCCATAATTCCCTACATCATCAAATCGCCAAAGTTTTAAGTTTGGTTTTAAAATTATCCGCTGGACTTGGCTGTCCGGCGGACAAACTACCGCCGTCAGTGGGCAAGTCCGCGGGACTTTTGAAATGAACGGACTTGCCGCTCATCGGCAAGTCCGTTCATTTAGCACGTGACTTCAGGTTACGTAGCTAGCGTAGGCAGTTACTGCCGCCGCGCTAGCTCCGTGACCTGGCATGGATTTAAAGGGACTCCCCACGCCGAAAAAAAAAACGGCGTGGGGGTTCCCCCCAAATCCATGTCAGACCCTCATCCGAGCACGCAGCCTGGCAGGCCAGGAAAGGGGTGGGGACGAACGAGCGCCCCCCCCTCCTGAGCCGTACCAGGCCACGTGCCCTCAACATGGGGGGTGCCCTGGGGAAAGGGGGGCCGTGCGGCCCCCCCACCCCAAAGCACCTTGTCCCCATGTTGATGAGGACAAGGGCCTCTTCCCGACAACCCTGGCTGTTGGTTGTCGGGGTCTGCGGGCGGGGGGCTTATCGGAATCTGGGAACCCCCTTTAATAAGGGGGCCCCCAGATACCGGCCCCCCACCCTATGTGAATGAGTATGGGGTACGATGTACCCCTACCCATTCACCTAAGGTGTAAAATGTAAAGTACAAAAACACACACACTTTTGAAAAAATATTTTATTGCACTGCTCCGGGGGTCTTCTTCCGTCTTGGGGGTCTTCTCGCCGGACTCCTCCTCTCTCTACTGCTCTTTTACCTAGCTCTTTCACGAACGGAGGAGTCTGGCTACCTTCTTCGTCGTCGCCGCCATCGTCTGGGGGTCTCGATCCGCCTTCGGGGGTCTTCGGGGGTCTCTTCTGTTCTTGCGGCGGTCGTCGTCTTCCACGCCGCCGGCGCCTTCTTCTTCTTCTTGTCCTTCTTCTTGTTCTTCTTCTTCCGATGTTGACCCGACGCTCTCTCTGCCCGGAATGCCTGTGCCGCTCTGCGCTGGGACTTATATAGGGGCATGGGGACAGGGTCACATGCACATGTCACATGGTGACCCCGCCCCCTTGTGTTGTCACAGTCCCGGAGGATGCTGGGACTGTGACATCGCAAGGGGGCGTTGTCACCATGTGACATGAACATGTGGCCCTTGTCCTCATCAACATGGGGACAAGGTGCTTTGGGGTGGGGGGGCCGCACGGCCCCCCTTTCCCCAGGGCACCCCCCATGTTGAGGGCACGCGGCCTGGTGCGGCTCAGGAGGGGGGGGGGCGCTCGTTCGTCCCCACCCCTTTCCTGGCCTGCCAGGCTGCGTGCTCGGATGAGGGTCTGACTTGGATTTGGGGGGAACCCCCACGCCGTTTTTTCGGCGTGGGGATTCCCTTTAAATCCATGCCAGCTTACGGAGCTAGCGCGGCGGCATTTACTGCCTACGCTAGCTACGTAACCTGAAGTTACGTTCGAAATGAACGGACTGCTCCGTGTGTGGGCAAGTCCGTTCATTTTCAAAAGTCCCGTGGACTTTTGGCCGGCGGATTATCCGCTGGAGAAGTTTGTGCGTGTGTGGGCAAGTCCACACGCTCGGAAAGTCCAGCGGACCTAGCTGGAAAGTCCCGCGGGATTGTCCGCTGGACTAAGTCCGCCGGCAAAAGTCCGCACGTGTGTACGCGGCATAAAGGTGGGAAGCCTATGTACCAGGCTCCTCCAGGAAACACGTAATTTATGATATACATTCACTGCTATTTATTTAATAAATGTGCCTTTTTCCTAAATTAGGCAGTGTCAATATGCAAACATTGACCTTTCAAGTTAAAACCAGAAACAGTCATTTAAATTGTTCCGTCACAAAGCTGCAGAGCAATTGACCTCTTGGTCAAAATGTCAAGGAACCTGAAAAATTTTAAAAAAAAATGCAAATATTTTAATTAAAGACACATTTTCAAGCATTTAAAAGTATATAGGACACATTTAGAAGAGTGATTACTCATCTTTTAATGAGATCTTTGGTGACCTCAACAAGATGTTAAGACAAGACAAGAACAATTAATGTACCTTTATTAAAATTTTGGCATTTATTAAGTGAATCATTTTTTATTTCATGTTAATATTTAATTAATGTATAAATTGTTTAATAATCAAAATGTGCAAATTATTTTTTTAAACAAAGAAACAGAATTAAAATATACCTATCGGCACAAAAAAAGACACATATAAAATAGTCTTTCACTAGCATTAGCACAGTGATGTTTTTTTTTTCAAAGTCCTTCCATAACATTATTTTATTATTTGTTGATCCTGCCAGCACATTCACATTTTTTTCTACCTCCTTTAACAGGGTGACAATGCTGTTAATTTGGCATGAAGTCAAGCAGCAGCGTTTTAAACTTGGCCTTTAAAGTGGATGTAAACCCAAAACATTTTTTTTAAATTAAGGCTTGCACCTTGTACAGTATAGGATTCCGTGTCATGTGTGCCCAGTCTTGCCAGGAAGCTCTCAGCAGTCCTCTTACATTTTTTCAGTAAGATAAAAACTGACACACAGAGAAATAGTAGTAAGTTCTTCCACCTTGCTGTGAGTGACAGGTGATTTCCTTATCTCATGAACAAGCCTGAGACAGGCATTCTGTGTAGTTCCCATCCCCCCTCCTTTCTTCTCCAGCTCTCACAGGATTGGCTGCTCCACACCTCAGCATGATTGGGTATGCTGAAGTCATGTGGTGACCTTTCTGGGTTTTGACTGGATGTTAGCGATCATAGCAGAAGTTCAGTGTAAGAAATACACAGGGGAAAATGCATGTTGACACGAGAAGTGTAGAGGTGGGCGGGGAGTCTACTGACATCACGACTCCACCCACCGAGCTCCGGACAACAGACCCACCCACAGAATCTGCAGTCTTTCGGGTCTCATAACAGACAGAGGGGAGACATTGCACAGGAAAGGATACATGCAGGAGGCATGTATATCCTTATAGATAACCACTATTGCGGTAGTTTAGAAAGGACGAGAGTGGGTTTACATTCACTTTAAGTAACTGAAAAAACAAATAATGCCCAACTACAGCTAACACTTTTGAAGCATTTACAGCAACCCTTATTTATGGGAAAATTTTTAAAATCATATG
This sequence comes from Lithobates sylvaticus, assembly GCA_028564925.1. NCBI lineage: Eukaryota > Metazoa > Chordata > Amphibia > Anura > Ranidae > Lithobates > Lithobates sylvaticus. The sequence goes on along the minus strand of CM053030.1, from coordinate 101,402,251 downwards.
GATAAAAGCCAACAGTTGTAGGCACCCTAAGCAGTGTTAGAGTCTATGTCAAAGGGCTACAGTTATCAAATGCAGGGTGGTGTTAACATCAGCTTTAGATGCCTCTGAGAACTATAAGAATTTAATGTAGTAGACCTGCATTTGACCTGCCTCAGTTGCTTTTTAGACATGTGCAATTCGGTTCGTAACAAATTGATTTTCGTACGAATTTGTTAGTATTCGTACATTCGGATCAATTTGAACATCCGAAATAGCTGAAAGAAACAAAATACAAAAATTAAGAAATTATGAATAAGCAAAATAACGAACACACGAAAATACGAACTTACGAACGGACAAACTTACGAAAATACGAAACTCCGAAACAGTAAAAGTAAGAAAATTACATCTATAACAAATGATTTACATTTCGTATTTTCAATCCTTTGCTCGTAATTTCGTATGTTCGTATTTTCATTTGTGTGTTCGTAATATCGTTTCTTTGTCTGTTCTTAATTTTATTTGTTTGTGTTCTCGAATCGTTCTTTTGAATGGACAGTGTAAGTATATCTTAATATGTATGTTCCTAATTTTGTGTGCTCAAATCGTTCTTTTGAATGGTCAGTGTATTAGTGAGTGATACAGTGGTGTGAAAAAGTGTTTGCCCCTTCCTCATTTCCTGTTCCTTTGCATGTTTGTCACACTTAAGTGTTTCGGAACATCAAACCAATTTAAACAATAGTCAAGGACAACACAAGTAAACACAAAATGCAATTTGTAAATGAAGGTGTTTATTATTAAAGGTGAAAAAAAATCCAAACCATCATGGCCCTGTGTGAAAAAGTGATTGCCCCCTAAACCTAATAACTGGTTGGGCCACCCTTAGCAGCAACAACTGCAACCAAGCGTTTGCGATAACGTGCAATGAGGCTTTTACAGCGTCCTGGAGGAATTTTGGCCCACTCATCTTTGCAGAATTGTCCTAATTCAGTTACATTAGAGGGTTTTCGAGCATGAACGGCCTTTTTAAGGTCATACCACAACATCTCAATAGGATTCAGGTCAGGACTTTGGCTAGGCCACTCCAAAGTCTTCATTTTGTTTTTCTTCAGCCATTCGGTGGTGGACTTGCTGGTGTGTTTAGGATCATTGTCCTGCTGCAGAACCCAAGTTCGTTTCAGCTTGAGTGCACGAACAGATGGTCGGACATTCTCCTTCAGGATCTCTTGGTAGACAGCAGAATTCATAGTTCCTTTTATCACGGCAAGTCTTCCAGGTCCTGAAGCAGCAAAACAGCCCCAGACCATCACACTACCACCACCATATTTTACTGTTGGTATAATGTTCTTTTTCTGAAATGCAGTGTTCCTTCTACGCCAGATATACTTGGACACACACCTTCCAAAGAGTTCCACTTTTGTCTCATCGGTCCACAGAATGTTGTCCCAAAAGTCTTGGGGATCATCAAGATGTGTTGTGGAGAAATTGAGACGAGCTTTGATGTTCTTTTTGCTCAGCAGTGGTTTTCTCCTTGGAACTCTGCCATGCAGGCCATTTTTGCCCAGTCTTTTCCTGATGGTGGAGGCATGAACGCGTACCTTAACTGAGGCAAGTGAGGCCTGCAGTTCCTTGGACGTTGTTGTGGGGTCTTTTGTGACCTCTTGGATGAGTCGTCGCTGCGCTCTTGGGGTAATTTTGGGCGGCCGGCCACTCCTGGGAAGGTTCACCACTGTTCCATGTCTTCGCCATTTGTGGATAATGGCTCTCACTGTGGTTCGCTGGATTCCCAAAGCTTTGGAAATGGCTTTATAACCCTTTCCAGACTGATAGATCTCAATTACTTTCTTTCTCAATTGTTCCTGAATTTCTTTGGGTCTCGGCATGATGTGTAGCTTTTAAGGATCTTCTGGTGGACCTTACTGTGTCAAGCAGCTCCTATTTAAGTGATGCCTTGATTGTGAACAGGTGTGGCAATAATCAGGCCTGGGTGTGGCTAGAGAAATTGAACTCAGGTGTGGACAACCACAGTTATAGTATGTTTTAACAAGGGGGGCAATCACTTTTTCACACAGGGCCATGATGGTTTGGATTTTTTTTCACCTTTAATAATAAACACCTTCATTTACAAATTGCATTTTGTGTTTACTTGTGTTGTCCTTGACTATTGTTTAAATTGGTTTGATGTTCCGAAACACTTAAGTGTGACAAACATGCAAAGGAACAGGAAATGAGGAAGGGGGCAAACACTTTTTCACACCACTGTATATCTTACTTAATATCTTTAGCCAATCAGTTTATCACTTTTGTGTCTGAGTCAAACTGCATTCCTGAATCTTTTTAAATTTAGTTGAGGAGGAGACTGAGTCAGGTTTCGTGACTGGGGGAGTGGACTGGAGTAAGTACAGGACTTATTAGAAAAGCAAGCATAGGATTATTTATTATTTATTCTTTATTTCCTACGAAAGTACGAATCAATGAAAAAGGCAATCTCACAAAAGTAACAATTACTAAATTACAAGTAGTGTACCGAATAAACTAAAATTATTATCTAACAAAATTACGAATTTCGAATCAAAGGAATTACGAATCATTTCGTATCAAAGAAAATATATCTGTTACGAAAATACGAACGAGTCCGAATATAAAAACTTGTGTCTTACGAAATTACGAATCGTTACGAATCAATGGAAACGTAAAGAAACAAAAACATTTTTTTTTGTTGTGCACATGTCAACTGCTTCTGATTTCTTCTCGACTCTATCAGGAGAGAAACAGTTTTAAAGTGAGAAAAAGCTCATTAACAAAGGCATTTATATTACTTTATCCCAGCTTCTGTAACTCCAGACTCCACACTGGGGCGGGGAGCCGCGGTGACGGTAAAGCAGCGATATATTTAGCGCTGCTTTACCGTCATTTTAACCGCGGTATTCGGCCGCTCGCGGTGCGGTTTTACCGCCCGTGAGCGGCCGAAAAAGGGTTAAACACCCCCTTCTTCTAATGCTTCTGACAGACTGTATCATACATGTCATTTTTTATTTTGCACACAGTTCCATTTAATTTAGGATACACAACATACAATCTGAAACAGATTGGTTAGATTAAATCCCCTACTTCTTTACATCTGTTGGGAATGGCATAAGATCCCTGCAAACATTTCCTAATATGGCCAATAATTTCATTATTGCAATCTTGGGTGCAGTTCTACTACAGCTTGCTATGCGCTCCTTGGCTCAATAGTGTTCTGCCTTGTCTCATTTAAGCTGCATCTCTCACTGCCTGCAGAATATACAGTAAAGACTACCTCTAGTGCACCAAAGGTCATCTAAGGGCGACAACATTAGACGGAAAAAAAATCCATCTTAGAAACTGACCATTTTACTAAGTTTAATGGCCCCCTCCCTTTTTTTCTGTACATTGTTTATGTTGTTTAAAGCTGATCATATTCACCCAAGCAGTCTAGGCCGAGCACAGCCATCATTAGTTATTCTGAGAAGTATGGTTCCAGTGTTGTTTAATAATATCTGTCCACTGCCTGTTGGGTACTCTGGGTGGCACAGCTACTTTTTATGCTGATTTGAGACCATTAAGCCAATTATGCTCCACCCTCTCTCTCTTTTGTTAACTATTCATTGTGCTGTATTATGTAAATATAATTCTTGTTGGTTTACTTTTGCCTTATCAGATACCTTTTTAAATAATAATATACAAGTTTACTTGTACAGATAACCTTGGTGCCATACTCAAGATAGCCTTAGTATTGAGTGCTAAGGAATTTCTTTGTGTTACCGTATATACTCGAGTATAGGCCGACCCGAATATAAGCCGAGGCAACAAATTTTACCACAAAAAAATGGAAAAACGTATTGACTTGAGTATAAGCCTACAGTGGGAAATGCAGCATTTTTGTTTTTGTGTTAAACACCGTATTAAGTAAAAGCTCTATCCTCATCCCTTATGAATAGTGAATAATGTTCCTCCATTCTAAAATATTGGTCAGTTAGGCCCCTTTCACACTGGGGTGGGAGCCGCGGCGACGCTAAAGCAGCGCTATATTTATCGCTGCTTTACCGTCGTTTTAGCCGCGGTATTCGACCGCTCGCGGGGCGGTTTTACCCCCGCGAGCGGCCGAAAAAGGGTTAAAATCCCCCGCAAAGCGCCGACGTAGCGGCGCTTTGCGGCGGTATTGCCGCGGTATTACCGCGGTGTCCCATTGGGTAGGAGCGTTATAGGAGCGGTGAATACACCGCTGTTATACCGCTCCAAAGATGTTGCTAGCAGGACTTTTTTTTTACCATCCTGCTAGCACACCGCTCCAGTGTGAAAGCCCGCCGGCTTTCACACTGGAGTGAATGGGGCTGTTTTTTCAGGTGGTGTACAGGCGCTATTTTTAGCACTGTACCGCCTGAAAAATGCCCCAGTGTGAAAGGGGCCTAACTCAAGCGGTCACTTATACTAGACATCCTTCCAAAACTGGCTTGCTTTGTGTGGCTATGGCATCTGATCTGGTTAGCATAAAACTAAAGCTAGTCCGTCCATTTGGGTAGTGGTTGAATAATACAAAACAATTGACCTAAGAATAGAAAGTATTATTTTGTATATTATGTGAATTGTCCACCATAGCTGTAAGAGAATTTCTGGGCCTGTATATATCATGCCAGTGCATTATATAAAGCTTACCAGTTTCTGGTAATGAGATGTCCCGCTGTGTCAGATCGCCGTGCAGCCGTGGTAATGATGTCATGCCTCTTATGACACACGGCACAATGATTCCTAGCATTGGATCACTGTGTCATCTATCACAAGAGGAGGCGGGATATCGTTATACGGCTGCACGGCGATCTGACACAGCATGGGAGGGAGGGGAAACTCACAGGAATGCCAGGCCGATTCATGAGCGTCCCCCAGCGGCATGGCCCGCCCCTTTTCTCCTCCATTTTGGACATTTTATCACTCACTTGAGTGTAAGCCAAGGGGGGGGGGGGGTTTCAGCCAAAAAAATGGGCTGAAAAACTTGGCTTATACTGGAGTATATACAGTAATTGTTCTTTTCCTCTATTAACTTGTTGTGTCAGAAGATCTGAAGCCTTTGAAAGGTCGTGGCAAAAACAGAAGACCCATCTTAACCAGCAGGTCCTTCAGGGGTAACGCCACATTTTACATAGCATGTACATAACTTACGTAGAATGTGGAAGCAAAGGAAAACATTCCTCTACTGCAAAAGGGGTAGTGACACATTGTGGCTGGTAGCAATGAGGTTAGGAACCCTGAAGGAAAAATTTTACTTTTGGAGTCCTTGAAAAAAATTCTTGATGTAGCCATTCAGCATTCAGCAAGAACTGGAATCTTTTTGACCTTTTAAAATAAACAATAACCATTACAATGTATTACATGTTGTAAGATTAAGATGTGGAATTTTATAATCACAAAACAACATTGTAAACTCATGTAAACCTAATCCCTAGTCAATCCTCCCATAGTTGCTTATGCATTTAATAAACCTTGGCATATCATTTCTAAACAGAATTCATCATGCTTTATTTTTTGTATGGTTTGTTTCTGCAAGCTATTCCCCATAGACATATTTGATTAGACAATTGTTTTATATTTAGCATATCTGGTTAATCCTTTCTGCTCTCATTATCCTAATCATTCGTAATTTGTCTTGCTCTTACCTGAGCATCGCATAAACTCATGTCTTTGCAAAATGGCTTCTAAGGAAAATCTCAGAGAACCTTTACGCAACATGCATTTTAAAGATGGTTTTGGCAGTTGGTTTAGTATAGCCTTCAAAACCATTCAGGCAGTAGAACCTTTGGGAGGCAAAGCTTTGCATCTGCCTGTCTTCTTACATCACGGAAGACTCTCAGATATTCACTTCCAGTTTCATACTATTTATAATTTCCAAAATTAATTGTTTGGTCTGTTTTTGAAATATGTCAACATTAAAAAATATGTTTTAAGTGTCTCTTTGGTTTTACATTTTATTGTGGTAAAAAAAGGTTTACAGTATATTACCTATTAATCCAGGAATGTTCTGAATAAAATCTAGGTAAGGTTTACTGTTACTAATCATAACAAATATATATTTATATTTATTTGTTATGTCATTTACACATTTTATGATTCACATTATGCCAGCAACATTAACTGTGTAATTTTTTTCAACATCGTATATCATGATTATGAAATCATTTAGTTTCTGTTATTAAAAGTCAAGGTGGAGGAGACTACAATTATTGCACCTAAATGGTGATCTATGATGCTCACAAAATGCTACTTTTTTTCATTACATTTAATATTAAAGTTCAGTTTTTCCAGTATTTAAATATACTTTTTTGTTTACTCTAAAATTATAAAAACCAGCAAAATCATTTTAATCAAGGTAGATAAAAGGTCTCACAAAATGGAGCCTGGAAAGCAATCTGTTTGCTCCCTGCTCTTGACAAGGTGGTTCTGCTGTGATATGGGTGGAAAATGGGTTTGTTGGTTTTCCCTTCTTTTTTTTTTGGCCTCCCCGGGGTTTGTAATAGCTACCTTAGCCATACTCTCCATATTTTCTCTTTAGCTGAGCTCTGATATTATTTTACTCTCTACTATTGTACATTACTGAGCCTAAAAAGTTAGCATAGGATCATTTTTCAATGCTTACATTGCTCAGCAGTAAAACCTGGGTCAGACAAAGACTCTGGTGACATTTGTTGTATTACAAAGGCTGTTTACTGCTTACTGTGGGTATTCCAATATGGTTTCTAAGTGGGGTTGTTTTATTGGCTAGGATATATTGTTTGTATTTTTCTATACTTAAGTTTTTTGTGTATGTAAAAAATAAACATTTGATCATTACTATTCAGTGTTTACACTCCTGTAATAAATCAATCTGTTTGTATTTAGTCCTCCAGTGTCCCCAGATGATTCAAGGCCAATTTTTACAAAAAAAAATTAAGAATAACAGGCAATACAGAGTAAAGCTGATTACTTTCAGACATTCATGCTCTCTAATGCCCCGTACACACGGTCGGATATTCCGATGGTAAAAGTCTGATCGAATTATGTTGTCGGAAAATCCGATCGTGTGTGGGCTCTAGCAGGCTTTTTCCGTCGACATCAAAATCCGATCGGACTTTTTCCGATTGTGTGTAGAGAATTCCGACGCACAAAGTGCCATGCATGCTCAGAAGAAATTTGGAGACGAAAACTATTGGCTACTGGCCTCTACGTAGTCCCGTCGTACGTGTTGTACGTCACCTCATTCGGAACGATCAGATTTTCCGACAACTTTGTCCGACCATGTGTGTGCAAGTGTGTGTGCAAGTTTCGGACAAAATCCGTCAGAAAAAATCTGACGGATTTTGTGGTCGGAATGTCCGACCGCGTGTACGCGGCATAACAGAAATTCCATACAGCTTAATCTAAACAGAGCAGGCACAGGGGAGGAGATGGGAGTCACTCCTTTGTCATATTCAGCTCTGTATATAAATTTAAGATTCTAGATAACAGACTTTTGTCAATAGAGTGGCTAAGAATAGAAAAGTAAACGTGAATTTACGTGAATCCCAATAAAATACATTTACCTTTTTGGTTGTAACATGAAAAAATTTGGAAAATTTCAAAGGGTGTGAATACTTTTTCAAGGCACTGTAAATAAGAGATATTCCTATGGATAATTTATATTTATTAGAACAAAAAAGAAAAAAATGTGTTTTAAAAATGTGTTTGTTAGCCCCGAACATAATAAATAAAATTATAAATACTTATACATAATGTATTGCCATTTTTTTGAGAAAGTTCCCTTTTCTGACATACATGAACTATATTGTCATTAATCAAATTGAACTGGGCCCTACCATAACTATGACTGGGTTTTCTGGGGAGTGAAGTCTAAGGGACAGGCAGTATTCCCCAGGGACACCCTTACAGGTGTTAAAGCGGAGTTCTATCCAAAAGTGGAAGCTCTACTTATCTGTTCCTCCCCCCCTCTGGTGCCATTTGGCACCTTTCAGGGGGGAGGGGAGGGTGGGTAACGGGTACCTGTTTTTGACAGGTACCTTTCCCAACTTCTGGGAGACTGCGCCACGGCAACGTCCCTCGGAACTCTGCTTCAATATGTGTTTCATTCTAAGGTCACTTCTCCAGATACTGGCAGATGTAGCAAAAATATGCTATAGGACAACGGGTAGAAATGGCCAGGCTACTAATGGGGAAACTGATGAGGAGCTGATGGGAGCACAGCAAACAGGATATGACGAACGGACCCCTGTTCGGTTTGCACCAGAACTTACGAACACCCCAAAAGTTCGGACCTGAATAACAAACCCCATTAACCCCTATTAACTCCCATTAACCACTTACCGACCAGCCGCTGCAGTTGTACTGCGGCAACATGGCTAGGCTGCGTAAATCGGCTTCATGTTTTGTCGGTAACCTATTCGGCCACCAGGAGGTGTCTGCTCACCCACGAAGCCAATGCAAGTGCCCGGTGGTTGCGATCACCGCCGGGCTCCCGCGATTGATCGGGGCATACCAAGAACCGGGATCTGTGTGTGTAAAACACACAGTTTCCGGTTCTCTGAGGGGAGAACAGACATATTGTCTGTTCATATAGTGTATGAACAACGATCTGTCATCTCCCCTGCACAGACCCCATCCCCCCTTCAGTTAGAACACACACTAGGGAACACATTAACCCCTTGATCGCCCCCTGGTGTTAACCTCTTCACTGCCAGTGACATTTTTACAGTAAATCAATGCATTTTCATAGCACTGATCGCTGTATTAATGCCAGTGGTCCCAAAAATGCCATAATGTCGCAGTCCCAATAAAACATTGCAGATCGCCACCACTACTAGTAAAAAAAAATTAATTATAAAAATGCCATAAAACTATCCCCTATTTTGTAGATGCTATAACTTTTGCATAAACCAATCAATATACGCTTATTGCCATTTTTTTTTTACCAAAAATATGTAGAAGAATATATATCGCCCTAAACTGAGGAAAAAATGTTTTTTTTTATCTATTTTTGGTGGATATATATTATAGAAAAAGTAAAAAATATTGCGTTTTTTTTTTTTTTTCAAAATTGTCGCTCTTTTTTTGTTTATAGCACAAAAAATAAAAAACGCAGAAGCAATCAAATACCACCAAAAGAAAGCTCTATTTGTGGAAAAAAAAGGACGTCAATTTTGTTTGGGTGCAACATCGCGCAATTGTCAGTTAAAGCAAAGCAGTGCCGAATCGCAAAACATGCTCTGGTCAGGAAGGGGGTAAAATCTTCCTGGGCTGAAGCGGTTAAAGTCAACTTTGAACTTTAAAAATCAAAAGTGCCTATTTTGGAGGCTTATATGCAAGTAATTGGGCATACAATGGTTATAGGAGTCGGGGTCCTGCCCTGGGGGACATGTATCAATAAAGCATGGGGGTCCCCTTAGTCTACCTGTAAAGTGGGAGATCTGTACCATGTCTAGAATCTGCTGCAGCAATAATTGCATTTATAAAGCCCAAAAAAATGAAATTTTCCCTGCAAGATGCCTTTATTTTGCTCAGCTGGGGAGCCAGTGTGTATCATGAGGCCACAATGTAGTACACTGTGAACAAGATTAAAGATTTTTTGGATACATTCTGGTGTCACTTTGATTTTGTATAGAAGTAACAATTGGTCTTTGGGTGTCGGTGGCGCCTTTCCAACGTAACCCTATAGAGGTACTCTTGATGAAAGCAAGAATTGACCTTACGCCCTCTGAAGACGTATCCACGAAACACGTCAGGGCATGGCCACGCAATACAACTATCTTCACAGACCAGCTGGCTCGTCCCGGGTCTCACCTTCCTATCTGCACCATCACGGCGCTGGACGTTGGTGAGGTAGAGCCCTAGCAGCTCTGTTTGAAGCATCCTTTGCTGACATGCTTGTATCTTCTTTTCTAATGTAAGTGCGATTTGTAGAGGGGCTTGTGTTTTCACATAATAAAGGGTATAACACTATGTCAGTTGTTTATATTTCTTTATGGTGACGCCCCCCTATTGCTGTGACCGGAGGAGCGGTAATATGATAGGACGTATGCAGTGATACCTATTCTAAAGGCAATCTTGTATTTTGGCTCTGGTAAGCATCCATTCTTTGGGGTGAGCACAGGGTGCAATCGGCGCTGGTGTTAGGATTTTATCGGCTGTGGTTGTCTCCGTCCCTGTGGTGGATCCCCCTTCACATCCTTTTACACTCCTCTGCTGTCTCCAGCTGCATTTTTATGGACATTGATGGACTGTCACTATTATTTTTAATATGATTTTTACAAGATAAATCTTATTTATGCATATAGCTAAATATTAGTCCAGCATCTTTGTGATTTATGCAGCTGCTTCCTCATTCTGTGTCAGATGAATGGTAATGACTATTAGCATCATTGTTCTGACTCATTTTTTTATTTAATTATTTTTTTCATGTTCTATGCAGATTATATATATATATATATATATATTATTTTTTTCTGTTGCTTTTATCCCTAGGTATTTTTTTTTTTTTATTTCCGTAGTCTGGGCTGTTTATATTCAGTTTATTTTAATTGAATATCTTGTATCTCCAAGAATTGACCTTGCTGTAAAATATTGCAATGATATGCACCTCTCAAACAGGTGCATAAAAATACTCTTTTGGTGTCAGGGGTGCCTTCCCGCCATAACCCTATAGAGGTGCTCTTGATGAAGGCAAAAAAAATGTGCAATCATATGCACCTGTCAAACAGGTGCTGAAAAATTGGTCTTTGGGTGTTAATTGTGCCCATGAAACCTATACCAAAAACATTCTCCCAGATTAAATGATTGAACGCCCTCAAAGCTAGGCAGCCTTGAAGTCCTGCAGAGATTCCACATCCCAAAAAGACTTAATCAGTGACATCAGAGGCTTTGTAGCTGATAATCCAGGACTGATTCATTTTTATAAAAGTCAAACGGTCCACAGAGTCTGTGGACAGACGCGTTCTATGATCAGTAATGAAACCTCCTGCAGCACTGAATGCCCGTTTTGAAAAGCACGCTGGATGCAGGCAGCCCAACAACTCAATAGCATACTGGGCAAGTTCTGGCCAGGGGTCTATTCTCATGACCCAGTAAGTCAGTGGATCGTCAGCTGGAAAGCTCTCTGTCTCTGTTTTGGCCATGAGGTAATCGTCCACCATGTGATGCAGATGCTGCCGATGAGATGTGGAAGCTGACAGCCCTGGGAGGCTAGGACTAAAAAAATTCTGAAATGCCTCACTTAGGTGGACGCCTTCTCCAACGCTCCTCTCTTGACCAACAGAAGACTCAAAACAACGTTTTCTATGACACTGTAACCTACTGGAGTCAGGAAAAATGTTCAATAAAATCCTTTTTTAACGTGTCCTCAAGAGATTTTATCTTCTGCACTCTCTGTGGGGACGGGATGAGTTCTGAGACCTTCTCCTTATTGCAGTGGTCAAGGAGGGTTGCCAACCAGTAATCATCATTCTCCTTTATGCCACGTATTCTTGGGTCCTTTCACAGGCTTTGAAGCATGAGGTTGCCCATGCGCCAAATTTGCAGAGGCTTGAGAAGCAGACTCCTCTGGGTCACTGAGGATGGACAGCATCTGGAACTTCCTCCTCCCATCAACTTACTACTCCCAAGGGTCCTGGGGTTGGAAAGCCATCGCTTACAGATTGCATGTCTTCTTCTTCTTCAAAGCCTATGAAAGTGCCAAAATCATCCTCCTCATCCTCCTCCCCTCTCTCCTCCTGTGTGTTCTGTGACATAGGAATCGCTTACAGATACGCATGTCTTCCTCTTCTTCAAAGCTTATGAAAGTGCCAGAATCATCCTCATCCTCCTCCCCTCTCTCCTCCTGTGTGTTCTGTGACATAAGAATGATGGTGTCTGGATAAAGTGGGCCTTGAGAGGAAAGGAAGTCCTCCTCTTCCTCCTGCTGCTCTGCCTCTAGTGGCCTGTCCATAATGCCACGCAGAGTCTGCTCCAGCAGGGAACACAACAGGGATTGTGTCAATGATGCATGCACTGTCACGGCTCACCATCCTTGTGGCCTCCTCAAGTGGTGACAATACATTTCATGCATCCTTAATGATCAGCCATTGGCGTGGAGAAAAAAAGCCAAGGCGGCTGGAGCCTGTCGTCATGCCGTATTCGCTCAGTTACGTGTTGACGGCCCTCTGCTGTATGTATAGCCGCTTCAGCATTGACAAAGTTGAATTCCACTTGGTGGGCATATCACAAATCAGGTGGTTTATGGCAGATGGATTTCCTGCTGAATTTCAGCCAACTGAGCACTGGATGTGTATGACCGCCTGCAATGGCTACACACTCTTCTGGCCAGCTTTAGCACATCTTGCAACCCTGGGTACGTATTTAGGAAATGCTGCACCACCAAATTGAGGAAATGTGCCAAGCATGGCACATGTGTCAACTTCCCCTGTCTAAGGGCGGACAGGAGGTTTGAGCCATTAACGCACACCACCATTCCTGGCTCCAGCTGGCGTGGTGTGAACCACCTCTGGGCCTGTCCCTGCAGAGCTGCAAAAATATCTGCTCTGGTGTGGTTCCTGTCCCCTAAACACACCAGCTGAAGCACTGCATGGCACCTTTTAGACTGACTCTGGGAATAGCTTGGAATGCTTAGTGGGTACCTGATGTTCATAGGACAATTTTTGCAGAGGAGGCCATGGAGGTGGCGGAGGAGGAGGAGGAGGAGGGGGTAGAGCTCACAGGTCTAGCATCATCACCACCAGCTGTATGCAGACATTGGGGCACAACAAGCTACAGCAGTGAGCCCTGTCCTTAATCCTTTCGAGTTGCAAGCAGCGTTACCCAGTGTGCTGTGAACAAAATATATCTTCCCTGTCCATGCTTGCTGGACCGCGTGTCAGCAGTAAGGTGGATTTTACAGCTGACTGCCTTGCCCAACGATGCCTGAACATTCCCTTCCACGTGATGGTAGAGAGATGGAACAGTCTTACGTGAAAAGCGACGTAGTAAAAAAACGTAGTAGCGACTGGGAACCTGCCATTGTGGTACAGCACATTGTGCGTATTCACAGAAGGGGCAGAATCCACCAGGCTGAAAGGCAGAAGTTGGAGAGCCAACTGCTTTGACAAGCTTGCATTTAGACACTGGGCATGTGGGTGGCAGGGACTGTATTTTTTTCCTCGCTGCAGCAGATGGGGCAGAGAAAGTTGCCGGCTATTGTCTACAGCTGGTGGTGAGGTGCTGGCAGATGTGCTACTAGGGCCTGGAACACCCTGTGCGATACCATCATCCCTGTCAGTGGAGGCTGCTGAGAGGTAATGACTTGGTATAGCAGGGGCAGACTGAAGTGGGTAAGGAGGAGGAGGGACAGATTTGTGCCCCTTTTGTGTGGCTTTTAGGTGCTCTTGCCAATGGGCTGAGTGGTTGGATGTTAAATGCCTTGTTAAGCATGTGGTACCGAAATGGTTGGTGTTTTTGCCACGTTTGATGTGCCTGAGACACAGTTTGCAGATCGCAACAGTGCGATCTGCTGCAGATGTGCTGAAAAAGGCCCAGACAGCTGAGCTTTGGGGAGTGGGCCAGGAGATAGCTGCAGAATGTGATGGAATAGGATGGCTATTCTCTACTCTTTCTTGATGTCGGCCTCCTTGGGGTTGTGCTGCATCACCTTCAGTTTCCTCCTCTTCTCTATATGGCACCCAAGTTGCATCAGTGCATCATCATCATCTCCATCTCCTCCATCTTCATAATTACCACTGGAGACAACTTGGCAATATGCTGCAGCATGGGGAACATGAATGCCAATTTGTCTACCAGTGTACCTCTCTCTCTCTAGGCTCATGTTCCTGTCATCCTCAACCTCAGAACTAACATCTGAATCCAATAGTGGCTGGGCATCTTCAAGGTGCAAGTGGCTGATGCTGTGGTCAAATAACTAAGCTGACTTCTCAATGGCTGATGTTGGGGCTATGGCAGGAATAGATGTGGACAAGGAGGCAAGTTTATCCACTCTGGCAACTGCAAGGGACTGTACACTTGTCTCTGCTTGCATGACAGAGGATGAGGAAGGTTTATAAGCCAGTCCACCACCTCCTATGCATGCTGTGGCTGGATAGCACAGGCAAATTCACTAAACTCCCCTTGTTGTCCTCACAGATATTATTGGGAGGGGGGGCGGTGTTTATAAGCAAATGTAAAGAAAAAGTTGAAATCTGTACGTAGAAGCACTTTAATCAATGTAAAGGTGTTTGGTGCACTTTAAATTGAGTACTCACACTACACAGACACACTCCACGGATACACTATAATATAATGCAATATAATGCGGCAAATGTACAGTAACGCACATAACTATATGCCATCAAACTGGCAGTAACGCACACAGAACTATATGGCGTTAAACTGGCAGTAACGCGCACAAAACTATATAGCGTTAAACTGGCAGTAACGCACACAGAACTATATGGTGTTAAACTGGCAGTAACAAACACAGAAGAAAATGGCGTTAAACTGGCAGTAATGCACACAGAAGTAAATGGCGTTAAACTGGCAGTAACAATCAAATACACTGACGCTGTCTGAACTGTCCCTACTCTAGCTATACACTAATGTAAAGATTACTGATACGGTCTCACTACACTACACTGAAACTATCTTAGCTGTCCCTACTCTACACTAACATATGTATGAATGACTCTAGCTGCACACTATGCAAAGCTGAATGGTGGTCCTCCTCACTACACTCACACTATCCCTAGACTGACACTAAACTAATATTCTACACTGACAAATGAAACAAAATAGCACAGTATAGCACACAAACTAACTAATAACACTGAACAGAGCCCTGTTCTATCTTTCTCCAAGCCAAAATCACACTGAAAATGGCTGCCATTGAAAGAATACTTTTATACTGTGGGGCGGCAATGAGCCATGATTGGATAAAGTCATGATGACAGTGTCCAATCATGACTCTGACAGTGCTCTGTGCCCTGATTGGCTGAAGCTTTCACTGCTCCAGCCAATCAGGGCTTGCAATGCACTGTTCATGAATTATATTATTTATATGCACAAAGATTCACTATATATTTTGCACATGTTATATAATCATTTACATATTTAGATCAGTTTATTTAGATTCATATATTATTGTACAATGTATGTTGAAAAGGTGAAGACGTGCGAGCAGCCCTCCAGCTGTTGCAAATCTACAAGTCCCACAAGGCTTGGCAAGTAGGGTTGCCACCTCATCCCTTTAAACCCGGACACATATAATTTACACAGGTTCTAATGCTAATTTACTGCAGATAAGGCTCCATGTGAGTTTAATTACCACCTAATCAGCCACAGAACCTGTCTAATTAATATGTGTTTGGTTTTAAAGGGATGAGGTGGCAACCCTATTTGCAAGGCATGACAAGCATGACTCCCACTGGCAGAGGCATGATGGGACTTTCACAACAGCTGGAGGGCCACCAGTTTGAGACCCCTGCTTTTGAGTGTTTTAAGTGACTACAATTGTGCAGGAGGGAGAGATATACCGCTATAAGGGGTTAATGCTTTACCTGTGTAGCGCCCTCTACTTTTAGGTAGGGGCTCTATAGTATTTTTTTGATAGTGTAGGATATAGAGACAGGAAAATTTAGCCAGGGCCGGGTTCTTTACTAGGCCTGGTTGTTGATTCAGGGTTTGAAGTGTCAGAATAGAGGGGGATGTGGCCGCCTACACATGGGCTCAGGGATACCTTCTCTACTTGACAGTGGATTGTGCTGGAAAGAGAGGATGGGCTGAGACCTGAGTGGCAGGAAACCCATGTGAGAGGATTGACCAATGGTTAATTTATATGGTCAAGGGGAGGTCTCTCATAAAAAAGGGGGGGTCACATGCTCTAGGGAGTTGGAGATTCGAGAAGGGAGAGTTCAGGTCCAGAGGCTCGGGAGTTCAGAGAGCCTGAAGCCAGAGGAGAGTCCAGGGAAGCAGAGAGCCTGGCCCCTGGAGACGAAGCCGACATGTAACGCTGAGGAAATACCGGGCGTCCCCATGCGGGGATGTGCCGGGCAGCGTTGGAGGAGGAGGAAGTAGGAGCAAAGCGGTGGAAGATAACTGGGTGATCGACTTTCTGTGAGTAGAACATGGACTGTTGATTGGGAGAGAGCAAAAGGGAGTGCAAACCCAGAGGAGCTAAATTGGAACTTCATACTGTGCATCCAAGGAACACATTATCAAGCGCTTTCAAGGACTGAGGGAAGTTTGACATACAAGGCATGGAAATAGGCAGTGATGGCCTGTGACTTTGAGCTCAACACCCACAGGATATCTATCAGTCTGGCAGAAGGGATTATTCAGAGTAATGCTTATCTGTCTAACTTGGGAGTGCTGTAAAAATGATTTGACTTTACATGTACTATGCAGGTGATCCAGTTAATGATAATAATAATACATTTTATTTATAGTGCACTTTTCATCATCTGCAGAGATACAGAAAGTCGGGAGGAAAGATGGCGCCGGTGCAACACGAGGAAGACTTCAGTGAAGATTCCCAGTCTGCTGCGGAGGACAACGGTAGGGGAAATTCTCGTTCCGATCACCCTCTCACCTATGCAGACATGTCAGGCTTTGCTGCCTACTTTAACCACTTAAGGACCGCCTCCTGCACATTTACGTCGACGGAATGGCACGGCTGGGCACATCAACGTACAGGTACATTGTCCTTTAAGAGCCCAGCCATGGTACACGTGCGCGGTGCTAGCGGCGCGCTCGCGACCCGGTCCTGAGCTCCGTGACCGCGGCCACGGGACCCGCGGACCCGATCATCGCTGGTGTCCCGCAATCGGTTCACAGAGCTGAAGAAAGGGGAGAGATATGTGTAAACAAACCTCTCCCCGTGCTTCCTAGTAAGACTGACACTGATCGTCTGTTCCCTGTCATCGGGAAAGACGATCAGTGATGTTGAATGCCAAGCCACGCTCCCCTACAGTTAAAAAACACACACACGTCACACTTAACCCCTCCCCGCCCCATAGTGGTTAACTCCTTCACTGCCTGTGTCAATCACACAGGAATCAGTGTATTTAAATAGCACTGATTGACTGAATGGTCCCAAAAATGTGTCAAAAATTTCCAATGTGTCCGCCAGTTATAATAAAAATCGCTGATGGCCGCCATTACTAGTAAAAAAAAATATTAATAAAAATGCTATAAAACTATCCCCTATTTTGTAAACGCTATAACTTTTGCAAAAAACAATCAATAATTGCTAATTGCGATTTTTTTTTACCAAAAATATGTAGAAGAATACATATCGGCCTAAACTGAGGAAAAAATATTTTTTTTTATATATTTTTGGGGGATATTTATTATAGCAAAAAGTAAAAAATATTGAATTATTTTTCAAAATTGTTTTTGTTTATAGCGCAAAAAATAAAAACCACAGAGGTGATAAAATACCACCAAAAGAAAGCCCTATTTGTGGGAAAAAAAGGACGCCAATTTTGTTTGGGAGCCATATCGCACTACCGCGCAATTGTCAGTTAAAGCGTCGCAGTGCCGAATCACAAAAAGGGGCCTGGTCCTTTGGCTGCAATTTGGTCCGGGGCTTAAGTGGTTAAAGCCTCTTTCTCTGCTGCTATCAAGGACCAAAAAGGAATCTGCTGGTCTTCACAGAAAAGATGGCCACTGCTGAAACAGCGGGGAAGCATAGAGACAAGGCCATTCACAGGCTGGACAGAGTTACCTCTTCCCATGCTCCCCACTTTATTGAGATGAATAGGCACCTAGAAGATCTTGATAATAGAGGGAGAAGGAATAATATCAGGGTGCGAGGTATCCCGGAATTGGTTAATGCAGACCAAATAACACCGGTCCTACAAAGGGTTTTTAACAGTCTCCTCGAAAGGCCGCAGGACTCAGACATTGAATTTGTCAGAGCACAGAGGGCCCTTAAAGCTAGAGGCCCAGACACATTACCCCCCGTGACATCATTTGCTGCCTGAAAAAAAATTCTCTCAAAGAAGAGATCATGTACAAAGCCAGCAGAAACAAGCAAATAGTGTTTAATTGGGAAGAACATAAAACTTTTTCAAGACCTTTCCCAAATCACACTAAAAAATCGCAGGGCCTTGCGACCTTTGCTAGACGTGCTACGGGAAAAAGATCTCCACTACACATGGCGTTTCCCCTTCGCCCTCTTGGTGACTTACAATGGCAGACAGCACACACTCTGCACCCCAAGCAATCTCCTGGAGTTTTGCAACGCTCTCCAATTAGGTCAGATCGACCTTCTGGAGTGGTATCAGGAGTTTACTCTCCCACCCAAGGAACGAAGCCCGCAACAATCCCCCTTGACAACACTGGAGAAGCATCATTCCAAGAAGCAAAAGCAGTATCGTCAGGAAGGTCTAATGGCAGGCACTCCAAACAGCAGGCACACTCTTCCAGAAATGTATTGGATGCCTGACCAACAAGGCTCGGGCCACTACCAGTATGATCTTACATGTTGGTTAATCATTAACACAGCTTTCTCACCGGTTTAGCAGAGATCTTGCTGCATGTATTGCAGGGCCTCATCCTAAAGCTCTCACATCCATGTTTGCTTTTTACTCCGAACACTGACTGTTATTACCTTCACCACACACATTCTAACAGCAGTGCAAGAACAGGCTTGCAGTACTGCAATGGAATACACCCCAGTTGCCTTTCAAGTTTGCTTCCCCTGCCCCTTTCAGTATCCCTCTCAGACAAACACTGCTACCTGCAACTGCATTAGAATTGTGGAAACGTCTAGACACTAGTCTACAATAACTGGACCAGAGTCACTCCATTCTCAAGTGAAAAACTTCCTAACACATGAAGGTTGGTTACCATACAGTAGTCTGAAGTGCCCTTTTGTTGGTAAGGTCCTCTCAGATGACCCCTACAATCTCTGTTTCACCCAATTTCCCAGTTGCTAACACTGGTTTAAGAATGACTCACAGTGTGTTTGATCAGTCTATTCAATTTTTTTCAAAATCCAATTTCTGTCTTTCTCATTTAAATGTTACCCCGAGATGGGGGAGAGTGAGATGGGAGGTTACCTTCTCCATCTCGTTCACACCGTTTATGCCATATACTTGTTCTTTACAATTACTATAGTTACTGCTTGTTCAATGTTTTCGGTTAAAGCTATATATCAATCTCTCAATTGGCAGTGAAGTCTTTCTGGCACTTATTATAATGCTTACTTGGGCCATGGTTTGACTGTTCCACGAGATTTAATAGTTTTCCCTTATCTACTTCTGGAGCAGTTGGGGCTGTTGCTTTACGTGATAAAAACCTATAATTGTATCTTGAACTAATTAGTTTGAATGGAGAAGCCTCAGTATAAGTAAAAAGTGAATAGGGGTGGGTACCCTTATCCCGTATATTGATAGAAGGAACAAGTGAACACTATTCAGAGGACAACTAGTCCTCTGAACTAACTAGTGTTTCCGGAAGGTGTGGTTACAAGTAAAAGTCGCCATCTCTCTCTGCACCTGAACAATGGCCTACTCTGCACTTGGGCGTGCCCCCACTGTGGTCTCTCATAATGTCAAGGGCCTGAATATACCAGAGAAAAGATCTACCCTCTAGAGGGAATTGAAAAAACACACTTTAAGACAAACCATATCCCCAGGCTCACCGATTCCTACTTCACCGAGATCCATCACGCCACTAACGACACATCCAAATCTAAAGGGGTCTCAATTCTGTTGAGTAGAGATGCTTCATTTGAAATAACAGATAAGTTAGTAGACCCAGGGGGGGGGGGGTTCATTTTCATTAAGGGGTCTTGCTGCGGGGTTCCTACCACCGTAGCCAATGTCTATTTACCTAACACTTCCCACCTATCATTCTGCCAAAAACTAGTGAAGGAGCTGGAAGGTTTCAGCTCGGGCCGCTTAATCCTGGGAGGGGATTTCAACATCCCTTTAAACCCGCTAATAGACACCTCAACAGACCCTCATCACCTTTAAGATCCTAAAGAGAATTAAATCCCTTCTCCACTCATTAGACCTGGTGGATACTTGGCGCTTCTTACACCCGGAAGACAGGGACTTTACCTTTTATTCGATCCCACACAATCGCCACTCTAGGATTGACTATCTTTTCATTACACAAAGGGACCTTCATATAGTCTCAGATGCCCATATAGGTATTCAGACAATTTCTGACCATGCCCCAATTTCCATTACCTTAAATCTTGCAGACCCACCTCCAAAATCGGATATGTGGAGATTAAAATTCATCTCTCTTAACGGACCCTGTCTTGCTACCTAAACTGAACACAGCTTTAAAAGAATTCTTTAGGATCAATGTGACCCCAGGCATTAACCCATTGACGGTCTGGGAGGCTCACAAGTGCTCCATCAGAGGTGAACTGATCAAGTGGGGAGCACAAAGAAAGAGAGATCAGGAAAGGGAAATTTCACAATTAATGGGAAAATACGCATTCTTGAAACCCTCCATAAACAGTCACAGTCACACTTGACAACTCAATCAGCAACGACCCTTCTTGAGACCAGAAAGAAACTCAAGCAGGTCTTAGGGTCAATAACTAAAAGATTCCTTTTGTTTCGGAAAAATATGTATTATGAACAGGGAGACAAGCCTGGCTACCTGCTAGCCAGGGCCCTAAATGGCTCCATGGCCAAACAGAACATTATGGGCATCCAGAATAAAGGAGGCAAAATTGACAGAACAACTGACAAGATAGCGCATCACTTTCACAAGTTCTATACCAATCTCTACAACCTCCCAACTCAGCACAGACCACCTGACCTACCTGACAACAGGCTTCAGGTGATACATGAGTTTCTAAAAGAATCTGGCCTCCCTTCCCTCAAGGTAGAGGATATCACTCTACTTGAAAGTCCTATAGACTCCTCTGAACTCAGGCTGGCTATTAAAGACCTAAAAACGGGCAAAAGCCCTGGCCCTGATGGGTTCACGGCCATATACTACAAAACGTTTGTCGACATATTAATCACACACCTCAGAGATGCACTGAATTCACTATGCTGACAATCTCCTTATTTTCTTGACCTCAAAAATCACTCAAAATCAGAGGCAATAAACATCACGCTATCCAAACCTAAAAATTAAACACAGTTAAAGATAACAGCTCCTTCAAATGGGAATCACAAGCCATTAAATACCTTGGTGTCTGGTTGACACCCAGACTTTCTTCAATATTCACCCACAACTTCCTTCCCTTTCTCAAAACCATTGAAAAAGATTTGCAAACACGGCATGTTAAGTTCTTCTCCTGGTTTGGTAGAGCGGCCATTTTAAAATGACAGTATTACTCAAAATTCTATATCTACTACGCACACTACCCATTTAAAATACCACAGAGCTTCTTCAGATCCCTCCAGACTCTTCAAATGAGTTTTGCATGGGCTCATAAACCACCACGGATCAAATCATACCTACTAATGAGACCCAAGGCAATGGGTGGGATGGGTATACCTGACTTCAAATCCTACTACCATGCCACACATATTGCCAGAATCATAGATTGGCACTGTTACGCTGGTCTTAAGGATTGGGTGTCGCTTGAAAACGGTGTAAGTCCTGTCCCCCTACAATTCTCCCATTGGATACTGAAACTAAAATACCTACTAGCATTGAGAGCTCATGCCCTAAATCTTCCACCATCTAGCCAAACGCCCCAAATTTTCTTCCCCTCTAAGCCCTCTTACCCCACTACAAAATAACCCAGACTTTCCACCTAGGGTCGGGAATTGTCTCTTGAGATCCTCTGACAAAAAATGAACCCTTCTGGCACTGCAATGTTTCAACAACAAGATAATTAAAGATTTAACCCATTTCAGAGCTGACAATAATATCCCTCTCCTACCTGGTCATACTTCCAAATTTGTAACTATGTCAATGGCACCACACGCAAGAGACACGTTATAAGAGACCTTACTGAGCTGGAATCGGTGTGCCTAAAAGGGGAACAGGCTCCAAAAACCACATCCACCGCCTATGTATGGTTGCAAAACCTGAAAGAATCTGAGACTGACAGGTTCAGAGAGAGATGGTCAGACAGTGTGGACACGACATTCACAGATGCCCAATGGGAAAGAGCTTGTATCTTGGCACATAAATGCAAGAATGCAGGAAACAGCTTATAAAGATCTTACTCAATGGTACACCACCCCAGAGAAGATTCATAAATGGTTCCCCCAGTCACCTGACACATGCTAGAGATGCAATAAAGGGAAGGGTACCCTACTACATATTTGGTGGCACTGTGAATGGATAACATCATTTTGAACTAAGGTCAAAGAGGTTGTCTATCGAATCACGGAGACCAAACTCACACTTAATGCGGCCTGTTGTCTACTCCACATTTTAAACTTCACCTTTAATAGGTACAAAAATTCACTATCCAGACATTTACTAAATGCAGCCAAGTCCCTCATCCCACTATTTTGGAAATCAACAAACACTCCTACCATGAAAGATTGGCTACACAAGATCTCCTATATCTGTGAAATGGAAAACAAAATGGCCCAAGCAGATGAAAATGTGGATCGTTACCACAAAACATGGTCCCCTTGGTTCGCTTATAGATACTCTCAAGACTATGAGAATTTAATTGTAGAATATTGAATATTATTAACACCCCACCATGAGTTGGCGCTTACACAGCTACTACCAGTTCTGGTACATATAGAAGTTTAGAAACAACCTGAATTACCATGACACAATGCTTATGACTGATTATTACCAGAAAATCGTTGCTCAATACCATCCCTACAATCATCATGAACCACAGCAATCCTTATGATTCTATAACCCTGTTCTTTCTCTTGTTCTTATTCTCCATCTTCCTTGTTCTTCTTTTCTTCTTCTCACTATTTGTCATCAAGTGTAGATTTCGGAATGATCTTAATAGGTAGATATAATTACCCCGGTCCAATAAAGATTTTCGACAAAAGTTATGTATACAGGTTTTTAGACTTAAAAGCTACTACCTACCTATATGGTGACATTGTTCCTTGATTTTTTGATTTTTAATTGCCTATTATTTGTTTGATGTACTTATGCCTTAATCTTCACTTGTGTTTGTACAATATATTTCTTCAATAAATCCTTTTCATGCAAAAAAAAAAAAAAAAAATTATAGTAAGAGTAAGAAATCACATTTTCTATAGAAAGAGTTTGAAACTAATGGATTTGTTTAGTCCAGGAAATTTGGTAGTGGCCAGGGTATATATGCATTTGGATTCAGGCAGCAATAGTAACTTGTCAATATCTTCTCCTCTCTCATTTTTGGGTATATGTTCAAGAGCAAAAAAATTCATTTTTGATTAATCAAAGTTATGGTAGAGACCAGTGTGTCTACTAATAGGCGTCTCGATCTTCTTTTTGGATATTAGAGACACACGGTCTCTAATTCTGTGAAAGAAGGGTCTTTTGGTTTTCCCAATGTAGAAACCTCCACATTCACAAGCCATATAATGAACCACCAAATGGTTTGACAATCAGCCCAAAAATTTGGCCTAAAAACGTGACCATTGGGTAAGGTCACTTCTCAAATGTTCATTGTAAGGCTGCAAAAGTAAAAATTTTCTACATGGTTTAGTTCCTGTAAACTTTAGCAACGGGGGCCTCTGTGTGTTGGAATATTGACTTCTGACTAATTGATCTTTCAAGGAGGAAGATCTTCTGAAGGTAATTTGGGGTTTGCTGTTAACGTATTTGGAGACAGAATCATCAGTCACCAAAAGAGGCCAATATTTGCTAAAAATAGATTGTACCTGTTTATGATGCCCAGAGTACCTAGTAATCAGTCTTACATTGGATTCTGAAGTTTTAGATTTAATGGTATGCAGTAATACATTCCTATCCTGATTGTTAGCTCTGTGATAGGCTTTCTTAAGACAGGATTGACTATAACCCCTATCAAGCAATTAGATTTTTTAGAGCTTTGGCTTCAATTTCAAAGTCTTTTTGGTGACTACAATTTATTTTTAACCGTAAGTATTGACTGTAAGCTATGCTGTTAACTAGAGGGGTGGGATGACAGCTGCCAGCATGGAGGATGGTATTCCCTGAAGAGGGTTTCTTGTATAGAAATGAGCCAAGGCTAAATATCTGGACATCAAGGTTTTTTGGTGGCATGACATAGTGAATTTCAAATTGAAATCATTAGTCTACAAAATGCTTAGAAACCACATGAGGACGTAGATAGTCATCCACCAATTGGCTGGTTGGTTCTGTAAGTGGTGATTATTTAGAATATCCATTACCATTGTTCTATATTGAGTTTTATCCATAACTACTATAGTACCGCCTTTATCGGCCAGCTTGATGATTATCTTATTATTATTTTTAAGTTCCAATACGGCTGATTTTTGAGTAGGAGTTAGGTTGGACATTGGTTTCTGATGACAGTTGGTTTGGGCAATTTCTTTGGTGACCTGTTGGTAAAAGCCTGTTGGGATTGGCTTGTAAGATTGGATAGGCTCTAGATTTTGGCTTGTATAATTGAGGAGGTGGAAAACATCTAACTGCAGGAGCAGATCCGAGAGGAGAAGAATCAGAGGAGTCCCCATCAAGAGATTCAGGCGGGAGCTCCTCTGACACATTGCCCTCCTCCATATGGTCATTCAGAATTGTGAGATCATTTATTGTAAGATTCTTCCAAACTTCATGATTGAAAGATTGTGATTTAGAAGCTTCATAGTCTTTGTCATTAATTACTTTGTACATCAAACATCTAGGGAATAAGTGTGCATTTTTGATAAGTTTTTGATAAGTTCAAAGGTATCTAGGCTTTGGGATGGGCAAAAAGTCAAACCCAGACTCAGTACATGGATTTGATCTTCTGAAAGTGGATAGGATGAGAGATTGATTATTTGGAGTTTATTTTGATCACTTGTTTGGGATTGATCAATTCTACATTGAGGGTCTTTTTGAGATCTGGTGTCAGCTGTGGTCGAAAAATTGGTGCTGTGCGCAAGTCCCCCAAAAGAGATTGGGAGATGGATGGACTTACCTTTGGGGAAATATGTGGTGTGAGTGCTTGCGCAGAAGTGGAAAAATCAGTAACCTCATCTCCCACAGGTAGATGGTGAACAAACTGAAGGGGTGGTGGAAGGGTGAGAGAGATGTTGCGTGCGACCTGAGTGCGATATATGTTTCGGTGTGGAGGTGAGAGATCCGGATCCTTCCTGTGAAGGCATTTTAATTCAACAGCCCATGAAAAGAGTCAAATGGAGAATACAATTTTGTATGCTTTTAAAATAGAATGTAAGTAATCCAAAATCAATCAATCAAATTACTGTTCACTAAACTCAAAGCAGAGAGAGGTGGTTTACTCACGTTTCCTATAAAAGACATACAAAGAAATACTAATAATAATGGATGGAGGCACCATATAAATTGCATACTAAGTGCAAGGAAATTAATCAGCTGAAACATTGACATGCATATATTATTCAAAAATAGAAAGTCTGCAAAAATAAACAAAAACGTTGTTTTGGAAACTTACTACACATATTATTTTAATTGTTTTATTACAGCAATATTCATTTTCATTATCACCAACTTAGCCAAAAGATATTTACTCAAAAGTGTAAACTATCTACATGTAGAAGGAGTGCCAGCTGAATAACAGTTTAATGAACTTTTTATTCAAGCGATTCACTAGGTCACTACCATGAAATTAACAACATGTGTTAGGATATATCCCATTATTGGTCTCATGATGTAATTTAAATATGCTTTATGAGTGAATTATGGGTTTGGAATGTAACAGGAAGATAATTTGCAAACCAATACTGTGCTCAGTGAATTGGATTTCATGGAAGGACATGTTTTGTGTTCTATATAGTGTTGTAGCTTGCAGTAAATTAGAAAATATTTGATCCTGGAGAATGTTATGATCACAGTAAGTCACATGCAACATTTACTCCATTTTGTCAGATTATTGGAATGTAAATTGTAAACTGAAGACAAGTTAAAATACGATGACAATGATCATGATGCATACATATTCCCTTTAAGTGCCCATAGTAATGTCTGTAAAAAATACAAAGTACATGTTTGGGCAATGTCAACACTGTATGGTTTCCTTGATTAAGTAAAGCCCCACACATCAATGTGACAACCTTCCATAATTTCACGTACACTTTGATGTCTATAGGTGAAAATACTGTATGTATATGGGGCATTTTGGCTCAGGTGTGTGTGAGCCTAATATTGCCATGGAATTCACTTATTGAATGTATGTTTATATATACTTACTAATGAATAGTTTATCTATGTCCATCATTTTGTTCCTGAAACTGTGTGTGTTTGGTAATGTAAATCAGTTTAATACATTTTTTAAAATGATCTTTGTCACTGCTTTGCACAACCTGATCCTAGGAGACCTCTCATTATAAATAAAAATAAATAAATAAACATCTTTGACCCTGCCATTGTAAACTTAAGCAACCCAACAAAGCAGGAATATAATCTGTTATAATACTGTAAGTTCTTAGCAAATAGTGGAAACTATTTTATTCAATGATTTTTATTTTCAGTTGGTAACAAATCACATTACCAAACAGTCAAACATCTTTGTGTCACTGGTTCATATACATTACAAGGAAACATTCTAATACCTTGGAGCAAACACATGGGTAGACAACACAAAAAATAATCCGTATTTGGCTAGGTAGTTAGTGGTATAGTGGCTTAGATCAGTGTTTCTCTACTCAAGTCCTCAAGGTGCCCCAACAGGTCATGTTTTCAGGCTTCCCATTATTTTGCACAGGTGATTTGATCAGTTTCACTGCCTTAGTAATAGGAATGAGCCGAACACCCCCGGGTTCGGTTCGCACCAGAACGGACCTAAAGCGAACATTAGAACCCTATTAATTACAATGGATGCGAACGTTCGAAATCAAAAGTGCTAATTTTAAAGGCTAATATGCATGTTATTGTCATAACAAGTGTTTGAGGACCTGGGTCCTGCCCCAGGGGACATGCATCAATGAAAAAATTTTTTTTTTTAAAACTGACGTTTTTTCAGGAACAGTGATTTTAATAATGCTTAATGTGAAACAATAAAAGTGTGATATTCCTTTAAATTTCCTACCTGGGGGGTGTCTATAGTATGCCTGTGAAGGGGCGCATGTTTCCCGTGCTTAGAACTGTCCCTGCACAAAGTGTCATTTTTGCAGGAAAAAAAGCTATTTAAAATCACTCGCGGCTAATTAATTGTCAGCTTCTGTAACACAGAGAACAGTCATTCATTGAAAGTCATTGATAAAAAAAAAAGTCATTGATTAAAAAAAAAAAAAAAAGCGTGGGGGTCCCCCCAAATTCAATTACCGGGCCCTTCAGGTCTGCTATGGATATTAAGGGGAACCCCGGCCAGAAAAATAAAATGGCATGGGGTCCCACTCAAAATCCATACCAGATCCTTCAGGTCTGGGATGGATTTTAAGGGGAACCCCGGCCCAAAAAAATGGCATGGGGTCCCCTTCAAAATCCATACCAGACCCTTATCCGAGCACGCAACCTGGCAGGCCGCAAGAAAAGAGGGGGGGACCCCTCAAAGCACCTTGTCCCCATGTTGATGAGGACAAGGGCCTCTTCCCCACAACCCCATGATCAACACCCCATGACACCACCCACATTCTACTGTGCTACAGACCACCAGGACCAAAGACCAATCTGCTTACACCACTCACGGAGTTTATCTCAATACACACACTGAAATCCAAAAACCTCCTGGTACTTGGAGACTTCAACCTCTGGGCAAACTCCACCCAAGACCCTATCGCGACCGCCTGCATCAGCCAACTGGAAGAACTGGGTCTCCAGCAACTGATAAAGACCCCCACACACGGATCAGGACACACTCTGGACCTCGTCTTCAAACAAAATCTAGACATCAACACAGTAGACAACATACCACTACCATGGACGGACCACCACGCCATCAAATTCAAAATCTCCACCAACATCACCCACCAAACACAGAAACCTGCAACAACAACTCATTGGACCAGATCGCAGAAAAAACTGCACTCCGATACCTTCAAAACCACCTTATCAAACAAAATAGCAACTCTGAATTTAACCCTCTCATCGGAGCAAACTCTCAGCTCCCTAAACAATGTATTACTACAATCAGCAGATTCAGTGGCTCCAAAACACAGAACACTCATCAAGAGGAAAAACGCAGGATGGTTTAATAGCTCGCTCACGCTACTCAAGCAAGAACGCAGAAGAGCTGAAAGAGCATGGAGAATAAATCCCACCAAGAGAAATCACACAAAATACAAAGGACTGACACAGAATTATCAGAAGGCAATCTTCAAAGCAAAAAAAGATTATTTCTCAAATACCATCTCAGCGGCCTTAAACTGCCCCCGGGAACTTTTTAAAATAGTCGCTCAGTCGATGAACCCGGCATGCTTAGAGCCCCCCGCTAATGAAACCCAAGATTTCTGCAATGAATTATCAGATTTCTTCATCAATAAAATCGTCAACATCAGGAAAACAATTGATCAGAAAAAGACATCCGACGGCAGGCAGTCAGAGCAAAAAGTCGATATCGACACAAATATCCCACAACCACCAAGGTTTTCTCTGATCCCAATCACCACGGAGACCACTAAAAACATCATCAAAAATCTCAGAGACAGTACATCTTCTATTGACATCATCCCCACAAAACTCCTGAAAGAATGCTCCGACATCCTGGCTCCCACCATAACGCACCTCATAAATCAATCGTTCAAAGAAGGGATTGTTCCAGGCGCCCTCAAACAAGGCATCATCAAACCCCTGCTAAAGAAACCCAACCTCGACCCCCGGGACCCCAACCACCGAAGACCGATAACAAGCTTGAACAACATTTCCAAGATTATGGAGAAAGCGGTAGTACAACAGATACAACACCACCTGGACACACACACACACTCCTGGACCCGTTACAATCAGGATTCCGCCCAGGCCATGGGACAGAAACCGCACTACTGAAGATTTGGGATGATGCCCTCGAAGCAGCGGATGACGGAGAATCATGTCTCCTGGTACTGTTGGACCTCAGTGCAGCGTTTGATACTGTGGACCACAATACTCTACTCATCCGCCTTACAGAAGTAGCAGGAGTCACCGGCTCAGATCTACAATGGTTCGGATCCTTCTTAGGAAATCGCTCTCAGACAGTGAAACTAGGAGCTTTTACCTCTGAAACCCGGGAAATCTCCTGTGGAGTCCCTCAAGGATCACCCTTGTCGCCAGTGCTCTTCAACATCTACATTCGCCCACTCCTCAACATCATCAGAAGATCGGACCTCTGCTTCCACTCGTACGCCGACGACACGCAATTATATTTTCGTATCACCGGACAAAAAGACCATCATCAGCAATTAGGAAAATGCCTCACTATGATAGACGACTGGATGACCACTAGCTCCCTCAAACTTAATGAATCAAAAACAGAACTTCTTATACTACATGCAAATCATAACCCCCGAACCAAGATCCCTTGGACACCACCCACCATCTTTGGACAGACCATCCCCCCAAGGACCAAGGCCAAGAGTCTCGGAGTCATTTTTGACTCAGAAATGTCAATGGATGCCCAAATAGGAGCAGTAGTCAGTGGATCACACCATCTGCTCCGCCTGCTACGCAGACTCATCCCCTTCATTCCAAAGGAGGACAAAGCAGTGGTAGTTGGAACAGTCATCAATTCTCGACTGGACTACGCTAACTCCCTCTACATAGGATTACCCCAATATCAACTTGCGCGCTTACAACTTATCCAAAACACGGCGGCAAGACTGATAACAGTGAAGAAACCATGGGAATCCATCTCCCCTTCCCTGAGGAACCTACATTGGCTAAACGTAAGGAATCGGGTCGCATTCAAGACCCTCTGCCTCACCCACAAATGCGCACATGGAAACGCTCCGCAATACCTTCGCGAGAAAATAAAACACTACACACCGAATCGCAGTCTTCGATCGGCTAATCAAAATCTTCTCCTCATTCCTAAGTCCCGCTACAAATCAAAGGGGGAACGGAGATTCGCTGTCCAGGGACCACGGCTGTGGAACGCTCTGCCAACCGACATTCGCATGGAAGAAAACCATCAGGCTTTCAGGAAGAAACTCAAGACCTACCTCTTCTAGAAGCTTGATAACCAAATGCCAATACAGCGCCTTGAGGCGATTCAGTTTGCATTGTAGCGCTATACAAATTATTCATTCATTCATTCATTCATTCAACCCTGGCCATTGGTTGTAGGGATCGGCGGGCAGGGGGCTTATCGGAATCTGGAAGCCCCCCTATCATTTCACCAAAAAAGTGACAAAAATGGTAAAAATTACAGGAGACGGTCTTTGACAATTCCTTTATTAAAATCTTTTTTCATCTTCTTTCTTCTGGTCTTCTTCCTTTCTTCATCCTTCGGTTTCTTCATCTTCTCCTTCCGGCATCTTCTTCCCTCTTCTTCTTCCATCTTCTTCTTCCATCTTCTTCTTTCTCCGATCCGCTTCTTCTTGCTCTGGTCTTCTCGTCCGGCATCTTCTTCCATGGCGTCGGCGTCTCTTCTTGGGCAGCTCCGCGCAATGGGAGGCTCCCGCTGTGTGAGGCTTTGCTGCGTCTGACAGGTCTTTTATACCACCTGGTGACCCCGCCCCCATCTGACGTCATGGGGAAAGCCATAGGGAAGTCCCCATGATGTCCCCGTGTGTCAGAGGGGGCGGGGTCACCTGACCTGTCAGACACAGCGAAGCCTCACACAGCGGGAGCCTCCCATTGCGCGGAGCAGCCCAAGAAGAGACGCCGACGCCGTGGAAGAAGATGCCGGACGAGAAGACCAGAGCAAGAAGAAGCGGATCGGAGGAAGAAGAAGATGGAAGAAGAAGATGGAAGAAGGAGATGGAAGAAGAAGATGGAAGAAGATGCCGGAAGGAGAAGATGAAGAAACCGAAGGATGAAAAAAGGAAGAAGGAAGAAGACCAGAAGAAAGAAGATGAAAGACGATTTTAATAAAGGATTTTTCAAAGACCGTCTCCTGTCATTTTTACCATTTTTGTCACTTTTTTGGTGAAATGGTAGGGGTACTTTTGTACCCCCTTACCATTTCACACAGGGGGGGCGGGATCTGGGGGTCCCCTTGTTAAAGGGGGCTTCCAGATTCCGATAAGCTCCCCCGCCCACAGACCCCCACAACCAATGGCCAGGGTTGTGGGGGAAGAGGCCCTTGTCCTCATCAACATGGGGACAAGGTGCTTTGAGGGGTCGCAGACCCCCAAAGCACCCTCCCAATGTTGACGGCATGTGGCCTGGTACGGTTCAGGAGGGAGGGGGGGCGCTCTCATCCCCCCCTCTTTTCCTGCGGCCTGCCAGGTTGCGTGCTCGGATAAGGGTCTGGTATGGATTTTGAGGGGGACCCCACACCATTTTTTTTGCCAGGGTTCCCCTTAAAATCCATCCCAGACCTGAAGGGTCTGGTATGGATTTTGAGGGGGACCCCACGCCATTTTTTTTTTGCCCGGGGTTCCCCTTAATATGAATTTGGGGGGACCCCCAAGCTTTTTTTTTTGTTTTTTATCAATTACTTTTTTTTTATCAATTACTTTCAATGAATGACTGTTCTCTGTGTTACGGGAAACGGCTATTCATTAGCCACAGATGGCTGCCTTAGATGACACAACAGGCCAGAAGGCTAAAGGTGGTTTAATGTAATACTGCAATGCTGTACTAACAGCACGCACACACTAATCCCCAGAATCACAGCAAATAATGTCAGCAGTCAGCATCACTCAGTAGAATAATCACAGCACAGATAATGTCAGACTCAGCAGCACTGAAGAATGGATCACATGAGATAATGTCACTGACACGCTGGAACACACTACATGAGGCCGCCGGCGCGGCGGCCTTATATAGTGTGGGGGGTGTACTAAACCCCCTGAGCTATAATTGGCCACAGGCATCCTGCCTGTGGCCAATTATTGCTCTCCTCGCCGCTGGCTCTATGATTGACCAAGCATGCGGGGTCACAGTGCATGCTTGGCCAATCATCAGCCAGCAATGCACTGCGACTGGCGCAGTGCATTGTGGGCCGTTCGCATCACACAAATTTTATGCGAACGGCCCAAATAATTCTGGGCTCAACAAGCGGTCGAACGACCGATGTTCGATTCGAACATGGGTTCGGGCCCATCCCAATTACCACAGCTATTTTATCTGAGGGAAATCCTGAAAACATGACCTGTTTGGGCGCCTTGAGAACTGGAGTTGAGAAACACTGGCTTAGATGATTCAAAAATCTTGATATGTTGATATAGATGAAGCATTGTAAACAGAGAAAAAAGGAGTAATAAGGAAAGTAAAAATTGAGAGGAAAGGTGGGAGTTGAGGATGAGTGCTTAGAAGTCTAAGGAGGTTAGGTTAAGCCCAGAAAGTAGAGCTTATTGACATTATAGGTCCATCAGACAGCAGTCAAAATCTACTGGTAAAGTGTGAGACCCACGTATCCAAAGTCATTTTAAATTTGGACTTTGTGTCGGTAAATGTGTCTGTCAGTTTCTTGATAGAGAAGGTCCAATGAGGCCTATTTTTCACTTCCACCAGTGAAAGTGAATCTGACAGCCAAGCTTTTGCAATTGTTTGTTTGATAGCCATTAAAACACGTGTCATTAATATTTTGTTGGGCCATCTGGTCTGAGGTTGAATAATGCTTCACCTGGCAACAAGGTAGTAGTGGTATCAAACAATGTGGCTAGAATTTTATATATTTGGGTCCGCAGTGTTCAGAGAACCAGACAGGACCTCCATATGTCCATAGGTTCCCTGGACTGAACAGCTGTGAAAATAGCATCATGCATGCATCATGTACAGTATCTCACAAAAGCGAGTACACCCCTCACATTTTTGTAAATATTTTATTATATCTTTTCATGTGACAACACTGAAGAAATGACACTTTGCTACAATGTAAAGTGGTGAGTGTACAGCTTGTATAACAGTGTAAATTTGATGTCCCCTCAAAATAACTTAACTCACAGCCATTAATATCTAAACCGCTGGCAACAGAAGTGAGTACACCCCTAAGAGAAAATGTTCAAACTGGGCCCAATTAGCCATTTTCCCTCCCGGTGTCATGTGACTCGTTAGTGTTACAAGGTCTCAGGTGTGAATGGAGAGCAGGTGTGTTAAATTTGGTGTTATTGCTCTCTCTCATACTGGTCACTGGAAGTACAACATGGCACTCTGAGGTTCTGAAAAAAAGAATTGTTGCTCTACATAAAGATGGCCTAGGCTATAAGAAGATTGCCAAGACCCTAAAACTGAGCTGCAGCACGGTAGTCAATATCATACAGCAGTTTAACAGGACAGGTTCCACTCAGAACAGGCCTCACCATGGTCGACCAAAGAATTTGGGTGCATGTGCTCAGCATCATATCCGGAGGTTGTCTTTGGGAAATAGACATATGAGTGCTGCCAGCATTGCTGCAAAGGTTGAAGGGGTGGGGGGTCAGCCCACAGGGGAACCCCAAACCAAAATTAAAATAAAAACGCATGGGGGTCTTCCCAAATTCCATACCAGGCCCTTCAGGTCTGGTATGGATATTAAGGGGAACCCCGCGCCAAAATAAAAAAGAAATGTTGTGGGGGTCCCCCTCAAAATCCATACCAGACCCTTATCCGAGCATGCAACCTGGCAGGCCGCAGGAAAAGAGGGAAGGGTGCTTTGGGGTAGCCCCCCCCAAAGCACCTTGTCCCCAAGTTGATGGGGAGAAGGGCCTCATCCCCACAACCCTTGCCCGGTGGTTGTGGGGGTCTGCGGGCAGGGGGACTTATCGGAATCTGGAAGCCCCCTTTAACAAGGGGACCCCTAGATCTCAGCCCCCCCTGTGTGAAATGGTAACGGGGTACAAATGTACCCCTACCATTTCACAAAAAAATTGTGAAAATGGTAAAAAAACACAAGACACAGCTTGGGACAAGTCCTTTATGAAAAAAATAAAAAAAAACTGTCCCACAAAGTCTTCTTCTTCTTCTCTCGCTCTGACGGACCAAAAAAAAAAGCTGCACGCCACCTACGATCTGCCTCCATGGGATGCACCTGCCATAATGATCGGCCTCTCAGATGACAGTTCTTTTATAACTGAAGGCGGGGCCACACAATGACATCACTGGGTTACTCCGCCCCCTCTGATGCATGGGGGCATCCCTATGGCTTCCCAGTAGTGTCAGTGGGGTCACTCAGTTACGTCACCTGCGAGTACTTTTAAATTACTTTTTTTTCCTTTAATAATGTAATTTTGCTCTCGGACTGTTCTAAACACGGGAAACATGTGCCACTTTACAGGTATACTATAGACACCCCCCGGTACGAAATTTAAAGGAATATTTCACTTTTATTGTTTCACTTTAAGCATTATTAAATTCACTGCAAAGTCTGTTTTAAAAACGTTTTTTTTGCATTGATACCTGTCCCCTGGAGCAGGACCCAGGTCCTCAAACACTTTTTAAGACAATAACTTTGATATAAGCCTTTAAAATTAGCACTTTTGATTTTTCATGTTCGTGTCCTATAGACTTTAACGGTGTTCGCGTGTTCGAACAAATTTTTTGCCTGTTCGCATGTTCTGCTGCGAACCAAACCGGGGGGTGTTCGGCTCATCCCTAATCTTTAACCACTTGCCTACCAGGCACGAACACCTCCTTCCTGACCAAGCCATTTTTCAGCTTTCAGCGCTGTCGCATTTTGAATGACAATTGCGTTGTCATGCAACGCTGTACCCAAATAAAATTTTTATCATTTTTTTCCCCACAGATAGAGCTTTATTTTGGTGGTATTTTATCACCTTTGCGTTTTTAATTTCTTGCGCTATAAACAAAAGAAGAGCGACAAGTTTGAAAAAACATAATATTTTTTTACTTATTATTATAAGAAATATCCAATTTTTTTTTTTAAACAAATTATTTCCTCAGTTTAGGCCGATACGTATTCTTCTACATATTTTTGGTAAAAAAAATCGCAATAAGCGTATATTGATTGGTTTGCGCAAAAGTTATAGCGTCTACAAAATAGGGGATAGATTTATAGTATTTTTATTATTATTTTTTTTTACTAGTAATGGCGGTTTTTATCATGACTGCGACATTGCGGCGGACATATCGGACACTTTTGACACATTTTTGGACCATTCACATTTATACAGCAATCCGTGCTATAAAAATGCATTGATTAATGTATAAATGTGACTGGCAGGGAAGGGGTTAACACTAGGGGGCGCTGCAGGGGTTAATATGTTCCCTATGTTAGTGATTCTAACTGTGGGGGGAGGGGACTGACTGGGGGAGGGGACCGATTGGTGTCCCTATGTACGAGGGACACACCATCGGTCTCCTCTCCAGTGACAGGACGTGGATCTGTGTGTTTACATACACAGATCCATGACCTGCTCAGTTACTGGGCAATCGCGGGTGCCCGGCGGACATCGCGGCCGCCGGGCACGCGCATCGGGTCCCCAGCGACGCGGCGGGCAAGCGCACGCGCCCCCTAGTGGCCAAAATGTAGACGCCGTCATATGACGGCGTCCCGCCACAAGTGCCGCACCGCTCCGCCGTCAATAGACAGTGGGCGGTTGGCTACAGGTTAACAGAACAACTGTGTCTTAGGTAGTTTAGATTCAGTTTTGTAGGGCCTAAATCCACTTTACACCTTTTGCCATCAGCAACCAGTGGGGACTAGAGAGGTTCAAATGAGTCAAAGGCTTAAAAGTATTAGAAATTATTAGGTTCCTTAAAATATGGAAAAAGGAGGGGGATTTTTTGAAGGAACAATAAAGGGAGGTGGGGTGATATGTATCCCACTGAATATTTTAGTTTATCTCATTATTTCAGTGAATGCATTGTGTCAGGATTTTGCATAAAAGATGTGTCTTTCGAGAGAAGCCATAGTAAGTTATTTGTATGTAGAGGATCACAGTCTACTTCTTCAAGGGATACCCATATGGGTGTCTCAGCTGTAGCGTGGTATTTAGAAAGGGATGTTAGCTTGAAAATATTGAGTGTGCTTGGCAACTCTTGACCTGTGACATTGCCAAATAAATTGTAAGCTCTTGTTATTGCTGCTCATGGAGAAGCGATGAGGGTATCTTATTGGGTAGCACCCAAAAAAGTATAGTACTTTCGGTAAATAGGCCTTTTTGATCGCTGCTATTTGTTCCAGCCAAGAAAGACTGTAACGGTCCCAGGCTGAGAGCAAACGTTTAACTTCTAAAGGAAAGGTGTGTAATTGGCTGTATATAGTGAATGGTAAGAAGTGGTAAGGTAATATCCAAAATATGGAAGGTGTGTATAAGAGGATGCTTTTTAAGCAACCCACTGCAAATGGGAGATCCTACTTACTGCACAATGTAAAGCAGAGGGGTCTTTTGGACCCCTTACCTCTTCAGATAGGAGAAAGAAGAAAAAAAACCTTACACCTTATTTTAAAAATAACATCACCCTTTCTCACAAATGTATTGAACAAATTGACAAAAGAAACAAAACAAGGGTCGGTTTTCTCCTTGGTCCAGCAGTACATATTCATTTTAATTAAATAATATTTTCTGGGGAGGAAGGCCTCTAACCAGAGTAGGACTACATATCACAGAGGTTATTAGAGCAATTGGAGTAGAGGATTCTGGAAGTTTTCTATTCTTCGGTTATAAGATCTCATACTTAATTATTTCAAGGAGACATTTCTATACTAGGTGAAAAAGTAATTAAACAATGTGGGAGCTACACTGTGTGAATCTGATAGAACCTTTCATAGTGGCACTAAAAATTTTAGGGTGAAAAAGTTCCCCCAACTATAACTTTAGACAGGGTTCTTTTAATGAGGAGATTCAACTATCAGAATTTAGATGGTACATAGATAAAGCAACCATATCACTAGGTCACTAACAATTTGCAACAATCTTCAAAAACGCTATGCAAATGAAGATTACTAACACTTTCCAGTTCACTTAGCCACAACTCAAATCTTTTTCCTTTTCTAAAGCTAGAGTCGTCACTGGTATCTGTAACTTCTGGGAGTGTTGGATGCCTGGTCTGCTTTTTCTTCACGGCGGCAGCACAGGATCCTGCTATGAACTGCCCCGCTGTCTCTAAGACAGCCTGACAACAACTGCTTCATGCTGTGATACAGTATAGCAGTTGCAGGTCCACTGGGGGTCCTTGCGCGGGGTCCTGGGGGCCATAGGTCTGTTCCTTCCCCCATCTCTCTGTGGTCTTTTGGGACTCTCTAACTTACGGCACAGCAAATATTTTGGTTTTATATCATTGTTGATTTTTTGCTAAATATTTTGCTGAATGCAATATCTTTTGCGATATCTTTTGTGATCTTCTATGCACATACGTCCCTGATGAAGGGACTCATGCTGTCGGGAAACACGTTGGGTACATGGAAGATTGACCACGAATGCAACAACAATCAGCCCAGTGACATGTTTTTTGAATATATGTGTTTTTATTGGTAAATACACCTTTTACAATTGTACCATTACATTTTTATGTGTCCTTCATAGTTGCCTTTAAAGTCCCACTAGTACCGGGGGCTAATTTTATGTGTTTTGAAAGCATTGCATACGAGCGGTGGCCATAGTTCTGCATAGGAGCAAAGATTTCAGACACCGATAAGTATTCTTAATCATCACTGCTGTTTGTTTTTTATAGTGAAAGGGTAATTTTAAGGATTCCAAGGGGCTCCTTCACAGGTTGACAAAGCAAGGGACAGCACAATACCTTCCCTTGTTGTACATAAATCCCCAAGGCATTTCCAAACCACCTTTAAGGCACCAGTTGTGCATAAAAGAAAGGTGGCTGTCAACATTGGTCTTTACTATCAGAAACTATTTTTTTTAGGTCCCACTAACATCCAAAGAGCTTACATCCACTGGTAATGGGTATGAAGCTTGTATAAGACGTTCAGGGAGCAATCACTTGCGATGATCTTGCTGCGGGCATACAGAATCGTATGCCTGGTACTACAATCTGATATTTTGAGGGTAAGGGATGCTCATCCTATTAATTTCATTTAAAAAAAAGGAAATTAAAACAGGTGAAACAAATCTAACCAATTATTCAGATAATATCCACCAGTCACAAATTTGCTGTGATCGTCAAACTCAGTGGAATGATTTATTCATCTCTAGGAATAGCATGCCCTCTGCAATTAATTCTTAAAGATATTACGATGGACTTGACCTTGACCTAGCATGTTTAAAAAGACAAGAAATACTTTGATAAATGATAAAATGATAATTTCATTGTTATAATTAAACCTTATTCTGTGTATTTATCTTTACTGTTTTTACAACTTAGCCATAAATAAGGCAATGGCTTTAATATCTTCTTAACAGATAGGGATTATTCATTTAAATAATACTGTTTAAACTTTTTTACTTAACGCTTTCTAAATATGAACATTTAGCAGAAAAGACTAAATTAAAGAGAAACTATAATGGTTTTTGGTAAATTTTTTCGTTTGTTTTTAATGTTGAATGAATGAATAATTTGTATAGCGCTACAATGCGAACTGAATCGCCTTTAATTTTGATGTTATATTTTCTTTTTAGATTTTTCACAATGTTTTTAAAGGAAAATGCAAGGAAAATTTAGGTGTACACATGACACAGAATTCACAGAGCATTATAGGTTTTGTAGCGAGAGAACAAGAGGTTTTCTGTTAGATTCTCTGGTTGAAAATGTGAACTGAGCCATTAAAATGGCAACAGGTATGGCTCAGCAATAAAGATTGCTTAAATCCTTGGATCTATGTATGTAACCAGGGCAGTTTTTTTCTCAGCAAAAGTGGAGTAACACTTTTATTGTAAATACAGTGGTAATTTATACCATTAAAGTAAATATGTGAAAAACTATAAAGGAAGATTTAAAAGTGAAACATACTGAAGCTAGTTAAGAAATTGACCAATTAGGCATGCTTCGCTAATCAGGATACTTCAGTGAGCATTGTTCAGAAAAAACATATCTACTGGCAGTTTTTAGCTTATGTTTGCTAATCTCTTCTGCAGAACGTAAGAGGAAAGGTTACTGTTGGCACATTGCAGCATTTTCTGAGAGGTTAGCTGTACTGCCCTCTCTATAGGTTAACTCTAGCAGATTAGTGGATTTTTGCAGGTGCCCTGCTGCTTTTACTATTTGATTTTAATTAAGTTACCACTGCTACATTTAATATGCACAGAAGAAGGGCATCAAAGCATAACAACCTCTGCTCCTCACAGGCTTTCTATACATTTATCCTGTGCCACGATTTTACTGTGTGTTTGAAAACTCCATATTTTATTGAAGTTTAACTCTTTGAACTTAATCATTACATTCACTGTGGCAATGTGAGTAGCACTAAAAAATGGTTTGAATTACTGTAAGGGAGGAGAAAATTAATTATTATAAAAATAACTGTGCTGTGAAAGTTTCTTATAAAGAACTGGTGCTTTTGAAGAACACTGGTCATCCAAAGTTAATTTTCTACATAATACTGCCAGTTTTGAGCATGCAACATTTCAAGAACATATTGCCTGTCCTTTGTGCTGACTCCTGCTTCCATTAACAAAAAAAAGCACAGGGTACAGTAATATTTCCATCTGCTGGTCAAGTAGAGAGATTATCACTCCTCCTTCTATAATTTTTCTAACTTCCTGTCCTTCAATAAACCCCCGCTCCCAAGAAATAATTGCAAAAAAGAGTAGAGCAGAACCTTTTCAGCGGCACATATTCTAGAGTAAGTTAGGCTGTACAAGATTCTTCTTGTACAAACTTGCCACGAACTTCTGCATCCATTGACAGATCCACTGATGCCCAAAATCAAGGACCTGATCAACATACTTTGCAGAAATTATCTGTGTAACAGATTCCTTCTTGCAACACTCCAAATTGTAATTTATTTTTCATCATTAATTATTATTTTATCATCACAGTATTGTGGTTACATTTAAGAGTTAATATACTTTTCATGGTTGAAAATGAGTTTTCACCAGTACAGATGACATTTTAACACAGGAGCTGTATTAGGCATGTGCAATTGTAAGGAGGCCCAATGCAGGAAAAATAATCTCCCAACTGCTTTGAAAACTTCTTGGAAGAGGATGAGCTGTAATAGACAGATTGGTCTGGAATTTCCTGACCAGCTAACCTCCCCCAACCCCTTCAAGGTGCACCATGCTGAAAATGAATACCCAATCTACAGTGAGATAGGTCATAAATTATTTGATTTATTTATTTAAGCCATGTAAATGTCAATGTACAAAGATTAGCAGCACGTAGCAACTGATACAATTTCAGATCGAAAATATACCCATTTGGTTGGGTTACTAAGGCATACTCTGTTATGTGCACTGCTTTACTGAATAAGACCATGTTTAAGCTTAGCATATCTTTGACATCACCTTCACTGGCTGTCAAACATAGTAGCTTAGTAAGAAAGGACACATTTCTGGCACTTGTTTTAATCCCTGTGAAAATGTCCACAACAACTTCCCAAAGGAAGCATAAAACATGCTGAACAATGTCACTGTACCCTGACTGTTTTATGGCAGTGAAATAACCTGTGCTGTATCCAGACAATAGAACAGCAGAAAATAAAATAATTTATTTTAATTTTTCTCCTTCTAGTTTCTGCATGCAACTTGATTATTACCTATTTGTATTATGTGTTGTGGAATACCTTAATAGGTAACATGAATTTCTGGCTATTGCTGTAATTTATTATCCATGTTAGCCTTGCCAACTTGCCTCCTGGATGTAATAATTTGTTATTACTTTATTTGACCCTTTTCTGCATAACATGTTTATTATAAAGATGTCACCATTGTGATGCCTAGCAACCGCTGGAATGTTGCGGAGTTGCTTTGCATACATTTTCCTAAGGGAAAGATCAGCCTGGTCCCTGCTTGGGAGAGCTGTCAGTATATTCTGATATATGAGGGATAAAAGGGTCCCTGTTTGCAGCCTCCAATAAGCTGGAGTCATGGCCCCAAAGCACTGACTGGAGCATCACTATACAGTGTTAGAAAATGTGTCAATTATCAGATGAACTGCCTGAGGGTAACGCCTGGGTCTAGGTCATAAAACCATCAGTAACAAGGAAGGGGAAAAATTGATGAGGAAGTTACTTGAATTAATTGATAACCAGAATGTCTGTACATGGAATATTCATTACAACGAAAGATCGGGATGAATTATTTACGTGTTGACTTTATTTGCTAGTATATAGTATTTGAAAAGCAAATCAGCACCTCCTCTTGTCAAACCACTCAGTTTGTTTAATGAAGTTCCATTTATCTGGGAAGTAAAAAAAAAACAATAGTCGAAGGTGCAAAGGAAGCTATAAATGTTGTAAACAGAAAAATGCCAATATTGTTTGGCTATGTTGACATTATTATGTTTTCATAGGGTTGCATAGACTGCAATGAATAGGAAAAAGACCTTTTGGGTATATATCATAGCTGCTTTGTGTACATTTAAAATGTATTTTTATCTCAAAATATTACTACATGCACTTTTTTTTTTTTAATACATAAGTATTTTTAAAAATAAACTTCTCTCCATTCCCATGGGCACCAGTGTTGCAACAATAACAATGTGGAACATTTCATAGTTCTTAGCCTCGGTTCTTTGCTATTCAAAATTGAGCAACATTTTATAATTAGCTGTACAGTTGTTAAATTTTGAAATGCTAGCGGTAAGAATTGACAGATTTTCCAAGTGTAAGCTGCTGTGATTACCTTATATCTAATGGCAACATAAAACATTTTAGAAATAGCTACTGTGAATTTGCTAATTACATTAGATACAATATAATTTAAAAAAAAAACTGCTTTGTTCCTCTTTTGTTTTAGCAGACATGTAAGATCTAGTTTTAGTGTGGATTGGCTAGTTGTCATTGTCAGTGAAGGTGGTTCTGTATTATACTTGTAAAGATCTGTGTTCCCTATACCATGACCCACAACCACCTGACTTTTTTTTAGTTCCTATTGCTAAAGAAACTTGTTGGAAAGGCAAAGATGGAGAGGAGCTTAGAAATTGGTAATAAGTTAAGTGGTAGTATTGAATGCCAAACAATGCTACAGAAGCAGATAACATGTTGATATGCATAGAAAGCAAGATACAAAACATCTTATGAAAACTATTGTCTCTGTAAAAGATAAGTATTAGGCATTTCTTTGTAGAAATACATTTGTTTTTACTTGCATAAAATAAAGATGGATTTAATATAAGACCCCTTTCACATTGGGACATTTTTCGGGCACCTTTGGGCTAAAAATATCGTCTGTAAAGCACCTAAAAAATGCCTCCCCTGCAGCCCCAGTGTGAGAGCCAGAGTGCTTTCACTCTGGAGTGGTGCGCTTGCAAGTCATTAGAAAAAGTCCTGCAAGCAGTGTCTTTGGGGTGGTGGAGGAGCGATTTATACACTGCTCCTGCACCGCTTCTGCCCATTGAAATGAATAGACAGCACTGCCGAAGTGCCTGAAAAGTGGTTCGGCAGCGTTGCTTTTTGGGCTAATTTGACGCTTTCTTTAGCCACTAGCGGGGGTTAAATGCGCCCCGCTAGCATCCAAAAAGCGTTGCTAAAATGATGGTAAATCGCCACTAAAACTTTTTTTTTAGCGGCGCTTTACCTCTAATGCCTGACGCGGCTCAGTGTGAAAGGGCTTTAAATCCAGTAATTACAATTTCACTATGTTGTTTACTTTAAAAGACAGGTGTCTCCTCAAAAACATCTTCCTCATTGAGAAGAGGGGAGGATTCAACAAGATGCACAAAAGTAAAAAAAATTCTGTGTAAGTCATATGTGTGTTTGAAACTTGACAAGATGCTTGTTAAAACTC
This sequence comes from Lithobates sylvaticus, assembly GCA_028564925.1. Taxonomy (NCBI): domain Eukaryota; kingdom Metazoa; phylum Chordata; class Amphibia; order Anura; family Ranidae; genus Lithobates; species Lithobates sylvaticus. The sequence goes on along the minus strand of CM053030.1, from coordinate 101,359,388 downwards.
CATGGGTGGGCCTAAATGACTTGGTGTCTGTTTATGAAACCGAGATGAGCTGTGATACTAATGATCGCAGCTCATCTCAGATCATTATCAGTTTATGAAACAGAGTGTATGTGTGTGTGTATATATATATATATATATATATATATATATATATATATATATATATATATTGTGTAGTGGAACTAATTATTTTATTAACATGAGGTGGGCGATCTCCTTTGAGAATGCCCATGTACTCTGCAGCGGTAATTTACCACTGCTTAATAAACAGACACCAGAGTGTTTCACTGACTTTCGTGTACTGTAATCTCGCTATGTCTCGCGAGATTACAGAACCAGGAGGCGTTCTCCACAGTTTGAAGTTCAAAAGGAGAAGCGATCTACACCACTTCATAAACAGGCAAACAACCAAACCCCCCCTCATCAACTCAACCCCCCGCTGTCTGCTGGTTGGTCCTCCGGCACTTGTCCTATCTATGCGGTGGGCATCGGTGGGCATCTGAGGAGCAGCGGCGGGGATCGGGCATCCAGGCATCGGCAGGGACCGAGCATTCAGGCATCAGCCAGCGGCTCTTTTCCTCCTCGCTTTCGTTGTGCATATCCTCCCCTCCGCCTAGGCATCCAATAGGATTGCCTGTCCTTTCGGCCAATCCGGTGACAGTATTCATGCTATGCATGAATCTATCCATTGCATATAGGGGGTGGCCTGAAGGGAGGGGGCGGCGCCCAAGCACCCCTAATGGATGTGCTGCCCCTGCTGAGAACTCAGCAGTTGATATTTTACGCTGCTTGATAAATGGACACCTTAGTACTTGCCTAGGTGTCATAATAGGCTTTCATGTTAGTAATAAAAATGTACCATTTATGGTCACCAAAGTCCAGAATGCAAGTGGACATGAAAACTTAACATTTCAGAATGCAATACAATGGCAGGCATGATACTACAATAGGTGATCCATTTTTTATGAATAATGAGTTTATTTCTCATTGACTGAACTATGAGTTAAATATGATAGTGGCACATTAACAGATATATCTTCCTACCTTTGTTTTATTATTACCGTATATAAGTATAAAAGGTGCTACGCAGGGATAAATGATATTTGGTCAGTGATCCAGGACAGATTATAATCATAGTTTTTCTGCATCAGAGAATTCTCCAGAAGAACTATCTCCATTATGGCATTTACACCAGAGCACCTTCAAAAGGGATTCCCTTTTTCATGGTCAGATAGATGAGATTCTTCAGAACTGAATGTAACGTTTAAAGCAAAAAGTAAATGTATTGGAGCTGTGAGTGTAAAGGTTAAAGGTCACAATGGTATTATAATAGGAATGTTTGACAACTGCAAAACCTAATAATTGTATTTTGAAGTAAAACAAGAAAGGTTGCTGACTCAAGCACTCTAGGTATCTTGAGTACTGGACCTTACTGGATGCTTACCTGAAAAGTTACTCCTGGTAGCTTGCAATATGAGGCAGTTCAAAGAGCAATGTGTGTGCACAATGCACTATCCCATAGAAACCAGACAGAAATCATCTTGGAACTTTACTCTCTCAATCAACATTGACTATATTTAATTCTTATGATGCTAGCATTGATAAATAGTTAAAAAAGTATACAGTATCGTATTTTTTTTTTTACATACTTCCCAGAAGTCTTCCGAAAGGGAAGAGGGGTTCTGTCTGCTAAGCACATCCTCCTGCCCGCATGCCTGATCTACTGACAGATGGATTCCAGAATCATCTGTTCTTACAAAAGATGGTCACTGCCAAAAAATCCTTAGGGGTGTTTTTCAAAGTGATTTCTTAGCAAAATAAAACATGGAGACATCAATGGATGGGTGAGTTTGCTTTAAATATGAAAAATCAATTAAATAGCTTTTTTGGTTTGTGGTGCTCAGATGCAGTGTAGTTCTGCTTTAAGTGATCTGACTAAATGTAATTGGTTGGTACAGTTTACAGCATTTTTTTCACATTATCAGTGCCATCTTGGGTAAGCTACTTACCATTACACAGTAGTTTAATGATAGCAAGTTAAAAACTCTGATTATTGAAGTTATATTTTCACATATCATGCATATTATTATAATAATAATTATATATTAACCACTTCCCAACCAGCCACAGTACATATACTGTGGCAGGTTGGCTTTATTGCACGAAACGACGACTCGATGTCTACCGGCCACCCGTGATCACTCCACAGAGAGGCAGAACAGGGATCTGCCTATGTAAACAAGGTGGATCCCCATTCTTACATGGAACAACATGGAGATCTGCTGTTCCTAGTGATCAGGAACAGCAATCTCTGTGTTGTCCCAGTGAGCCCATCCCCCACACAGTTAGAACACACCCAGGGAACACAGTTAACCCCTTGATCGAACCCTAGTGTTAACCCCTCCCCTGCTAGTGTAATTTATACATTGATCAGTGCATTTTTTTACAGCTGATCACTGTAATAATGTCACTGGTCCCCAAAAAGTGTCACTTGAGGGTCAGATTTGTCTGACGCAATGTCACAGTCCCACTAAAAATCGCAGATCACCACCATTACCAGTAAAAACATAAAAAAAAAATAAGTCTCCTATCTTGTAGACACTATAACTTTGCGCAAACCATTTAATATACTCTTATTGCGATTTTTTTTTAACAAAAATATGTAGAAGAATACTTATTGGCCTAGACTGATGAATTAATTAGTTTTTTTATATATTTTTTTGGCTATGTATTATAGCATACAATAAAAAATATATATATTTTCTTTAAATTGTCAATCTTTTTTTGCTTATAGCGCAAAAAATTAAAACTGCAGAGGTGATCAAATACCACCAAAAGAAAGCTCTATTTTTGGGGAAATAAGGACACCAATTTTGTAAGATTGTGCAATTGTAAGTTAAAGTGACACAGTGCTGTATCACAAAAAATGGCCTGATCATTAAGGGGGTAAATCCTAAAAAATCCTAAAGCTGAAGTGGTTATAGAAAAGAAAGGAAACATGTTACAAAGTAGACATAGCATTTGCCATTGTTGACCTTTCCTGGATGTTATGCTCACCCTCTTGTTTCAAAACTTTTAATCTCTAACTGGAATGAGTATGCATGTATGGACTTTGAATTATCTCTAAATTTAATTGACCTGCAAACTTGATTGCAACAATCTATATTCACCCTTTCACCCTTTATTGTTGTCTTCCCAATCTAACAGAACCAGAGCAGGGCTTCTGGGTAAGGAAAAGCACGTGATCTACTCCATGTTCCAGTGCTTGTACATGAGTGGCCAATTGTAAGGCCTGAAAATTGTCACAGGGAAGGGAAAATTAAGTCATCAATCTGGAAAAGCTCAGACACTGGAGTTTACTAAGAGTGGACTTTAAGAGCAGGGAGGGAGCATAGATTGTTGGGTATACCTTTATAGGGTTGGTCTACCAGGAGACACTGCCATGTAGCCCAAATTATGCAGGTGAGAGTTTATATACAACACAAAAATGTAACAGCTGCCTATATATACCAGCCTATCGCACTATTCAAACAAGCTGAAACCCTTATACAGATGCAAGCTTGTTAACACCTGCTAGGTTAAATTCAGCCCATTATTCTGTTAGCTTTGGCTTGATGTTTTATAGGAAAACTTGCTTTTGGTTAATTTTTGTTAAATTAATATATCGTATTTATGAACTGATATATTTTTATTTTGCATAACTTCCATATTTTATAAACATTTATTACACTATGCATCAATGACACTATAAAGAAAGCCCAACACGCCTAGGGTTAATCTACTATTTAAGATGTTGCCCTGTTTTCTAGCAGAGTAGGTACCTATGTGCCCCTTCTTTAGGTCATTAGGGTATATTATTAGCATTGTAGCTGTAAGGGGAACAGTTTATAGAACATAGCAACTGCAGAGAACTCCTTTGCAATATTTCATAGTTACCTAAGATTGTTTTTTTTTGTACTAATACTGAAAATAACAAATACATACATAAATAAAAACTACATTTATCTGTCTAAGAAAAAGGAAACCAAATCAACAACATATCCTCTCAAAATCTTCAGCTCAATGGTAAAAACTCACACGTCTTTCTTTTTTTTGGTAGGTTTATGTGCTACTTATGTTGTCCCAGGAGAAAATATAAATGGTCTTTTAGATTTCTGACATTGGCAGCAGGGTAGTAGTTGGGAGTTTTCCCATAAATAATTAAATATTTATTATATTCAACCATTGAAACAACTGCAATAAGTTCAGTTACATTTGCTTTTATGAAAAGGTCCCTTCAACATTGCTGTGAAAAAGTATTTGCCCCCTTCCTGATTTAATTTTTTTTTTGCATTGTTCTCACACTTAAATGATTCAGATCATCAAACTAATTTTAATATTATACAAAGATAAACTGAGTAAATCCAAGATACAGTTTTTAAATTATTATTTAAATTATTGAGGGAGAAAAGTTTCACTTGCCACACCCAAGAAATCACATAAATAGAAGCTGTCTGACAAAGTGAAGCACGCTAAAGCCCCATACACACGGTCGGAAAATCCGACCACCAAATCCATCGGATTTGGTCCGACGGATTTAGTCCGACACTGGTGTTGCATACACACGGTCGGACAAAGTTGTCGGAAAATCCGATCATCCTGAACGTGGTGACGTTTGTTGCCTACGACGGGACTACGAAGAGGCTAGTAGCCAATAGCTATGGTCTTTTAATGTGATTTGAGCATGCGTGGCACTATGTCCGTCGGAATTCGCTACACACGATCGGAATTGGTGTGATCGGACTTTGTTGTCGGAAAATTTTTCCAGCAGGAGATAGAACTTTGTCCGTCGGACAATCCGATGGAAACTGTCCGATGGTGCCTACACACGGTCGGAATTTCCGACAACATTGTCCGATAGGACAGAATCCATCGGAAAATCCGACCGTGTGTATGGGGCTTAACAGTTTACAAAAAGGCACACATCATGCCACAATCTAAAAAAAAATTTAAGAACAGATTAGAAACAAAGTAATATACATGTATCGGTCTAGGAAGGGTTTCAAAGCTATTTCTAAGGCTTTGTAACTCCAGTGAACCACTGGGAGAGCCATTATCCACAAATGGAGAACAGTGGTGAACCTTCCCAGGAGTGGCCGGCCTACAAAAATCACTCCAAGAGCATGACAACGACTCATCCAGGAGGTCATAAAAGAACAACATCTAAAGAACTGCAGGCCTCACTTACCTCAGGTAAGATCTGAGTTTATGATTCATCAATAAGAAAGAGACTGGGCAAAAATGTCATCCATGGGAGAGTTCCAAGGCCAAAGCCACTGCTGACCAAAAAGAACACAAAGGATCATCTCACATCTTACCGAAAAACATCTTGATCCCCCCCCCCCCCCCCAAGACTTTTAGGCAAATATTCTGTGGACTTATGAGACAAAAATGTAACTTTTTGGAAGGTGTGCGTCCCGTTACATCTGGCATAAAACGAATACAGCATTTCATATCAAGAAAATCATACCAACAGTCAGACATGGTGGTGGTAGGGTGATGGTCTGGGGCTGCTTTGCAGCTTCAGGACCTGGACGACTTACCATAATTGATTGAACCATGAATTATGAGCTCTACCAGAAAATCCTAAAGGAGAATGTCCTGCCATCAGTTCGTGACCTCAAGCTCAAGTGCACTTGTATTATGCAGCAGGACAATGATACGAACCACAACAGCAAGTCCACCTCCAAATGGTTCAAACAAAGCAAAATTTAGGTTTTGGAGTGGCCTAGTCAAAGACCGGACTTAAATCCAATTGAGATGCTGTATCATGACCTTACACAGGCCATTAATGCTGGAAAACCCTCCAATGTTGCTGAATTAAAACAATTCTGCAAAGAGGGGTGGGTCAAAATTGCTCCACAGCAATGTGAAAGACTCATTGCCAGTATTCGCAAATGCTTGTTTGCAGTTGTTGCCGCCAAGGGTGTCACAACCAATTATTAGGTTTAGGGGTCAATTACTTTTTCACATACATGTCTGGACAGCTTTTTTGCCTTAATAAATGAAACCATCATTTAAAAACTGTATTTTGTATTTACTCGGGTTATCTTTGTGTAATAATAAAATGTTATTGATGATCTGAGTCATTTAGATGTGACAAATATGCAAAAAATATTAAAAATCAGAAAGGGGGCAAATACTTTTTCACAACATTGTATATACTGTTTGTGCTAATTTTAAAGGAAATCTGTCATAAGAAAAGCATGTAGGCTGCCATTGATGACCTTTTATTATGAATACATTATCTTTCTCACTGTTATGCTAATGCTTTAAGTATATTCTGTTTCTTTGCCCAGATCGAGTAGAGAAATAAGGAATTCTTTTTTTTTTTTTTTTTCTTCATTTGTTGTCTTTTTGCTAACTTATCCAGAGAAAGGTTGGAAAGTTGCTGCAAAGAAGGTGAGAATTAATCCTCTGGTTGAAGACAATGGCCAGTGCTGATGTCCCATTAGCATCAATGGTTCACATGGCCTTAAATGCCTGCTAGTATTGCCACACAGTAATGCAAAAAATAAAAATGTGGGTGGATACTCGTTTTAATCATTTCTATTCCCATTTCCTTGAGTCATACTCTCTACTTTTATTGCTTACATCTATGGAGATAGCGTTTTAGAGTTTATGAAATAGCATATTTTACATGCCAAATACAAGCTTGGGTTATGCAGAAGTTCTATAGCTCGAATTGGTAAATTTGCAGTGCAGTTTTATGATGATGATTATTTTACTTCCTCCCAGAACTCCAGTTAAATGCAAATAGCACATTCTGAAAATAGCTGCTAGTAAATATGGTAGCTGTTTCATAAAGTAGCGCTGTCATTTTCTTTCAATAAATTTACTGGAATACTTTGAATTTAATATCGGGGACTTAATTCGTAATGGAAAATGATGTTTGATGGTGTTTAAATGCAAAGTAAGTCACTTTATAAAGCATAGGGCTCTTTTAAGTTTTTTTAACTTCTTGACATGTGTCACAATTTGGAATTCTGTTCTCATGGGATAAATGCCAGATTACATGGTGTAGTATTTTTATCCTCTGTACTTTCACTGTAGAAGCACACAACATCAAAGGGGAGGCAGATCACTCACATCAGCAGAAAATGGAATAGGTCTATAATATGCTGGCTTTGATCTCCAGTTTTAATAATTATCTTGGCTACATGCATGCATTGAAAGTAAGATTGGAATTAGTGAGTCCAAAAGGCATAGGGAAATGTGCAAAAAATAGCAAACTTTTACTATCTCTACAGAGATAAACTATGCAAACTAAGCCTGTCTGATTGTAGTTTGCTCATTTAGAACATTAATCAGGAAATGTTATTCCTCCTACAGCCCATTGTCGCTCTGGAAAAAAATGGACCTTATTATGCTGTTATGTCTGTCTTAATTTAAACCAGAAGCTCACTTAAACTAACAAGTTACAATTTATCAGCCTTGGTATGGATTTTAGAAAAAGGATGCCGTAGGTGAAAATCATTACATTTGTATGAAAAATCAACACTGCACAAATGTTATCATTAAAAAAACTATTCTAATATTGCCCAAGGACAGAGATTTCTTTTGATATGGAAAGTAAAACAGATCTTCCATACACATAAAGGATTTAGGGACTCTGCGGTTGGCAGCAGAATTCTAAATGAACGGTCAGTGAAGTGCTGGATATCTGCCGCTGATACTTGTAATTTTATTCAGAAGTGCTATTCTATCTTCTCTAGATTTTAGTACTTTAGAGCAATGTATTCTAATTGCATAAGGCTAGCCAGTGTTGATCATGTTTGCGGCTTTGCACAAATTAAAGATTTGCAGTTTTTTTTTTTATATATATAATGCTCTTGTTTGCAGTAAGACACAAGTAAATAGGATGTGTATAACCAAAATCTTTTTTTTTTCTTTTGTTAGTTTGGATATAGTAGGGAAGGATTATAATCTCTCTCATATTTTTAATGCTTTATGTGTCTCTGCTGGGGATGTTCATACTCCCCATGTGTCCTGGTGACTATTGTCACTTGAAGAGAAAGTAATGGGAGTAAAACTATAGTAGTTTTATTGATATAGGGCAGCCACTGTGTGCCGGATTAAGTATATATAAGCATGATCCCACACTTTTGAGTAGTGGGCGTGAATGCTTGCCGGCAGCGGCTCGCTCCCACTGTGATTATGCACAGGGGGAGCCGATCAGCGGGTACCACAGACTCGATGTCGCCGACAGCTGCTGATTGTTCATTACAGAGGCAGAACGGCGGTCTTCCTATGTAAACAAGGCAGATTGCCTTTCTGTCAGTAGGGAAGGCATGGATCCTGTGTTTCTGCAAAGCAGGAACAAGAATCAATGTCTTTCCTCCCACACAGTACACAAACAATGGCTAGGCACACAGTTAACCCTTTGATCGCCCCTGATGTTAACCCCTTCCCAGCCAGTGTCATTAGTACAGTGACAGTGTAAATTTTTTAACACTGATCACTGTATTAGTGTCACCGGTCCCCAAAAAGTGTCAGTTTGTGTCTGATTTGTCCACCGCAATATCGAAGTTCCGCTATAAGTCACTGATTGCTGCCATTACTAGTAAAGAAAAAATTCCATAAATATATATCCCATAATTTGTATCAATATACGCTTACTGGGATTTTTTTTTTAGCAAAAAAATGTAGCAGAATACATATTGGCCTAAATTGATGAAGAAAAGTTTATGAAGTGCTGGCAGACAACTTCTCATACACGCAGGCTCAGATTGAATATTTGGACAACCGTAATCGCAGAAATAATATAAGAATGTGTGGGATCCCTGAGTCAGTTACAGATCTCATTCAAGCTATAAAAAAATTCTTCCATTACCTGTTGCCAGATAAACCTCTCGCAACCTTCACATGTGACAGGATCCATAGGGCCCTACGCCCGAAACCTATCCCTGATAAACCACCCTGTGATTATGTGTATGAAAGATTTCCTCATCAAGGAGGACATCATCCAGAAACACACCCAATATCGAATTTGAAGGATCCAAATATACCCAGACATCTCTCCCGCCACTTTAGACAGGAGAAACAGACTGAAAAAGGACAGGAGACGCAGAATGAAAGAGGTTACCTCCATACTACAGTCAGCAAGAATGAAATACCACTGGGGTTTCCCATTCAAACTCTCTGTGATGCATAACGGTGCTACATACAGAGTATACAACATAATAGAAGGAAAAGATCTTCTGGTTAAGCTGAGTCAGCTTGAACCAGAACCACCAAATAGACCTCCCGCCACTCCCAGATCATCACTAATCTGGTCCACACCAGCTTCATCGTCGCAACTAGAGAGACTAAAGAAGATGGTGTCAATCCTTTCAGGATCAAGCAGCAAAATCTTTTTAACCCAACTTGATTTTTCACAGAAAAGGAAGAGGAGAAGGAAATAGGTGGAAGAAGGAGTTTTTTTTTTTTTTGTTGTTTTGGTTTTACCTAGCCTTTGGTTTAGTTTGGTTTGAAGGCACTTTTGCAGCCAAAATGCATGTTTTGATCCTCATAGGCAGATTTTCCTTATGCTCTTATGACAAAACAACTTGACTGTCTCATTCATCTACCTACGAGGAAAATCTTCAGAAATAATAAGGACACCATGACTCATTCTCGGCAATAGGCCAGATAATTTGGCACAAGAAAGTGCAATGACCCTTTTAGCTGTTATGCATCTTGGATAATCACTTTTATTGCCACATAGTAATTTCGGGTTATCATATAGTTTATCTATAAAGACTGGTGCAGTTTTAAAATTATAGATAACCTCACTATCATATTTGTTGCTTCCACCGAACTCATTTATGGTGTCCTACATTGCCCTTTATAAAAGGTAACTCCTAAAAGAGGCTTCAGGATAGAAAAATGCCTCTATGTTTGTTTAATTTTTTTTTTTTTTTAATTTATGTAGTCCTGGCTCCTGACGAGCAGGCGCTATTATTTTTCTCAAATTAAGTTGCCTGAAGCCACAGTTGGGCTTCAGGATAATTTATCTAAATTTCTTGTTTCAGTACCAGCCCAGCTGGGTTGCACTGGGTTCTCCTTGAACGCAGGTGTCGCTGTCACCACCGGCAAGAGTAGAAACGCAGTCTGGCTGGATGCATTGAATGCCATTTATCTCTTGGAACCAGCCCAGTGGGAGTTCTCCTGTTGTGAATTCTGGGGGGGTGGTATTTAAGGTACCGACGCCATGTTGGCGGGGAGTTTTTTTTTCTGTCTATTTGGTTCTGGTGGTCCTCCTGACCCAGCCCTATGGCCCTCCTGGCCTGGGGTGCGGAACCGTGCATCCTATGTCTCGGGGCTGGCTAGCCCGAGGCAGCGCAACTGAAGGGACAGGCCCGACTGAAGTTCGGAGCCTCCTGATCCAAGGAAGGTCCAGTGCTGTCTCATCTGAAGGGAGAGGCCCAGCAACTGAAGTACCCCATCGTTCAGGAGAAGGCTGTGCGCAAGGCTGGCTTCTCTGAAGAGCCTGGAGACTTAGTTGAAGGACGCAACCTGGATCAACACTCATACGGTATCGCCAGGTTGGCTGAGAGAAACTGGTGCCGTATGCTAAATCTTTAAATTCATTAAAATCCCTCAGTAACGCTCAAGTGTAATTTACAAGTCTGTGGCCGAGACTTTGTCGAGCATCCCCCCGGCTGCTAGGCCTAGTGAGAGAGGTCTATCCAGGGGGGTAGTCCAGTTTGTGGAACAGTAATATCCTTTGGATTCTTCTAATATCTTCACCCTGCAAATCTAAGTACCTGAACTCACTCCTAACCCTCTACCCTTTTTGAGAGACTTTGTCTTCTTTCCTGAATAAATAACCCAAAAGAGGATTCAGTGTCAGTCTCAACATTTCTTTGGGCCATTTTCCACGAGACCCCTAAGACGGAGAAGCAAGCAGGTGAGGTAACGGTAAAACCAGCAGCTCCTTCGGGGGTTAGTGCTACATTTTTTTTTTATTTTTTTGGGGTTCCAGCAATTCTACAAAACTAGTAATATTTATACGTTTAAAAACACCTTTACTCTAAAGCCCCATACACACGGTCGGACTTTTTCATGGATTCTGTCCGATCGGACAAGGTTGTTGAAAAATCAGACCGTGTGTATGCACCATCGGACAGTGTTCGTCGGTTTGGCCGACGGACAAAGTCTTATCTCCTGCTGGAAAACTTTGCCGTCAACACGGTCCGATCACACCAAATCCGAGCGTGTGTACGCTTGTCCGACCGGACAAAGTGCTACGCATGCTCAGATCACATTACAAGACCAAAGCTATTGGCTACTAGCCTCTACGTAGTCCCGTCGTAGGCAACAAACGTCACCACGTTCAGAATGATCGGATTTTCCGACAACTTTGTCCGATCGTGTGTACGCAAAACCAACATCAGACAAAGTATGACGGACATGGTCCGACGGACCTGCTCCACGGATTGTCCGCGCGTGTGTATGGGGCATTAGTGTTGATCAGAATTGATATACATGCACAAAATATTTTTTTTTCTCTTCCAGATTCTTATATAGCTTGGCACATCCGACGTTGCTGGTTTGTCCCCCTACTCACCCTCGGAGTCTGGTACTGCCCCTTTACCTCAGGGATAACGCTCCAGACTCGGATGGTGGGTTTAGGACATTTTTGTCCTCATATCTGTTATATGTGGTCAAGTCACATGTTGTGACTTGACCCCCTTATTTTACATTTTTATTATTTTTTTGCCCTTTTGGCCTATATTTTTCACATTTTATTAATTGGAAGACACGGGTCATCAACATATATCCTCAGATCTATTTTGATGACTTTCTCTTCAAAATACTACAAGTTTTTGGTACACTGCAGTTTACTGGTGAAATGTGTTGCACTAATGCACATCAGCCCTTTTTGTTGTGGTGGAACTGTCTTTAAAGGGGTTTTAAAGGAATTTTTTTTAAAAATAACAAACATGTTATACTTACCTCCACTGTGCATCTCGTTTTGCACAGAGTGGCCCCGAACCTGGTCTTCTGGGGTCCCTCGGCGGATGTCGACTCGGCTCCCCCTGCAAGTGCTTCTCACCTAAATGCGAGCTCCCTCGCATGGTGAGAAGCACTTGCGGGCACGCTCCCGTGATACAGCCGGGCGGCTATAGGCGCTCGCTGTATCACTCGGCCCCACCCCGCGGCGCGCCGCATCATTGGATGTGATTGACAGCAGCGCGAGCCAACGGCTGCGCTGCTTTCAATCCATCCACTCTAGCCAATCAACGGCCAGGTTGGTTGGCGAAGAGGATGTCGGGGGCGAGCGCAGGACTTTCGAGGGGTCAGGTAAGTAAAACGGGGGGCTGGGGGGGGCGGTATAGTCAGATGTTTTTTCACCTTAATGCATAGAATGCATAGAATGCATTAAGGTGAAAAATGTTTTACGTTTACAACCCCTTTAAGCATATCCTATACTACATAAAGCATACTAGTCAGGATCTATATATGCTTACTCTTACTGATTTTGGTACTTTTCATAGACTAATGGGTCTTAGGATTTTTTCTCACAATGTTCAAGGATTTAATTCATCAAATAAACGGAAAAAAGCTTTTAGACATTATAAAAGATTGGGTGCAGACATAATCCTATTACAAGAGACCCACTTTTCAACTACAAACCATCCACAATATTTTGAAAAGACTTACAGACAGTTCCACTATACTTTTCCACCAAAAATTAGACATTTAATAGGTGTCCTAACAAAATAAAGAGGAAGGCAATGCTGGAGAAACAGTTGGAATTGGTGAAGCCTTTGTAACCCAGGGCAGACATCAATTATTTGACTGGCAAAATTGGTAACCTGAGGAGTCCATTTAATAGGGAGCACAATAAAGTCCAGGACTCTGAGAGATCGGGAGCAGCAGCAGATGACATATATGTCCCGAGGCTGTGGTCTTACAACAGCCTGCGTCTTTTTCCAGACCACACCAAACCCAGGCCATTTCTCTCAACACTTCCTTCCATGCTTACTTCCATGCTGCTGTGGTGGGTTGGGTGGCTGTGGTGGTGGTGGTGTTGCTGGAGGTGGTGGTGGTGTTGCTGGAGGTGGTAGAGGAGTATGTTCCAGCTCACACAGGTGGCTTTTATTTGTGAGTTGGCCCCTCATCCCCTTGTTTAGGGCCTGGAGAATGATCTCCTCATGGATGAGGCATTGGCCTTCCTCCATGCATTCCAGTTTACTCGCTGTCAGACAGCCATACAACCTGGGATTCGGTCAGGCTGCTTGCCACGGCCTCCTCCTGGCTGAGACTTTCCTTTGTATGAAAATGGTACATAATTTTAGTTTTTTGTTCATCAATCACACACAATTTTGAGCTCATGACTGTTGCAAGTTCAAATAGAAAAGACTATCCTTCTGACCCCAGCATTTTTCATTCTTGTCCCAATAATTTTTGGCTACCATTGTCTATTGATATGTAAACCACTTTGTTAAATCAGAAATTAGTGATCAATAATATCTAGTTAACATCATTCAATTTTTGTCAAGAAATATGTTCGACAATGCTATACCTGGCTCAAGCTGGGCTCCTTTACATCTTCTTCCTGGGTGGAAGGCTCAGGTTGGTCTTCAGGAGCCTCAGCTGTTGTTGAAGGAAGTGTCAGGGTTTCCGTCCGCTGCACACTCTAGTGCGCAGGCGCACGGGTTCAGCTCCCCGGCTCATAGCCAGTGACAGAGAGAAGATGCGGCGGCGCATGCGCACTTGTGTTCCCGCCAAGCGGCGCGCGCGCATGCGCAGTAGCGCGGCATCACCAAGTATTCATAGTGGCCAAAGCGAGACCTGAAGGCTGTCTTCCACTCATCCCCTGCATGGATTCTGACAAGGTTGTAGGCACCCCTTAAGTCTAGTTTAGAGAAAACTTTAGCTGACCGGAACCGCTGGAAGAGTTCAGGAATAAGTGGTAGAGGATATCGGTTTTTGATAGTAATTTTATTAAGTTCCCGATAATCAACACAGGGCCTGAGTGAGCCATCTTTCTTTCCAACAAAGAAAATACCAGCACCAGCTGGAGAGGTGGATGGCCGAATAAAGCCTTTTTCGAGATTTTCATCAATATAGGCCTTGAGGGCCTTTAGCTCGGTCTCTGACAGAGGAAATATGCGCCCAAAGGGAATTGCGGAGCCTGAGAGCAATTCGATGGGGCAGTCATAAGCCCGATGTGGTAGTAGGTGGTCGGCCTTCTTTTTGTCAAAGACATCTTTAAAGTCCTGATAGACCGGGGGAATGTGCTGGAGGTTTTCTGGTGCCGAGATAACCGATAGGATGGAGCGGGGAGTTGGAGAGATGCAGTGTTGGTGACAATATGGTGATGAGAAGGAGACCTCCTTCCTGTTCCAGTGAATTTGGGGGTCATGAGCTTGCAGCCAAGGAAGTCCAAGAATGATGGGAAACATCGGGGAAGATATGAGATCAAATCGTAGGAACTCTTGGTGGCCAGAATCTGTGGTGGTGAGGATAGGTGAAGTCTCCTGAGTTACTGGACCAGATTGTGGAAGGGACCCATCAGCCAAATGAACCAATAGAGGGTTTGTTTTGTTGGAGCAAGGAATATGCCATTCCTTGGCGATAGAGATATCCAGGAAGCAGCTGCAAGCACCTGAATCAATCACGGCTGGTAGCCGGATCTTCCTTCCCGCCAGCTGTAGGGAAACAGAAAGAGTCACATAAGTTTGGGCACGATTAACGGCTTGACAGTTCATGAAAGGCTGAGATGGCAACTTACTAGGCCGGATGGGACAATTCAGGAGGAAGTGTCCTGAACCCCCGCAATAGAGGCACAGATTGGATCTCCGTCTTCGTTGCCGTTCTTCCTGGGTAAGGCGGGGAAGAAATAAGCCCAATTGCATTGGCTCCCCTTCAGAAGCCGATGGACCGGATGGGACGGTTGGATAAGCAGCTGGCATCCTTGGGGGAACCCATATTGGTCGGGACCCTTGTACACGTTCTGAGCGACGTTCCCGCATACGTCGATCCAGCTTGGTGGCTACCTGGATCAACTCCTCCAAATAAGTAGGAGGCTCAACCCGGGCTAACTCGTCCTTCAGACTTTCCCTTAATCCCAGTCGATACTGGTAGAGGAGGGCTGCCTCATTCCAGGTGGTATCGGCAGACCATTTGCGGAACTCCGCCGTATAGTCCTCCACAGGCCTTTTACCCTGAGAGAGGGTATGCAGAGTGGCCTCAGCCGTGGCCTTACGTTGGGGGTCATCGTAGAGTTGGCCCATTGCTTCAAAAAATGTATCAACGGTATTGAGGAGAGGGTTTCTTTGTTCCATGAGCCTGTGAGCCCAAGACTGGGGTTCCTCGGATAATAGGGAGATGATAAACCCGACTTTGACAATTTCTGAGGAGAAGGTTCGGGGTTGCAAGGCAAGGTACAGGGAACAAGCATTTTTGAAGGACCTGAACTTCCTGCGATCGCCCGAAAATCGCTCTGTTATTGGTACCTTGGGTTCAGGCACGGCCATCATCATGGCAGGTGGAGGTTGAGCCTGAGGTGCGGAGGTTCCACTAGTAGACCCGGAAGCTGGACTTGCTGGGGGAGCGGCCGTGGTCAGTTGTTGGAGTCGAGTATCGACTTGGGCATAGCCTTCCTGTAATTTCTGTACTGCTTCCATGAGGGCAGACACCTGCTGACATAGCATGTCCAATGGAGAACCCGCTCTGTTGGCCTCTGTCATGGCTGGTTCGTACTGTCATGAACTAGGTACTCACCGAGGCCAAGATGCCGAGAGCGGTTGCCCTTGCGACTCGGCGCCCACTGCCCTGAAAGTGATACAGGGACGGTTGGCACCAAGAGGCACAAGCCACCGGTGGGATGGTGACCAGGCGTGGACTTCCGGTGTTGCAGTGAAGGGTAGACTGGAACAGGATAGTACGTCCACGAATTCCTAGTTAGAAACACGGCAAGCAGACTGGGAATCAAACACAGGCAGGTTAGCTGAATGCAGGCCGAGGGTCAAACACTGGTAGGTTAGGTACAAGGCAATAGGACAAGGTATCCTTAAGCGGGAGAGTCCAAGGCAGGCTGGGGGTCAAACACAGGCAGCAAAGAGAAGAGTCCAGGGTACAGGCCAAGGGTCCAAGTGCAGGAGAAGGTAACAGATCCAAATAGGCAAGCCGAAGGTCAAGGTTAGGAGAAGGCAGAGTAGTCAGGACGATCCGGGTTTGGCAACAGGTAAGACAATCTTCAAGGGTCAAGTACAGGATACAAACAGGAAGCAGCTGTCAGACGAACCAGCGTCTGTCTGGGCACAGAGGCCCTCCTTTTATAGGGCCGTTGAGGTCACATGAGGTGATGCCGCGCTACTGCGCATGCGCGCGCGCCGCTTGGCGGGAACACGAGTGCGCATGCGCCGCCGCATCTTCTCTCTGTCACTGGCTATGAGCCGGGGAGCCGAACCCGTGCGCCTGCGCACTAGAGTGCGCAGCAGACGGAAACCCTGACAGGAAGGAAGTGTACAGTGGTGTGAAAAAGTGTTTGCCCCCTTCCTCATTTCCTGTTCCTTTGCATGTTTGTCACACTTAAGTGTTTCGGAACATCAAACCAATTTAAACAATAGTCAAGGACAACACAAGTAAACACAAAATGCAATTTGTAAATGAAGGTGTTTATTATTAAAGGTGAAAAAAAATCCAAACCATCATGGCCCTGTGTGAAAAAGTGATTGCCCCCTAAACCTAATAACTGGTTGGGCCACCCTTAGCAGCAACAACTGCAACCAAGCGTTTGCGATAACGTGCAATGAGGCTTTTACAGCGTCCTGGAGGAATTTTGGCCCACTCATCTTTGCAGAATTGTCCTAATTCAGTTACATTAGAGGGTTTTCGAGCATGAACGGCCTTTTTAAGGTCATACCACAACATCTCAATAGGATTCAGGTCAGGACTTTGGCTAGGCCACTCCAAAGTCTTCATTTTGTTTTTCTTCAGCCATTCGGTGGTGGACTTGCTGGTGTGTTTAGGATCATTGTCCTGCTGCAGAACCCAAGTTCGTTTCAGCTTGAGTACACGAACAGATGGTCGGACATTCTCCTTCAGGATCTCTTGGTAGACAGCAGAATTCATAGTTCCTTTTATCACGGCAAGTCTTCCAGGTATACTTGGACACACACCTTCCAAAGAGTTCCACTTTTGTCTCATCGGTCCACAGAATGTTGTCCCAAAAGTCTTGGGGATCATCAAGATGTGTTGTGGAGAAATTGAGACGAGCTTTGATGTTCTTTTTGCTCAGCAGTGGTTTTCTCCTTGGAACTCTGCCATGCAGGCCATTTTTGCCCAGTCTTTTCCTGATGGTGGAGGCATGAACGCTGACCTTAACTGAGGCAAGTGAGGCCTGCAGTTCCTTGGACGTTGTTGTGGGGTCTTTTGTGACCTCTTGGATGAGTCGTCGCTGCGCTCTTGGGGTAATTTTGGGCGGCCGGCCACTCCTGGGAAGGTTCACCACTGTTCCATGTCTTCGCCATTTGTGGATAATGGCTCTCACTGTGGTTCGCTGGATTCCCAAAGCTTTGGAAATGGCTTTATAACCCTTTCCAGACTGATAGATCTCAATTACTTTCTTTCTCAATTGTTCCTGAATTTCTTTGGGTCTCGGCATGATGTGTAGCTTTTAAGGATCTTCTGGTGGACCTTACTGTGTCAAGCAGCTCCTATTTAAGTGATGCCTTGATTGTGAACATGTGTGGCAATAATCAGGCCTGGGTGTGGCTAGAGAAATTGAACTCAGGTGTGGACAACCACAGTTATAGTATGTTTTAACAAGGGGGGCAATCACTTTTTCACACAGGCCATGATGGTTTGGATTTTTTTTCACCTTTAATAATAAACACCTTCATTTACAAATTGCATTTTGTGTTTACTTGTGTTGTCCTTGACTATTGTTTAAATTGGTTTGATGTTCCGAAACACTTAAGTGTGACAAACATGCAAAGGAACAGGAAATGAGGAAGGGGCAAACACTTTTTCACACCACTGTATATAGCGATGATCTGACAAAAAACACAGTCTGTCGTAGTACCACAGCCTGGGTACATATACGTCATCTGCTGCTGCTCCGGATCTCATGGAATCCTGGACCTTCTTGCGCTTCCTATTATATGTGCTCCTCAGGCTACCGCCTTCAAATAGTTGATGTCTGCCGTGGGATACACCGGCTTCACCAATTCCATCAGTTTCTCCAGCGCTGCCTTCCTCTTTAGCTTGTTGGAGTATTCTCTGCATGTCACTTGCCAGAGACATGGCAGCTCCCTGTACATGTTTTCATAGTTTTCATAGTTTTCATAGTTAGTAAGGTTGAATAAAGACATCAGTCCATCCAGTTCAACCTGAGTGAGTGTCTACAATTGCCCCTATCCCTGTACATTGCACACTCACATCAGTCCCTACCCTCAAGGAGCCCACAATCCTAGGTCCCCAGTCATATACTAGGGCTAATTTTTTTTAGACCGAAGCCAATTAACCTACCTGCATGTCTTTGGATTGTGGGAGGAAACCGGAGTACCCGGAGGAAACCCACGCAGGCACAGGGAGAACATGCAAACTCCAGGCAGGTAGTGTCATGGTTGGGATTCGAACCAACGACCCTTCTTACTGCTAGGTGAGAGTGCTAACCACTACACCGCTGTGCCGCCCATTAATCTGGGCAGGAAGTCTGGGTCAGTAAATTTATCAACCATTTTATCTGCAAGACACAACACAAGACAAACCCTAATGTCAGGCTAAACCCTTCTAATCTTGTCCCAATATAGGCCTCAATCTCTAAAGCAGTATAGGCCACTAACCACTGATGCCCCAAGTTAAAATTGTACTTCGTTTGCACGATCGGCGCTTACGATCCTCTGTGGTCCACTCAACGATCGTACATATGCATATGACGCCCACGTGTTATGCTTTATATACACTGCACATGCGGGAAACTCCGCCCCTGTCCTTCTTTCTAGTGTATACCCCGCCTCTTCTCTTTTTCGGGGCAGTGGGAGAGTACAATGGCGGAGACACAGCAGGTGCGTGCAGAGAGCAGCAATGATGAGGAAAGCCAAGAGCAAGGCAGTTCCTGATCCAGGACAAGATATAAGGCCTCAAATATGTCCTTTGTAGAGATGGAGGAGATGGTGGACATCTTGAAGAGGGCAGACTATGATTGGAAGTATAGACCATACAGCAACCCAAGGAGCAATTGAGGAAACGCTGGTCAGACCTGAAATTGAGGGAGCACAATCAGTATAGAAAGATCAGGAAAGTGCTTCTAAAAAGTAAGTATTTGTCGTGTGTTCCTATTATTATTATTACTTTTGTGCTGCTCCATGTGCTTTTCTTTACTGTTGTACAGTTTAAAATGGCAAGTTTCAGGTTTGTGGGCACAGGAATCGTTCGTAGTAAACATTGTTCGACCACTAATACAACATTTTTAGCAGATGCAGGTTAACTACATTTGTTCATGCCCATTTGTATGAAAAGAAGTTTAGTACATTGTTCTGTAGATGTGTTTGTAACTAGAATGAAATGCAAACTAGATTCACTGTAAGGAGAGGACACTCAGCAGCTGTTTACATATCTGAACGCAGGAGCACTAGTGTGGGAGATCACAACAACCTTTATATGGTGTCCCACGCAGGTGCTCAAGTGGATACTAGGGGTCTCTCTGTCATGGTTATGCAGTAATCTTCTCCTGTTTGCTTACCTCTCCTCATGTGTTCAGACTAAGAGGCCACCCACTCTCACCTGGTGGTTTTTATAACCTCTCCTCTAAGCATGGCTCCACCCCAGGCCCTATCAGGGAACCCTATATTAACCTGTGCACTGCAAGCCAGTGTTGCTGATCAACCATTGTGTATCCATTGTGTATTCGGCTTCCTGATCCTGCTTGCTGTGTGCTCTATGTTTGTCTCTGTTACTGACCTTGGCGTGTTCTCAACGATTCCTGTCTACTTGTGACCTTGACCTTTTGGCATGTCCCCGACCACCCCTGTCTGCCTGTGACCCTGAACCTTTGGCGTGTACTCTGTTGTTCCTGTCTGCTAGTTGCCCTGACCTCTGCCTTATCCCCTTACTATCCTTGTCGTTCTAGCCTGCTGCTTCCTTCTCCTGTAGTCTACTGTGAGCGTGAGCTGTGAGACCCTAGGGGCCGCGACCTGGAGCCAGACTGCAGCGAAGTCCATCCTCACCACTAGAGGCTCTGGCGAACACCTGCTGGCTCTTAGACTCCACGCCCTGGGGAATCTATGCTCTAGCTCCCATTGGGATCTGTGTTAGTGATCCAGTAGACCTGTGTCCTGAATCTCCCTGGGTACAATCTGCAGCAGTCATTCCTAGGGTCCACTACCTAGCGGTGCACTTCCGACTCCTACAGAGTGCACCTGTCACCTGGTCTCAGGTGACCTGACACTCTCCATGTGTGAAACTTGAACAAAACAGGTAAAGTATTCCAGCTTTTGAAAGGGAAAAAATCATGTCTTCAGCTTGTAACTCTGCCAAAACAGACAATTTGACGACACTTCCAAGCAATGTTTCATATTCATATTTCTCGCCTCAAATATCTGTCTGCTAAGTATACCTTTTTTGTATTCACATAAGGGAGAAAAAGAATCAGGATATCTGAGGACACCAGGAACCCCACACCTCCTGAAGAAGGGGAACTCAGCACACAATATGAGGATGTCAGTGTCTGAGGCCACAGCTTCAGGTAATAGATGTATGCCTGCATATTTATAATACATGGTGTGTTTTTTTTATTTTTAGGTGATGTGGATGTTGTGGAAGAAGAAACTCACTTCAACAGTGCAAGTGCACAAGTCCTGATCAGTGAAATAATGGTGTGCAATCGGGATTTAGAGAAGGTCAAGGAAAAAATCAATGATGTTGAAAAAAGACTGACCAACATCATTGATGTTTTTCCCAAAATTTCAAAGAATTTTAAAGCAAAATTTTGAAGATGCACACAGTGTGTCAACATGTGCTAGCTCACATCACGGGGGATCAATGTACGTGTTCGGAGGGTGCAACCACTTCCTCTTATCTACTTTAGTTGCGAGGAAGGGGTTGTACCCACA
This sequence comes from Lithobates sylvaticus, assembly GCA_028564925.1. NCBI lineage: Eukaryota > Metazoa > Chordata > Amphibia > Anura > Ranidae > Lithobates > Lithobates sylvaticus. Next base: position 101,338,296 of record CM053030.1, on the reverse strand, counting down.
AAACACGTACATTGATATCCCATGATGGCATGATAGCACATGTTGACACACTGTGTGTTTTGTGCCTTTATCAAAATAGATGTAGGGAAAAGACACACATTTTAGACATGGAATCATGATGGAAATCCACATTTTGAGTTCCAATTTTTGTGCATCTTCAAAATTTGGCTTTTAGAGGGGTGAGATCACCCCATCAAATGAAGGCAAAATCAACACAGTTTTGACATACTAATGTCCCATATGGCCTTCACTTTATCAAAGGTGAACTTTGTAAGTTCCTGAGTTGGGGATGTGGATGTTATGTTTTTAAACATGCCTGTTTAGCCACAAAAAAGGCTATATCTACTGTCAAACATACATGTTATACACCAAAGGTGTTTGTTTGTTTGTTTAAAAACCCTTTTATAATGCACATGTGAATAAAATGTTAAAATTAGTAAAATGTTTTATACTCAACAATGTGTGGCTTCTTCTTTAAATGCTCAATACCATTTTTTTAGATAATTTGTTGTAGTTACAGTGACAATGGGGGTTATTTGCTAAAGGCAAATCCACTTTGCACTACAAGTTCACTGCAAGTGCACTTGCAGTGCACTTGTAGAGCAAAGTGGATTTGCCTTTAGTAAATAACCCCCACAGTGCTCTAAAATTTGACCCAATCAGGCCATTTTAGGGACTCCAAGCAATTAATTCATTGAGTTGAAAAGGATGATTATTTTTATCTTTAATGCATTACATACATTAGCAACAAAAACATTGTGTGTATGTAGCAGACCCATAGCACAAAATAATAATAATAGTTAGCTGAAGAATAGATTGTCACCTCATGTATCAAATAAGTTACGTTTGCACTATTGAAGAAAATGGCCAATAACAAAAAGGCCATTGGAGAACCTAGGAGACAGCTAAAAGAAACACAAGCAGTAAATCAAATGAAATATGAGTTCAGTTTTTAACAACAAGCAAGAGGTTATCTGGCATATGAATTGCCCCCCTACCCGCAAAGTACTCCAGATAGCTTTGCCATACTTTGCGGGCGCTTTGGGGGGGGGGCAAGTCAGGATGGCCAGGTTCAAGTGCCATCGTGTTTTGGTCCGGTGAGCCGGCCTCAGTTGCAACTGAGGCCAGATAGTTGGCTGCATTTCTTCTTAAAAAACTGCAAAATGCAGCAGCAAAGAATAATGTGGTTTAGTTTATTTTCTGCCATATTTATTGCAGTTAGGAATAGGCGGAACCATTATGCCAAAGGCATTTTCAACCACTCTTCTGGCCAGCCAGTAGTTAAAAACCCTCTGTTCTGGGGTGAGGGTCCTCATAGGGAATGGCCGCATAAGATGGTCCCCCAGTGCAAATGCTTCATCTGCTACAAACACGAATGGGAGGCCAGCGACGTTGTGTGCTGGGGAAGGCAAGCCCAAGCTGCCATTTTGGAGCCATCTTTAGAATTCCGTCTGGACGATGACTCCATCATCCGACATCCGGCCATTCGTCCCCACGTCCACATAGAGGAATTCGTAAGTCGCCAACACCACCAACAACATGATATTACTATACCCCTTGTAGTTAAAGTAGTACGACCCCAAGTTGGGAGGTGGGATGATGCGGACATGTTTCCCATCTATTTCCCCACCGCAGTTGGGAAAGTCCCACTGCTGGGAAAATTGGGAGGCCACAGTCTGCCATTCCTGTGATTTGGAAGGAAACTTTGGCGTCAAACAAGAAAAAAAATAGTACTTTTGCACATAACATTGCAAGCAGATTAGACACAAACATTCTTGGCCAACATAAGTATTACATTTATTGAAATTAATAAAGTCAAAAGTATAACGTACACTTATCAGATTCCTCATGCCCTCTGATGGCCCATTGTAAAAATTGTAGGGGGAGATGTTTTGGACAAGTAACCCTCTCCACTTCATTGAGAGCTGAATGTATAAATAATATGTGTTACTTTGGCCAGCCCCTCCTTACTTACACTATTGGCAGCCCACTGGACAGGTAAGAAGTGTCATAATACAAAAATATGAATACACACTGTCCAAATTGAAGCACATTTTTACATTCTGCAATTACATATCAACATAATAGGAGAACAAAACTTTAAACAATACCATTTGAAAGTATTCAGGCAGGCACTTGCACTACATGATTTGGTGAATTCATCCATAAATGTGACCACAAAAGAGGTAGGTATAGTGTGTATGGGTTTGGAAAAGTCAGCATATAGAGTATTGGTATTGATTGACTTAGCAGTTGGGGGGTTCCAAATGAGTTTTGGCCCCCCAAAAAAGCTTCTTGCACTGCCTGAATATAAGGACAAAAATAACATTTGGACACATTTTAGGGGGTGTTTAGGTTAAGCACTACAATGGAGCTGACAAAATATATTATTAAGTGACTAGGCTAGGTGTGTATGGGCCCAGTATAGCATGCTGGGGAGGTTAGTGAAGGCAAATATGCTTGAAGGACAAAAAAGGAGCATTAAAAGCTTACAGCATGCATGAGGACAAAGAGGACATTAACAGCATATTACAATCATGGTAAATATGGAATGAAGAAATTAATACAATACATTAGCAAACATTAAATACATAGACTGTGATGTTAAAGGATACAACTTACCTTAATATAGTCCTTCTGCAGGACCTGAATTATGGCAGAACAGGTCTCTGGAATAATGATTTCCAGAGCCTGGGGGGAGATCCCAGTCGTGAACTTAATATCCTGGAGACTTCTCCCCGTCACCAAGTACCACAAGGTGGCAACAAGCCTTTGCTCAGGAGTGATGACTTGTTGCATGCAGGTGTCCTGCTTCGTAATATAAGGGGTAAGCAAAGCCAACAGATGGTGAAATTATCCAGAGATAATTCCTGAAATCATCAGGATTATTCTCATGGAGCTCACGCAGCAAAGGTATGTGAGAGCATTGGTCACGCTGGAGCAACCTATTCTTGGCTCATGAACTCCTCCTCCCCCTGTTCATGGACTGGACTTGGGTCAAAGCAAGATCTCAAACACCAAGCCCAACAACGGCATGAGCTCTCCGACGACAACGTAACCGCAACATGGCTAGAAAGCGGTAGGCTGGTCAGAACGCACTGTAAATCAGAAAGGACATGAGAAGAACAAACGATCTGAAAATCAGAAACGAGTGGACAAGAACGCACTGTAAAACAGAAGCAAACTATAAATAGAACGCACTGAAAGACAGGAACGAACTGACAACACGCACTGAAGAACAGATACGAACCCACAAGCACAAACTGACAAGCAGAAACTAACTGAAAAGCACGAGGCTGAATCGTCTCTCACCAAACTTCTACTAACACGAGATAAACACGAGATTAGCAAAAGGAGCCCAAAGGATGGCGCACTGGCTATTGAACTTCCTTTTTATAGTCCCGTCGTACGTGTTGTACGTCACAGAGTTCTCACATTCAGAATTTTTGGCCAACATTTGTGTGACCGTGTGTATGCAAGACAAGTTTGAGCCAACATCCTTCAAACAAAAATCCACGGTTTTGTTATCGAACAATCCGATCATGTGTACGCGGCATTAGACTCAATCTTATCAACAGACATAGAAAAAACCCTTAGATTTTCCAAAGCTAAATTCATCCTACATAGTAACTCCACTTCCGCAATGTTTGCGAGGAAACTAAACCAAGGTCATAAACCACCCCATGTTTACAAATTAAGGGGTCAGAGGGGTAATTTGTTTACTCACCCACACAAGGTTCTTGATATATTCTCAAACTTTTATAAAAATCTCCTCTCAGGACCACAGACCCACCCCTCAACACCCTCACTTAATTGGTTGGATGGTCTACAGCTCCCTTCACTGTCTAACCAACAAATAGCCTCTCTTAATGAACCTTGTATGAATCTTGAAATCAATAACATTATCAAATCTCTGAAAACATCCACTGCCCCAGGTCCAGATTTACCACCTCCTATTACAAGAAATTTGCACCCTTATTAACACCCAAACTAACCAAATTATTCAATCATATTTTACAAGGTAATTACTTCCCCGATGATCTGCTATTAGCTAATTTATCCCTAATCTCAAAACAACATTCCCTCCCATAAAATTGTTGGTCCTTAATAGGGTTGAGCGAACCCGAACTGTAAAGTTCGGGTCCGTACCGGACTTTTGGGTGTCCGGGATCCGGACCCGAACCCGAACTATTGGCTGTAAGTTCGGGTTCGGGTCCGGTGTTCGGCGCTGTATTGGCGCCTTTTTAACAGCTTTAGGGCAGCCAATGGATGATCGTTTCACTAGTGTGCCCTAGAAGCCATCACAGCCATGCCTACTAATGGCATGGCTGTGATTGGCCAGTGCAGCATGTTACCCAGTCTCTATAAATAGTACACACACAGCACACAGCGTCATTCTGTTAGACAGACACTGTTAGGCAGGTTCCTGTGCTGCAGATAGATAGGTAGAGGATTTTAGGAGTTAGTGTGCTAAAGTCAGTCCACATTCCTGGAATTTTATTCTAATTAGTTAGATCAGTGAGCGATCTAGATAGCTAGAGTAGGGAGGGAGTTTCTTTATTTTGCAAAAGAAAGAGGCAGACATAATTATTGAAGAGATTCCTAAATCAATTGTACCCTGGCTGGGGTGCAGTGCACAGTCACAGTAACAGTGCCATGAGGCCAGTGCCAGACAAAATCTAAACGTTTTACCTGCAAGCTCAGTGCAACATTACTGCACTGCATATACTAAGAGATACACCACAGTCTGTGGGTATTCTGCTATTGGAAAAACATTGCATAAAAATTGAATTTAGCTTTTTATTTTTTTTTCCCAATAGCATTTTCTGCGTGTTCCTACATACACGCTGTAGACCCTAACCGTGTATTCTGATATTGCAAAAACATTGCAAAAAAATATAATTTTGCAGTGTTTTTTTTTCTTCCCAATAGCATTTTCTGCATTTTCATAAACGCTTTACATACTGTCCGTGTAGTCTGATATTGCAAAAACATTGCAAAAAAATAGAATTTTGCAGTGTTTTTTTATCTTCCCAATAGCATTTTCTGCGTTTTCATAAACGCTTTACATACTGTCCGTGTAGTCGGATATTGCAAAAACATTGCAAAAAAATAAAATTTTGCAGTGTTTTTTTTTCTTCCCAATAGCATTTTCTGCGTTTTCATAAACGCTTTACATACTGTCTGTGTAGTCTGATATTGCAAAAACATTGCAAAAAAATAAAATTTTGCAGTGTTTTTTTTTCTTCCCAATAGCATTTTCTGCGATTTCATAAACGCTTTACATACTGTCCGTGTATTCTGATATTGCAAAAACATTGCAATAAAAATTAATTTTAAGGTGTTTTTTTTTTTCCAATAGCATTTTCTGCGTTTTCATAAACGCTTTCAGACACTATCCGTTTATTCTGATATTGTAAAAACATTGCAAAAAAATTTAATTTTGCAGTGTTTTTTTTCTTCCCAATAGCATTTTCTGCGTTTTCATAAACGCTTTAGACACTGTACGTGTATTCTGCTATATACAAAAACACCCATTTAGGGCGAGATCATAAATTTTGAAAATATGAGGAGATCATCAAAAAGGGGACGTGGCCCGGGTCGTGGTGCTGTTGGTGGCGCTCCTGTTGCAGGGAGAGGACGTGGTCGATCTGTGCCAGCTACACGCACTAGTGAAACACCTTCCGCAGGTGCGAGTAGGCGACAGAGCCTGCAGCAGTATTTTGGCGTGCCTAATGAGGCTGTACGAATGTCGAGGCCAGGACAAGTACAGGCGATAGTAGATTGGGTTGCTGCTGACAGTGCCTCCGGTTCCTTCACATTGTCTCCCACCCAGTCTCCTGATGAAAGTTCAGAGTTGGCACCTGCAGCCGATGTCCATCAGTCTTTCACCTCACCCCCTTGCAAATCAGCCAATCAGTCTGAGCCCCAAATCATGCAGCAGTCTCTTCTGCTTTTTGATGACTCTGTTAGCAGGGTTTCCCAGGGCCATCCACCTAGCCCTGCCTCAGAAGTGGAAGAGATTGTGTGCACCGATGCCCAACCACTTATGTTTCATGATGAGTACATGGGAGGACCAACACAGCACGTCTCGGATGATGACGAAACACAGGTGCCAACTGCTGCTGCTTTCGCCATTGTGCAGACCGACAAGGAGGGCAGGGGTGAATTTTGGGTGGAAGATGATGTAGAGGACGATGAGGTCCTTGACCCCACATGGAATCAACGTCATGCAGGTGACCAGTGTAGTTCAGAGGAAGAGGCGGTGGTCGCACAGAGCCACCAGCACAGCAGAAGAGGGAGCAGGGTGCAAAAGCGGAGCGTCCGTCCCCTAGACAGTACGTCTGCTACTGCCCAACGCAGCAAGGGACCGAGCACACCAAAGCCAGGTGCAAGGAGTTCCCTAGCGTGGCAGTTCTTCAGACATTGTCCTGATGACAAGACACAAGTGGGTTGCACGCTGTGCAATCAGAGCTTGAAGCGAGGCATAAACGTTCTCAACCTGAGCACAACCTGCATGACCAGGCATCTAAGTGCAAAGCACGAGATGCAGTGGAGTAGACACCGCAAAAACCAAGAAAGGTCTCTGGCTCCTCCTGCTTCCTCTTCAGCTGCAGTCTCGGCCTCTTCATCCACCTCTGTAGTGACAGTGACACCTGCCAACCCGCAAACAGAGGATCTGCCAGCAACACTACCACCTGGGTCACCAACCATCTCCACAATGTCCCATGGAAGCTTTCAGCTCTCTATTTCCCAAACACTGGAGCGGAAGAGGAAGTACCCCCCTAGCCACCTGCGATCCCTGGCCCTGAATGCCAGCATTTCAAAATTGCTCGCCTTTTAAATGCTGTCATTCCGTCTGGTGGAGACGCAGAGTTTTCAAAGGCTGATGTCATTGGCTGTCCCACAGTACGTCGTGCCCAGCCGCCACTACTTTTCCAGACGAGCTATCCCTTCCCTGCACAACCAAGTGGGGGACAAAATCAGGTGTGCACTGCGCAACGCCATCTGTGGCAAGGTCCACCTAACTACGGATGCGTGGACCAGTAAGCACGGTCAGGGACGTTATAGCTCCCTAACAGCACACTGGGTAAATGTAGTGCCGGCTGGGCCTGAGGCGGATAGCACTTTGGCGCATGTCCTTCCACCACTGAGGATTGCAGGGCACTTCAGTTTGCCTCCTGTTGCTAACTCCTCCTACTCCGCCTCCTCATCCTCTACAGCCTTCTCATCCGGTCAGCGTAACACCTTCACCACCAACTTCAGCACAGCCAGGGCTAAACGACAGCAGGCAGTTTTAAAACTTTCCTGTTTGGGGGAAAAACCCCACACCGCGCAGGAGTTGTGGAGGGACATGGAACAACAGACCGATGAGTGGTTGGTGGCAGTGAGCCTCAAGCCCGGCCTGGTGGTGTGCGATAATGGGCGAAATATCGTAGCAGCTCTGGGCCTTGCCGGTTTGACGCACATCCCTTGCCTGGTGCATGTGCTGAACTTGGTGGTCCAGAGGTTCCTGAAGAATTACCCCGATATGCCAGAGCTGCTGCAGAAAGTGCGGGCCGTCTGTGCGCACTTTCGGCATTCTCACCCTGCTGCTGCTCGCCTGTCAGCGCTGCAGCGTAACTTCGGCCTTCCCGCTCACCGTCTCATATGTGATGTGCCCACAAGGTGGAACTCCACCTTGCACATGCTTGCCAGACTGTGCGAGCAGCAGCAGGCGATAGTGGAGTTTCAGCTGCAGCACGCACGCGTGAGTCGCTCTGCGGAACAGCACTACTTCACCGCCAATAACTGGGCCTCCATGCGAGACCTGTGTGCCTTGTTGCGCTGTTTCGAGTACTCCACCAACATGGCCAGTGCCGATGACGCCGTTCTCAGCGTTACTATCCACGTTCTATGCCTCCTTGAAAAAAATCTTAAGGCGATGATGGAAAAGGATGTGGCACAGGATGAGGAGGAGGAGGAGGAAGAGGGTTAATTTCCAAGGCTTTCAGGGCAGTCATTTACAAGTGGCTACGAGGGTGGGTTCCTGCACCAACAAGCGCCAGGTACACAATTGTCTGGCAGCAAGGGCACAGTTCTGGAGGATGACGAGGTGGAGGATGAGGAGGAGATGAAGGAGGAGGAGGAACCATGTTCACAGCAGTGTGGCACCCAGACCAGCTCATGTCCATCACTGGTGCGTGGCTGGGGGGATACAGAGGACACAGACGATACACCTCCCACAGAGGACAGCTTTTCCTTGCCTCTGGGCAGCCTGGCACACATGAGCGAATACATGCTGCAGTGTCTCCGCAACGACCGCCGAGTTTCCCACATTTTAACTGGTGCTAATTATTGGGTGGCCACCCTGCTGGATCCCCGTTACAAGGACAACGTGCCGTCCTTAATTACCTCACTGGAGCGTGATCGTAAGATGCGCGAGTACAAGCGCACGCTGGTAGACGCGCTGCTGGTGGCATTCCCACTTGGAAGCGGGGGTACGGTGGAAGCACAAGGCGAAGGCAGAGGGGAGGAGGAAGAGGTCGCCAACACAGCCGGGGCACCGCCAGCACCTCGCAAGGCAGGGTTAGCATAGCTGGAATGTGGAAAAGCTTTGTCGGCACGCCACAACAACCAGCACCACCAGCTGAGATGGAACATCTTAGCAGGAGGCAGCATTTCACCAACATGGTGGAGCAGTATGTGTGCACACGCGTACACGTACTGCATGACGGGTCTGCCCCCTTCAACTTCTGGGTCTCCAAATTGGGCACATGGCCTGAGCTTGCCCTTTACGCCTTGGAGGTGCTGGCCTGCCCTGCCGCCAGTGTATTATCTGAACGTGTATTTAGCACGGCAGGGGGCGTTATCACAGACAAGCGCAGCCGCCTGTCCAGAGCCAATGTGGACAAGCTCACGTTCATTAAAATGAACAGGCATGGATCCCACAGGACTTGTCCGTACCTTGTGCAGAATAGACACATATACCGGTGTTCTGACGAAAACTGTCTTGCTATCGGATAGTGTCCGGCCACTTACTGCGCAGGTGCAGTGCTTGCGCAGTACGGAGGACAAGGAGATTCACAAAATCTCCAAAGATGAACATCGCCTGCGCAGTGAGTGCAGGTTCAAGCCCGACCATCCAAGTGGACATACGGTAGCACATAGTAACAGGGCCCCTCACGGGCTCGCTTGGCTAGGCTTCAACCTCAGATGATGTGGCTTGAACCTGGAGTCACCGCGCATCGTCTTCGGAGAGTTTCAAAATCCCCTTGTCGTACGTACTGAGCAAGCGCAGTACAGGGCGGACACTATGCGACGGGGGACAGAATTCGACACACCATTCACCACTAGCCTTACCCAGCCATTGTTGTATTTTTGAACCAGTGTTGGCTACCTTGTCCTCCTCCACCGCCGCTTCCACCTACACCGCCACATCCACCGCCACCTCAACCTCCTACTCCATTTGAATTTCGTCCTCCTAGGTCAAGATAATAATTTTTTCATTTTTTTTTTATTTCCAAGTATTTTATTTTCCCACTATCTTATCCATTAAATTGAATAATTTTTTCTAGAAAGTGCGTATTCTGGGGTATTCCCACCATATGTGCGGCATCGTGCCGTTGAGTTTCTGAGGTTCTTAATGACTTCCTGTACCTCTTCTGCTGAGAAGGGGGCCTCCAGCATTTTTTTTTATTTTTTATTTTTTTTATGTTATTTTAAGTTATTTCCCTATCCACATTTGTTTGCAGATCACTTGCCATGCTCTTAAAAACATTTTGTTGCCATTTGCAGCCCTCTAGCCCTTTCCATGACCTTTTTACAGCCATTTTAGTGTTCAAAAGTCTGGGTCCCCATTGACTTCAATGGGGTTCGGAGTTCGGGGTCAAGTTCGGGTTAAGTTCGGTCCCGAACCCGGACTTTTTTCCGAAGTTCGGCCGAACCCGCCAAACCCGAACATCCAGGTGTCCGCTCAACTCTAGTCCTTAATAATGTTTTAAAAATCTTTGGTAGAATACTGGCAGACAGACTAGCTGTGGTCATCACATCTCTGATTCATACAGACCAAACCGGCTTTATCCCTGGTAGACAAATAGTAGACAATATCAGGCTGGTCTCAAATATCATTCAAGATGCCAATCTTTGTTCGTGCTCGTTTTTTTTTTTACTATGCCTCGACAAACACAAGGCCTTCGATAGTGTAAATTGGTCTTATCTAAACCACCTACTCCCTAAATTTGGAATTTCAGACAAATTTTTACATGGATTCAACACCCTATACCATTCCCCCCAAACAAGAATCAAAATCCCAGGCAACAACTCTGATTACTTCCCATTGAGTAGAGGCACCAGACAGGGTTGCCCGTTACCCCCTCTACTCTTTGCTTTAGCGATTGAACCTCTTGCACAATTAATAAGGAACAATATTAATATTAATGGTTACCCCATAGGCCATAAAGAATTCAAACTGAGCTTATATGCGGACGACGCACTTATATTTTTAACAGACCCACTCATCTCTTTACCCAACCTGTTGGCAGAACTTCATAAATTCCATAAGCTCTCTGGTCTGAGTATAAATTTAAACAAATGCTCATGATTTCCATATTGCAAGAAAAATTATCATTCATATGGTGCTCCCATTCATTTAGATACCTAGGCGTACATTTTACTTTTTCCTATAACTTACTATACAAATCCAACTACCCTCCACTCTTTTCTCATATAAGCACATTACTGAAACTATGGTCCTTTTACCATATTTCCTTTCTGGGTAGAATCTGTGCTTTCAGAATGACAATCCTCCCAAAACTTCTCTACTACTTCCGAGCTCTTCCAATTAACATCCCCAAAACTAGATTGGAAACACTTCAAAGGGAAATCAATACATTTATTTGGACAGATAAAAAACACAGATTTAGCTATTCACATTCACAGATATAGCTAATAAATAGCTATTTAGCTATTTAGCTAATGCATAGACCACAATCCAAAGGTGGTCTTGGACTCCCGAATATTTGGCAATATTTTCTAGCTGCCAGATTCTCACAGCTGGCAAAATGGTCCGCCCACATGGACAATATACCTTGGTTTTCTTTTGAATCTATCTGGATTTCCCCTCTATTTCTTCCAGGTCTTCTATGGTCTGATATAAATCCTCATCGCAATATCCTCAACAAATATATAATAGTCGCACATTCCTTTCAATTGTGGTTCAAACATAGAAATACCTTTAAACTATCCTCAGCAGTCCCATCATTGGCCTCATTCCTAGGAGATCCTAGATTTAGTTCTTTCACACTATGGTTAAACAACAACCTAACCTCTCTTAGATCTATTGTTTGTGACATGAAGTTTCCCACCTTTGAATTTCTCCAATCTAAATATGGATTCCCAAGTTCGTAACATCCCCGATATATTCAAATTAAAAATTTCTTTGCAAACCATTATGCATTATCAATAAAATCTCCAAACACAATTTTTGAGCACATTTGTATAACCTCACCGAGGGATAGAGGTTTAATTTCCCAATTATATAGTCATCTTAACAGACTTTCCTTACCAGAGAAATCTGGACCCATGCTACATTGAGAAGCATAACTAGATTTCTCAATCACAACACAGACATGGGAAAAAAAAAATGATGGATAGCCTCCGTAAAAGCAACTGTGCCATCTCATTTAGAGAGACACCATTAAAACTATTTACTACATGGTATTTGACCCCTAAAAAGATCCATGACTTCTACCCTACAGCTTCCCATAATTGCTTTAGAGGATGCTCAGAGCAAGGGACATTTGTACACATATTCTAGAGCTGCAAATTTCTAAAACCAATATGGCATGCTGCGGCTAACAGAATTAAAGAAGCATCAGGTAAAACAATTGAACTTACACCCAGAATATGTCTTTTGTTTGCTTCTGTACCAAATATTCCAACATCATGCAACAGATTAATACGCTCACTGTTTAGTTCCATTCGATGGATGATTGCTTATAATTGGAGATCAAACAATCTTATATGGTCGCAGGTTCTATCTAGGATGGAAATGATGAAACTTACTGAGAGAATTCACCACACACCCCATGACAATATGTATATTTTCAACAAAAAAATGGTCATATTGGGACCTGCCTTAATCACTCAGGTCTCTGCAGCCACTAATATGCTATTGTAATGTTAATTTCTCGGTCCATATAGTCAACCTTATGTGCTATATCACAAAGATTACTCACAACATTCTTTTGATGTGATTTATTGTACAACATTGTATTATTGATTATAACCATTCGTTGTGTACCATTTTTTATATGATAGATCTTCCAATAAAAACTTTTGTAAACAACAAAAAAAAAACAATTCCCTACTATGTCCAACACTATTGATATAAATAACCATTTGGGCAGTACATACACTTTATGTAGCAAGTGAAATGTACAACCTATAAACTGGCAGGAATAATCATTTGAAATGATTCAGAAACAAGGATCTGACTTTGTATGCATTCAAATATCAGATAATTATAACCTATTGATCATTCTAACTACCTGGAATTTTTAGTTTTTTCATTTTTAGATGGGGAGACAGCATGGAAGACAGAAGGAGGGGTAATAACTGTATGCTTTCTCTATAAGAGAGTTTGAGTGTGAACACTTGAAATCAAATGGACCTGAAATGTATCTGTCCTTATTGTTATTATGATAGGGAATGACATGTCCAAGTGGGTCCGTAGGTCGCAAAGCAGTAGTACATCAGTAGAAGGATCACATGCAGGAGGAAGGAGGTCCTGATTCCAGTTTATAGAGATTTCGTTAGACCTCATTTAGAATTTGTGGATTGATTTACTAAAACGAAAGAGTGTAAAATCTGGTGCAGCTGTGCATGGTAGACAAAAGCTTCTAACTTTAGCTTGTTCAATTACATTTTGACAAAAAAAACCTTGAAGCTGATTGGTTTCTATGCAGAGCTGCACTACATTTTTTAGTTTCCAGTTTTAGTAATTCAACCCCTTGGTGTCTAGTTTTGGAGACCTCCCTTACTAAGTGACAATAGTAAGTTAGTGAATCCAGAGATTGGTAGTGAAAGTTATATATAATTTGAGGGATAAAACATATCAGGAAAGAATGCAGGAATGTAATGTGTACAGCTTCAGGAACAATGGCAAAGGAAGACATGATTGAAGTACATTAAGAGTGTGAAAAAGATTCATTATCAATATAAATATAATTTATATTCAATATGATGCTGAGATCACGGACAAAGAACATGAAGTAAAACTAACAGAAGGAAAGTTCAAGAGTAAAAAAAAAAAACATATTTTACCAGAGTAGTGAATGCTTGAAACAGACTTCTAGACGCAATAGCGAGTCAATGAAATTTAAACAAATATACAGTAGGTCTATTCTTAGGTTAAAAGAAAAATGTTAAAAAGGCATTTTTTGTGCTGCCATCTTATACATTTCAATGTTTTATTTGTTGTTCCATATACTGGAGAAGGAGCAGCATGCGCAATCATTGTGTAGCGCTGGAAAAATAAGATATGTATAAGTATGTATGAATGATAATGGCTGCCCTCTTGTACATATTGTGATATTGAGGGGATTCAGGATCAGCTCAGGAACACAGAACACCTCTGCTTAATATGGTCTCTATTTACTGTAGAAACCTAATCACATTTTTGGAAAAGAAAGAACACCTCTGGTTTTTCATTAAAGTGCTGTTTATTTCTCAACATGCAAGACTTATCTTCAGCAAAAGCAAAACTTTTAAATAACTCACTTTCTTCAGTTCAATAAGAGTCCATCGGTAAAGATAAACACTCAGTGGAGAAGTCTTTAAAGGCACCAAGTTCATAAGCAAGAAGAGAGTCCAGAGACCCCCAATGTCTCCAAAGCACAACACAGTTCAGAGATTCCCAGGGGTTCAGGATTCCAAGCAGCTCTCACCTGTTCAAATCCAGTGCCACCTCTAAAATGACCGAATCTCCCATTATTACCTTTCCTGTTTCAATGAACCCTGCTGTGACCCTTAAAAAGCCCACAGACTATAATAAGCTGAGATAGATCTTCCATCCATGAAATATGCCTGTGGTCGTTTACAATACATAAGTACAAGCTTTATGGAAGCCAACATTATTTACATAAAACTAATCTTTTACATTCATAAAAATTACCCAATCTACCCAAAAGTGATACTTCACCTATAGGTAGAGCCTGATGGCTTGAGTCAACCCCCTTCCCCCTGTGGTCTCCAAGACATAAACAAGCATTTAATCCTTAAGGCTGGATGACCCTATCTATAGATGAAATCTGATTGAATCAATATCTGCTTGTGTATTGTACCACATTCCAAGAAAAACATTTTAGGGAGAAGAGAGACTTTTTTAAGGTGAAAGAATACTCTGTGATACTTTCACCCTTTATTACAGATTTTGCACTTTACTTTTTCACTTTGTAGAGAAAGTGAGGAGTTTGGACTTTTTGTGCAATAACCTTGGAGAGCGTTTTTTCCTGTGATTTTGGTTATAGATTTCATTTGTTTTATTTATGTAGATTAAATTGTTTATATATTTTTTTTACACAGGAACTTTTTTTTGAAAACACTTGGTTAGTGTTTACTGTGGATATATTCATTTTTGCACATGTATAGAGTTATTTATTCAGATTGATTTATTTGATTTACTAATTTATTGACATTTGCACAGACACTATTTTAGCACTTTAGTATTTTACACATTTATGCACTATTTTGTAATCACAGTGACTGCAGTTGAATCAATTCATTTATTATTACACTTCTGTGGCGTGGAATTTTTTTTCCCAAGAGCTCAGCTTTAAAGTGGTTCTGAGGGCTTAAGGTTTATACTTGAATGCATTCTTTGGTTTAAGGCAAAAAACCTTCTGACTGCCCAGTCACCTTCCCTGTCACCCCTTATACGTACCCGAGACCGAGCTTGATTCAGCAATGTGCACAAGAGCAGCAGCTCTCTCCCTCCTCATTGGCTTAGAGCCAATGGCTCCCATTGTTGTCAATCACAGTCAGTGAGGAGGGACCGGAGGGTGGGGTTTGAAGAGCGAGCCCTTACAAATGCCTGCATAGCAAGCGGCATGGGGGAGGAGGAGCCAGGAGCACTGGCAGGGAACCTACAAGATGTGCAAAACCATTGCACAGAGCAGGTAAGTATCACATATTTTTTATTTTAACAAAAAAAAAGGGTTTAAAATACCTTTAACATACATTGATACATTTATTTATAACAGATTGACTAATTTCAATGCTACCGGCAAATAAAGTACCCTAGATTTCCTAAATTTACAGGTGTATCCTTATAAAAAAAAAAAAAATCTCTACCCCTTTAGCTAGTATGCCAAAAATCAGACATCAGATGCAGAATGGTTCTCCTTTACACCGCCTGGTATTTGGGCTTTACTTTAAAGCTCAACGCAAGCCAATTTTGTATTTTGTTTTGCATAGAGTAGGAGGAAGGTTAGAGGTTATGTCAGGTTTTTATTGCAGTTTGTGTCTCTATTCTTCTCGCAATTACCTAATTCTATACGCTCCCTGTAACTATAGAAAACCTTCACTTTCTTCATCCGCTTGGTCCGCAACCAAGTCCACAATGGTAAGAAAAGAGAAATGGCTGCAATTCCAACGTGTAAAATCTATCCTTTATGATAAATCCATTAAAAACAGAGACACACGATCCACATACAGCTCCCAAGAAATCTGCAAATGCGTTTCACACTGTTGTGCTTAAAGCGGTAGTAAACCCGCTGACACTTTTTTGTTTTTTATAACCCTGTAAGGCAAAAGGCATAATGAGCTAGTATGCACTGCATACTAGCTCATTATGAAATACTTACCTTAGAACGAGGCGTCGGTATCTCACATGGTCCACGCCGAGGTAGCTGACATGTTGCCTCTGCGTGTCTTCTGGGTATCGCGGCTCCAGCACTGTGAGTGGCTGAAGCAGCGATGTCGTCACTCCCGCGCATACGCGCAGGAGACTTCTTTCTGGCAAGGTCTGGAGTCTGCTGGGCTTTCAGCCGAGAATCCCCTGTGCGCATGCGCGGCTGCAGTCAGCGGCTCATTGCAAGGGGAAACCGTACAGGTTTAGGAGATATTTTTTTACCTTTAGGTAAGCCTTATTATATAAGTAAAAAATGTGACTATACAATCACTTTAATCATTGCCAATGGTCTATGCAATCAATGCTGTTCTGTCTCTGTTTTTAATGGATTTACAATAAAGGATACATTTTACACGTTGGAAGTGCTGCCATTTCTCGTTTCTGACCAAGTACGTTAAGCCCATCACTAGTTCTGGAGGCATTTATCTAGTATCCCCAGGGGGAAGAAACATCTGTAAACAAGAAACTGGCATCCCTATTTTTCTACAGTCATTCTCATCGGACGCTACTTCAGCTGAGTAAGGCAAGGGTGGGCCTCCCCCTTTCCACAAGGACCTCAGTGTCCACTTTGGACTTTTTGTTTACCACACTAACTGCTGAGCTCCCTGTGTTTTCAAGTGACTTTCTCCCTCCCCCAATTTTCTGTGACTCCCTGTATTCCAGCCTGCAACCTGCAACCAGTACCTATGTGATTCCCTGTGTGTTCCATCCAGAAACTTTCATCCCAGCACCTGTGGGATTTTCTGTACACTCCATATTGTAACCAATGTGCTTGTACATGTGACTTTTTTGTGCACCTAGGCAATATTCAGTCATCCTTCACCTTTATTACTACTTATGAATTCCAGCTTGCAACCTGCAACTTGTAACTGTCTAATTCCCCATGTGCTCTAGAGAGCAACTTGTTTCTGGCACATGTGTGATTGTCTAAGCACTTTTGACTACATTCCTAGACTCTTCCTGTCAATCAATCTGCCCTCCATAAATTCCCCATCCATCATATATGGTCTTTCTCTGTGCTAGGGTTGGTTTTCTGCCCTGGTCTGGAACACCAGGTTGTTCCTTGGTGCTCTACCCTTGATCGTGTCAGTTCCCCTGTCTTGCATGGTCTATTCTTCATTTAGTCTTGGCATGGATTTCCAAAGATAATTTGTTGTGGGATGATCCCTTTATTTGTTGTATTCTTTAGTAGCTGCTGCCCACCCCCCAGTTAGACTGCTTATTGAACTCCCATGACCCTCAATGGGCAATAAAAACATTTTTTTTTAGACTTTTCGTAAAATATTTGTCTTGAAGTCTTAACCCTCTGTTCTATTGGCCCCATGTTCTGCTTGCTCACAAAACTAAGGCACAATTGGTAGAGAAGAGATTATACAGGGGTGGGCTTATAACATTTTTTCTGTTTGCCAGTGTCCAAACCTCCTTTAGGCAACAGTATAACCCAGCTGCTTTAGAATTCCTGAGTTCAAGCCCACTTTAGGTATTGTTTTCTGAGCAAGTAAAGCAGATTGTACTGTGTAGAGGGAAAACAAAAGGATGAAGGGTAGTTATATATTTGTTTTAAATTGCTGAGAGAGTACACCGCCATGACACTCTTTGACTTACACGCTTGATACTGTCAATGTCTAGATCTTGTAAATTTGAGATGAAAGGATTGTTCTTTCTGTTGAGAAAAGGGAGAGGGTTTAGATCAATAACAGAAAATATTTTGTGTGTTAGAAAATCTCTATGAACAATGACTAAGGCTCTATTTACACTTGCATGATATGGCAACGAGCAATAAAATGTGTTCATTAAAGTGGGTTACTGAGATGCTTGAAAATGTGCAAGAAATTCTGGTGCCATTCACTGTGAACAGATCCCCAATACACTCTACAGTACAGCACGATGCACACCACAGCACACCACAACAGACATACGCTCAATGCGATGCAATGCATTGCTGAATAGGATCCTGTACATTCTTTCATCCATTGTGATACATTGGCAGCCCTAATGCAATGCATGTTAACACAAGGCACATTACTGAATGTGTGTTAATTCACCACAAGGCAACACAAAAGTTTGAATAGGACATAACACTTCTTACACTTGTGTCTCTCATTATCGCTGAAGAGTTTGAAATTCACTGTTACCGAGCCTCCTGTCGCTCTTTGCCAATTTATTGCTGCAAATTACTGCAATTATCCCATCATTTATACCCTGTACAGGCTAATTTTGTGTTGGGGAGCAACCTATGTGGTAAATAAGAAGTAAGAAGCAGAACCTCTAACGTTCTAATAGATGACAGAACTTCCACTCACTTGTGCTTTGTGGATAACATGTTCAATCCTAACTAAAATAATGGGTTATCTGTGACACACAATAATCCACCCTGTATTTTACTGCCAACAAGGATGGTCATGGATCAAGCAGAATGTCAGGGCAGACAACAGGCAGAGAGCAGAAAACCACATTTTTTTCTTCCAGCCATAACCAAAGGAAACACAACATAGCAGAAATTAAGGGATCATTGATTAGAGTTCAATGCTAGGATTAGCCCTGGAGTGCAGACTCCGTAGCAGATCAAGTTCAAGCCAAATTATCACCAGAGAAACACCTAAGATGCACAAATACAATTTTAACGGAGTCTTGTTCAGACACTTTGTTAACCTGGATCAGGTGCAGGATCAGAGTGACAGTGATAAGTGCCTGGGTGACTGATTACTAAGCACCAGCACTCTCATCTGAGAGCATATGCTCCTTTATACTGTGAAATATTGACTACTTTTCATCATTCCTGGTGGCCAAACTGAACGTTTTGACAGTGAACAGAGTGGGAGTGTATGCTGCTGGTAGAACTGGCCTGAAGGCCCCATTCACACATCCAAAATCCAATGCTTTTAATTTGTGCCTGTTTATACCTGAGCGTAGTGTCACTTTAAGCTTGTAGATCAAAAAAGTACATGAACATCTTTTAAGCTACAAGCTTCAAGTATTTATACCCCCAATAAACTTCAGTGGGAATGTCTGAAATGCATGTTAGGCATATTTTTCCCGTAGTGATTGCTTTCCATAGGCTAAAAATAATAATAATAATTTAAATAAAAACGCTCCAGCAATAACTCCAAACATTTTAAAAACACCCGTACAAATACTCAAGAAAAAGGCAGTCAGCTCAAGAGTGAATGCAGCCTACCAAGAACCTATTACTTAAAGTTATACTAACAATTTTTTTTTTTTAGGCTGGATTCACACTATTGCGAATTGGATGCAGGTTTTCCCGCATCCAGTTTGCATGTCAGGAGATTGTGATTAGCTCTTTATGGAGATGGTTCACAGATCTCCAGAGTGGCTCCGGTGCAAATTGCACAGGAGTCCTGTGCATCTTTCGGTTTTAGGTCCGAATTCAGCCATAAATTGCACCTGAAACAGTGAACAGGGACGCGCTGGACCCCTGCTGTGAGCTGCGCCATACTGCAGTGTGAACTCAGTCTTAAAACATATATCATCTGATAATCTTTAAAAAAGTAACGTTTCATAAACATTGGTTTCCTTTAGGCATTGTGCTAATTGATGACATTGCGGAGCTTCAGGGTGAAATGTTGCAGTGCTGAATGATTTACACAAGAAGGCATCACAGAAGGTTTGAGCGCTGCAACAAGTATATGATCATTACACATCCCCTAAGCCCTCCTATCCTTTACAGCCAAGGAAAGTGTTATCTTAACCTAGCTTATTGTCATTGTGCTGTTCATGTGATCAGATATGACACCAGTCATTTTAGAGTGTGAAAGATCGGTTGAGATCTAACATAAGCACACTATCAGCTGTGACAGTTATTACCAGAGGTGTGCCATGAATGTAATGCAATGTTTTTGGAAACATGTAAATCAGGGTTTAAATGTGCTTTAATGGAACCCACCACAATTCCGAGTACTTGGGGGGCAGGCACATGATATGACACGGGAAACACTTAATATATGGTATAGGCTGTTTAGGAAAAACAAATGGAAGTATAACTCCCTCTTAATATATTTAAAAGATAATGTTTTTTTTTGAGCCGAGGAGGAGGGAGGGGTGGGGAAACTGGATTAAAAAAGGGAATGCGCAATTGAGAAATATAATTACAGAGGGTAAAGTAGGCACTTTTAAAGAATTGAGTTTAGACACAGAATTAATGTCTATTGACGCATGGAGGTACACCCAGTTAAGGCATTTTGTCGAGAGTTTGCCACAACCAATTCGATACGGTGATGATTATACGCAGTTGGAGAAAATTTGTATGCGAACTAAGAATAATATTTTGAGATTATATAAAATATTGATCCATGAAGAGGTAATGGGCGTCCCTCCATACGTCAAGAGATGGGAAGAGGAATTGGGTACACGGTGTAGCAGCTATAGGTATGAAAAAAATTTGAATCTAATACATGGCCCCGAGTTAGATATAAAAACGGTTGAAACAAACTTCAAATGTTTATCTAGAGGGTATATAACCCCCGAATAAAATTAGTAGGTACCAAAAAGGAAAGTCCCCTGAGTGTTGGCGAGGTTGTAGAACTCCAGGTACAATGGCCCATATATGGTGGGAGTGCCCAAAAATTAGAAAATTTTGGCAACAGATCCTAGATTTAATTAAAATAATAACTAAGAAAGTTATCCCGGAGGACCCATGGACGGTTTTGTTCCACGGGACCGAGATCCCGTTGAGACAATACTAAGTATCATTAATCCCTATTTTCTTAAATGAAGCGAAAAACTTAATTCCAAAAAAATGGCAGGACATTGATAGTCCGACGATTCGGGAGTGGATAGCTCGTGAAAACGTACAACAAAAACTGGAAAGAGCTAAAATAGGGGAACCAGGGCCGGGAAGAAAAGTGGGTGGACTGGATAGAGTTTAAAAAGTCCTGGAGATATGTTTCAGAGATAATTAATTAAGGTACTGGAAGCATTGTATGGGGATGATGACGAACTAGTAAAAATAGACATGATCACAAGATACCTCTAGGGTTGGTGTGCAAGGTAGGGGGAAAGGGTGGAGAAAAGGTAGGGGGAAAATCAATGTTGTGAAAGAGGAATTTACTCTGTATTTTGATAATTTGTTTGTTAAAAAAATTATAAATAAAGATTAAAAAAATAAAAAATAAAAAAAATAAAATAAAATAAATAAATGTACTTTAATAATAGTATGGTTTTGTGACCACAACCAAAGCCCACAAGGCGTTACATGGCTGAACACTCTTCATAGTGCACTGAACATCCTGTCCAAAGTAAGTGGGTGACTTAGGCTCCTTTCATATGAAGGGTTCGATCAGTTTCCACCTGTTATTTTTTCAGACAGACCTGATTGGACCTTTCATTCAACCTTATGGAGGGGGGGTGTAAACGGACTGCCCCCCAAACAATTTAGTCCACTAAAAACAAACAGAAGGGGATCTGTCCCCCTCCATCTTTGTGGATTAAATAGGATGGCAGTCGGGTGAAACTGGAATGGTGAAGTATGTTTACACCCAGCCGCTCATAGAGCAGTGTGCACTGTGTTCGTGTCTGCTCTGCAGAAACTGAGTGAACACAGACCTGTCATCCGTCTGCTCGGCTCTGATCAGAAGGACAAATCCCCTGCTGATCGAAACAAAGTCCACCACATGTAAAAGAGGCCCTACTATTGTCATAGTCAAGTGTAGCCTTGATTGAGAAAAGGAACCATTTGAAAGTAAAGCTACATTTTATCTTAAAGAAGCATATTGTTGGTTAATTTTGGGCTTGTGAGTTCCTTTTTTTCCTTTGCATTTATGGACCATTAACCTTAGAATGTCAAGAAAACATTGCAAATCTGTCAAATAAGAATTTTCGTTTTGGCAGTGAGTCTAGGGTTGGTAATATCAGTAAATATCAAAGGCAGGATACAGTATATATTATGCATATTAAGACAAAGCACAGCAACAGAACACAAATTAAAAAATGAAAACAGAAAAATATAAGGCTGTTTTTAAATTATGCAGAGTTTTAAAAAAAGCCATCAGATGTGCTGAACACAAAGCACAAAAGTCACGCAACATAAACAGATCATATGAATGCCTTAATAATGACAGCAGTATTTAAAGTATTCCTGAGAGCAGCTACAAATGAAGCTAGTTTGACCCTATTCACAGCCAAGTCCCGTATTCTCAAAAATAAAATTTCAGCCTCCATTTTCTGAAATAATAACAATTTGCACTATGTTACAGTGATGACCTAGAGCAGGCTGTAAGCTCTTGTTTTATACTTTAAAGAAAAAAAAGAACCTCACCCTAGGAGATAACTTGTGTAACATATTTTTGAAAAAGTCAACCTATTTGATCAGAAAAATCTGAAAATCGAACAAACCAGCATGCCTACAAAGAAACATTTATGCTCTTTGAGCTTGTTTTTTTTGTTAGGTAACATTTTTGAGCCTTAAAAATCAAACAGGTCAGCCTAACTGCTATAAGAGATGAACAGGGAAAATAAAAGGAAACCTTGTGCCCTGGTTAAAAAATGTACAAATTCAGGTGCATTTTTGTGTGAAATATTTTTAAGAATGATGGTAATACTGGTAAAAATATATTATCTAAGAAATAAATTTGCCTCATTTTTTAAAGGTGTTTTATTTATTTTTACCAACAGTATTTTACACCATGCCTTCTTTCTTCCTTGAGTATATGCTCCTGCAGTCACACGCAAGGGATGGCAAAAAAAAAAAAGGGGAGAAAGGTTAAAAGCAGGATAAAAAAAGACCAAACAAATGAGTCAACTAGTAACCTGTTCTGATCTATGTGTGTTGTGTCCCTCTGGGTCAGGGGTCTCCAAACTTTTTAAACAAAGGGCCAGTATTGTCCTTCAGACTTTAGGGGGGCTGGACTGTGGGCATCAGGAGTGGGAATTTTTCCTGGCATCAGTGGGAGTAAAACATTGCCACATTTGGTATTAGGGGGGAGAATAGTACCCCATCATTGGGAGGAATAGTGCCCCATTGATGATGTCAGTTGTCAGAATAGTGTCTCATATCAGTGGGAGGAATAGTGCCTCAAGGGCCAAATAAAAGGAAAGCAAGGGGCCACATCCGGGATCCAAGCTGCAGTTTGGAGACCACTGCTGTAGGTCCTTAGTGGCTTACATAATAAGATGTCTTCAGTACAACATCCAAAAATGTCTCAACTGGTCAGATTATACATTTATACTTATAGTATAAATATTATTTGTTTGTTTACATGTGTGGTATGTTAGGTAAGAGAAACACCACCTCTCTAGGCAAATCCAGAGAACACAAAAATAGCTTCTGCAGGCAGAGAGATCTGGGTGCGGACCACAGCATGCAGACAATGTAGGTAATTAGAAGACTCTGGACGGCCGCATTCCAAAACAAATTCAGTGCCTTTATTTAAAAAAAAACTCAGGAACACTACAAATAACATCACAGCAAGAAGCGACAACATCTGACGCGTTTCACACTACAGGGAGTGCTTATTCATAGCGGAATGTTAGTACTCAAAATATCATCCCAAAATATAGTCACAACCAAAATATACCATAAAGAAAAAAAACACAAACAAGATGATCCCACATGGATGTGGGATTTTGTTTTTGGGGTTGCAGTTATTGGTTGTCTTTTTCTGTTTATGCGTTTATGGTCCTCCCAGTCTGTGTCCCCACTGTGCTTTGTGGTTTATTCTTGTTGTTAGCATTCACTGCTTGGGTGATTCCCTTCTGTTTTCCTTCCAGCTTTGTGTCACTTCCAGGTGCATGATCCTCAGCTGGACCTATCACAAAGTAACAGAAACAGTGGTACAGCCACATCAATCTTTTACCTAAAGAAAGAAAAGTCAAGTCTGAGCCTTTTTTGACAACTTCCAGCAGGCATGCAGCACTTCAGACTATTGACTCTTCTTCAAACTCCTTACTACTCCACCACTGCTATAGGTGCTTCCTGTCTTTTGGTGCTGCTTCCTTGAGGGAGCCTTATTCCCTTTGAGACCAGAGTTCCTGTAATCAGGGGTAGAGATTCTTTCCCATTCAAATATGTTTTTGAACCTCCAAAAGTCCCAAATAAGAAATTATGATTAGAGAGAGGACTGTAAATCAGTTCTCTCCTTTTTGATCAGACTGTCCAGGAGCACCTCAACCTGCATTCATTGCTTTCTTTCCTACTTTTACCAATTATTGTAGATTATCACTACAAAGCATACAAAAGAATGGATTGTTTAACATGAATACTGTTAATATTTAAACCTACAAGTGTTTTGGCTGAGTGAATCTGCCCAGGTTTGATTTGCAGAGGGTTTGATAAATTCTGCTTGAAATCAGCAAAACCTAATTTTGCTGTGAACCCCTTTGAGGTCAATATTTTGATACTAAATTCTGTCCATTTGTGGGGCTGCTCTGAAACTATATGGTTTAAATGCTCATTAAGCCTAGGATACTGAAAACATGCTATTTTAATTACTTGATTCCTGCTCTCCTAGGCTCCTTTGGTGGTCTCTTCCTTTGCATCCTCAAATCCAATGTAGGGCTATGGGACTTGCATTGCACTTGATAATGTCATGAGAAAAGGGAGAAAAGGCTGCAGGGACCAGTCTAGCAGCATGGGCAGAGGTTACGGCAGTGGAGGACTGGGTAAATAAAAGTGCTTTTTCTGGCACCCCAGACCTACAGTACGTGAGCCTTGCAATGTGGGGCAGCCCCAGTGCAGAGAAAGGGTACTTTTAATGCTGAGCAAAGCGGAGCCCGGTACACAGTCTGTGTGAAAGGGCCCTAATAGTTTGTGAGCTTCTTTTTTTTTTCTCAGTAGCACACTGGATTGTCTCAAAAGTTTAATAAAATGTCCCTGTACCCTTCCCATCATTTCCTATTTATTCACAAAATATAATTAAACTAAAAATGTCAGCTATATTTTGGTAGATGTCAGCTATATTTTGGCAGCAAAAACAAGACAGGTTTTATCTCATAACACCTGACAATAGTCACAAATATTTAACAGTGGCTGGACAGTAAGTAAGCAGCTTGGTAAGGCAGTTTTTACATTCAATTGATTTGTATTAGTAATGACATAAAAAGGAATACAAGACAGAAGTACCCGCATAGCAAAACTTTGAGCTACACAGTAAACAGAAAGCCTCTTAGTAAAACACAAAATAAGATAAAACAGACAACAGTAGCGAATCAACAATGACCATAAAGATCAACCTAACCACATGAGGAATACTAGGCCTGGAAGTGAGACCCTTAGGGATTGTCACAAATATTACACACCACCGCTCCCGTGGATGGCCTATGACCAGGAGGACAACTGTCCTTCCCAGATGCAGTGGGTCGAACCTGTGGGCCTCCCCAACGGTACACACAGAAGGGTATTAAGCAACCTATAATAAAGTTGAAATATCCCCAAAGTAAACTGACAAGAAAAACTGAGCCAATGGGGATCATCCGGAAACATTGAGTGCACCCTAATAGCGAACTGAAATTATACTAACAACATCAGGTGATTCTTGGATAGGGCCACAACTAAACCTTTTAAAAGGGCAAGAAACATCCAACCCTAAAAGGACCCCAGTAAACCAGGGACAGAGAAGCCCCGGGTTATGTACGCCTGACTTGGAACAAGGGAGAGAGATAGAGGGAAACCAAAGGGAAGAAAAGGGGAGAAGTAGTAAGATAAGGAAGAGAAGAAGAAATAAAGAGAATGATAGTGCCTAATCGAACAGGACCCGGGGTACCCCGGGGAAATTTGTGTCACAGAACTAGCAGTTTCTGCATACTATATATGTTGCCCAAGGTTCCCAAGTGGCCTCACATTTCTGTGTTGTGTCCTGAAGGGTGCTGATCATTTCCTCTTGGGCCATGATCCAAGAGATTTTTTTTTTTTTTGCCATGTGAAAGGACACATAAGGCTGTTTCCATGAGGTGAGGCAGTTTTTATCTTGCAATACACATTAAAGTATATTGTTTGAGATAAAATTGCCACAAATATTGTTCACTGACTGGACAGTATTTAAACAGCTTGGTAGGGCCACAATGTAAAAGGAAAATAAATATCAGAGTGTAATATCTGATAGATAATAGCCACAAAAATTATTCAGTGGCTGGACAGAATGTAAGCAAATCAGTAAAGTTGCAATGTAAGATGAAGAGACAAGGTAGCTTTTATCTTTCAAGAAACATTAGAGTGAATTATCTAAGGGACAATAGCCACATAAATGTTTTGGAGTGACAGAGCACTGGAACAGGCTGCAAACTTTGAAGCACAATACAGGATTTAACCTGCAGCAAAGCATTAGAAATTTGGCAGCAGAGGTCCAGCTGCAAAAACATTGTGTATCACCTTTGCAGTGCTGGAGCACCATGATAGGTCCAGGAGACGTGGGGAAAGCTGGTAATGGTGGCAGAAATCTTTATTTGGGTTGGGATGGCAATTTAAAGTTTAGTTCATAGCATTATCAGCCTGGGTTTTGAATTCATTGGTAATATAAGACTGGTTAATTTAAAGCGAGTGAGCAGGTCCACATTGTCAGAAAACAGCCAGAATAAGTTCTCCATTTCCAATATTTTTATTCAGAATTTTTTTTAGAAAATATTCAAATTTAGCATTTACCATTGTAACAAAGAACAGTCACTTTTTATAAGCCTGGGTATGTCTCACTAGAGATATTCAGAACGTGGAGGAATATGCATACATAATGTAGTCTTAATTCTGAAATAACCCCTCTCTCTCTCTCTCTCTCAGTAATCCACAGATGTAGTTCAATATGTAACAGGTGAAACACTGAGAGGTGACCCCCCCTCCCCCTCTACTATGTCTGCTTGACGCAACAATCAATCTTAATTCTCATGTAGTCACAAAGACCACAATTGGCCCAAGGGCCCATGGAGAGGCAAATACAGGAAGAAGGAAGAGAGAAAGAGAAAAGAGATGATAGAGGAAAGAAATAGAAAGCACGGAAGAGAGAGGTGCACCCAATTCCAGAAGAAAAGCACTCCAAAGCCGATCCCATCTCAAAAAAACGTAGAAAGGTATTTAATCCAGGGGTCCCAAGTTTTGTCAAACAAAACAACTTTATCATTCAAAATTGACGACAGGCATTCAGTCACCATTATTCATGAAAGCTTGGACTTCAGCACGTGAAAGGGAACCCTAGGGGATTTCCAAAACCTG
Source organism: Lithobates sylvaticus (assembly GCA_028564925.1). Taxonomy (NCBI): domain Eukaryota; kingdom Metazoa; phylum Chordata; class Amphibia; order Anura; family Ranidae; genus Lithobates; species Lithobates sylvaticus. The sequence continues at coordinate 101,311,252 of CM053030.1, read as the reverse complement.
GCTATGGAAATTCTCGCTGCTACAAATATAAAGGCTATAAGTCTCTTTGTACGTCTCAATGTCCCCTCCACTGAGCGCCCCAGCAGTGCCTGCAGAGGTGATTTAATGAGGTTCACTTTAGTAAGAGAGTATATAAAGTTGTACATGTGTATCCAGAACCTCTGCACTTTTGGGCATTACCATCATATGTGGAACATGGTGCCATCCGTGCCACACCCTCTGAAGCACTGTGGGTAATAAGCACCCGGGACATAGGGCACTACCCTCACTGGCACATCAACTAACACCTCAAGAAGACCTTATAATTTGCCTCAATCAATGAGGTATTAATACAAGATCTTAAAATTCCAAACTTTCTCCCAAATCTTGCTACCATTTTTGCATCTAAAATAACTTTGTAGAGGCAGAGGTCAAAATATAGCACATTTTTTATATGTGGCCAATGTGTTTGTCAAAATTCCTGCATAAATATTCCATTTATGTAGAGGTAGTTAAATCAGAGGTGTGATTCAGTGTCGCCAAAAAATGCGCTGAGTGTAGCAATATAATTCCAAATTGGGAAGATGATACTTCTCCTGAACTAATTGTTTCGACAAAACACCTCTATGGTCCCAGAAATCTGCTATTAGCAGCAAACCCTTGTTAGTTTACCAAGCAAAGTTATGGGGATGAAGAAGACCCAGGGTGAACGAAGGATTACCAAACAGCGGAGCTAATGGGGTGTGTAGGGATTTAAATACATGCATGGCCAGCGGTCTGTCCCACGGGTTTAAAGAAAATAATAGAGTTGGACATAACATAACCGGTCTATCTTTCCCCCTCATCCACATTAAGTGGCTAATCTCTTTATTAGGGTATAGGGAATACTCCAATGACATCCAGAGTGGCCTGGACTGTTGTGTATGGAAATGGATCAAGTGAGCCAACTGCGCTGCATGATAGTATTTGATCAGATCCAGTACCCCCAGACCTCCCCTCAATTTTGATGTGCACAATGTCTGCTTGTTCACCCTGGGTCTTTTATCTCCCCATATAAATTTCAACAACTTTGCTTGAAACTTCATTAAATCAGACATAACTATTGATATCGGAAGGGTTCTAAATAAGTATAACACTTTAGGCAAAATGGTCATTTTTATTGAGTACAATTGACTGAAGCATGATGGGGGATTAGTTGACCAGCCACTTTACCCTTGTAAAGGGAATTTAATAGGGTTACCATGCATTACCTCATGCCATACACATACTCCTAGATTTTGGGATGCATGACATGTCCCCCTTGAAGGCTGACCATTTCTTCTTCCTCTTCATTGCTTGCACCTTAACCATCCTCCTTCTCCTCATATTCTTCCTCTGTCTCCTCATGCCCCTGCCTCACAGGGATGAAGGCAGTAGGTAAAGAATCTTGCTTGCCCTAAGACAGCTGTAACTCTTTCTTATTCTCATGATGCTGTGCCTCCAGTGCTGGGTCTATTGGGCAATGAAGTGTGTGCTCCAAAAGAACATGAGAGGGATTGCAACACCAATGCCCACCTCTTTGTAGCTCACCATTTTGGTCAGATACAAGATACCTTATCTTGAATGATAAGAAATTGATTTAGTGAAAAGAACCCTGGCTCTCCAAGTAAGTAAGCATTTATGGAATGTTGGCCAAGGCTGTGGGGGTGTCACAGATGAGGCAGGTACCAGGCAAATAATGTTGGTACTATATTTCTGCCAGGCAAAAACTGTCCAAGATACTTCATGATGAACCACTGTACCACTGGATTAAGGACATGTACCAGGCACGGCACGTGTGAATTTTGTTTGAGGAAGAGTGGCCATCAGTTTGTTGTCAATTTTACTCACAAGTAGTGCTGAGCTAAATGTAAATGGATTTGGTTTGAGCAGGGTTTGACAGGGTTTGACAAACGTAACTAAAGTGAGGAGCTGGTTGCTATGAAACAGTTCTTACCATTTTCTGGGCTAATAGGCAAGGGATTGACAAACAAATGGCATGCGGAGTGGGGTAGACACTACCCTGGAAAACAGTTAACAAAAATAATAATTTTGTTTGGGAGCAATGATTTTAGTAATGCTTAATGACTTCAGCCCTGGGAGGATTTACTCCCTTAATGACCAGGCCATTCTTAGCGATACGGCACTGCGTCGCTCTAAATGACAATTGCCCAGTCATGCAGCGTTGTACCCAAACAAAATTGATGTCCTTTTTCTCCCACGCTATAAACAAAAAAAGAATGACAAATCTGAAAAAAAAAACTATACTTTCTGCTATAATACATATCCAAAAAATATATAAAAAAACACATTTCTTCATCAATTCAGGGCAATATTTATTCTTCTACATATTTTTGGTAAAAAAAAATTGATTGGTTTGGGCAAAAATTATAGCATCTACAAAATAGGGGATAGATTTATGGACTTTTTTTAATTGTTTTTACTGGTAATGGCAGCGATCTGCGATTTTCAGTGGGACTGTGACATTGCGGCAGACAAATCTGAGCCTAAGTGACACTTTTTGGGGACCAGTGACAATATTAAAGTGATCAGTGCTAAAAAATGGGTTAATTGTGTTCCCTGGGTGTGTTTTAACTGTGTGGGGGATGGGCTCACTGGGACAACACAGAGATCGCTGTTCCTGATCACTAGGAACAGCAGATCTCAATGTTGTCCCCTGTCAGAACGGGGATCTGCCTTGTTTACATAGGCAGATCCCCGTTCTGCCTCTCTAGGAAGTGACCCAATGTCCGCTGGGCACAAGCATCGGCTTGTCCTTTGTTCTGGAGGCACACGCATGTGCCCGAAGTATCTATTGAATGAAATGACGTACAGGTACGTCGCTTTGCGCAATACAGCCGATCGACCGCAGTATATGTACTGTGGCTGGTCGGCAAGTGATTAAAGTAAAATATTAAAAATACAAAACTCTGCTAATAAAATGCTTGGGAGATTCCCTGACCCTGACTTAGAAGTGGCATATCTGTGTGATGTGTACAACCTACTACAGCAGTGCTGACATTTACAAAGAAGAAAGTGTGTTTAAATTGCAAGTTAAAATCACAGGTCCCAGCTGCTTCACTCTATGTGTAAGCAAATCAGCTGTGTGTTCTCTTCATCTATACCATACCTTTATCCTAGATAAGGGTCTCATATAGATGGGTGACAGCTTCCTTAACCATACCAGAATTCATGCCCTCATAGGACCCCCTGGCAAAGCACCTTGTACTTATTTTGATGAGGACAAAGGCCTCTTCACCACAACCTTGGCTTGGTGGTTGTGGGGTCTGTGGGTGGGGGGCTTATCGGAATCTGAAAGCTTCTTTAACAATCAGTGGGCACCCAGATTGTGGCTTCCAGAGGTGGTTGTAGGAGGTATGATTGGGGGCTTATCAGACTCTGGAAACCCCTACAGAAATAAGGGGCACCAGATACTGGCTCCCCCCCAGGTGAATGTGTAAATGGTACATATGGTACCCCTACCCATTCACAAAAAAAATGTAAAAATAAAAAGCCATTAAAAAAATCTGAGGATGTATCCCATCATGAATCACATTTAGTGATATGCTGTGATTTTTAAATCGCACCTGGTGCTCACCAAACCGATTCTGCAGAACTCAGTGCCTTTTATGGAGACACTGACGTTACATCTTCAAGCAACACCCCATGACACCACTCACATTCTACTTTGCTATAGACCACCAGGACCAAAGACCAATCTTCTTACTCCCCTCTCGGAATTCATTGCAACACACACCCTGAAATCCAAAAACCTCCTGGTACTTGGAGACTTTAATCTCTGGGCAAATTCTACCCAAGACCCTATCGCCACCGCCTGCATCAACCTACTGGAAGAACTGGGTCTCCAGCAACTGATAAAGACTCCAACACATGGCTCAGGACACACCCTGGACCTTATCTTCAAACAAAATTTGAACATCAACAGACTCGACAACCTACCACTACCATGGACGGACCACCACGCCATCAAATTTAAAATCACCACTAACACCACCCAGCAAAAACAGAAACCGGCAACAACAACTCATTGGACCAGATCGCATAAGAAACTACACTCCGAAACCTTCAAAAACACGTTGGCAAACAAAATAGCAACGCTGAATTTAACCCACTCAACGGAACATACACTCCGCTCCCTAAACAATGTTTTACTACAATCAGCAGACGCAGTAGCTCCAAAACGCAGAACACCTATCCGGAGGAAAAACTCAGGATGGTTTAACAGCTCTCTCATGCTACTCAAGCAAGAATGCAGAAGAGCCGAAAGAGCATGGAGAAGAAATCCTACCAAAGAAAATCAGACAAACTACAAAGGACTCACTGAGAATTATCACAAAGCAATCTTTAAAGCTAAAAAAGATTTTTTTGCAAATACCATTTCATCGGCACTAAACCGCCCTCGGGAACTTTTTAAAATAGTCGCTCAGTCGATGAACCCGGCATGCTTAGAGCCCCCAGCAAACGAAACCCAAGATTTCTGTAATGAGTTGTCAGATTTTTTCATTGACAAAATCGACAACATCCGGAAAATAATCCATATGAAAAAAACTTCCAACCTCAGCCATCCAGAGCAAAAAGAAGATATGGTCACAAATATCCCTCTTCCACCAAAGTTTTCGTTGATCCCAATCTCCACGGACACCACCAAAAACATCATCAAAAACCTCAGAGACAGCACATCTCCGATTGACATCATCCCCACAAAACTGCTGAAAGAATGCTCTGACATTTTGGCGCCTACGCTAACTCACCTCATAAATCAATCTTTTAAAGAAGGGATTGTTCCAGGCGCCCTCAAACAAGGCATCATCAAACCCCTGCTAAAGAAGCCCAACCTCGACCCCCGGGACCCCAACCACCGCAGACCGATAACAAGCCTCAACACCATCTCCAAGATTATGGAGAAAGCGGTAGTACAACAGCTACACCGCCACCTAGACACACACAAACTCCTGGATCCTCTACAATCAGGCTTCCGCCCAGGCCATGGCACAGAAACGGCACTCCTGAAGATTTGGGACGACGCCCTCGAAGCAGCAGATGACGGAGAATCATGTCTCCTGGTGCTGTTGGACCTCAGCGCAGCGTTTGATACTGTGGACCACAACACTCTACTCATCCGCCTTACAGAAGTAGCAGGAGTCGCAGACGCAGACCTACAATGGTTCGCATCCTTCTTAGGAAATCGCTCTCAGACAGTGAAACTAGGAGCTTTTACCTCTGAAACACGGGCAATCTCTTGTGGAGTCCCTCAAGGATCACCCTTGTCGCCAGTGCTCTTCAACATATACATCCGCCCACTCCTCAAAATCATCAGAAGATCGGATCTCTGCTTCCACTCATACGCTGATGACACCCAATTATACTTTCGGATCACTGGACAAAAAGACCATCATCGGCAATTAGAAAACTGCCTCACTCGAATAGACGACTGGATGACCGCCAGCTCTCTTAAACTCAACGAATCAAAAACAGAACTTCTTATTCTACATGCAAACCAAAACTCCCGAACCAAGATCCCTTGGACACCACCCACCATCTTTGGACAGACCATCGCCCCTAGGACCAAGGCCAAGAGTCTTGGAGTCATTTTTGACTCAGAAATGTCAATGGAGGCACAAATAGGATCGGTAGTTAGCGGATCTCACCATCTCCTTCGCCTTCTACGCAGACTCATCCCCTTCATTCCAAAGGAGGACAAAGCAGTGGTAGTTGGAACAGTCATTAATTCACGACTGGACTACGCAAACTCCCTCTACATAGGGTTACCCCAATATCAACTAGCACGCTTACAACTTATCCAAAACACGGCGGCAAGGCTGATAACAGGAAAAAAACCCTGGGAATCCATCTCCCCTTCCCTGAGGAGACTACACTGGCTAACCGTAAAGAATCGGATCATTTTCAAGACCCTCTGCCTCACCCACAAATGCACCCATGGAGACGCGCCTCAATACCTTCTCGAGAAAATAAAACGCTACACACCCAATCGCAGTCTTCGATCGTCCGACCAAAACCTCCTCCTCATCCCCAAGTCCCGCTACAAATCAAAAGGGGAACGAAGATTCGCTGTCCAAGGACCACGGCTATGGAATGCACTACCAACCTACATCCGCATGGAAGAAAACCATCACGTCTTCAGGAAAAAACTCAAGACCCACCTCTTCTAAGAAGCTTGACAAAAAAGCACTAATTACAGCGCCTTGAGGCGATTCGGTTCGCATTGTAGCGCTATACAAATTATTCATTCATTCATTCATTCAAGCCCACGCCTGCCGGCTGGCTGAGGCAAAATGTGTTTCTCACCGCCATGCCGATCTGCATTCGATGACTGCCCACACACTACTGACAGCTCCAGTGAATGACAGCTGATATATACAAAAAGGAGTGGTCTCCTGGGTGCTGTCAATGACCATATTTGGTTACTGGTGTCACTGGGATCCTGTGAATCGTTGACCATATATGGTCATGTCCATATATAGTCAATTACATCACCCAGGCGAATCTGCCCCTTTCTTTATATCAGTTGCCATCCACTGAAGCTGCCAGTAGTGGGCGAGCAGTTAGTGGATGCAAATGTGTATCAGAGGGGAGTGTTTTTTTTCCCGGCAGATCAGTAAGCATTTGGTATTATGTTTGGCGTGGATCTACATTACTGGATGATGTGATTGACAATGAATGTACTCTGTGAGACTTCTTTTTTTTTTGTTGTTTTTTTACTAAGGTACTGTGTGTTTCTATTCATACATTCTTTTTTGTTTATTGAGTAGGGTACTATGCACACCTTACTTATTCACATGAGGGGGCGGTATCTGGTTGCCACCCTTTATGTTAAATGGGGCTTCCAGATTATGATAAGCCCCCTGCCCACAGGCCCCCACAACCACTTGGCCAAAGTTTTTGGGAAGAGTCCCATGTCCTCATCAACATGGGGACAAGATGTTTTGCCAGGAGACACCTCTTGTATGGTACCCACACATGTTGCAGGCATGTGACATGGTAGGGTTTAGGAGTTGGAAGAGCATGCATGCCCTCCCTTTCTTGGCCTTTCATGGCCTGCCACGATGCATGCTCAGATAAAGGTATGGTATAGATTTTTGGGGTGGCTTTCAAGCTTTTCAAGCTTTTTATTCTTGATTTTCTTGTGAAAATTCCCTCTTAAAATTCATAACAGACCCAAAGGTCCGACTAGGAATTATGGTGGATGTCTTTTTAAACTATCTCAGCCTCTTTAGAGGACCTCCACAAAAGAAAAAAAAATCGGTATGTTTATGCAAACTTCAAGAAAAAGGCATGAGGTCACCTCCAAAATTCCATACTGAGCTCTTATTCGAGCACACAGCCTGGCAGGACAAGAAAGGGGGTGAGGGGTGAGTGTACACCCCTTCCCCCCAAAATCATACTACTAGTCCACATGCTCTCAAAATGGTTCCTTGTTGATGAGGACAAGAGCTCCTTCCCCAAAACCCTGGTCCTGGAATCTGTGCTTTTGAGGAGGGGTAAATGAGGGGTGAAGAGGAGTGCAGGCCTTTTGCTGCCGACTCGTCTCATTGAGGTGCTGCTGCTACCAAGCTCTGTAGTGCAGGGTTATTTGTTTCCTCATGCATATGATGCCCAAATATCTGGTACTTTTACAATGCCTGGCACAGTGCAGACCACAATGGTGCTTTCAGAAGCAAAAAGGTCACATATTGCCAAGCTTCTACCTGTGCAGCAATGCGGCCATATTGCAGCATTTGTATTAGGATGGCTGCTTTCCCCAGACCTCTGCAAGCTGCCACTTCCCCCTCCCTTGCTGCTCTTTTGCCTTGCCCTCATAACATTCCTCCTCTCCAATTAGTGACACCCATAGACAATCTATCACCTCTTTATCCTCCCCTTCCTTATCAGTGCAGTGACTTCCAGCCTCTCTAATATCAGTGCCTCTTGCTATTCCTTGCCTTATGTCTTCTCCCTTGATGGTCCTGGTATTATCATCATCATTATATGAAACAAGGAATGCTTGCACATGACCAGGAGCATCCTCCTGCAGCAGGTTTTTGTGTGGTCAAAAAATTATGCTGTCACCTCATTGCCAGTTTGCAGGGCAGAGGGAATAGCATAAGTGGCAATAGCATAAGTGGAGAAGGAGGAGGGAGAAGAATAGGGCACATTACTAGCAGTTGCAGACAACTGGCTGCCCTGTGCCTGGGAGGAGGAAAAAAATGAAGGCTTTGTCATCTACTCAGCTACCTCCTAAACATGATATGGCTGTATAGCATAGACACTGAGATACAAAAGGAAGCTGTGCCTAGCCTATAGATGCTTATCCCCTACTACCTTGGCATGCAGAGTCTCTGCCTCTCAGTTTATGTGTGACTGACATTTTTAATAAAGGATATTGCCTAAATTTAATGGAAGATAATTCAGTAGGGGGAATAAATATGCGATACACACTACTTTACCACACAAGTATGCAGCTGCTTGCTGCAAAGAGCAGCTTTGCCTGTGTTGGCAACAAATGTGCACAAGGCCCTAGCAAAATAAAATAGCTATAAAAAAAACTATAAATACAGATATACAATATAAACACAGAATACGGATATACAAAATAAGCTATACCCTCACAAAAGAAAATAAACCATGAAACACTAAAAACCCAACCCACTTTTTTTATGTTATTTAACATAAAAATGGTTAACTAGAAAATAAAATAAAATAAAACAATAAAAGGGGGGGGAGAGCTAAACTACAATTACAGTTGTTGCTGATGCACACAAAACGGTTGTCCTGAAATGGACTGCTAAGTCTCTGAACTGTGATTATGGGGGAACGCACAAATGTGTAGCTCACAACACTGCAATTTACAGTCATTTAGCATAATATAACATAGTGTTGCACTGTATAACAACTAAGTCTCCCTACACAGATTGTCAGTTCACCCTAAACTAATCCAACACACAATGTCAAATGGCTGCTGGAGGTCATGCAGAGTATTATGGTTATAAATAATTCAGCCAGGTGAAATTTACTATAAATTCACCTAGAACATGAATCTCAAACACTCACGATTCACCTCAAACCCATAGTAGCAAGAAACTGAATCTTGTCCCTAATGGCCACATACTGTAGTTGTAGTTCAATTAATTAGTATGAAATGCTCTGCACAAAATATCTATATATATCTGTCAATCAGGACACAGAGATGTCTGTTCTGATATACAGTTTGTGCAGTTAAGTCATGTTTTCTTATTAATCTATTATTCTGTAATACTTGTATCAGCCTGCTAAAAATGATCACTTGGCAGATGAGTTTCCTAATCTCCAGAGTTTGGTTTGTAGTTGTCAATATTCTATACTCCAGTACTTTATTTGGTCTGTCAATTAGATAGTTTAATTACCTCAGTAGGGATAGAAATGGATGCAATTCTGAAATAACGAGCACTGGGATATTATATTTTCTTTATCAGCAGAATCTACCACTTCGTTAAGTACATAACTATGTTGTTTTTCTATGAACATTAGATGATTTATAGATTAACCATTGCAGACAGGACTTCTCTTCATCAGGTTAGACTATTTGTTAGAAAGCTTTTTTGGGAGACTTAGTTAACGGATGCACATTGCCTATCTATCTGTGTATTTCTGTCTGTCTGTCTGTCTATCTTTCTATTTATCTATGTTTTAATTAGAGCTGAGATCCATTTCTCTCTATAACAATGGAGAAGAGCATGACAGCACCATTTAAATGTGCAATAAAATCCTAACATCCCATAAGCAAGAAAAAAGTTTTCCAAGTTCAGCTACATGTCTTAAGCCCCATACACACGGTCGGATTTTCGCATGGATTCTGTCCGATCGGACAATGTTGTTGAAAAATCAGACCGTGTGTATGCACCATCGGACAGTGTACGTCGGATTGTCCGACGGACAAAGTCCTATCTCCTGCTTGATAGATTTTCCGACAACACGGTCCGATCACACCAAATCCGATCGTGTGTACCGCTGTCCTTTCCTAATCGACACAGCACATTCGTCACGCTGCAATGTTAAAATTTCTTTAATGCAGCGCATTCTCTTTTTCTTTACAATGCAAGAAGAATGACATGTTTTAGCTGCTCCTATTCACCCGCACTTTTCACAAACTTAGTTCTTTATTACTTTTCAGGATTTATACACTACATGTTTATTTTTACTCAGATCGTAAAAGAATCTTTGTTATATTTTTAGCATGATTTGTCTTTTTTTATTTTTTAATTTTTGTGAATACATATTTGAAGGAGATTTTTTTTTTTTTTTTTTGGAGGGGGGTTGTGTGTCTCAACTTAGCAAAACCACATTATTAACATTTGTATTTGTTGCTTAAATTTACTAGGAGTTTGTTGGTTGTTGGTGCCCCTTGTTAATTATACTTTAGGATTAGTGAAATGTACCTGCCTACTCAAAGAAAAACTGTCATTGTAGAAAAGTAAAACACAATAGTCAATGATTATTTCAAATCCAAAAAACATTTATTTAGGTCTCAGCAACAAACCAAAGAGGAACGCAGCCATGGTGAAACTTGGGGAATTTGCAAAGCCTTGGACACCCACGGCAACCATCATTTTTCAAGCTTAGAAAATTGTGGGCCTGAGGAGTACCTATCTAAATAATAAGGGAGTGCAATCTGGTCCTGAAGTCCAAAACATCCGGAACTGCAGCAGATGCCATCTAGGTCCCCAGGCTCTGGTATTACGAGAGGCTCCATCTTCTC